>OX465295.1:372608949-373316775 GCA_949987735.1 Leucophora obtusa
ATAAATAAATAAATAAATAAATAAATAAATAAATAAATAAATAAATAAATAAATAAATAAATAAATAAATAAATAAATAAATAAATAAATAAATAAATAAATAAATAAATAAATAAATAAATAAATAAATAAATAAATAAATAAATAAATAAATAAATAAATAAATAAATAAATAAATAAATAAATAAATAAATAAATAAATAAATAAATAAATAAATAAATAAATAAATAAATAAATAAATAAATAAATAAATAAATAAATAAATAAATAAATAAATAAATAAATAAATAAATAAATAAATAAATAAATAAATAAATAAATAAATAAATAAATAAATAAATAAATAAATAAATAAATAAATAAATAAATAAATAAATAAATAAATAAATAAATAAATAAATAAATAAATAAATAAATAAATAAATAAATAAATAAATAAATAAATAAATAAATAAATAAATAAATAAATAAATAAATAAATAAATAAATAAATAAATAAATAAATAAATAAATAAATAAATAAATAAATAAATAAATAAATAAATAAATAAATAAATAAATAAATAAATAAATAAATAAATAAATAAATAAATAAATAAATAAATAAATAAATAAATAAATAAATAAATAAATAAATAAATAAATAAATAAATAAATAAATAAATAAATAAATAAATAAATAAATAAATAAATAAATAAATAAATAAATAAATAAATAAATAAATAAATAAATAAATAAATAAATAAATAAATAAATAAATAAATAAATAAATAAATAAATAAATAAATAAATAAATAAATAAATAAATAAATAAATAAATAAATAAATAAATAAATAAATAAATAAATAAATAAATAAATAAATAAATAAATAAATAAATAAATAAATAAATAAATAAATAAATAAATAAATAAATAAATAAATAAATAAATAAATAAATAAATAAATAAATAAATAAATAAATAAATAAATAAATAAATAAATAAATAAATAAATAAATAAATAAATAAATAAATAAATAAATAAATAAATAAATAAATAAATAAATAAATAAATAAATAAATAAATAAATAAATAAATAAATAAATAAATAAATAAATAAATAAATAAATAAATAAATAAATAAATAAATAAATAAATAAATAAATAAATAAATAAATAAATAAATAAATAAATAAATAAATAAATAAATAAATAAATAAATAAATAAATAAATAAATAAATAAATAAATAAATAAATAAATAAATAAATAAATAAATAAATAAATAAATAAATAAATAAATAAATAAATAAATAAATAAATAAATAAATAAATAAATAAATAAATAAATAAATAAATAAATAAATAAATAAATAAATAAATAAATAAATAAATAAATAAATAAATAAATAAATAAATAAATAAATAAATAAATAAATAAATAAATAAATAAATAAATAAATAAATAAATAAATAAATAAATAAATAAATAAATAAATAAATAAATAAATAAATAAATAAATAAATAAATAAATAAATAAATAAATAAATAAATAAATAAATAAATAAATAAATAAATAAATAAATAAATAAATAAATAAATAAATAAATAAATAAATAAATAAATAAATAAATAAATAAATAAATAAATAAATAAATAAATAAATAAATAAATAAATAAATAAATAAATAAATAAATAAATAAATAAATAAATAAATAAATAAATAAATAAATAAATAAATAAATAAATAAATAAATAAATAAATAAATAAATAAATAAATAAATAAATAAATAAATAAATAAATAAATAAATAAATAAATAAATAAATAAATAAATAAATAAATAAATAAATAAATAAATAAATAAATAAATAAATAAATAAATAAATAAATAAATAAATAAATAAATAAATAAATAAATAAATAAATAAATAAATAAATAAATAAATAAATAAATAAATAAATAAATAAATAAATAAATAAATAAATAAATAAATAAATAAATAAATAAATAAATAAATAAATAAATAAATAAATAAATAAATAAATAAATAAATAAATAAATAAATAAATAAATAAATAAATAAATAAATAAATAAATAAATAAATAAATAAATAAATAAATAAATAAATAAATAAATAAATAAATAAATAAATAAATAAATAAATAAATAAATAAATAAATAAATAAATAAATAAATAAATAAATAAATAAATAAATAAATAAATAAATAAATAAATAAATAAATAAATAAATAAATAAATAAATAAATAAATAAATAAATAAATAAATAAATAAATAAATAAATAAATAAATAAATAAATAAATAAATAAATAAATAAATAAATAAATAAATAAATAAATAAATAAATAAATAAATAAATAAATAAATAAATAAATAAATAAATAAATAAATAAATAAATAAATAAATAAATAAATAAATAAATAAATAAATAAATAAATAAATAAATAAATAAATAAATAAATAAATAAATAAATAAATAAATAAATAAATAAATAAATAAATAAATAAATAAATAAATAAATAAATAAATAAATAAATAAATAAATAAATAAATAAATAAATAAATAAATAAATAAATAAATAAATAAATAAATAAATAAATAAATAAATAAATAAATAAATAAATAAATAAATAAATAAATAAATAAATAAATAAATAAATAAATAAATAAATAAATAAATAAATAAATAAATAAATAAATAAATAAATAAATAAATAAATAAATAAATAAATAAATAAATAAATAAATAAATAAATAAATAAATAAATAAATAAATAAATAAATAAATAAATAAATAAATAAATAAATAAATAAATAAATAAATAAATAAATAAATAAATAAATAAATAAATAAATAAATAAATAAATAAATAAATAAATAAATAAATAAATAAATAAATAAATAAATAAATAAATAAATAAATAAATAAATAAATAAATAAATAAATAAATAAATAAATAAATAAATAAATAAATAAATAAATAAATAAATAAATAAATAAATAAATAAATAAATAAATAAATAAATAAATAAATAAATAAATAAATAAATAAATAAATAAATAAATAAATAAATAAATAAATAAATAAATAAATAAATAAATAAATAAATAAATAAATAAATAAATAAATAAATAAATAAATAAATAAATAAATAAATAAATAAATAAATAAATAAATAAATAAATAAATAAATAAATAAATAAATAAATAAATAAATAAATAAATAAATAAATAAATAAATAAATAAATAAATAAATAAATAAATAAATAAATAAATAAATAAATAAATAAATAAATAAATAAATAAATAAATAAATAAATAAATAAATAAATAAATAAATAAATAAATAAATAAATAAATAAATAAATAAATAAATAAATAAATAAATAAATAAATAAATAAGTAAATAAATAAATAAATAAATAAATAAATTTGTAATTCATTTGTAATATTTAAAGCCACATTTGGCCAATAAATATAAATATTTATACTAAAAATATTAATAAAAATACCAAATATTACACAGTCTGACATATTTATAAATACAAATTTAAGCAAAATAGAGCAAATAGAAAAATACAAAGTAACAAATATTCAATAAAAATATATATATAACATACATAAGGGAAAAGCACTGATTCATTTATAGGGATACGTATATAATACTGTTATGTAAAATACTGTTTAGACAAAATACTGGTCAAAAAAATTTTAAAAATCCTGCTTTTCATAATACTGTTTTGCAAAATACTGGATTTCACAATACTGTTTTGCAAAATTCTGTGAAGTAAAAATGCTGGTTTACAAAATTTATTTTATTAAAAATAACTTCAACAAAAGTATATAATTTTGAAAAATTAACAAAAACATTTAACAAAAAATTAATTTCAATGCTTTTATAAACTTAAAAACTGCTTAGTACAAGATTTTTTGCAATTCGCTTTAGGTAGCCTGTATTGCTTCATTCACACCTTTTTCTTATAACTCTTTTAATGTTTGTGTACGCTTTTCTTTAAATTTATGTAACGTTTTTGTGCCTTCGCGCGTTTTGAAATGGTATTTACAGCTACCACGACCTCATTACCCAACTGCCTGATAAGGTGGTATAATCCTGACTTTATACGTCCAACAACAGCTTTCACTCTTCTATGCCAAGCTTCCACACTATTTTGAGTTCTTCGGTAGGATTTCTTACTGCCATCGTAAACCGACCAAAAGGTTCCAGGATACTTTGGGTGATATGAGCCCTTGACGTAGTTTTTTTTAAACCACTCGCACAGTTTAAGCAAATCTTCATATTAAAATTTTTGTAAAAATAAAGCGAAAAAGCGCGCTTTTTTGCTTTATTTTTACAAAAATTGTCGCCGCCCAGTAAAACAGGATTTTGCAAAACAGTATTGTGTTATACAGTATTTTGTAAAACAGTATTACGAAAAGCAGGATTTTGAAAACAGGATTTTGTTATACACAGGATTTCGACCCGAACCCTTCATTTATACGAAAACAATGCCTCGAGACTCCAATCCCAACTATGTATGATAAATGGCCCCCAGCCAAAAAAACAAAACATTTACGCTGTTATTCAAAACAAACTTCTTAATTTAGCTTTAAAACATGAATTTCCTAAAGCATTCATTATCTCTATTAAACCTTTATTAAAAAATTGTATTCAAAAACATACAATAAAAGTTTATTAATTTTGTTTTTAATTCTGGCAACACTTTGTATATTCTCTCTTTTTATTGTTAGTGATACATGAATTTTGTGAACGATTGACTCGGTAATTGTAGGTAAATATATTGTTTTGTAAATTTTGGAAATTAAAATGTTTTATTACAAACCAAAACGTAATAAAAAACGAATTTTCAACATTACTGAAAAGTAATAATGGGCACAAATTTTGTTAAAGAATTTTTTATATTACGAACACTGAAAGTATTTGCATATCGAGTATGTTTTTATTATAAATGCATCACTATTTTACTGAATTTGTTTTTATTTTATTTTCATGCAAATTTGTGAAAAATCTTCAAAAAAGAGTTTAAGGTATAATTAGTTTGTACGTAACGCGACGGGACGAATCAGCTGATTTTTTTTTTGTTCTATGGAAAAGCATTTGAGTCGTTAGTTTGTCTGTAATGTAATGTGCCGTGCCGGATGAACCTGTTGAAAACAGAATTTTTGTTATCCGTTAAGTGACAGCGAGTTGACAGCTGCTATTTTGAGATCTACGACGAATAGCTTAAACCGGCTAAGCCGAGCCGCCGTCTAATTTTTATCACCGCCGCCGTCTAAAAATTTTTTCCACGATAAAATTATAAAAATAGTATATATTTTTTTTAATTTTCTTTTTTTTACCGTTTAGCCGATATTTTGTATGTGTCAACTTAAAGTTGGCTAGCCGATCAGCTTTTGGCTCACTGCCAGCTTTAAGCCGCCGCTGCAATTTTTTTATTTAGCCACCGCAACCGATTAATCTGGTTGGCGCAGATCTCTGCTAAGAAAAACAACATTAAACAGCTGATACGTTGTTACGGAAAAGACTAACTACACAAAAGAGCCATCCGGCACGGCTTATTACAGAACCGTCACGGAACGCAAAGACTAATGGAGCCTTTAGTCTTGGAATGTTTGCAGTTTTTTTGTTTTGATTGGATACAAAATGTTGTATTCCATCTATTCTTGGGTGGATGACTCTCAAACAATTCATTTAATCATTGTAAATTCACGTTTTTTTATTTTTTTACAGTAGTTTTCTTTTTCCAAACTTTATCAAACAGATATTTTAGGCTATACCCTGCTTTAAGCGTTTAATAAATTTTTCTTTATTAATCATTTGTGAATATTCTTTTTGCGAAATTAGCTTAAAAATCTGTAAGTAGGCTACTTTAAAAGTTTTTGAATAACACAGTTAATAAGTATCAAAAATACTACAAAATTTAAAAAACATTAAGTCCTAGTCAGAGACAACTATAAGTTTTAATTCATTAAATAGAATTTTTTTCTATAAAAACATTAAAAAAAACGAGTAAAAAGGTTAAAGTCGGGCATGCCGACTATACAATACCCTACACCAGTCTGGTGTATTGTTTGGATCCGAAATTCGAATGGGTTACAATGGGGCTTGTGTCAAAATTTTCTAAATGTGAGTCAGCGCACCAAATTTCATTAAAATATCTTAATATTTGCGACCTGCAGTTTGTAACCAAGCCAATTTTGGGGGGACCCTTATATGGGCACTAGTTCTAAACATGGACCGATGTTCACCAAAATCAATAGGCTTCGTCCTTGGGCCAACATAGGTCTATGTACCAAATTTCATCAAAATATCTTAATATTTGCGACCTGCATCGTATAAACAATATAATTTTGGTGGGACCCTTATATGGGCACTAGGTCTAAACATGGACCGATGTTCACCAAAATCAATAGGCTGCGTTATTGGGCCAACATAGGTCTGTGTACCAAATTTCATCAAAATATCTTAATATTTACGACCTGCAGCGTATAAAAAGTATAATTTTGGTAGGACCCTTATATGGGCACTAGGTCTAAACATGGACCGATGTTCACCAAAATCAATAGGCTGCGTTATTGGACCAATATAGGTCTGTGTACCGAATTTCATCAAAATATCTTAATATTTACGACCTGCAGCGTATAAACAGTATAATTTTGGTAGGACCCTTATATGGGCACTAGGTCTAAACATGGACCGATGTTCACCAAAATCAAACTTGTTCGTCCTTGGGCCAACAGAGGTCTGCGTACAAAATTTTATCAAAATATCTTAATATTTGCGACCTGTAGAGTGCGCACAAGATTGCATGGACAGACAGACAGACGGACGGACGGACGGACGGACAGACGGACATCGTTAAATCGAAATAAAAAAAAATTCTGAACCGATCCGTATACTATAAGGCGGATCTACGACCAATATTGTTTGGTGTTACAAACATCAGCACAAACTTATAATACCCTGGCCACATAGTGGTGTAGGGTATAAAAATAATTTATTTAATTTAATTTCTGCAGCATCATTTTAACTAATTTTTAGTAACTTTTTCTGCTATTTTAACAGATTTATTTCTATGAGTGTATGTTTTACATCTCTGAATGGTTTTATCTGGGTTTTATAATTTAAGATTTGTCACAGACTCCCTAACTTTTAGGTATTAAAAATGTCTATCCTTTTCAGTTTTTTTTTATAAATTAAATAACAAGAGATGTTTACTGAAGGTACAAATTCAAATATTGGATATGCCTTTCATCGCAGATTATTTATTAACGAAATCGTAAAAAAAAGGAAATTTCAACTTTAAATACGCGTATAGGAAATATTATCGCAGCTGCGAAAACGTGCAATATATGAAATTAAAGGGCATATTTCATCATTTTAAAATGTTGCAAAAAAAGCGTTAATACTTTCAATTTAATTTCTTTATTTATTACAATAACCTAGCCGAAAGGCCATAATCGGTTACAAATACTACTAAAAGTTTGCAAAGCAAACAATAAACTTTAATACAAATAAAATAAAGTGTTAAATAAAATTAAATTTAAATATAATAAGCCTAAAAATAAAAAAAAAAAACAATTAGGTTGTTCATAAGAGGTTTGCTATCTGCTGTATCGTTGTATCGTCCTAACAAAAAACAGAGTTGTTAAAATTTTTATTGGTGTTTAACAACGATTTTCTATTCAGTTTTCTATCTGTTAGCACACTCAAACATAAGACATTAAACATACGTAAAAATGTTGTATCGTGCTATTCTCAAATGTTGAATTTTTTCAATTTAATTTTTAACAACTCTGTTTTTTGTTAGGACGATACAACGATACAACAAACAGCACACCCCTTGTGAAAACCCTTAATATAAATAATAAATAAGAGTAATAACAGATTTCTATTCAATTCTCAGGTCTTTGAAAAAATTTGAGAGAAAAATAAAAAAAATAAAAATAATGGCCAAAAATAATAATAAATTAAGTATTTGAAAGTTCTTCTTTGCATGTTTTTATAGAAAAATCAAATGTCTTTAAAGTAGACGGTAATTTGTTGTATTTATGAGCAACCCTTACAAGAAAAGATCGCCCCAAAAGCGGAGTCAGTTGCGGAATAACTAATTGTCTATTTCTAGTAGATCTGCCAAACTTAAAAATACCAAGTAAGAACTGAGGTGTTTGCAATTTATACACTTTATAAGAAAGAAAAATACTTCTAATATTAACAAATTTATCAAACGAACATCCTTAAAATTTTAAAACATAGGACGAAAGCTAATCTTATCTTCTTCATAACATAACCTAAAGCCCCAGAATAAACTTCTAAGCAGTATAAAATTATTGGCATAACTAGCCCATGAACAACTTTAAGCTTAACATTAAAGGGTAGCATAATATCTAAGCTATATAATTTTTTCAATGTGAAATTAATTTTAGAAACAACAGTGTTGACATGTTCCTCAAAACTAAGTTTGTTGTTTAGAACCACACCCAGACATTTAAGTTTATCTACAAACTCAACTGAATTGCTATTTAAATTAATAGAAAAGTTATAAATACCTCCATTACTAAACAACATTGCCTTAGATTTACTAGAGTTGACATGGAGATAGTTAGAAGACATCCAACTATCGAGTAAATCTACAGTATAATTTATCATACTTTGCATAAGGTCAGGGAATTGCTTATCCCCTTTAAACAAAATCTGAACATCATCTGCAAACGCAAATGGAAGGCTCATACTATTAGATAAAATATCAAAAAGAGTACAGATCCTTGGGGTACACCACTAAAGGGTGGTTAAATTTTAAGGGCCGATGTTGAATGTGAACCACAGCTAAACGTCAAGTTTTTTTCTGCATTTCATTTGACATTTCTTAATTTCAGACTAACTCAATTTGAAACATGGAAAGATACACAATCGAGGAACGCGTTAAAGTTAATCAGGCTTATTATGAAAATGGGCGTTCAAATCAAAATGCATATCGCGCACTTCGTGATTTTTTCGGTCAATTTAATCGTCCAAATGTGCGTACAATCGGAAAAATCGTGCAAAAATTTGAGCAAACCGGGTCTGTAGGAGATGTGAACACACCAGTGCATGCTCGTACAGCTCGTACTGCAGAAAATAGTGCTGCTGTTCGCGATAGCGTGTCTGAAGAGCCGTCCACCTCAACTCGTCGTCGCACAGTGCTTCGTCCCAATATAGCAAATCGGCAAAATTAGAGGAGTTATCGTAGAAGAATGAAATTCGGTGTGCTGGTTCAGAACATGTAAATTAAGAAAAATTCGAAGTTTCAGCAAAATTGGTGCAAGGACATGACTACCTCCCATACATCCTTAATGTAAAATTTTTAATTTTAGCTACAATTATAAACAGAATGAAGCAAAAATTGGTTACTGCCGGTCAAATTATGTCCTTTAACTCAGTGGTTAATTTGGCTTCATTCGGGGCAAGGACATGACTACCTCTCTAAAAAACAATATTCTGGCTTAATTTATGATCAGAATGCACTAAAAGCTTAAAATAGTTTGTAAAATAATACTTTTTAGCTCTCTGGCAAATTTTGTTTCATTCGGTGTAAGGACATGACATACCACCCATATATCCTTTTTCTAAAAAACTATATAGGACATGACTACCTCCCATACATCTATATTTTGGCCAAGTTTAAGATCAGAATGCACTAAGAACTTACAACAGTTTATAAAATTATACTTTTTATCTCTGTGGCAAATTTAGTTTCATTAGGTGCAAGGACATGACTATCTCCCGTATATCCTTTTCTCATTCATTATCAATTTTAAGGGCGCCACAGACGAGCAGTATTATTGCTAAATTTTTACAAGTTTGTTTATGGTGTAATATTATTTTATTTTAGCGAAACCTTCAATAAGACACGCACGTGGTCAAAACTATTGGGAACTTGATAAAATTTAGTGAAAACATTTTTTGACAAAATAATCAATTTTCATAAAATGTCCTGGAAAGGAGTTGCTCCCCGCACAAAACCCGAATTATCATTTTTTCAATTTATTATTTTTCTTTAATAATAACTATTATGTTACAAAAATAGCTTTTGACATTTCCAAATAATGTATTTTAAAAAAAAATTTGACAAATAAATAAAAAAGCCGTTTTTTCATTTCTGTTAAATTTATGGGCATTTCGGTTATAGGTTAAAGTGGGTTAATGATATCCAGCGAATCTAAAATTCCGTATCTAAATAATTTTAAGTATATTTAATGAACAAGTTAAATGAAAAACTAGTGTTTGCAAAAATTTCGAATTTGGTTAATTTTTAATTGATAGGCTATTTTCGTTTTCAAAACTGGGCCATTTTCGGCCGCAATTCAGCAAAGGTTAAAGTTTTCTAAGAAAAAAATTAAATTCATCAATTTTGAACCTACTAGATGAAAGCTAGGCAGTGTAATGAATGAAAATCGACAAATCGTATTTTAAGGGACAGAATATACATCTACATACATACATACATACATATATATATATCTACATAAAATTGAAAAATTGGGATATGTAGAAAAACCCTAGTAAAAATGATTTTTATATATTCATATATGATTTTTATACAATCATTTATGATTTTATACAATTATAACTTGTCGAGTATTGTGAAACATATATTTTCATATGATTATATCAAAAGATATTTAATTATATAAAATTATATTAGCCAGATCCACAATTTTTCGGATCAAATAATATATTTTTCATATAATTATATTAACCCATACATGATTTGATCCGGAAAATTGTGGATCTGGTTAATATTATTTTATATAATTAAATATCTTTTGATATAATCATATAAAAATATATGTTTCACAATACTCGACAAGTTATAATTGTATAAGATCATAAATGATTGTATAAAAATCATATATGAATATATAAAAATCATTTTTACTAGGGAAGTTAAAAATTTAAAACTTGCGGTTCAAATTTTGAATTTTTTTTACAGAAAATTATCAAGGTTGGTTACCGAAACGAATAACGGTAAGGGTAACGGTAAGGGTAACGGTATCGGATTTCGTTTGTTTAGGTAACGGTAAAGGTAACGGTTTTTAAGACTGTTTCGGAAACGGTATACCATTACCGAAACAGCAATACCGGTATGTACCGGTATTAAAAATTATGTTAAAAACATATAGAAACAAGTAAAAACATGGCATATTTTTTATTTTAAGTACTGAAAATACAGATTTGAAGCTATAAATTCAATACTGGTAGTTTTAATAATGGCGTTTTCTTTTCTGAAAAAAATGTTGCCTTTTTTTTGCATTTTGCTTTTGAATTGCCTTTTTTGTGTTCTTTTCTAAATTAAGGGTAACATTCTAAGAGGGCTAGGTGTTCTTTTCTAAAAATGTTGCCTAAATAAAGGGCAAAAAGGCAACATTTTCGCCCTCAAAAAATTTACGGGGTAGAGTGTTGCCCTGTTTTTTTCTTTATGTCAATGCCATGTGTATATACTGTAATGTTTTTTGCCAGCTAACTCACAACTTGGTGGCCTAGGGGGTACTATCATGGCTTCTGATGCAGTAGGTCGCAGGTTCAAACCCGGGTTGGAGCAAAATATTTTTTTTTGTTTTTTTTTTTTGTTTTTATAAAATTTTAATTAGATTTTTATAGTTTTGCTGTTATTTAGTATTTAACAATTTTTTAGGCTAAAAATAAATAAAAAATTATACAATTTGCTTTAAATATGAAAAAAAAAAATTTAATTGAAAAAAGAAAATTTATTTTTTACTTTGTCTGGAATTTGAACCCGTCCAGCCCATGTCAAAGGCAGGCATCACAACCACTAGGCTACAATTAGTAATAGTTTGCGTAAACAATATTGCATACGAGTATACAATACACATACATATGTTTAGAAAAATGCAACAGTGATTTTATTGTGTTCTATTCTGATTGAAAAAATGTAACATTTTAATGGGGTGAGGGCAACATTTTTAAAATGTTGCCTTTTAACAAGGCAACATTTTTTTCCAGAAAAGAAAACGCCATAAGTAAAATTACTATCTATAAATTTTTTGTAAAAAAAAACACTCAAGATTATAAAATAAAAAATAAAAAAATGTAATTTTTATATAAAATAATAAATACCGGTAAAATACCGGTAACTACCCATAAAAATAACGGTATCGGTAACGATAACGGTATTTGGAATTTTTTTAGAGGTATCGATAACGGTAACGGTATTCAATTTGAAACGGTATTTTAGCGATAACGGTATTATAACGATAACGGTAACCAACCTTGAAAATTATACATCCTAATGGACTATCTTTATCATAAAAAAAAATTACTTGTTTTTTTTATATCTTTTTTAAATTTCTCTAATAAACTTTATAAAATTTTAGGTTTTCCGCAAAAAAAAGTGTTATTACTTAAAATTTTATTTTTAAAGTTTCTTGAATTTTTTTTTTATTTTTACAGCACATAAAACCGAAGCTTGTGTTTTAGTGTTTAAGTTCTTTTTTTTTAACGTTATTATTTTAATTTTTGGCGATACCTTAATATTTAGCTCTTTCTAACTTTGTTAAACTCAGGTAAAAGGGTTTGGAAAATGTATAAAATTTTTAAATTTGCGGTTAAAAAAAACAATTTTTTTCCAAATTCTATTAAAGAGCATCAAGGTGTCCTAAAATCATAAATAAAAAAAAACATGTTTTTCCATATTTTTTTTTTTACTCTATTAAACTTAAGCAACTTTGGGATTTCCAGTCAAAAAAATGTCTAAAGTTTTCGATGCCACCAAATATTATTCTATAAAAAATTTTCACTTAAAATAATTTTTGTTTATTGCGAATATAGTAAATAACAAAACCACAGTGTTTCAAAGAATTATCTTTAAAAATGAATTTTTGCCAATTTCTTTTTTAAAGCATTTAAAATTTGATTTTCGTTTAACTATTTTAGCTCAAAATTTTTTTGACTTTAGCGCCCTCTCTTGTTAAAAAAAAAGAGAAGGTATTGAATTCCTCTTTCATATTTATTTATGGTATTATGGCACCTCTTCAAAAATGTATAAATCACTAACGTTCCGCACACATTTTTTTTTTTTTATTTTGCCTATGGGACAAAGCACTGTGCGTCGTGTCCAACAATTGCACCTCTCACGCTCGTCGTTGATGAACATTATGCATAAAGACTTGCATTTACACGCTTACAAGGTGCAATTGACTCAAGAACTAAAGCCTCTTGACCATTCCAAACGTCGTCAATGTTTAGAATGGTGGCAAGAAATGGCAACAGTGGATGTTCAATTTTCGAAGAAAATCATCTTCAGTGATGGGGCACATTTTCACCTCAGTGGATTCGTCAATAAGCAGAATTGCCGCATTTGGGCAAATGAGAATCTACGAGTGATTGTCGAAAAACCAATGCACCCACAAAGAGTGACTATTTGGTGCGGTTTATGGTCTGGCTGCATCGGGCCGTATTTTTTTCCAAAATGAGGCCGGTCAGGCAGTTACTGTGAATGGTGTTCGCTATCGTGAGATGATAACGAACTTTTTACGGCCCGAATTGGAAGATATGGATGTGGACAATATGTGGTTTCAACAGGACGGGGGCACTTGCCACACAGCTAACGAAACAATGTCTCTTTTCAATGCTCTAGTTCAATGCATTATATTAATTTTAATATGTCTATTGTTTTATTATTATTAATTTATAAAATCATAAACATTTTACATATGATTAAAAAATCCTTTAATCCTAATTATAAAAATTTTATGTTTTTGAAAACGGTCCATAAATAAAAAATGGAAAGCTTTTAAATTTTCGACAAGCCAGAGTGTTCCTACTTTGGATTCGAACGCCAGAGTTCCTAACTAATCTGTGGACTCGCCCGTTATAAATTATGCTCGAAATTTAGCTCCGACAGTTTGAAATGTCGTAGTAATCCAACCAGACGGTAAAAAATTAAAATACACTGAAGCACCCATATCAAGCTTAAGTCAATTTTAGAAAAGTTCCATCTCTATTACTGTAATTTGGTTAATTTTCAATCGAAACTGATCGTACCCAACTTAATCGATTTAAAAACATTTTAAACAAACAAAATAAATTTAAATATAACAATAAACCAACTAAAAATATATAAAACAAATTGGCAAACCTGGCGAAAATTTCTAAATTTGAGTAAGTCAAATATGGGAGCTCTGTAGTTTGGAAAAAAATAAAGCAAATTTTCGAACAAACTTAAAAAGCTGTAAATTCGTAACTATATTTAGCGCATCTGAGTTAAGTGAAAGAGCGATAACAGGAAAATACATCAAAGAAAGCACCCCTATTTAGCTTAAGTCAACGTTTGTAAAGTTTCGTCTTTATTAATTTGGTTCATTTTTAATCGAAATTCATCGTATCCAACTTAATCAAATTGAAAACATTTCAAACAAACAAAAGAAATTAAAAAAATACAATGAAAAAATTAAAAACACAAAAAAGCGTAAAATTACTTCGAAATTAGCTAAAATTTAAAAATTTGGGTAGGCCAAATCACTGTGGGCCAAGATCGTCGTTTTTTGGCCAAAAGTACAATTCAGGTAAAGGGAAAATATGTTTATATATTAAAAATCTAGGATTGTTGAATATTTTGTGAGTGAAATATTGTATCATTGTGGTTACTCGTTGTTAGTTGGCGAGAGTCCAAAGTCACAAATTTTTAATTTTTTGACATTTTTTATTTTCTAATGATACAATAAAAAAATCATAAATAAACAATAATTTGTTCCAAAAACAATCTCAAATTATAAAACTGAAACTAGTTATCAAAATAAAAATAGAAACCTGTTAATCATTTACGAAAGTAGTAACAAAATTATTAATTTTACCTCAAGAATGTGGATTTTTTTGAAAATCCTAAATTCCAAGAAAAAGCTCAAAAATGTTCCAGAGATATTTGAAAAACTTGAATGCCAATGTGTTCCATATGATGTCTTCTACCTAGGTTTTTGCGAGCGGTTGCGACCGTTCATAAACTTTCGAGATTTTGCCCTTTAACTGAAAAAGTACCTTCAGATCTCGATAGTTTCCAGCATTGTAAAAACTAAAAAATAGCACTAAAAATTACCTTAAATGAAGGTTCTGGTTTTCTCATACAGACTAGTTCCCTAAAGTCCAGGTTTATGGGACATTTGAGTGTCAATTCTAAATAAGTACGAAATTAACCCTTAAACACATTTTAAGTTTTGACTTATTTCTGGCATTGAAGTTAAATTTTCAATTTTCAAATTTGATATCTTCAGAGGCTTATAGTAGAATTTTATGACAAATATTTTTCCGGAACATTTTAACCCTCTAACTCTTCAAGTTATGGATCTTTTTTGACACTTTTCCAAAAGGGCCAAAAGAGGCCCTTTAATTGCAAAGTTAGAGGGTTATAATGTTCCACAAAAATGTCCCCCGTAGTGTTTTACATAAGTTCGCTGAACATATCCTATACCTAAAATGGAAGATTCACATGGTTTCCTATGCCGATTCACAATAAACATTTTCAAAAGAGGAGAAATTTTAACCCCCCAAAAACATAGGGCCAGACGAAAACTTTTAAAAAGCCGATACACTAATGTTTTTCTTTCTTTCCCTCTGCCAGAATTAGTTGTCATCAGAACCTTTTTCTTTTTTTTTGTACAGTGTAATTTATTTTCCAACACACAGAAAAAACAGTAGGCACCAACAATGGGAATTTGTAGAAGCAATCTCATTTGCTTTTAAATTGAAATTTTATTTCCAACAATTTTCTGGTTTGAAATATTTGTTAGAGGGTTATAATGTTCCACAAAAATGTCCCCCGTAGTGTTTTACATAAGTTCGCTGAACATATCCTATACCTAAAATGGAAGATTCACATGGTTTCCTATGCCGATTCACAATAAACATTTTCAAAAGAGGAGAAATTTTAACCCCCCAAAAACATAGGGCCAGACGAAAACTTTTAAAAAGCCGATACACTAATGTTTTTCTTTCTTTCCCTCTGCCAGAATTAGTTGTCATCAGAACCTTTTTCTTTTTTTTTGTACAGTGTAATTTATTTTCCAACACACAGAAAAAACAGTAGGCACCAACAATGGGAATTTGTAGAAGCAATCTCATTTGCTTTTAAATTGAAATTTTATTTCCAACAATTTTCTGGTTTGAAATATTTGTTACTCGTTTGTAAATTGTTATCTTTCATATAAAAATTGTTTTAAAATAAAAATTCAAAGTTACAAAAACAAAAAGAAATTTTTTTTTGGATTTACAAATTTTTTTATTGGTGCCTTTTTAAAAAGTTTGTTTTTGTATTCACAAATTTGGTATGAGAAAGGCGTTTAAAAATTTAATTAGAATTTTGTAAATTCTTTCTGTGTACATAACAATTTTAAATTTCTGACCGCCATGTTGAATTTTTAAAATTTGATTTCAGATTCGTGATCTGCTACCCAAAAACTTCCCCTGGTGGAAATTTGAAGTAAATCCGGCGACATAAGAAATTTATGAAAAAATTGTTTGTCGCCATATTGGATCCTCCATTTTGAATTTCAAATTTTTAATTTCAGATTTTTAATCAGCGGATACTAGACCTATATAATTGATTATTTTAAGTCCAATATAATAAAAACTAAAAATTAATGGCCGCCATCTTGGATCCGCCATTTTGAATTTTATATTTTTTATTTCAGATTCGTGATCAGCAACAATCAAACCCCCCTTTGTGATATCTTTTAGTCTCATATACTCAATATTCTAGTTTTGGTCTAAATTCGATGATGCTGGCCCACAGTGCAAATATGGGCGCTCTTTCATTTAAGTAAAAATTCAGCCAAATTTCGAGCAAACTTAACAATTGTGATTTTAACTTAAGTCCATTGTGGTTACATCTTTATTTTGAAATAATATTAAAAACTTATAATTTTTTTGTGTAATTTTATATGGTTTTGGATAATTTTTTACCTTCAGCTGTGTAATTTTTGGTTTTACTGGTGGCAACACTGGTTAAAAGTAAAAATAAATGAACAATTTTTTTATAATTTTTTATTCAATATATTTTTTATGCGATTTTAGTCCAATTTTCTTTCCTTATTTTAAAGTTATGCGGTTTTTGAAATATTCGGAACGCATCTCCCATTTTTGTATGGAAGTAGAGTTCTTTCTTATGCGGATTTTTTTTATGCGATTTTTTTTGCAACGTATCTACCGCATAAAAACAGACTTAAGTGTATATGTAATATGACTAGGGTTTGGGATTTCGCGGACTTTTTTATTTCCCGGGAAACGGGAATAAACAAATTTGATCCCGGGAAGTATTTTTGAACAAAATTTGTAATGAAAACCACCTATATAAGTAATTTTTGTTAAAAAGAACACTATTTCAGTACAAATTCAGTCTGTGTAGTGAGAATTCAAAGTAAAAAATATCAGAATGTTGACCATTTGATTTCACCTAAATTACTCCAAGCACTGCCAAATGAATTGCATGATTCCAGCAGAATGCACCCGTTTCATCACATTTGGCCCATTATATATTGTGGCTACAATGTTATTTTCCAAAAACAAATAAAACTCTTCTAGTCTTATTTCGACAATTCTTATTTCATCAGCATTACATCTTCCTGATATATAAACCAACCCCAGGTTACAAAATGAATTATTTCCGTTTATACATATGTTTAAATATCTCTTTTGTGATATTCGTGTCCATTCATCTAAGATTATAGTAAATCTCCTATTGTTAGAAATATGGCTCGATATTTCTTTTATTTTATGATATCTTTTACATGATTGTAATAATTTAATATAATGTTCTTTACATTGGTTTCATTTTTTGGCAATGCCAGGTTTTTATTATAAAAACTTTCTCGAATAAACGAAGATCTAGTTATGAAGCAGATTGACATTCCGCCGACTGCGGCTAATTTGGATACCATTTCAGGAAATGTTTGCCCTACCATAAAACGTTCAATGCCTATTCAGCTTACACTTTTTTCTTCGGAGTGTAATTTTTTAAATTTGGAATTTTTTAGGTAGCCTATGTTCCAAATCATTAAAACTAAAATGAAAAACTTTATAGGAAAATATTCAGTAACTTCATAAAATTGTGTCAACATAACATTTTGATTCCTTTGAGTGATACTTTTTCAGCAATTATGAATCAATTGGAACGACGAAAATTAATTAATGACAAATGGAATGGAAATCCATACCGAGCAGTACATTTTATTTCAAAAGATTTGAAAATGGCAAGAAGTACGGTAGATCCATTTTTATTTTGAAACATCTATCGGCATTAAAAAGTTTGGTTTGAAGCAGTGTTGCCATTTCAGTGGTTTTCGGGTATTTTTTGGTGCTTTTTTCCTTCCCGTACCCGGTGATTTTTTACAAATACCCGTTTAAAAAAAGCGGGTATTTACGGTGATTTTTCATATTTCAAGCAGTGCTTTTAGTGCTTTTTGTACAGTTTATAATTTTGGTATTTGTTCTCGTTTTTTAAAATTTTTCTTGAATTTTCTGTCAAAATTTAAAAAATAAAATGAACTATACACGAAAGACATTATTGCACAATGTTTGTAATACAATTTTAAATAGTAACTTCGTTATATTTAAACTTCAAAATTTTGAAATATTAGTTTGGTGCTTTTTTACCCCTTTTTTGGTTATTTTTTTAACCTTTTTTACACGATTTTTCAAAGTTAAAATTTGTTTTTAAATTTGTGGATTAACATTTTTCAAAAAATTGATATCGTGCTTTTTTACCCCATTTTCGGTAAATTTTTACCCTTTTTACCCGTTTACATAATGCTCACGGTGCTTTCCTGCCTTCAAGAGTTGGCAACACTGGTTTGAAGTATCTCTTTTGGCATGGAATTTGCCAATGCGGCGAAAAGGCATCTTCATATAGAACAACAGGTACATTAACGGAGATGTGTACAGGGAAGAGCGCCTAAAAATAAGATTAATACCTTTTATAAAAAAAAACACGGTAGATTACTCTATTCTGGCCTGATTTGGCTCAGCTCATTATGCTTCAATTACCTTAAATCTGCTCAGAGCTAATAATATTAAATTTGTTGAAAAAGACATGAACCCACCAAATGTTCCACATTGTCGACTTATTGAAAGGTATTGGACTCTAATAAAAGTGAAGTTAAAGAAGACCAAACAGACTGCTAATTATATAAAAGATTTTGAAAAAAAAGTGGAAAGTTATATCCAAAGCAATAGCAAACAGCACTGTCAAAAACTTAATGGAAGGTATTCGGAAAAAAGCTAAGATCGGAATGGACCACAAAATGAAATGGATATTTTTTTGTTCTTATATACTTTTAATACTCTTATTTATCAGACAAAATAATAAAAGTAAAAATAACTATTTATTTAATTGTTGTTTTTTTCTTACAAAATTTCCAGATTTGAAACATTACACTCCTTAAAGAGAAGTTGCATGGCTATAAATTTTTTTTTTTTTTTGTGAACCAAATTTAGATGTCTGATAAGGCCACTGGTGCTACCTTCATTAACCATTAGCCTTTTAGGGCAAATATTGCACTGCGCTGCATTGTAATTTTTTGCAAAATATTTCCATACTCCTGACATTTTATGCTTTAATATAAAAGTATATATTAGTTTGAAAGCAGGTGTATTAAAATAAAATAAACTTACTTGAAAATATCACAATTATTAATGAAAACGTTACTTATAAAATTATTGGCCCTTAATATAAAGGGCTATTTTAAATTTAAATTCGATTTTATTTTTAATCATACGGTTTTGTTCATTTTGTGTATGAAAACCCTACGAAAATATTTATATTTTCAAACATTTTGATTGGTTGAAAATAAATTAACCAATCAGAATGCTCCAAATAGAAACCAAATCACCCAATATTTTAACTAAAGTCGACTTTAACTAAAATATACAATTGAAAAATTTAGATAGTAAGGCGATTATTTGTAAGAAACAAAACTTTTTGTTCATACTTCTTTTAAACATTTTACCAAGTTTTTTACTACTTAAATTTTGAATAACCCAGTGTAGAAACGGTAATGACATATCATTATTTTTTGGACTACCAATAATGACACCGACTGACTTACTTTCTGCATTATTTTAAAAGATATAATAACGAGTTACTAATAACTAGTTACTTTTTCCATTATTTCGAAATGAAAGGTAATGCATTACTAGTAATGACTTATGGTAGAGCTATAGACTGGCAATCTGGAGTCCCTCCCAGGTTCGATTCCCGCACTAGACAATTTTATTTTAAAAAAATTTTACAATAAAGAAATATTTTTTTTTATAAAAAAAAAATTTTTTTGAAAATCTATTTTTAGAATTATTATCAATACTGGTAAGCACATAGGTAAGGACATATTTTTTTATTTGTCGTATGCTGGTGTGTAACCATAACTCATAATTTTTCGCGACATCGCCATACAAATGTAATAAGAAATGTAATAATAAAAGTAACTAGTTACCATTACCAGGTATGTAGTTACATAACCACATAGCTGGTAATGATTTTCCCTCCAAAAAATATAAAATTTTATGTTCTTCACGCGTAGACATCAAGAGATTATTATTGTCATATCTTCTTTATTTCTGAAGGCGCACCAATCAGTTTGGCCAACGACTATATAGACTAAAGACAAACCACCAGCCTCAACTGCTGTTAAAAAGTCTCTTTAATTTTATATGCAAACTGGTTTTAAGAGAAACAGTTTTTAGTGTTTTTTTTTAACACGTATTTTTTAATATTAATAAGCAAAATTTTGTGCTAATTACACTATGGAACATTTTTGGGATTATTGTCTGGGGGGTGAGAAATTCCAAGTCAGGGTGATGGTACTAGGTCAGTATAGTAAAACCCTCAAAGGGTTTGGCGTTCGTATGTGTCATTTTTTATGACCTTTTAAATTTTTTCCTTATCTTGATGTTTTTTCGCTTAGTTGTAACATTTTAGCAAAAACGTAGTTTAACATAACTCGAGAACCACTTGTCCGATTTTGATGAAACAAATTTAGAAAAATTTAGAATTAAAATTTCTCTAATCTGTTTCTATACCGTTTTCCTATATGTGCAACACTTTCGAAGTTAAAAATGAATGTATGAAGGGAAAAAAAGTATTTTTTGCCTAAAAATTTAAATATTTTTTTTTAAAAATTCATAAAAAATCCAAAATGGAAAAAAGTGCCAAAACTAATTACTTTCGCGTAAAGTCACATAACTCATGAGCAAAAAAAGGCATAGATCATGAAAATCGATGCACGCGTTTCTCATTTATTCACAATTAGGTAAATGTATGAATTTCAAAAATTTGCTCCAGATATGCACAACATTATTTGGAGAAAACATTGACACTCACAAGCCGAACTCTCTCATATTTTTCTACTGTACTAAAAGAGAAATATTGATGTGGCAACACTGGTTCTGCACTGTTCACATAAAACATGCATTGTCATTATACTTCTTCTCTTTCTCACACTGGTTCTGGGATTTTTGTCATTCAACAAGTGCCGACGAACGCGAACAGTAAAAGTGATTTTTCTCCAGTTTTTTAAAAGTGAACAAAAGAGAACAGAATATGGAACTGTGCAAGCCAGATATAAATAGCTTTTGCTACTGCTGTGGTCAATATGTCTCAACACATAAAAAAAGGGAAAATTTCAGTACTGATTTTGTTCAAACATACGAGATGTACTTCAACCAAAATATTATAGTGAACGAAAATTGGGTACCAAATATAGTGTGTAAAAGCTGCTACAACCGTCTAATGGATTGGAAAAATAGAAGACGTGAAAGTATGCCATTCGGTATCCCAATGACTTGGACTAATCCTGGCGAAGGTCACAATCCATTGAATTGCTATGCATGTGCGAATAAAGGAGCCGCAAAAAGGATAAGAAAATCGTATAATTACGTTGGTGTTGCAAGTGCCGCAACACCATTGCCTCATTCGGACCACATTCCTGTGCCAAAAGATTCTAGCCCAGATATTTTCTCTTCTACGACTGCTCCGACATATCATGCACGTGATGATTCCCCATATGAGCCATCAGTATCCAATGAGCCAATTTTAGTAAATCAAAATAAGCTTGATTCAATTGTTGCCAAGTTGGAATTACCACAGCATAAATCGGAAGAGCTGGCTTCCATTTTGAAATCAAACAATTTGTTGGCACCCGGTGTGAAAGTCACAGCTTATCGAAGTCGTCAGGCAACACTCCAAAGTTTATTCCTTGTGAATGATGAAAAAACTTCTGCATATTGCCCGGATGTAGGAAAATTGATGGACGCAATGGAAATAAAATATGAAGCAGATGACTGGAGATTATTTATTGACAGTTCAAAACTCAGCTTGAAGGCGGTTTTACTGCATAAGACCAATAAAAAACCTTCAGTTCCAATCGCCTACAGTACAGAAACGAAAGAAACATATGATGCACTGGAAAATATTTTAAAAATGGTTAACTACGCCAAACATATGTGGCGCATATGCTGCGATTTAAAAGTTGTAGCAATGCTTTGCGGTCTTCAAAGCGGCTATATAAAATATATGTGCTTTTTGTGCGATTGGGACACACAATTTTCCGGTGACCAATATGCATGCCACGGATGGAAACTCAGAGAGCACAGCAGGTTACAAACGGCCAATATTATTCGTGAGCCTCTAGTGCCGAAGGAGAAGATATTGCTGCCTCCACTGCTTATTAAACTTGGAATTGTTAAGAATTTTATCAAAACTGTCGCCAAAAGAGATGAAGTTTTCTTGTGTTTGAAACTAATTTACCCGAGACTCAGCGAAAGTAAAATTAAAGAAGGTAAGTTATAATATCACATTCATTTCCCATGATTTTCCATCTTAACAAATTAATTTTTTCCAATCAGGCGTACTAAATGGTCCAGATATACGAAAGCTGATTAAAAGTGACGCATTCAACAATATTTTGATTGACGCTGAATTGAATGCATGGCAGGCAATCAAAGCAGTAATAGAAGGCTTGTTGGGAAAGCATCGTTCTAACAACTACGATGTTTCTGTCGCAAGGATGTTAAGAGCATTCTCGGAAATTGGTGTCCACATGTCCTTGAAAATCCATTATTTACATCATCATCTGGACTACTTCAGCAAACAATTGGCTACCGAATCTGATGAACAAGGTGAACGCTATCATCAAGTTGCTATGCCATTTGAAATGAGGTAATACTGATTTTTTATTTTTTCAAACTCATTTTAATAAAACAAAAACTTACAGATATAGAGGCAAAAAGTCGCCGAGTGCAATAATTGCAGAAATTTGCTGGTGGAGTAAGTTAGTGTGGCAAGACAAGGATGATCTTGATGATAAAGAATTTTCAGGAGATGCAGAAGGGCCAACAGTGGAGTCACACATTGACATTATGTGTGGTTCAGAAACTGATGATAGCGATGAATGCGAAGCCACTAGTCCCGAACAACCACCATCGAAAAAGTCTAGGCAATATTTATAAAATAAATAAAAATAAATAAATAAAATAAAAATAAAAAATTATAAAAATGTTTACTTAATTTTTTTAGTAGTTTATGGCCAGAAGTCTGGAGTTATTGGGGAAAATTTATGAAAAAGGCGATAAATGACACTTTTTTGAATAAAAACAAATATCAATATTCTTGTCAAAATGGGATACCTTCACTTAATTGTAAATAAAAGCAGAACGCGTTAAATTTTGTTTATAGGTTATGTGACTTTACATGAAATTAATAACACTTGATCCTTTTTTCCGTTTTGGATTTTTTATTAATTTAAAAAAAAAAATTTTAATTTTTAGGCAAAAAAATATTTTTTTTTCTCCACAAATTTATTTTTACCGGCAAAACTGTTGATTATAAAGAAAAACGTTATATGAACGGATTAAAGAAATTGTAATTCTAAATTTTTCTAAATTTGTTTCATCAAAATCGGACAAGTGGTTCTCGAGTTATGTTAAACTACGTTTTTGCCAAAATGTTACAACTAAGCGAAAAAACATCAAGATAAGGAAAAAATTTAAAAGGTCATAAAAAAAATGACACATACGAACGCCAAACCCTTTGAGGGTTTTACTATACTGACCTAGTGCCATCACCCTGACTTGGAATTTCTCACCCCCCAGATTGGCTGTTGTACTGTGTTATGCAAAACTAATGCAGAGAACATATCAAACAATACAAGTGCACTTTACAATTTAATTAAAATTGCTTAAAAACAATAAAAATAAGTAATTAAAAATACCACTTTTTCACGTTTTTTGTTATTTTACATTGAAACTCTCTTAAAATCAGTTCAGTTTTTCAGATGAGAGCCGTGGATAGTGCCTGGTTTGGCCTCATTTGGTTTGTTTATTTGTCAGTTATATGTCAGTATCAAAAAATTTTCAATTACATTGAGGCTGAAAGCGCAAAAATTAAAAATCTCTGTAATTACTCTTTATTCAAAAAAGAGAGTTACAGATTTTAAAGAACTACACTAAAAAAAAAAAGTTAGTATAAAAATTAGTAAAACGGTTTCCAATTTTATTATACTAGTATTATACTAATTTTTAGTATAAAGTTGTTTTTTAGTAAAATAATTTTTTACTAATTTGAGTTGCTAAATCTACAAATTTAATTTTACTAAATTTTGAAACCCGATTAGCTAAAATTAGCAAAAAAAATTACTAATCTTTTTTATTTTGGAAGTTAAAATTTTTTTTTTTTTTTTTGAAAATATACACAACCTGATAGAAATTTTTGTTGCAATATGATTACCAGAAAACCAAGTTGTTTTTAAGCGTTTTTTTCCATTTATAATAAAAACAGATTTGTTCTCTAAATTTTTTTTTGTTGTTTTTTAATGTTTATATTTCCACGTTTTTTTTTTTTTTGCTTTTTTTCAAATATTTCTTTGCTATAAATACAAATTAGTTTGCAATTTTTTCAATATGTATTTTTATCATCCATATTCGTACACTCGGTGAAAAAAAGAGTTATCATATTGATGAAACTGCTTCATAAATCAATCATCGGCAATAAATATGACGAAGCGTTTCATAAAGCAGATGATCTTTTTTATACGAAAATTGATGCCAAAACGTCTTTCAAATTAGTTCGTATTAACCGATAATTCGTCTTTAACCAAGTTTAGCTTAAAAGAATTTTAAGCTGCCTACACACTAGGGAACATACTTAAAAAAGAGAGCATTTTTTGTGAATGTGTGAGTGCGTTTGTGTGTGTGTGCGTGTTGAGAGCGTGCATTTCGTGTTTACAAAATTTTTTGATATTTTTTGTTCCCTCAACCATGTTCCCTAGTGTGTAGGCAGCTTTACTGTAAAAGGTACAATTGTTTTCTATTCTAAAGCCGCCTACACACAAAGGAACATTCGTCACAAAATGCCCTTCGTGTATAGCGACCTATAGAAAATCAAGCATGCTGTACAGCATGCTGGACGGCTGTATGAATTTGATCATGTAGTGTCTAATTTGATAGCTTGTCAAACATGTTGGACGAAAAACAAAATTTTTTTATTTTTCGGCAGGTTTGACAAACACGTTTTACAGTGTAATGGAAAATATCATCAAACATTAGGGAATTTTACATTTTTAATAAGTTATTTTGTGACAAGAAATGGATAACGTTAATAAAAAAACTAAAAAATGGAAAAACAGAAGAAAAAAATTAAATTCAAAAAAAAAATTAAAAAAATAATTTCGTCATTATCATCCGCTGTGTTAATTTTGTGTTTTTGAAGGTACATTTTACAGCATGCTTGACCGTGTATTTGATCGTATAAAGTCCGCTTATGTCAATAGCGGCCTATATACGAGCAAGCATGCTGTCCAGCTTGTTTCACAAACAAAAAATGGTTTTTGGTATACACGGACAAGCATGCTGTAAAACTTTACTTCAAAACCACAAAATCAACACAGCGGATGATAATGACGAAATTATTTTTATTAATTTTTTTCTTGGAATTTCAGTTTTGAATTTCTGTTTTTTTATTTTTTAGTTTATTTTAAGGATGTGCGATTAATCGATTAATCAAACGTCCTGATTAATCAAAATTCTGATTAATCAATTAATCGATTATTCAATAATTTTGATTAATCAAAAACATAATTAATCGATTAATCAGTTATTTCGATTATTCAAAATAATGATTAATTGATTAATCATGATTTTGATTAATCAAATTTATGAATAATTGAATAATATCTTGTTTTTCTCCATTGACGACGGTTTTTAACGCCAGTTCAAAATAGAGACTTTAAATTTAGGAACGGAGTTGGTCAAGTCTGACCAGTGAGCAAACAACCTTTGTTATTCTCTTTATTTGGAGCTATATAAAGTATCGCCACAAAACAAGGATAAAATTTCCGTATTTTTCTATTTTAAATATTAATTGAAATTATTCAAGTTTTGATTAATCAAAATTCAAATTAATCGATTAATCATAATTCTGATTAATCAAATTTTCAACTAATCAAATAATTGACTAATCAAAGTTCTGATTAATCATACTGTTTGATTAATCGATTAATCGCACATCCCTAGTTTATTTATTAACGTTATCCCTTTCTTGTCACAAAATAACTTATTAAAAATGTAAAATTCTCCAAGGTTTGATAATTTTTTTCAATATACGGTAAAGCGTGTTTGTCAAACTTGCCGAAAAATCAAAAAAATTTTTTTTTTCGTCCAACATGCTTGACAAACCGTCAAATTAGACATTACATGGTCAAATTCATACAGCCAGCCAGCATGCTGTACAGCATACTTAGAAGTCTATATGGCCGCTAATGTATCGTGTTGAAATTCGTGTTATCAAAATTTTTTGATATTTTGTGTTTCCTAACTCAATTTTCCATCGTGTGTATCGATGTTACTGTTTTTGCTGTTTTAGTTCATTAAGAGCAGTCGTACTGGGAGGTGCTTTTGTAATTCCGCATTATAGCGACAATTACAAATAATGAAAACTGCATTAATTTTATAAATGAATATAAAAATTTATAGACAATTAAGAAAAAAATCCTTAAATATAAATTGTAACAAAATATTGACCAGTTTTCCTTTAAACATATATAATATAAGCAATTGTAAATTGCACGCGTGCTAACCCGGTGTCTTCAAATGCAATAAATTATATGATATGAAATGTCAAAACCATTGCAGCGAAACTTCAAAATGATATCAATTGCAAAGGAGAACACTTGACCATTTCATGGATAAGAAATATCATAGATTTTTTTCGAAAAACAACAAATTTTATGAAACATTAATATTTACCGACAAATAGAAAAAAACTAAACACTTTTGCATTCTTTTTTACTAAATTTTTTGTTGTTTTTCTATTACAAAATTAAAATGAAAACTAAAAGCGACATTTGATCTCTGGCATCACTGCAAGAGCCGATTGCATGTCAGCGATATGATGTTTGTATTAATTTTATTGTGCATAGACTAATAGCGTCAGAAAATTACAATTTTATTAAAAATTTTAAATTATTAAGAAAAACATAAAATTCTGTAATAAAATTAATAAGAAAGGGATACAAATTTTCTATGACTAAAAAAAATAACGAATTAAACGATTGAACGAAATGAACGATTGAACGAAAAGAACGAATAATGGTGAACGATGTCATATCGTTCAATGAACTGAACCGTTCAAATGAACTAGTTCGTTCATGAACGACACAACGACCAGGTTTTTCAACAAAAACATTCGGTAGCATTTCGGTAGTGTTTTGATAGTTAAAAAAATAAAGTGAATTAAAATAATAACTTGTAAAAATCAATAACAATGGTACATATTGGACCAGTACATGGTGGTCATCCTGGGGTACTTGCTCCACAACATATGCCCACCGCACCCAGTGCTCCTAATACTCTTCAAACATCATCTTCGACCGGAACAACATCCTCATCTTCAAATAAATCGTCTTTATCCGTAAAACCCAATTATACTTTAAAGTTTACTTTGGCTGGTCATACCAAGGCAGTATCAGCTGTTTTCACCCAATGGGGAATGGTTGGCGAGTTCATGTGAGTACCAGAAGTGGGAAAACAAATAATTTCGAAATCTTATGAATTGGCCTGTCTCGGCCGTTCATTTTAATCGTGATGGTTCGTTAATTGTCTCTTCTAGCTATGTTGGCTTATGTCGTATTTGGGATACAGCCAGTGGTCAGTGTTTGAAGACTTTAATAGATGATGGCAAGTATATATTGGCGGCTACTTTGGATAATTCTTTGAAATTATTGGACTATTCAAAAGGAAAATGTTTAAAAACCTACACTGGACGTAAAAATGAAAAATATTGTATTTTTGCAAATTTTTCAGTAACTGGAGGAAATTTTAGTTAAAGGCAAGAATTTTTTTATCTATAAATTTGTTTTAAATGTTTGTAATATTTTTTTGTGGGTTGTTTCCTGCAGTTAATATGGTTAACATCTGGAATCTACAATCGAAAGAGGTGGTCCAGAAATGACAGGGTCACACCGACACTGTGGTGTATACTGCTTGTCATCCAACAGAGAATATTATTGTTTCGGTGGCTTTGGAAAATGACAAAACCATTAAATTATGGAAAAGCGATACATAATTTTACAATTACATATGGTTATCCCAATATTGGTACCATACGTGAATTGGTATTTAAAAAGGTTTTGCTCGTATCAATGGCAAAAAATCACCCATTATTTGTTTGGAAGATATTATTCATGAGATATTTACAGTGGGTACAAAGGTTCAAGCTGTTAGTGAATTTATGTGTGCATTTTTAGTAAGTTTATTGTCTTTATATTAATTTATATGTAGCAAAAATGAACTTCTATTTTTTTATCTACAGTTTTGTAGCCCACGTGAAGCTTGGAAGAATAAAGTGTCGGTGTCCTTTAAGCGTGGAGGCGAATACGGCGATCGTGGTAATGGTATCAATGATTTAATAGCACGCAGTTTATAAATATATTTTTGTAAAATTTGACACTGTTACTTATAAACTAGAAAGTATTTTAGGGGCTTTGACATGTCTTTTTCATATTTATGTGGTTTTTCATTTTAAATATCCGATTGAATGTAAACATGTATGGCTCTTCAATCACATTTTTTTGGAATCAATTTTTCTAAAGACAAGTTATCAACAGCAATCCTTAGCCTGACAACTTATCTAAAAAATATAAATGAAGAGAAAAATTTATAAATTTTACTCCTATGTTAGTTAATTTGATAATTTCACATTTTAAGTCGTTTAAAACATGGTATTTTTCGCTGTTTTCGCATCAATTTATTAATTAAAGGAAATAACAATTGCCTACTTTTGTTAACTTTGAAACTCTCAATTTCTAATTATAATCTTTACAGTTGAGTTTCATACTGAAGTCTTTAACTTCACACTATTAAACAAAAGAAAATGCCAAGAAATTTGTGTACGAAACAACAAAAAATTATGGATTAATAAAAGTAAACTCAAAAACCTACACGGTGGTTTTCATACTGAAGGTTTTTGAGTTAAGCATTAGTTATTTAATTTGTTATTTCGTATACAGTTTTTTACATTTTATCTTTCAATATCGTTAAGTTCAAGTTAACTTTAAATATGAAACCGAGCGTAATAGATAAATAATAAAATGTACCTACATTAATTTGGAATAAATGTGGGCATTTTTTTTATACTTTTAAAAGTGAATACTTATAAAAATTTGCATTAAATGAATGTGTGACTTTCTTTTAAATACTTATATATATTAATACTCCAAAAATTAATTTAAATGTGAATATCAATTTGATATTGATCTCAAAAGCCTATTATTTAGTACATATATTTATAATAAATCTTTTTATCTTTTTATATACATACATTCAATGTATCATTCATCTAAAAGTTATTTAAATTTTAAAACTTTACTTATAATTAAATCGTATTTAAAATTACATTTCATTTTATAACTAAAAAGAAATAAATTTTACTATTCGTAAGCATTTTTTATGGATTTTATTTTAGATTTTTTGGAAATAAAATACAGTATGCATACTAATATTTAGTATAAGTACTATTTTATTTCCATTTTAAATTTACAGAAATTTTACTAATATATAGTAAAATTACTAATTTTTGTTTCTAAATGAATTTCACTAATATTTAGTAAGGAATTTGGCTAATTTTAGCAAATTGATTTCCATTATGAATATACTAAAATTATACTAAATTTTAGTAACTATTACAAATTTTTTCCACAACTTTGACTTTACTAATAATTACAGACACATTTTGCTAAAATTAGCTAATCGGTCTGCTGGCCTAATATTAGTTAATTTTTCTGTAATATTACAGTTTTTTCTGTAACTTTTACAGACTTTTTTATTTGAGTGTAGACTTATATGTAATAATTTTTATTTTTTTTTATGTTGGAAATTTACTATAGGATTTAGCATTTATTTTCACCAAAAAAAAAAATGTACATACTTTGAAATAACAGAATAACAAAAATTGATATAAAACGAGAACTAATTATCTTTTTGCTTTGAAATTTATATCACTGTCAGTATTCGATCCATTTGGATTTGTTGCAGATTTCATGGTCAGTATCAAATTACTTATGCAAGAGGTCTAGAAATGCCAAATAGAATGGGATGAAAAATTACCTAATGAAATTAGTTTAAAGTTTAAAAATTGGATGAAAGAACTGTATAAATTGGAAAGATTTAAAATTTCAAGATTTTACTTTAAGGATTGTATCGAAAAAAGATTACAACTACATATTTTTTGTGATGCAAGTGAACAAGCTATGGCAACCGTTGCGTACTGGAGAATTGAGTATTCAAACGGCGTAAAGATTTCATTTATAGCTGGAAAAACCTCATGTGCACCATTACGTTTTCACTCAATACCAAAATTGGAGCTACAAGCTGCTGTAATGGCAGTTCGATTAAAGGAAAACATTCTTAAATGTCATGAAATACGCGTTAACGAAATACAATTTTGGAGTGATTCTCATACGGTTATTCGTTGGATACAATCAGATCATCGAAAATATAAACAGTATGTCGCTAATAGAGTATCTGAAATATTGGAATCTTCAGACGAAACTCAATGGCGCTGGTGTCCAACTTCGGATAACCCAGCTGATAAAGGAACACGATTCGTATTACCTTTCAAATATAATCCGGAAGGAATGTGGACAAATGGTCCAAAATTTCTTTTGGATGGGGAGGAGGAGTGGCCTTTGAAATGTGGCATGACAAAAAAGGAAGATAGATCAGAAGATGAATTGAAGTCAAAATTTTTCGTAATGAATTTAACTAGCTGTACAGATATAATCGACAATATTATAAATCGTACATCAAGGTACGTCAAAATTCGGAGACAAGTGGCATGGATTTTGAGATTTTTGAAGAACCTACATCAAAAGCATATTGGAAATACTATTATTAAGGGGGAATTAACTGTTGAGGAAGAATCGAGGGCTGAAATTATTATTTGTCGTAGCATTCAGAAGAAGTATTTTTCCGAAGAATACAATTGTTTAGAATCGTCTAAGCCAATTCCCAAGTCTAGCGATCTTTTGACATTGAATCCTTTCATGGATGTCATGGGTGTTATAAGAGTTGGTGGGCAAATTGACAATGCTACCATCCTTCCTGAATACATAAGACGACCGATAATTCTTCCAAAAACTCATCGCTATTCTCGAATTATAACTGATCATTTCCACCATAAAAATTGTCATCAAAACTCTTCTAAAGTAATATGCGATGCTAGGGAAAAATTTTGGATTCCATCAATTCGAAGATTATTAAAAAGTGTGGAAACTAAATGTGCTCTCTGTAAAATGAGAAAGGCAAAACCTGAACAGCCTCAAATGGGTATTTTGCCTATAGATAGAGTAACACCTTTTGTTCGCCCTTTCTCATACACTGGTGTAGATCTCTTTGGCCCGTTTGATGTCAAAATTCATAGACATACGGAAAAACGTTGGGTGGCTTTGTTTACTTGTCTCACAGTAAGAGCTGTTCACTTGGAAGTGGTTAATGATTTGTCATCGGATGCATTCTTAATAGTTTTAAGAAATTTTATTAATCGACGTGGAGTTCCTCTGCAAATACGTAGCGATAATGGCAGAAATTTTGTTGGCATAAGGAAAGAACTAAAAAATGAAGCAAACTTCTTGTACCACAATGAAATGACGCGCATATTAACACCTTTGGGCATCAAATGGATTTTTAATACACCTTTTGATCCTAGTTCTGGTGGAGCTTGGGAACGACTGGTACAATCTATAAAAAGGGCACTGGCAGTATTATTAAAAGAAGTTGCTCCAAAGCTGGAAGTTTTCCGAAGTCTTTTGATCGAAGCGGAAAACATAGTTAACTCCAGACCACTGACACATATTCCGCTGAATCCTCAAGAACCCGAACCACTTAGGCCTAATCATTTTATATTGGGAAGTACTAGTTCTACTCAAACTCCAGCTGAGTTCGATATCCGATTAATCAACTTGCGAAAACAATGGCGTGTTCTTCAGAATTTAAAAAACAGGTTTTGGGGTCGATGGATAACGGAGTATTTACCAGATTTAACGCGTCGTGTCAAATGGTGTTTACCATCGAAACCATTACAAGTTGGCAATATAACACTCGTGTGTGATTTAAATATTCCAAGGTCAAAATGGAAACGTGGCCGCGTAGTAAATACGTATAGTGGAAAAGATGGAATTGTGAGATCGGCTGATGTAAAAATTATTTGTGGAATCTTCAAGAGACCTACATCAAAGCTGGCAAAACTCGATTTAGATGTTTGATTGTGAATTTCCCCCAGTCAATTCACGGGAGTGGGGAATTGTTGGTTTTCGTTCTTGTATTTTTTTTTACTTGTTTTTAAATAATTTTCTATTTTGTTCATATCAACTTTTCTGTTAATTTTGTGTTTTTCAAATTGTCAATAATTTTCATTATACCCTACACCACTATGTGGTCAGGGTATTATAAGTTTGTGCTGATGTTTGTAACACCAAAAAATATTGGTCGTAGACCCACCTTATAGTATACCGATCGGTTCAGAATTTTTTTTTATTTCGATTTAGCGATGTCCGTCTGTCCGTCCGTCCGTCAGTCTGTCTGTCTGTCCATGCAATCTTGTGCGCACTCTACAGGTCGCAAATATTAAGATATTTTGATGAAATTTGGTACGCAGACCTATGTTGGCCCAAGGACGAACAAGTTTGATTTTGCTGAACATCGGTCCATGTTTAGACCTAGTGCCCATATAAGGGTCCTACCAAAATTATATTGTTTATACGCTGCAGGTCGTAAATATTAAGATATTTTGACGAAATTTGGTACACAGACCTATGTTAGCCCAATAACGCAGCCTATTGATTTTTGTGAACATCGGTGCATGTTTAGACCTAGTGCCCATATAAGGGTCCTACCAAAATTATACTGTTTATAAGCTGCAGGTCGTAAATATTAAGATATTTTGATGAAATTTGGTACACAGACCTATATTGGCCCAATAATGCAGCCTATTAATTTCGGTGAACATTGGTCCATGTTTAGACCTAGTGCCCATATAAGGGTCCTACCAAAATTATACTGTTTATACGCTGCAGGTCGTAAATATTAAGATATTTTGATGAAATTTGGTACACAGACCTATGTTGGCACAAGGACGAAGCCTATTGATTTTGTTGAACATCGGTCTATGTTTAGAACTAGTGCCCATATAAGGGTCCCCCCAAAATTGGCTTGGTTACAAACTGCAGGTCGCAAATATTAAGATATTTTGATGAAATTTGGTACATAGACCTATGTTGGCCCAAGGACGAAGCCTATTGATTTTGGTGAACATCGGTCCATGTTTAGAACTAGTGCCCATATAAGGGTCCCCCCAAAATTGGCTTGGTTACAAACTGCAGGTCGCAAATATTAAGATATTTTAATGAAATTTGGTGCGCTGACTCATATTATAGAAAATTTTGACACAAGCCCCATTTTAACCCATTCGAATTTCGGATCCAAACAATACACCAGATTGGTGTAGGGTATTGTATAGTCGGCATGCCCGACTTTAACCTTTTTACTCGTTTTTATTTGAATTTGTATTGTTAAACTTTAAAAAGGGTCACCAAATGTAAGCATGTATTTTATTTTAAAAATTTTGTAAATTTAAGAATCCTTTTTTGTAGTGAATAAACACATTTTCAACCCCTTTTTTAAAGTTGCGAAATTTAACAATCACAGATGGGTATTGCATAGGGAAACTATTTTCCATCGGAAACTCATTTTGACCAAATTTAAGTTGGCATATTTTGAATATAGGCTCTCGATATGATACTTTTAATAAATAAAATGAAATGTTTCATAATCTTTTATGAAAAATTCCATTAATTCATGAAAAGTTTCCATTAACGAGTTCCAGTGAAACTTCATTGACAATTCTCTCAGTGCTAGTTAAAATTAATGAGTCTTTTTCAATTTAAATATATTTTTATATTGTATATTAAACTAATATTAACACATTTTTAATACTACATTTACACTTAACCAAAAAACTATTCATTTTTGAGAACTATTTGTATTTACTTGGCAAACTGAATACAAATTTTTCATCAAAAACTAAAAGTTTTTAAAAACGCAAATTTTATTCACATTGCTCAACGCAATTGGAAAAGTTATGGCGACATTGATATTGGATCGAATATCTCCTGTGGTTGATCATATTTAACGTAAAGAGGAAGCGAGTTTTAGGCGCGGGCGGTCGTGTGCCGACCATATAAGTATAGCCAGCACCTTTACCTACTTTTTGTGGATTTTGAAAGAGCTGTGGACACTATATCCCGAAACTCTATTTGGACCTCATTAATTAACAAGGGAATACCGGAGAAGACTGTTACCCTTATACGCGAACTTTACAAAGATGCACAATGTAAGGTACGTTTTAATGGTAAAGAAAGTCGGCCTTTTACAACTTTAACCGGGGTTAGACAAGGCTGTATATTGTCCCCCACATTATTTCTCTTGATTTTGGACTGTGTAATGGAAGATACAAACAAAGAGGCGCCGTTTGGTTGGAATATGGCAGAGTACCTAAACGATATTGATTACGCTAATGACTCATCGATATGTGGATATTGCAGCCAAAATAAAGAGACTCTCCGAAAACGACAAAAAGTAGGATTGAGAATAAACTTTAAAAAGATAAAACTTATGGGCATAGGTACCCATATAACGACCTCATTAACAGTGAAAAATTTTACTACCTTGGTTGCAAGATTACCAAAGATGGCGGGTCTGAAACTGATATTTGTGATCGGATAAATAAAGCTCGCCACGTAACACATGGTACGCTGTACCAAAAAAGAATACGAATCAGCTCGTAAAACCTGGAATCAAATTAAATCACTTGCCGAAGACAGATTTAAATGGAGAGACGTTGACGTCGTATGTTCTTCGTGAACTTTTTATTTTTATGTGTAATCTCTTTTTTTTATACCCTACACCACTATGTGGTCATTATACCCTACACCACTATGTGGTCAGGGTATTATAAGTTTGTGCTGATGTTTGTACCACCAAAAAATATTGGTCGTAGACCCACCTTATAGTATACCGATCGGTTCAGAATTTTTTTTTTATTTCGATTTAACGATGTCCGTCTGTCTGTCTGTCTGTCTGTCCATGCAATTTTGTGCGCACTCTACAGGTCGCAACTATTAAGATATTTTGATGAAATTTGGTACGCAGACCTATGTTGGCCCAAGGACGAACAAGTTTGATTTTGCTGAACATCGGTCCATGTTTAGACCTAGTGCCCATATAAGGGTCCTACCAAAATTATATTGTTTATACGCTGCAGGTCGTAAATATTAAGATATTTTGACGAAATTTGGTACACAGACCTATGTTAGCCCAATAACGCAGCCTATTGATTTTGGTGAACATCGGTGCATGTTTAGACCTAGTGCCCATATAAGGGTCCTACCAAAATTATATTGTTTATACGCTGCAGGTCGTAAATATTAAGATATTTTGACGAAATTTGGTACACAGACCTATGTTAGCCCAATAACGCAGCCTATTGATTTTGGTGAACATCGGTGCATGTTTAGACCTAGTGCCCATATAAGGGTCCTACCAAAATTATACTGTTTATACGCTGCAGGTCGTAAATATTAAGATATTTTGATGAAATTTGGTACACAGACCTACATTGGCCCAATAACGCAGCCTATTGATTTTGGTGAACATCGGTCCATGTTTAGACCTAGTGCCCATATAAGGGTCCTACCAAAATTATACTGTTTATACGCTGCAGGTCGCAAATATTAAGATATTTTGATGAAATTTGGTACACAGACCTATATTGGCCCAAGGACGAACAAGTTTGATTTTGGTGAACATTGGTCCATGTTTAGACCTAGTGCCCATATAAGGGTCCCACCAAAATTATACTGTTTATACGCTGCAGGTCGCAAATATTAAGATATTTTGATGAAATTTGGTACATAGACCTATGTTGGCACAAGGACGAAGCCTATTGATTTTGTTGAACATCGGTCTATGTTTAGAACTAGTGCCCATATAAGGGTCCCCCCAAAATTGGCTTGGTTACAAACTGCAGGTCGCAAATATTAAGATATTTTAATGAAATTTGGTGCGCTGACTCACATTATAGAAAATTTTGACACAAGCCCCATTTTAAACCATTCGAATTTCGGATCCAAACAATACACCAGACTGGTGTAGGGTATTGTATAGTCGGCATGCCCGACTTTAACCTTTTTACTCGTTACTACGTAATTTAGATAAATAAAGGATATATATTTTTTCCAATAAAAAAACATTTTAAAACACTAGAAAATGTGCAATGATATCCAATTGCACTACAATTTCTTTAAAATAATACGAAAAAACACTAAAAATATTGAGCAGTTTCATTCTAACTAATGTCAAACAACAACAATGTAAGAAGTAGAAGCATTTAACCTCCATATTGGGGGGGGGGGGGGGGAAAAGTAGTTATGGAGAACTTAAGTTTCATATAAATTCTGCGTACAATGCATTAACATCCTAGTGTAGAAACGGTAATGACATATCATTATTTTTGGGACTACCAGTAATAACACCCACTTACCTTCTGCATTATTTTAAAACATCAAATAATGAGTTACTGATAATGACTTATTTTTATCATTATTTCAAATAGAAAATAATTTTCTAGATTTTTTTGAAAATTTTTTGAAATCTATTTTTAGACTCAATATTTTTTAAACACTTGTAAGGATATATGTAACCACATATTTTTTGATTTTTTGTATGTTGGCGAGTAAGCTTACTTGTGTGCAGCAGTGTGCTGGTGTGTAACCATAACTCATTATTTTTCCCGACATCGCCATATAAAGGTAATAAGAAATGTAATAACAAAAGTAACTAGTTACCGTTACCAAGTATGTAGTTACATAACCACATATCTGGTAATGATTTTCTACACTGGGATGACACGGGTTAATTTCGAACGTCCGTTATTATTTATGAAAGTCTACTGTATATGAAAATAAAACAGTGAGTTTTTGAAGAAAATAATAACGGAATTCTTTCTTTCTTTTCTGAGTGCAAAATTTTATCAGAATCGGATGACACAAGGTTTAAGATTTTTTCCGATTAGTATTTGCATGTGAGTGTTAAACGTATTGTGAAGGATTGATTGATATCATAATAACTCACCTGCAGCATTTGTTCCATGGTATCATTGCTAATACCATTCCAGTCAACTGAGTTTTGAAAACAATTATCGTTGGAATTACTAAGATTGCGCCAAACATTGACAGATAAATGTCGCAAATGAAAAGGACGCCCGCACCAGAATTCTTTATTGGCGGCCTAAAAATAATGAAAAAAAAAACAAAGAAGCATAAGGAAACATCCTTGTAAAATAATACTCCAAATGGTATATACCCACTTGATATACTGAAGATGATATGTGAAATGTGTTGGGTACTTGAAACAGCGACAGTAGAATGGTCATTAGAAATTGCCATTTGCCAAACTGTCCCACCAATTCTCCAACAATATCAGTCTCTTCATCATCGTCGTCGTCATCGGTACTACTCTTTGAAGCTTGTATGAACGTGTCAACTGCTTTACCACCATTTGAGTCCCTAGATCCGGTGTGTTGTACTATGGTAGTGCTACTTGTGGAGTCTCTGTGTTCATGTCCATCTGTTTTTGTTGTTGGTGGCGGTGTGTTTGTTATTGCCGCACTATTCGGAGAAGCAGTTTCATTATTATTAGGTTGCACAGAAACGCGTTGATTAATGCCTGATTTGTTTGTGGTAGAATCATCATTGTGCTCGATTGTGACCGGTTGGCTTCTGGGCATCTTCGAATGATATGATTAAATAGATAGAATGACATATAAGTACACTCATAAAAAAAAGTTAGTACAAAAGTCTGTTAAACGCGTTCTAATTCAATTGAACTAATTTTTCCTGTTGTTTTCGTTTAAATCCGTTGTTTAGCTAAAGTTGTTGTTATCAAATTTCACCACAAAAACATATTTCTACTGTACTTGAACTAATTTTTCCTCCTGATATTTAGTTATTTTTTTATAAATGATTTTGACAATTTTATCAGCTAATATAGATAAATTTATTGGCAACTTTTTTAATATTTGTGTTTTCAAAAGAAAACGATAGGGGCGCTAGTGTACAGTGATTGATGGTGCTTGATGGTGAAGTGTTTATTGGTGAGTTTGCAGACCAATACAAATTATAAAATTTATAGTAAGTGTATTTTAATGTGTGTGATGAGTCATCACTGATGACGCTTACCAATGCAAATAAAAAAAATATGCGCTTGTTTAGAAAGTTCTAGTAAATAAAATAATATGATAAGAGCATGTTTTCTTTTGTTTCTGTTAGTCAGCAAAGGAATGCAAAGGAAAACGGAGGTATACTGGACATTAACATTTCGCAGTTAAAATTGTATTTAAAAAATAAAATAATAGAGGTTTGTTTTATAATATAAACTATATTTAAGGGAATACTATTAAATATGTTATTTTTTTTTCTTTTATTTCAGCCCTTTAACATTTTCATCTAAATTCGACCCGCAGAAAAAGGAACCAAATAATACAACTCCAGCGGAAGTTTAACATATTGGCAAGAAAATAAAAGTGCAAATAGTGTTTTTGGATTGTGTAATTTATTTGAAAATAAAATTAACAATATTTACATCATACATGAAGTTGTTTTTATTCAATTAATAACAAAAAGTGATTGTAATTTTAGCAGCATGTTTTGCAGATTTCAACTGACCCACTTTCATTTCTATTAAACGATATTAACTGAATTTTTTACCTGTTTATACCAACTAAAATTTAGCAGAAAACATGTGCTGATTTCAGCTGATTAATTTTCATTTCCATTAAATAATATTTCTTATAAATTATTGTATTTGAACTAACTTTTTTACCTAAAATTTAGGTCACCTAAATTTAGCAGACCATGATTCTCAACATTATTGAAATTTCTGCTGGCGCAAATTCAGGTACTATTTCCTGTTATTTTAGCAGAATTTTTAACTATTTGTACGGTCTTTTTTTTATGAGTGTAACACAATATTTACGTTTTTAATTATCTGATCATACGTGATCTGATCTGGCACCATATAAATTAGAGAGAATGATATTTAATTAGATCTAAACAGATCTAATCTTTTTTTTTTAATTTTAACAAACTGCCAAATACATAGACAAATTTAGCTAAAATATTTTGGCTAAATTCAACAAAAAATTTTACTTGATGTAACTAAAAATGTCTACTAAAATATCGCTTAAAATCTGGCTTTTTGGAGGCTCACGATCCGACCCGAGACCGGTCCATATTTATTATTGAGACTATAGGTAGTTTATAAAAGCACATTTACATGCGAGAGAAAACTACTCGAGATAGAGCACTCCCATCATAGCCCTATACGCTTCTATTTAGATAGCATTATTGCGAACGATTTAAGCAAATTATGGGTGTTTTTTGCTCTATCTCTAACAGTTTTCTAGAGTATTCAAATCGAGTAAACCGAGTAAACCGTAAATTGCTTTTAACATCGTCAATCAATTTTCAAATGTAAAAATTTTGTAACAATTAGTAGAACCCATGAAATAATACTTATTTTATGAGAAACGAATTTTTTATCACAATTCGTTATAATCGATTTTTATCAATAATGGAAAAATTGTTCGAGTAAGAACTACTCGACCAAAAAGCAGTTCTGTTTATTAAAAAACGTCGCTGGACCAAAACGAGTAATTAAATTAATAATGATTAATAGTTTTAAATTATTTCAATTGTTTCTATATCTTACCCATGTTGCCAAAAGTTTAAATTTTTCTTCTGATCCCTATTTAAAATAGTTAAAAGTCTTACTCGGTTTGTAGTAGAGTGAACTCCCTAGTAAATACTGTAACAGCAGCATTTTAAAGAGCATATTTGAACAATCAGATAAAAAAGTTAGTAAAAAAATTTGTAAACAGTTTCCAATCGCACTTTACTAGTTTTATACTGATTTTTAGTACAATTTCTTTTTTTAGTAATCATTATTAGTAATCTTATTAAATATTAAGAATTTTTTACTAATTCTCGCTGCTGATTTCAGCAAAATATTTTACTAATTTTTCAAAACCGAGTGCCAAATTTAGCAGAAAAATATACTAATTTAAACAATTTTATTTTTTATTTTTTTACAATTCTTGTTTCCCAGCTTAAAATCGACATACATGAATCCATACAGGTTAATTGTATTTGCGTGCATGCTCATAAACATGCATTCATGACCATACATGGATACATAAATCTCCATACATGAATCATATATGACCATACGTGTGCATTAACGAAATTTGAGGTAATATCTACATGTATGATCATGCATGCTCATGCGTGTTCATGCGTGTTCATGTATGTTCATGTATGTTCATGCATGTACACACAAGTAGATATTACCTCAAATTTCGTTAATGCACACGTATGGTCATATATGATTCATATATGGAGATTTATGTATCCATGTATGGTCATTAGGATGGTTCATAAAAAACAAGTTTGATTTTCGTATGGGTCAGCCCGAATATATATTAAGCACCGTGAAAAATTAACACATGATTTTTTTTAAATTTTTTTATTAAGGTTTAGGGGTCGCTACCGGGCCCCAAAGGTTGGTATTTTTGAGAAAAATCGCTGCATCTATTCCTTTTTTCTTGAGTGTGTTTTAAAGAAAAATCCAAAATTTATTTTTATGAAGGCCATTATTGAATGAAGAATGGTGAAAAAAAAATTGTGGGGCGATTTGGCTACTCTTGTCCGTCCGTCCGTCTGTTTGTACACGAAACACGGTGGAAAAATTTATAACATTAAACACGAAGGTATTTGTTTACATTCGTCTTCCCAGGAAAATTTTTCACAATTGGTTGCCAATCACACTAGTTCTGGAAGTGGTTCCACTAGAACCGATTCCATAGAACTGGTTCCGGAACCCGTTCCATGGATCTTCTATGCAAGATATAACTAGAGTTTGCTGTTCGGTTTTAATCGAAACCGAAACCGCGGTTTTCCAAGTCTCAAAACCGAAACCGAAAACCGACAAAAATAAGTCGGTTTTTAACAAATACTTTAACTAATAAAAATAATTAATTAAATTGCATATTATTGAATCTTGAATTTCAAAAAGGCTCAGCTCATATTTTACAAAATTTTGTATTTAATTGTAATGCACATTTTCTCCATTAAAATTGCTTTAAAGAATTTTTTGTTATTACGGATAACATAAACTGAGGCTTATAATTTTAGAAAAAAAAAAATTGCACCAAAAAGTCAAGTGGTTTAAGAGATATTGAGATTCACATATTCAGTTACGATTTTCACAGCGTATTTTTCAAAAAGCCTTATTTCGTATTCCGCGAAATTTATAAAATTTTAACTTATATTGTTTTAAAGAAATTGCTAAAATTTAAATTTAAACTCTTTAAAATACAGCTTTAGTTGCCGCATTTATTTCTTTTCCTGGAAAGGTTTCGAAATAGCGTTATTCTTTAAATATTTGAGTGAGAAATTCAATCGAATTTTAAAAGATATCTTGGACGTATTAAATTATTTAATTTTTTAGGATATTGATATATTTAATTATTTTAAAAGAATTATATTACTATTACAAGAAAACCGAAAAATAACCGAAACCGCGGTTTTTACAATTTTGAAAAACCGAAACCGCGGTTTCCAAATTTTTCGGTTTTTAGCAAACTCTAGATATAACTGAAGGAGAATCAGTTGTAGAACTAGTTGTAGAAGTTATAGAACTAGTTCCACAAGCTCTAGAACTAGTTCCAGAACTAATTCTAAGGCAACCGGTTCCACTTTGGGTGCTAAAGAAGCGATTGCTTTTTCAAAGAAAAATCGTTGACAGTAGAAGGGGCAGCTTCTTTGGAACAGAAAATTTCCCTGGGTTTATCTAAATAAAATGATAACAAAAGGAATGTGGCCTCAAAACCCAATCCCCGCCCCAACTCTCCCTTAAATTTTGTATTCATTTACGTTTTTTAGTCTCTATATTAATAATGGTCCTAAGACCACTCATATAAAAGATTTGCAAATATAGTTTTTTATACATATACATTAGAGTGCCACAAAAAAAAAAACAAAAAGTTGGAATTTTCACGCTTCACAAACCTACAAATATGCCACTTTGAAAAAAAATGTGGTCTGATCAAAAAAATCACCAAAAACGTTTTGTTTAGAGGTAGCACATCGCAATTGAAGTTTCGAGGTTGTACTTGTTCTATTATTTTTAATTAATTAAAAATAATGGAAAAAATGCGAAAAATTAAATATAATTATTATGATCGCGACATATCAAATCGAATATATTTTTAGGTGTACATTACGAATATGAAATCAAAATTGAAATCGGAGTCGCGGATTTCGCGAAATTTGAAAATTACATACAAAAAATGATCAACTTCGATCAGGATGTTTTCTTATATTTACCAATATGAAAATTGAGATATGGTTTTTGGTAGCAATAAAATTATAGCAATCTAAATAATAGCGAAATATTAAAAAATGTCAAATTTTAAGTTAATTTGCAAGGATATCTGTTATCATTTTTAAAATTAAAATCAGTGTTATATATAATGAAGGTCCTTGGTAAGTAAATTGCAAAAGTATAACAAATTGCATTTTTCGATAACACCGTTTACAGGTAATTAGGAAAATATCTCAAAAAACTTGAGTTTTTTTGAATTTTCAAACACCGCGAATAATTCATAAACCACAAATTTTTTTTAAGTTTCGATTGCTGATTCATAATCTTCGTTAAAATAAAGATCAGATTTGAGAAATTTGCGCATACAAGGTAAAAACAAGTTGAATTTTTAATTACATCTTTTCGGAAAATTTCGAAAATTTGACTAAAATATGTATTTTTTTGTATAAATTAAAAAAAAACTGCGAATTACTTAAAATTTACTTAATTTTTTTAAGTTTTAATTTCAAATTCCTTATATTCACATTAATTAAGACCAGATTTAAAAAAAATTGTTAAATAATAGCGTACAGGTAAAGAAATAATTAAATTTAAAGTCAACCCTACTTATTGTATAAATTACTCTAGAGATAAATTACTAATTCTTAAAAGACTTTTTGTGCTACCTCTAAATAACAGCGGATTTAGCTGAAACTTGGCACAGAGAGTTTTTAGACATTAAGGAATAGGGGCAACATTGTGGAGATTGCGAATTCCAACTTTCATGTTTTTTTGGACCACTCTAATATACATATTTAAAAAGATATACATATCTCAAAAATAGCCGGATGGAATACATATGTATTTACTTAGATTGCTGCAGATTTTGTAGTAAAAAAATAAGATAATTTGCGCGAATTATTTCCATATTTTTTATTTCGTGAATCCAATTTTTTGTTTTGATTCGCGAATTAATGTATATTTTTTTATTCGTTTAGAAGACTGCATTACAGTTTAAAACATTGATTTATTAAGAGTGAATTTAATTTTGTATTTGAAATTGTTGTTAAATTAAAGTATTCAATGCAAGTTTATTTTTTATAGATATATTAATGACTAAAATTGATTCGCGAATCATAGAAATAGAATTTTAATTCGAGAATCAAAAAATAAAATGATAATTCGCGCGACTCAAATAAATCCAGACATAATTCGAGAATCAGAATCATATTTTATTGGTTCTGGTTTTATTGGTAGAAATTAAATTACTACTGATGATTGAATTAATTTTAAAGGTCTGGTCCCCAGCAAACATCGCAATATGAAGGCGATTTCTCATCGTATTGCCTGTATGAAAAATTGTATTGCGGCAACAATCATCTTCGTATTTTGGAATATACCACATTAGTTAAAAAACGTGTCCCGCATGAAATACTTCACAGCAATATGAAAGCAATTGTTCTAGAAGATAAATTGGCGATATCACTATTATATTATCGTCTGGACGATAAAAAAAAATAAAAGTAGCGTATGTATCGCCAAAATATCATCTGGAAGTTAAAAATATGACATCGCCTGACAACTATTCATAAGATAAAAGTACGCTTTTTATTTTATAATTTTTTATTATAAACATTTTCACTTTTAATTCACCAATATTAATCTCCATTTTCTTATATCCACCACTCTTTCGTGGATTTGAATTTGTTTTGAAATTGTACAATTTTAAAAACAAATTTGTTTACTTACCGCACAAAAATTTTCAAATAAAACCAAAATTAATTTTTGACATTTCTTTAAATATCGCCGATATATCTTTCAGTTGATAAAAAGAAGATTTGTTCAAAATACTTCTTTGAAACGATAAATGATATTGGTAGCATTCGGCAGAGAAACCTTAAACTGATACCGGTGACTTGTAGCGCTTTGTGATTACTTACACTGCGGAACGATGTTTTATTTGTTTTGTTTTTAAATTCACTTTTTCTATAGTTTCCTTTTATTTTTTAAAATTTTGTTTTCGGATTATATTTGTATGTTTTTATTTGTCATTCTTACAAAACAGGTTTTATTGTAAATGAACAACAACAAATGTATCACTTATTGATCAATAGCAGCAAACAGTTTTTAAGTTACCAAAATATGACAGCGCTACCTGAGCGCTCAGACTGATCGGTTAGTGATCAGGTCGTTCAGCAGATAGTCGTACAACTGTTGTAAAACTGTTGATTATTAAATTGCATCTGTCGAACGCACCCATTGTCTTCATAACTTTTGGGTGATATTTCTTCCGAATGCTTATTGGGTATAACTAAACTCCGGCGATTCCCATTTTTTAATCTTATGTAATAAACCGTGTGAAAATTTTTATTTTCATTCGGTCTGTAAGTGAAAGACATCTCAACATGTCTTTTTTTAGGGTTTAATTTTTTTAAGATCTATAAAACGAATATTTACAAGTAAATTAAATTGAGTTAAAAAAGAAAAAAAAAAAATTTTTTGTGCCCGAGCTGGGATTTGATAGTAGGGTCTCTCAGGTAATATGTGACTATATAATTATATATTAAACACATAGAAAATATTACTGACGTGGGACCATATATAATCATATCTAAAATTATATTGTTAATTTTGCACCATATGTGGAATCATATATAATCACATCTTATAGCATTTAATGTAATATATAATCATATATAAAAATATCTCACATCATACAACCAAAAAATTTGTACAAGAGGGCATATATTACTATATCTCAAAATATATGGCTTATATGCCACCATATGTGACCATATATTGTGTTATATATGATCATTTATAATTATATATGACAACAGATCTGTCATATCTCATTATGTATAACATATATGGTTGATATCTAATTTTATAAAAGACAATATATAAAAATATACGGTTATATAAGGTACCACATAAGAAACATATAATTATATATGGCTATTCTTGACAACATGTATACTCACATATTATAAAATAAAACAAGATATTACTATAGACGACTATATATAAATTTTTTTGATCGGGCTGTTTGATTATTATTTTCAATTCAAACAAAAACGATTCAAATACGATTTTTATTTTTTTAAAAATAATAAAAGTTATTTTGTGATTTTTTTTTTCTTTATCAAAAAATAACAGTTAACCCTCTAATGCTCTTTCTTCTGATTACAATAATATTTAAACCATATACTTGGCGTTGAAAATCTACCATGAAACAAATATTAAAATTTTAATTTATCGCTTTATTTAGGCGATATAGCACAACAAAGATTGAAGACGTATCTTGAAACCCAGTGCTCAAATAATTTCGGTTTTTGCTGTAAATAATACTATCAGTAAATAATACTATCAAGAAAATAAAATTACGTACCGAAAATTGTTGATCAATTGTTGTTATTTATGGTGATTTTCGCTTTTTGAAAACTACGAAATTTGGCGAATTTGGCACTAAACATCAATACATTTTGACGAAATTAGTTCTGCTTACTACTACCTCAAAGTATAAAATCTGTGTTTAATTTTAAAAAAATCTGTTAGCTACCCAGTGTAGAAAATAATTACCAGATAGGTGGTTATGTAGCTACATACTTGGTAATGGTAACTAGTTACTTTGGTTATTACATTTCTTATTACCTTTATATGGCGATGTCGCGAAAAATAATGAGTTATGGTTACACACCAGCATACGAAAAATCAAAAAATATATCGTTACCTATGTGCTTACCAGAACTGACAAAAATAATGAGTCTAAAAATAGATTTTCAAAAAAATAAATTATATAAAAAAAAATATTTTTTATTGAATTTTTTTTTTAAATAAAATTTGCTGGTGCGGGAATCGAACCTGGGTCTACAGATTGCCAGTCAATAGCTCTGCCATCTGAGCTATATCGACATGTAATATTTAATAGATAAAAACATAATTGACCTGCTGCACACAAGTAAGCTTACTCGCCAACATACAAAAAATCAAAAAATATGTGGTTACATATATCCTTACCAGTGTTTAAAATATATTGAGTCTAAAAATAGATTTCAAAAAATTTTTAAAAAAATCTAGAAAATTATTTTCTATTTGAAGTAATGATAAAAATAAGTCATTATCAGTAACTCATTATCATATGTTTTAAAATAATGCAGAAGGTAAGTGGGTGTCATTACTGGTAGTCCAAAAAATAATGATATGTCATTACCATTTCTACACTGGGTGGTTTTGGAGTTAGAGAGATATTTGTAAAACGTATCCTGGCGTTATCCTGTGAGTCCTGGAGAAAAAATTTTAATTGATTTTACAATTAGAGACTTTAAACTAGCTTTCTTATTATCGGTAATGTACGCCAGATCGTAAATGTATTTTTGGCAATTTTTCAAATATTTTTTTTTGTTTTAAAAAGTTAATTTTTTCAAATTTTCTAAATTTTCACTTTACATGCTTCTCGCTTGAAAACCGTTCCTTATACAAAAAAAAAGTTTGAAGGCAAAAAAGTAGACAGTTAAGTTTTCTATGGATATAATACAACAACTTGTTAATAACATATTGTTATTTAGCCAAAAACTATTTAAAATCTGAAGACTGCCTTTAAACGGTCTTGTGCATTAGAGGGTTAAGAATATAAATCAAAAGCCATGGAAGCAATGACTGATCATGTCACCTAGTGCTAACAAAAGATTGAACTGTGATTTAAAGTGAGTTAATAAGTATATTCCAGCAACTTCCAACATTCAATTTAGGTAAATTTTTAATTTTTATTTCATTCCCAGCCAGCAATTTCGGAGCGCTCATAAATAAGATTTTTAAATAGATCATAGAAATGATTATTGTTTTTTTGAAAACACTCTTTTTTTGGTAGAAAATATGAACCCTCAGAAAACAATCGAAAAAGTTGTCTCTACAATCTAAAAAGCTGTCTCAAAACGAGGCTTCATTTTTCGGACTCACAGAAGATTCCAAAATTATATAAATTTATGAAGAAAATTTCGATTTTATACGTTCTTTTTTCTGAGTCATTTCTGAGTACATAGGAAAAAGTGGAAAAATGTTTATGTTTTTGGAGCTCATTTCTGAGTCGTTAATGATCATCTTTGTTTGCTGGGTTATCAAATAAAAAAGTTAGTGCATAACTTTTTCAAAAAAATCATTCTTTAACTTTTATAAAAAGTTTTAAAATAAAACTCAAAAAACAACAGAAATTTATAGAGTAAAATATAAAAATTTAAAAAATTAAAATGTTTGCCAAACTCAGTGCATTATTGAAATATTATAATTAAACAAATTTGGGTTGTGACTTTTTAATAAATATAACCGCCCGAGTAAAACGGGTTATACATTATTTTATGTTATTTAATACAATTATATCTCGTTATATATTGCTTTGTATGGCACTATATATAATAAGACGTAATTTTCGTCTTTCGAAAAAATTTTATATGACCCAATATCTAAATATATCTTTTTACATATGTTGTCATATTTAATCAGATCTCGAGCATGGAATTTAATTTGTAAGACCAAATATAGCCCAGTTTCATGTTTAATTAAAATTTCATTTAAGATATTATCGAAATCAATTACAATCCATTTTTAATTGGAAAATATTTTTTTACAAAAACAAATTTTGATATAAAGTTCAAGTGATTTAAAAAATAATAACATGAAAACGAGAAACCGGTAAAATATTTTTGAATAGAATCTGAGTGATATTATCTGACAGATGGCCCATACATTATCGACATTCAAAATATGTTAAAAGAGTTAAATACTTAACATACGCAGTCAGACTTTGTATGGGATTTCGTACCACATATGTATAGCAACAAAACAAGCCTCTTGATTTGAAAAAGAAACATTTATTTTCCCTATATAATTTATGGTATGTTCTTGTTTTAAATGAACTCTTAATATCTTAGTAAATTCAAATTGAAATTCATTTTCATTTAAAATGTTATAAATTTACATCGAAACAACAGATTATTTTATTTTCAAATTGAATATTGGGTCATATTAATAAAAGTTAGCCAATTCTTCGAAGTAATTATTTTGGTTTAGGAATAACGTACCACCAAATTTATCCATAGGCTTGAAGGATACCATAAAATATAAATGAAAATTAAAACAAAAAATTGTCTACCCGCAAGCAGACTATAAATGCAAATAGAAAGACTAAAATTGTGTAATAAATAACTTAAAAACCTAATAAATAATTCCCCCATTAGTGAAATCTAGTTTTTTATTCACTATTTACAAATTTAAAACACTTTTAAACGATGATTTCATGACATTTAATTTTATTAAAAACTGTTTCATGTCAAATTTATTATCACAATTTTAATGCATTTTTCCCATTTTTTTTAAGTGAAAGCCCAAAAATAAAAGATTCATTTGAATATATCTCACTTTCAAAATGAAAAGCTGGCAAAACTCGATTTAGATGTTTGATTGTGAATTTCCCCCAGTCAATTCACGGGAGTGGGGAATTGTTGGTTTTCGTTCTTGTATTTTTATACCCTACACCACTATGTGGTCAGGGTATTATAAGTTTGTGCTGATGTTTGTAACACCAAAAAATATTGGTCGTAGACCCACCTTATAGTATACCGATCGGTTCAGAATTTTTTTTTATTTCGATTTAACGATGTCCGTCTGTCCGTCCGTCCGTCCGTCTGACTGTCTGTCCATGCAATCTTGTGCGCACTCTACAGGTCGCAAATATTAAGATATTTTGATGAAATTTGGTACACAGACCTATGTTGGCCCAATAACGCAGCCTATTGATTTTGGTGAACATCGGTCCATGTTTAGACCTAGTGCCCATATAAGGGTCCCACCAAAATTGGCTTGGTTACAAACTGCAGGTCGCAAATATTAAGATATTTTAATGAAATTTAGTGCGCTGACTCACATTATAGAAAATTTTGACACAAGCCTCATTTTAACCCATTCGAATTTCGGATCCAACCATTAGTTGGCTTTTAACCAGACTGGTGTAGGGTATTGTATAGTCGGCATGCCCGACTTTAACCTTTTTACTCGTTTTTTTGTTAAATTAACTTTAGCACATTGGTATATTACCAATTACAACGTAGGTAAAATATACATCCTATTTGGCAATATTACTCTCACATTAGGTAATTTTTAATGCAAAAACCTTTATAAATTATATTGGTTTTTACCAGTGTTAGAATTGCTACGGCAATTGTAGCAGTAGCAACGAAATTTAACTATAAACTCTAGTTTAAAATCGAAGAGTTTTTATTTTCAAACAAAACTACCACTACTGCTACATGCAAGTTTTATTTTTAGAGCAGTAGCAATAGTTTTGTTTTGAAAAAAAGCAAAAACTACAACGAGAGCTTTTGTGAAATAGCAATAGCTCAAAAAAATCATAATTAAAAACTCTGTAGTCGAGTTATTGAAATAAAAGAAAAGCTACACACACAAGTCAATAACAACATAGCACAACAGAAAAAAAGTGGTAGTTATTGTGAGAGTTATTGAGCGAGTTTTATGGGAGTCATTAAAATCAAATATAAGAAAAACTACTTAATGCCTACATAATAAAAAATGTGCAATATACATACATGATAAGCAAGCTGGCCAGACTTGTTGTTTTGTCTCTAAATTTGGGAATTTTTTGTTGGTCTTGGGGACAGAGAATCTTTTTGGGCATTTAAAAAATGTTTTGGGGATATTTAAAATCTTTCGTAAATTTTGAAGATTATACTAATTTTGTATAGTTTTCAAAAAAATTTAGTAAAGTTTTTTGCACGTAATTTCGAAGGTAAAAATTTACCCTTTTATACATTTTCTGTAACACTTCAAAGCTTTTTGACGTGCTTTAATTTGGTTTGTTTTTAAAATCTACAAAATATTTTGTAGGGTATTCAAATACAAAAAAAACAAACCGTATGGTTAAAAATAAAGACGATTTTAAATTAAAAATATTATTGCATATTTAGAACCATTTTACCGTTCAGTGGTTTAAAATCTCCGTTCAGAATTTTTGTTTTATTACTTATGCACTGAGCTTGAAGTAAGAATTTATTCATTTTAAGAATCAGTGAATAATTTAAAATAATTTTAAATCAATGATTTGATATTGAATAAAGTGAGATAATTAGCGTTTTTTTTAATCACCTGGATTTAGAATTTTTCATACAAAAAGTGGATTTATTAAATCCAAAAAAAAAGCTGGATTTAATAAATCCATAATAAAAGCACAAATATATGAAACAGCCTATTAATTTAATGACAGAAAAAAATAAGAACGAAAATTAAAAGAGAAACAAAAAAATTTAAAAACTAACAAATAAAAGGTTTTTATTAAATTTTTTTTTATGAAATATGTTTAGAAAAAAAAAAACTACACCGCACTAAATACATATTTTCGATCTTGGACATGGAGAAATAGCTCGAATAGAAATGGCAATTTTTCGCTCTACAGTAAGTAATTTAATTAAATCCAATTAGTGAATATTAAATATTGCAATGGAATTTTTCAATTGTGTAAAAATATAAATTGAAGTGATAAAACTGAAAAAGTAGACTGTTTATCGCTGTTTTATATAAAATATAATTAAAAATTAAAAGTTAAAGTAAAATCCTTCATCATCGAATTCGTTATTAAAAATTAGGGTGAAAGAAGTGTCGGACAGAAAATTTTTTTAAAATAGGGAGAATCTAACCCCATCTGTTGAGCACTTTTAGAAATACTTTTTGGATTTATTAAATCCAAGTGATTAGAAAAAACGGCTAATGATTTGGTCTAATTTATATTGATTCGATTTTGATTCGATTGAATATGTTATAAATCAAATGGTTTTGACATTTCATATCATATAATTTATTGCATTTGAAGACACCGGGTTAACTGTGAATTTCTTCGTTATTTAATACAATTCCCGGGTGAAAATGTTCATATATGATAAAAATATATTGGTTCCATACATGCACTCAATAAATACGTCTGTTTTTAATAGAATTGTTTCCAATTTTAGGCTTAAAATAAAATTTGTTGAAATTAATATATTGTGCCAGTAAAACTACAAATAATTTTTCTTCAATTACTAAACTTGATTTAATATCTGAGCAGTTCTACCAATATTTCACAAAAAGATTTTGTTAGTTTCAACAAAATTTACAAATATTAGAAATAATTCTGTTAAAATACAGACGTTTTATTTTTTGACAACCTTAATGGATCGTATATAAATATAACTTTTTTGTTGTATTTTTCAACAGAAATTAATTTTTTCTTAAATGTGCATATATTTGTAACTTATTGCAGGTTTCTGTCGAACGTGCATTTTCCGCACTAAAACTAATACTTGCCGATAATCGAAACCGTCTTAGTGCCGAAACCTTGGAAAATATTCTATTGGTAAAACTTAACCCAAGCTTTTTAGATGAAGGCATATCAGATTTAGAGCTGTTTGCACACAATGATGAAGTGATATAACTTTAACAAACTTTCGACAGTCAGCGTATCTTAGCAATATAATTATGTACATTAAACTAGCTCTTTAAAACCCGATTTCTGGGTTTTCGCTGCAACAACATGCTTCATTTTTTATACGTCATCTGGCGAAAATTTAAGCCAAAATCGGTAAGCATTCAACCGGCAAAAACTGCTGAAGGTTTGGAACTCTCGGTCAAAATTAACAAATTAAAAAAAATTATTTGAAATTTGTCATAAAAATAATTTTTGTCCTATGTTTTAACATAGTTAATCAAATTGAAACAAGTCGTATTTTTTTGGTTTCATACACTAATAGAAAAAAGCCTGTAAAAATTTAGCTAAAACTACTAAAAATTTGTTGAAAATGATGCTGCGGAAAAAAAATACTTAATTAAAAGATTATTTTTTTTTCTTAAATGCAAATAAAAATCGAGCTTTTTAAAAACAGCGGTTCACAATTTTTTCTTTTTTCACAAAATATTTCTGTTACTTTAACAGGATAGACCGCTATTTACATTCAATTTTTACTGTTCTTATCTTAGAGTATTTAGCATATCAAAATCTGCTTATTTCAGCAGTTTTTTCTGCAAGATTATTTTTAACTAATTTTCAGTAGCCTTTTCTACTATTAGTGTACGACAAAAATTTAATTTTTTCACAAATTTCAAAAAGTGTTTTTTTTATTTTTTCTTTAATTTTGACCGAAAGTTCCAAAATTTAACCCGTTTGCGCCAGTGGAAGACTTCACCGACTTTGGCTAAAATTTTCACCAGAAACTTCTTAGATTATGTACGTATAACAAATAAAGTATACTGGAGCAGCAAAAATCCAAAAATCGCTTTTGTACATATGCATGTGTATTTATTGTGGCTCCTAAGGAGCGCGCACTTGAATTTTTATTTATTTAAATAATATATAAATATAATATATGTATAATATAAATTATTTTGTTTTATTATCTTAAGGACTAAAATTTTGTGTTTAATGTTTTGATTCAAATGTTATGTTAAAATAAACTTTTAATTTATTTAATAAAAAATCTGTTGAAAATGAATTTAATTGGTATAATTATTATTATTTCTTAAAATATTTAATATGCACTCAAAAAAAAAAACTTAATACAAATCTTAGTAATCAGACAACAGAAAAGTTCAAAATACTTTATTGATAATACTCTACAAGTATTTTTTTGAAAAAAATACTTCATAACTTTTAAATAAAACTCTTTATGATAGAGTAAAGAGTTCTAAAGTTACAACTCTCTATTGAAAAAATCTACAATGAATAGTATTTTGAATTTTATGGAGTTTTATTTTCCTACAAAAAAATATACATAAATGTATTTAAAATTGGTAAAATTTTAAATTTTTGATAAAGATTAACATGTAAATAACAAAATTTTATATTAAGAATATTTCTGAACATTTGGTTCCCTCATACAATAATATCACAACATACTTTTTCGCATTTAGCCATTATTTTTTGTAATTAGTTTGGAAAAAAAATTGTGCATCAATATATAAGCTTCCAGAATGAAAATCGCTGACTGAGCTTTGTAATAAATATTTTGTACCATAAAGACTTTTTTTGCGTTCCGCTATTATTTTGCAATTTTTTAAGTGCGGTTATTTTAAATTCATAATCTAGGAACTACAATATAATACCCATTTCTTATAAAAAAGTTAGTGGTTAGTTTGCAAAAATAATTCGCAAAAAAATATATGTATTTTGCAAAAAGGAATATTTTTGCATCAATATATTCGTTTGCGGAATGTAAATCGCTGATTAAGTTTTTTAATTAATTTTTTTAAAGCATATACAATTTTCCACGATTGCGCGTTTTGAATATAAGGTATTAATATATCGATCAAATTTGCGTACACCATAAAAACTAAAGAACGCGAAATATCGGATTTAGTTATAAAGTTTGTATTTTTGTTTTTTATTGTACGTTATTTTTTATTCAGTTAATCCATCACAAAATTATTGAGAGAGTTATTTTTGACAAATTGCGAATTTTGCATATAAGACGCCATATAAAATATTAATTTATTAATAAAATTTGCAAACACCGAAAAATTTTAAGAAAAAAAAAATGCGAAATTGCTCATTTGATTTCAAGTTTAGTGTATTTAATATTTTTTGTTGTAGGTATTTAGGTTTTTATTTCTTTTTTATTTTGAATTGATCAAATAACTATTCAAATACTTGTTAAAAACAAAATTCCCTAAATTTTGATTTTCATTTTAGAAATTTAAAATTCGCAAATTTTTGGAATTTTTATTTTAAAAGTTTTAGTGTATTTAGTCTATTTAAAATTAAAAAGCCCCCCCACTCCCCCCGAAAGAAATTCCTAGCTACGTGCCTGTCGTAAACATTTTCTTAAAAATTTTTAAGAGTTTAAATTTACCAGCACTATTTTAAAACACGGGAGATTTTTTTTTAAATATGATCCAAATTTTTATTTTTGTGTTTGTTTTATATATAAGATTTTATCAATTTAATTTACAAAAACTTATAACATTTTCTACATATTTGCATTACGTTTTATATAATTGAACTCAATTGTACAAAGATGTACAATCAATGATTATAACATTACTTCCTTTTTTCCATTAGCACCTTTGTATTTTACTTGTCTACCTATCTTTTAACAAAAAACACAAGAACGAAAAACTCGCAAAAAACTACACAAAAACTACCAGAAAGACTCCCAAAAAGCTACCAGAAAAACTCTCACAAAGACTCGCATGGTTTTATTTAATAACTACATACATACAACAAGTAAACAAAACTCGATTGTGGGTTTTTGTTTTTTAGCTACAACTATGACTCTGTGTGTTGTTTCTTTTTGTTTTTTAGCTATAACTACAACTCCGTTTGTGTTTACTGGTTGTAGCAGTAAAAAAAGCTCGCAGAAGAAAAATAAAACTATTCAAAAACAATGAATCGCTTTTTTGTTAAAAACAAAACTACACAGTAATGTTTTGTAATTGTAGCAGTAGCTAAAAACAAAACTATGATTTCAATTAGAGTTTTACTAAGCCTGGTTTTTACTTTATTAAATCTTAATTTATTTATTAAAAAATAGAAAAAATACATATAAATTTCACAAACTTTTTAATTATGTAAATTACAGATATTATTACTAAATACATCAGGCAATATTACATTAGCAATTTTCTACATAGAAACTTTGATTTTTCTGTAAAATATTATAAAAATTTTAATTTTTCTATAAGAAAAGGTGGTCGTTATATATGGATCGTTGTATAGAAAAGTCCTTTTAATCTCAGGGATTTTCTGCGGGAAAAAGTTCTCAAGTTCTGAAGATTTGTTATAGGAAAAGTCCTCAGAATCAAATGTTTTTCTGTAGGAGTACTCATAATATGAGGGGTTTTCTATAGGAAGAAATTCCCAGTATTCGAGTTTTTCTATAGAAATATATATGTATATGTGACGTGCAAAATAGAAAGGGACCTAAGGATAGAAAGGGACCTAAGGTCAGGAGAGCATGGGATCGGTCTCATTCGATGCTCAGATGTTGTCCACAAAAAAAAGAAAATTGATTTTTTACCCTTAGGTCCCTTTCTCTATGCTCTGTCACATATGTATATGGCTGAAATCAAAAAATGAGATAAATTTTTGGCCCAAATTTGTGAGAAGCAAAAAGTGTTAATATTTCGGTTTTTTCTTAATGGAATCAGTAAGTTTAGTCATTATAAACCTAATTGCAAAAAATCTCATCTACAAGTTGTCGCAATAACTTTTTTTGCATAATTTTAATTTTTTTTGTTGTAACGGAGTTTACATTTCTGCAAGCAAAAGATACAACAAAAAAAATTGGGTACGAATATTCTTCAATTTATTAGTTTTTCGTATTTGGGTTTACAACTTGCTTTCCAATGATATATAATTTGTGTTTATCAAATTGGCGGTTTCGCGAATAAAAATACAATTCATTCCGCGAAAATTTTTTTTTTTTTTTTTAATTTTGTATTTTTGGTCCTTTTAAATGTTTTTCAAAAAAATAAAATTTTTTAAAATCCCAACAGCGGTTGCGCAGTTACAAAATAATATATTAAAAACATAACATTTCGCGATTCTTAAATTGGGTGAAACAAATTTAATTTGTCAAACTAATGTCAGTAATGACTCAAAATATCGATTCAAAACCAATGAAATGCAAAATCAATCGTTTTTCGCTCCAGCAGCTTAGGGTAAAAAACTGATAACTTTTTTTGATTTGACGCAAAATTATTAGTTGAATCGTCTTTTGACGCATAAATATTAGTTGAATCACCTCTGTTTATGATTATTTTAAAATATTTTAAACATTTATCTACATTTATTTGAATGAAATCTGATCAAACAATTGTTGTTACGGAGTTTACAGTTACGGAGTTTACATTTGGCTACTTTTTTCGTTTTCTTTCAGAAACGCTTTGTCAGAATTTTTTTTCCGAAACAAAAATCGCATGATGCCTACAAGGTGAATCCAAATATGATATTGTTTTTCTTACTCGTTAAATAGTTTGGTGTAAACATTAGGGACGGAGTTTACAACATTTTTTCAAATCTTATTAAAGACATCCTTTTTCATCTGGAGAATGTTACATGCTGCAGAAAAGCTTCAAGTCTGTTATGCTGGATGATTACTTACAGTCCAACGATCATTTGAGTATAAATAACATTATACTTTTCGCAATATAAATAATAGATAACTCCAAAATTCTGGTATATGCATTTTTATCAAAAATTATGACGAAAAATCGTTACAGAGTTGAAGTCGTGATAGCTAAGATATACGAAAAAGTTTGTAAAATGTATTAATTTTTATTAAAAACGGCACTTTTCCTCTTCATAAAAATTCTTACAGTTAGTGTTTAGCTTTATTGGTTATTAAAATATAAGCTATTAAAGTTAAAAAACCGTATGAGTTACTTGTTACGGAGTTTACATTTGGCCTATAAAATTGGTCACAAATTTTATGTATTAACCAAAAATTGGTCAGATTGTTATAAATTTTGTAAAACAGGTGACAATGCGCTGATATATATCGAAATATGTAACTCAAATGTAATCCATGCATTAGAAATTAGGTGGTTACACGCTTTTTATCACATGTTTTGATATCACCCATATAAGAAAAAGTCTTCAGTATTTGAGGGGTTTCAATAGGAAACAGTCTTCATAATCTGAGAGTATTTCCATAGGAGAAAGTCTTCTAAATCTTTAAAAATTTTCAAAGAGAATAACCTCATAATCTAAGGATTTTTTTCTATAGAAAAAATCATTTCGATTCTAAGGGCTTCTTAAAAGATTTTTTATAGGAAAACGTCCTTAGCTTCTTAGCATTTTCTCAGAAAAAATCCTTAGATTATGCGGTTATTCTCTAGGAAAATTTTTAAAGATTCTTAAGGTTTTTCTATAGCAAAATTTCTTATTATCAGATTATGTTTCTATAGAATAAGTACTCAGATTTTGAGGGCTTTTCTATAGTAAAATATCTTTAGATTCTGTTGGTTTTTCTATGTAAGAGTCCTGAAATCTGTGGAAAGAAGACCTTACTTAGATTCCGAAGTAATTGCTATAAGAAAAAGTCATCAGATTCTGAGGGTTTTTCGATAAGCAAAATCCTTGGACTTTTCCTTATAAGACTTTTTTGGATTCGGAGAATTTTTTCAAATAGGAACCCCTCAGCTTGTGACGACGCTTTTCCATAAAACAATCCTCAGAAGGAAAGAATTTTTTTTAAATAAAAATCTTGTAATCTAAAGATTTATTCCCATAGCAAAATTGCCAGAATCTTCCGATCTTTTTATTAAGAAAAATCCTTAAATTTAAAGACTTTCTGCATGAAAAATCCCTTAGATTCTAAGAATTTCTTATAAAAGTCTGATGGCTTTTTCTTATAGAATACTCCATATGAAAAAGTGCTCAGAATCTGAACACTCAGTTCTTGGATTCTGACGAATTTTTTCTTTAGAGAAACCGTCTGGTTCTAATTCAGTTTTGCTACAGAAAACTTGGATTCTGGGGGGAATTTTTCCATAAAAAACCCCTTTTTATAAGGAAGATTTTATTTTATATAAAATTCCAATCTGTCTGAGGTCTTTCTTCTACAGAACCTCTAAGATTCTGAAAATTTTTACAAAAGAAAACCTCTTAGATTCAGAAGGTTTATTCTTAAGGAAACCCTTCAAACTTTGAAGAATTTATCGTATAGAAAAACTCATATTCTGGTAACTTTTTTCTATAGAAAATTATAAGATTCAAAGGAAAGTTTCTTACAGAAAAACCTTCAGATTCTTAGGAATTCCCCTGTTTCCAATAACTTTTTGTTTTATAAAAATCTTCAAGTTCTAGGAACTTTTTCCATAGAGAACCCCTGAGGACTTTTTCAGTATAAAGCTTATCTGAAGGGGTTTTTTTTCGGTAAGACTTTTCAAAATCGTTTTCTCCTAGGAAAAGGCTAAGATTCAAAAGGGGATTGTTCGGATAACATCAGTATTTGCTAGTGTTTCCAATTCGGTTAATCGATTAACCGATTCCTCGATTAATCGCCTCTATTTCGGTTAATGTCGAAACAAATAATTTAAAACTCAAATAATTATTCGACCCGAATAATCGGTTAAAATTGGTCGATTAACCGGTTACATTTTTAATATGTAATTTTTTGCTTTATTTTTTCCCAAAACTTCATAATTTTTTTAACTTTGGCAAGAAACGCTTAGAAAAAAACAAATACTAACTAAAATACAATCAAATTGTTTTAAAATCGATTGAAAGAGAAGCCTTTAAATACCATTTTTTGAGCAACTCCAAGTCGACATGGAACCAGCGAGACACGTCATGTGTTTTAAAAGACTCTTAAACGGATTTGGTTTTCAGACTCTAGTCGACGATTTTATTTAAATTTATTTTAACAATAAAAGTGCGTATTAATTTTTAAAATTTTATTATAGCAAACATAGAATTTTGAAAAGCTGAAAAACTGCTCCCATTTTTGAAAATCTGTGATAAAGTTCGAACAAACAAATCTGTTTGGCATTTGACATCTGTTACAGCACACTGAGGGAATTGTCTATATGCTTTTTATGAATTTTTATATTGATTTAATGAAATTTCGCTGGGATTCGTCTATTGAAACACGGAGGAGATTGGAACACTCACAAAAGTTTGTCGGTAGAATTTACTGAAAATGACAGTTAAAATAAAGGTACAGTTGTAGCCAAGCATTTAAGTCAATTCAAGTTTTTTTTTTATAATTTTATTGTTGTTGCCTTTGTTTTTAAAGATCAAAATAGTGGCTAAATTCGCCACGAAATTCAAGGAGATGGTTCAGAAAATTGTACAGAATTTTAACGTAATGTTTGTTTTTTCATTTTGTCACTTGTTTTAAGTGGGCGTGGCTTTTAACGAAAAATTAGCGATATAAACCTCTTATCAAATTACTTAGTAAAATTTAGGCAGTAGGGTAGAAGGGGGATCCTTCGCCACTTTTTTTTCAAAGCACTGTCATTTATTAACCACTAATTATTTTTCAAAAATTACTTTCAAATTGAAAATCTACATATCTTGGCTTTAATTTTTATTATAATTATATGCATATTTTCTATTATTTTTTTAATGATTTTCAAAGTAACCCAATTCGGCGTAACTGCCCCAAACCTGGCGTATATTCGCCAAAAGAGCTAGATACAATTTCAAAATAATTTATAATAAGTTCTTTAAGATATGTGATTCTTTTTAACCAAAATTATAAAAAACTGAATAATTAATATAAATTTAAGAATGAACACGATTGTTCTAATTTACTATTAAACATATTTTAAACATATAGAAAAGTCTTATAGAGCATTTTAGGCAGGGATGTACCAACTCTTCGTAGCTCCAGGGGCCATCTGGTGATTGTGCCCCAGAGACAGGCACTAACATCAAATTGATATTTTTCACACTTTTGAAGCATTTATTAAAATCAAATTATTACTTTTTGAAACCTTAGGATTGTAGGTCTAACATAATGAAAAATTATTTTCTTATCACACGATTTAAGGAAGTTATTGCAAAATGTAGTTGCTTCCTATTATTTTTTGGCAACCCAAAAAACACAAAAACACTTCTATCTGCTCCCACATGTGATGTAAATTCATCAAAGTAGATGTCAAGGAAAGCTAATTGAAAAATGCACAAAATATATTTTTTACAATTTTTTATCTCCCTTAACATCGGAGAAAAATGGGAATAGTGTATGTGCCCCACTGGCGAAGGATCCCCCCTCTACCCTACTGATCGGTTCTGTACAAACTGTATATTTTTGGAAATCCCATAAAATTTGCTTAAGTCTTGCATTATCTTTATCTACAAATAGTCACCAGACTTAAAATTGCAGCACTTAAACATGACCAAATTTTTATTTGTTTTTAGCGATTTTAAAAGAAAGTTAACAACACTGAAATTTCAACATGAAATGCTTTTTACTATAACGTAAAAAAAATCTTGACTGATTTGCTATATTGTGGTAAGAAAAGCATAAAACTATTCACTTTAAAATTTCAGTGCTGTTAACTTTATTAAAAATCGCTAAAAACAAAGAAAAATTTGGTCACGTTTAAAGTGCTGCACTTATAAGTCTGGCGACTATTTGTAGATAAAAATAATGCAAGACTTAAGGAAATTTTATAGGATTTCCAAAAATATACAGTTTGTATGGAACTGATCAGTACTGCCTAAATTTTACTACGTAATTTGATAAGAGGTTTATATCGCTAATTTTTCGTTAAAAGCCACTCCCACTTAAAACAAGTGACAAAATGAAAAAACAAACATTACGTTAGAATTCTGTACAATTTTCTGAACCATCTCCTTGCCTTTCGTGGCGAATTTAGCCACTATTTTGATCTTTAAAAATAAAGGCAACAATAAAATTATAAAAAAACTTGAATTGACTTAAATGCTTGGCCACAACTGTATATGTAGTTAAAAAGGCGACAAAGGTATTTACCTTTAAAATAACTAACACTTTTGTTATTTTTAACTGTTGAAAATCAACTAACAAATGCTTTAAAAATAACTACCAATGTCGTAAAATTAACTGATAAATTTTTACTACAAAAGTTTTTAAACAACTGACAAAATCGGTAAAAACTACTGTTTTTCACAGTCAATTCTTTTTGTTTATTATTTTAATAAAAAAAAAAGATTTTTTTTCTCTCGATTACAAAAATATGTGTTATTACTTCAGGCTATTTAAAATTCGAAGTAAAAATTCCAAATCGTTGTCCAGCTTTTATGCTTTTATGCATTGGAGATAAAATACAAGTTTTTGATTTTTATTTCCAAACTAGGAATATATTAATAGTAACAAATATAAACTAAACAAAAATTTTTAAAATTCAAAAAAATGCATGAAATTTTTTATTTTTTAAATAACTAACAAAAACTACTGTTTACTGCAACAATACTGTTTTGGTAGTTGTTTATTATGATATTACAAATGACTGATTTGAACAACTGTTACAAAATTGCAGTACTTTTCATTGGGTGTTTTCTTAAATAATCGCCATAAAAGTTGTTTTGGTTTTTTTTATAGAAAAACAACTGTAATTACTAATAAAAACAACAACTACTGATTAATACACAAACAACTGTCATGTTGTAACTGTCAAACTTTTTTGAGTGAAGTTAAACAAAAATCTAAAAACTGAATGATACTAAAGTGTCTTTAGTACGATACTACCCTTAATAAAAAATGTATTTATTGCGATAACTTTTGCAAATGGAAACTGTTTTGCTTGAAATTTTGCAAGAACAGTTTTTGGAGGTGACCCCATATTATACTAAAATTTGGACTTTGGGGACATCTTGGAAAGCTATGCTGCCATATAAAATATTTGAAAATTCGCGATTTTAACGTATAGAATGAATACTATAGATCAGGGTTGGCAAGACTTTTTACGCTGCGTGACAGAAACGAACGAATTTTTTTTGTAAAAATTTCTCGCGGGCGACCTTAATTTTAGTTGTCTTTTAAGTCCTTTTTTAAAAATTTGGAAAAATTCTCTTAAAAATATCGCAGATGTACATATTTATCCGCTCTACGGATAACCCCCATGAAATAACCCCCAAAGGGAAAATTTAAATAACATCCGAGAAATGAAGTAAAAATGTTTGACGGTAATTTAATTTTTGGAGGTTTATTTAATCTTTAAATATTGAAATTACTTTAATATGAAAAAATCCCCAATGAAATAAAATTAAAACAGTTTGAAAATGATTGCCTTTTCAATTTTTTGGGGATTATTTCATTTTGTTAAAAAAAAGTTAAATTATTGGGCGCCATCGATTATTTAAGTATGCAAAACTAGTTGAAAAATGTGCTTCGGGAAAAAAGAACGCTGTCATTGGAATAAAAAGCGAATATTATGGATTTGAACAGAGAAATTTCTATTTCAGATGAAATGGCTCTGCGAAACACGATCAAAACCCACTTTCAAATTCCAACAAAGGGGTTATTTCATTATGAAACTTATTTTCAGCCTTTATTTCATTGAGGGTTATTTCGTAGCACCTATTTTCCCTTTAAAAAAACTCAATTTTTTAGATCCAATTTTATTACAAGTTGTTTTCCATTTTTGTGCAATTTTTTTGTACTTTTATTTCTCCGATTATGAGGCATTTTCTCATCGAAACATTTAAACTTCTTTTAATCTAGAATTTTAGAAATTTTCCCAGAATTTTATGATAATCGAATTTGCGAGTTCTGTATTAACCATATTTCTTTAAACAAAAAATGGTGGCAATACAGAGTTTTAGTCATTTTAAAAGACGATTTTCAAGCGCTATGAAAAAAGTCATCATTACACACAAAAAAATATTGTTCAACTTTTTTCAATTAAAACGATTTGTTAAATTATTTCAAAAGGTGTCAATTAAAAATTAATCCAATGGATTAAATAATTGCTCAAAACTGCAATTTGCTTGACATTTTTTTTTTATTCTACCACTCAAAAGAATTTCATAAAACAAGAGAAAAACATCAGCATATTGTTGTTGTTTTCCATTTGCTCTATTTATGTAGTTGTTTTTATAAATGTTAATGTATTAGTAACAGGGATGATAAAGTTGGTACTATATTACTTTTTATGGTACTATTAGAACCTCAAAAGTACTATGTTACTCCTTACCATTATTTGATACGATTTTAAATTATTCAAAATAAATAGTAAAAAATCGTAAGAAACGTAATTCAAAGGAAAGGTTTCTAAAATTTTGTAAAAAATATTAAACATTTATTTGAATTTAAGAGAAAATCTTTAAGTTGTTGTGTTTTTTGTTTAGTTTTATTTGATTTAGTTTTCTGAATTGATATTAGTTAATTTAAATTGTGCGGTAACTTAATTTTTAGTAAATTGGACATGTTCGGGCATGTTGTTTGTTTTAATACCCAATCCATATATAGTTTTTTTAATTATAAGAAATAAATTTAAAAAAAAAGACTAAAATTTTATAATTTTTGACCCCGCTTTTTAAATATTAAAGATGAGACTGGGACGTCAAAATAATAGTCAACGCTGAGGATTGGATGCAAGAACAAAAGCGATAGAATAATATAAAAAAGGTAATTGGGAAGAAGAAAGAACGAAATACACTATACAGAGTGAAGTGGATCTATATTATATTTTGAACCTTGTTTTAATGTACAAAAGCACTTTCATATATGTACGTTTTTTTTGTTAATTTATAATAAAAAATTAAAAAAAGTACTATTTTTTAAGCAGGTTGATATTATTTTGAAAATCCCATTTATCATCCCTGATTAGTAACTAGTATTTTAAATTATTTTTTATAAATTCTCATTGAGTTTATTATTTTATTTAGTTAAATATTTCAATTTTGCGATATTAAATCTGAATATTCATTTATTCTAAAACATTACTATAATATAGTAATGTAATTTTTAAAATTTTTTGTTTAAAAAATTTAAAATTTTTTTAAACAAAAAATCTAATTTTCAAATTTTTTGTTTAAAAATTTTTTAAACAAAAAACCTAAAAAATTATTTTAAAACAAATATATTTTAATTTAGTTTTAAAAAAAATTTTATAACAAATTCAATTTTCAATTTGAAATTTTGTTTAAAAAATAAATAAATTAAAAATTATTTTAAATCAAATATATTTTTTTAGTTTTCAAAAAATTTTAACAGAGGCCTTATGCTTCAGAAAAAAGAAGAAAACTAATTTCTACGAGAGAACTTTTCACATAAGTATAAATAAATCTATCAACTGAATGAAAATTGAATGTAGCTTTTATTTTAATGACATTCAAGCTAAAAATAAAGAAGTATATTTTTTATAGTTGGCTGGCAACTGCCACTTTATTCAGCTGATAGTTTATTTAGAAGTTCTACAATATTGATCAATTTTTAATCCAACGAATTAATTTTTAATCAAACTCATATAAAAAACCAATAAAAATCCTAATCAAATGTATCACTATTTTATTGAAAATTTATTCAATTAAAGTGATACAAATTTTTAATTGAATGAACAATTTTCGTGATTGGAGGAATTTCAACGACAAAATTTATTGAATAGGCGGTTTTCATGATTGAAATTAGTTTTTATTTTTTTTGTGTGTATGGAGTTAAATCACACATTTTTGTAGCGAAATTTAACATTTAACTGAATTATTTGCTGGTCTTCTAATAGTTTAAATTTTTTGAAAATATCCAACAAAACGTCGCGTGCCACCTAAAATCCACTCGCGTGCCACTAGGATACGCGTGTCATAGTTTTGCCAGCCCTGCTATAGATGAATACATTTTTTTATTGAAATAATTTCCTTTCAATTGCTTCCTTACTAAAGAGCCGTTTACATTATAGGATTGAGTCATATGATTTTAAGTAAAAGAAATCATAACACTGAGAATATAATCCTAATTAAAATCTTAAAGACTTTAAATGTGAGAGAGCTAACTCAACAGAGATGACTTTGTGCGTGCAAATCTTATGAGAACGATTTTTTGAAAAAAGTCTAAAAATGAGAAATCCGATAAGAAATCTTATGACTGCCAAATGGAAATGGTTTTTTTTGACAGATCATATCATTCAATCCTATAATGTAAACTACTCTTAAGGCATTACATTTATTGAGGTCGATTGTTCATTCGGCGACTAAAGTCGCTGAAATACCAAAAAACCATAAAAACCTATATAAAACGCTAAGTAGTGGTTTAAATATCAAGATTAGCACATCGAATTTATATTGTTAATATGGCCACAGCTCCTGTGTTTACATTTTAACTAGGGATGTGCGATTAATCTATTAATCGAACAGTATGATTAATCAGAACTTTGATTAATCGGTTAATTGATTAATTGAAAATTTGATTAATCAGAATTATGATTAATCGAATAACTTCAATTTTGATTAATCAGAACTTCAATAATTTTAATTAATATTGAAAAAATGCTTAAAAATAAAAAACTACAGAAATGTTGTCTTTGTTTTGTGGCGATGCCTTATATAGCTCCAAATAAAGGAAATAAGACAGACTATTCGCTCACTGGTCACACTTGACCAATGTCCATTCTTAAGTTTCATGTGTCTGTATTGAACTGGAGTTAAAAGGCGTCTTCAACGAAGAAAAACAAGATATTATTCAATTATTCATAAATTTGATTAAACAAAATCATGATTAATCAATTAATCATTATTTTGAATAATCGAAATAACATATTAATTAATTGATTAATCAGAATTTTGATTAATCAGGAAGTTTGATTAATCGATTAATCGCACATCCCTAATTTTAACACAAAAAAATTCATATTAATTGCATTTGGGAAATATTTTATATAAAAAACTGAATGGACAACCACCAAACTTTAACCCTTTGACCCTTTGACACGGGAATTTTAATGGCTGGGAATTTTTGCGACCAAACTTCGTGGAAATGTAGATCTATGCCCAAGAAATATTGTGTATTACTTTTATGGCTTTGCAGCACCCCCTAGCGGAGATATTTGGAATTAAAGTTCAAATATTAACATGCTGCCAACCCCGAGCGGGTTAAATTTTTTTTTTAATTTTAATTTTATATTTTTTCTATTACTAATCTCACTAGTTACATAAAATCCTTTGAGTTTTTGAATTTTATTCATCATACAATTTTTGAGACTCAAATTTAACATTTTTTAAATTCTAACTTCTAACACATTCTCTGCAGCGTTGACGATCACAAGACAAAACGCACTCTACTGATCTCATGTTATTTTGAAATTTCATAGCCTGCATAAAATTTTAATAAGAACAAAATAACAAACCGATAACAGTAAATGAATAGCGCTTTGGTTAAAGTTCAAATCAATGACGAGTTTATAAAGTCGACGTACATTATAATGTACGCCACTCGCCAAAGGGTTAAAGACATTTCAGCAAAATTGTTTGCTCATTTTTGCAGAGTAAATTGGTATTTTCAAATAGAGCTTAACATTTTTTATATTATTGGCTCAATGTAAAAGGCTCTTCTAGTTTTTAATATTAAAAAAGTCAGCCCTTTGTGTTTTTATTGATAAAAAGTTAAGAATATACATTAATTTTGCATTAAACGATTAATCGCCAATTTTCTCGGTTAACCGACCCGAATAACCGGTTAATTAATTGTAGTGATTTTTCGAATAATGCATTAACCGGTTAACCGCCTACGTCGAATAATTGGAAACACTAGTATTTGCCTAGAATGTAAGATATTTTATATAAGAAATGTTCGATTCTAAGTTTTTGGAAAAACGTTCTCCAAATCTGATTTTTTAGATAATGTAAGGGCTTTAAATTGAAATAAATACTCTTTATCTAATGGTTTGTCTACATAAAAAATCCACAGAATCTAAGTTTTCTAGTTAAAAATTCCTGTCAATCTGAGAATTTTCCTGTAGAAATGAAATAGTCCTGACGACTATCTGCGGATTTATTTTTCTTGTGATGTTGTTCACCAATTGTTGAAAGAGAATCTTGGTATTAATGATTTCAATAGAATTTCGGGAATGGCGAGAGATTAGCTAGCGGTCTTGATATTGTAAATATACTAATTTTATTTAAATGTTATTCGGCATCCAATCCTTTTATAACACCACCATCTGTATAATTAAGCAATGAATTTAGAAAATATTTTTGGTACAAAATTGTATGCGTTACCTTATTTACGTTTTCTTATTTTCAATGAAAATATGCAAACATATGTATGTATTTATATAAAAAAAATTATTGTTGAACAATAAAAAATTAAAATAAAATACAAATTAATTTCAATTGTGACATTTCAAATTCGAAGAGTTGCCTATTTTCATAAGTTAAATTTACTTTGCCAATAGGTACACAAATAACCTTTTAAAATAGGTGATAAAACTATTTTTATTAATTACAAACTAAAATAGGCTACCTATGCCAACCAAGGCAATATACCCTCTAGTATTTTTTTGTGTGTTAGAAATATGCAGAAAAATAGTATAATAACAAGTCAAAATTTTACCTGAGTTGAAGGAATTGCAAAACAGATAATATACATATTTTATTTAAATACTTATTTATAAAATATAAATTCTATTTGGAATTGATCATATTTGATCCTCAACCGAACAAAAATAACACTCATTTAAATATTTTTTAATTATTTTTACTTTTTTTTAAATAAAAAATCCGATTTGCTAATTTCAAATTAAAATCTCTATTTTTTTAATTAATTTTTTCTTTTAATTTTAATTAATTTAAAACACAATTCGAAATATTTTTATAAAAATGACTTTTATAACATATCGCTTGAATTTTCTTAACGCGTTCGTTAACTTAATATTTTATTTTAACTCATAGGAAAGCTGCAATATTTAATTGTTTCCGTGGTTGTATCTTTAAGGATACAGTGCGCATTTAAGCGTTAAATGCGCAAAAAAACTTTATTTACTTATCTGACAATCAAATATTTTAAAAATAAGTTAGAAGTAGGGCAAGGAATTTCATGCACTTAAAAATGGAAAATATGCGCCTAAAATATGCGGTTAAAAAAGAAAAATATGCATTATAAATATAAGAAATATGCGCTAAAAACTATTAATTTTGCAAAAATAATGCACTCTAAAACTTAAAATTGTATTTAAGATAGTTATTTTGCAAACAGACACAGAACTTGAAGATTTCCCATAGGTCAATAAGGTTTTAAGAATGTTTATTTTGATTGAATCAAAATATGAAAACGTATAAATTTTTTATATTTTTTTACAAAATAAAAAATGCTCCTAAAAATGAAAAATATGCACAAATATGCTTTAAAAAGCACAAAATATGCACTAAAAACGCACCAAATATGCATTTAAAGTCAAAATATGCAAAAACATGCATTTATGACAAAATATGCAACTACAAATCGATGCCATTTTGTTCTAAATTTGATGATTCGGATAAATATATAGTCCATATTAGTTTGGGACTATCGAGAAAAAACATGCATTTGCATGAAATTCCTTGCCCTAGTTATAAGTAACGGTGTTCCATTGTATTATATTAAATTTACCATCAACAGTATAACTGTTTTCCGTCAATAAAAACAGCTCTCAAATACAATAAAAAGACGCTTGTGTACATGAAACTGTTCGACTTTGCTTTTTTAAAATCCGTTATTTAATTTTGTGTGTGCAAATCAGTGATGGTATTTGAGAATTTGTGTTTCGTGCCAAATTGGAGTCAAAAAAGTGCCAAAACATCTCCAATTGTGCCAAAATCAAATTTAGTCACAAAAACATAAAGAATGTGAATTCCAAAAAAGATAATTGCCTAATAAATTCTATACATTATAGAAAGGGACTCTTTGAGAATTCAGGTTTTGCTAAAATTTTGATTTGTAATTAAGTAGAACAAATTAACGGTCCCGTATCTATTTTCCGGTGCAATCTTATTTTAGGAGTTAAAAATCGATGACAGGTACTTCGAAGAAGGGCTGTAAAGTTTTTTGAAGTTTTAATTTTTTTTTTCAAAGCAACAAAGCTGAATGGGAAAACAGATGAAAGGTATTTCGAAGAGTTATCTCGTCGTGTGGAAGACATTCATCTTTATGATTATGCTACTTTTTATATCCTTTAATTTTAGAAGGTTTTTTATGGGTTTCTGCAACCAAATTTAAATATTTTTTACGTCATTTGATCTAAGCTATATGGGGGGTTTTTGGGATTTTTTGGATTTAAGGTGACTTTCACCGAAGCGCTTTTTGCACCTACATATATGTATTTTCCATATTTTAATTGCGTGACCTTAATTTTTTTTCTTTTTTGGAGTACTTTAAACGTTTGTATTTACAATTGGTACGTCTCTTACCCCACCATTTTAACCGGGATTGGGCGCCTAATAAAATACTTATAAAGCCACACTTATAAAGCCATTTGCTTACTAAAATGGTTACTTGTTGTCGAATAATTTCATGATTCTTCAGAATATATTAATAAAAAAGCTCAGATTCCGTAAATTTTTTTTTTTCTTTTTTATTTCTTTCTGATTATAAAAATGTGTGTAACATTTTTGTATATTCCGATATATTCTTCAACAAATAAAAAACAATTTAACAATTCAAACATTAATAATATTTTGAGTTATTTGTTCTATAGACATTTTTTGATGAATTCAGGAAGTTTTCCTTAAAAATATTAGGTTTTGAATTAGTTCTTTTTTTAACTTCCGCATTGAAAACTTCTTAGATTCTAAACACATCCATTATTACCTGATTCAGAATATGTCTTACAAAAAATTCAGCAACAACTTGTTGCATATTTAAAATAATTTTGAAAATCTTTAAAAAACGTTTTAGATTACAAAATAGTGCCAAAATGTAAATCAAAGTCCCAACGTGCCATTAAGCACGCGAAAGTGCCAAAAATTGCACTATTGTGCCACTTTTACCAACAGTGGTGCAAATCAGTTTTTCTTTGTTTTGTTTTTTTTTAGCTGTGGTTAATAATTTTGTTGCTGATCAGTCTTTCTTCGTTTTATTTTTTAGGCTACTAGTTATACGACAGAAAACGATTTAATTGCTAGTGAATAACTGGTTGTGTGTATAAAAAGCTGTTTGTTTAACTTTTATTTTTTCACTTTAGTCTTTATAGCTGTTTGGTAAAACTGAAAGTTTTTACAATAACTCTTTCAGCTCAGTTTTTCTTTTTCAAAAAATAAACTTTTGCTGTGCTACTACTGATGAAATTGGATGGTAACAGAAGTTTAAGCAATTGTTAAATGTGCGGTTTTGTTTTTTTTTAGCTGATGAAACAGTTAAAAATAGGTGCTTTTGCTAAAATAGAGTTAGCAATTGAAACCCTGCGTGGAATAAGAGATCTATGTTGAAAACAGGGTTTGCCGCTGAGAATTTAAAAAAATAGCACAAAAAGTCGTTTTTTTCAAAATAAAGTCGCACAAAAAAGTCATTTTTCAAAAAAAAAGTAGCACACTTTTTTTAACGGTTTTTATTTAAACAAAACACATCCAACGAAAAGAAATAACAATTTAAACAATTTATTATTTTGAAAATTTCTGTGTTTTTTACAAGTTCATTAATGGGAACTCAGTCATCTATTTCGGTATCTGGCAAATTCGGAGTTGATAGCATCGAGTCACAGGTTTTGACTTGTAACTAGGGTTTTTAATTTCCCGACATTTTTGAGCTCCCGGGAATCGGGAATTTTTTCGAACTTTCCCGGGATTTTCCGGGAATACTGAAGTAATTTTTTACTCATATTTAAGAAGTAAAAACTACTTTTTGTTCAAAAAACATAATAGTGGTACATATTCATATAAACTCGTATTCTACTCGTAAATGGTGTAAACCTGGTAAGTTTATGAGTTTAATGTCAAACTCCATACATAAAAATATGGTTTGTATTTATACAAGGTTTACAAGGAATTTACGAGTTTATATGAAAACCCCTAATATGTTTTACTTTGACGAAAACTGATAATTCGGAAATGTTTTTTATATTTAATTTCAACACTCTCATTGGGATAAAACGACCTACAAATAATTTCATAATCAGAAAATACCTTATTTCTCGGAAGCTAAGCGAGATACAGCACAATGGCCAAAAATTCATCCCTCCGTACCTATAAATTTCTCCTTAAACTACATTTACACACGAGAGAGATAGAGCAAAAAACACCTATAACTTGCTTAAATCATTCACAATAGAGATATTTCGAAGTGTATTTTGCTATATCTCCAGGAGTATTTTCTCGCGTGCAAAAGTGTCTATAATCTACAACTCTCAATAATAAATATGGTGATATCTTGGGTTGTATCCGGAGTGTCCAAAAATCCACATTTTAAGCGATATTTTACTATACATTTTTTATACCAAGTAAAATTTCTCTTAAATTTAGCCTAAATTTTTTACTTAAATTGTCCATATATTTAGCAGCTTGCTAAAATTTAGTCTAAACGTGTGAAAAAGGTTAGATTTGACCTTATCTGTTAGATCTAATTAAATATCATTCAATATAATTATTTCATTACTGACTTTACAAAAAAGGGGTAAAAAGTCGCACAAAGTTAGGAAAATTAGGCTAGTTTGAAAAAGTCGCACATAAAGTCAAAGGCCGTCAAAAAGGTTGCAAATTGCAACTTTAGTCGCACCAACGAGCATAGAATCTCAAGAGGATGCATGCGTCTCTTCCCCTGTTAACTGGCTCTGGCCGACATTTGAAGAAATTTTATTAGAAGGTAATAGGTTAAGCTTTATGGTTAAATTTTAATAAATATTAAAAATTGTTTCAATAAATATGCATAATATGAAAAAATATAATAAAAAAACTAAACCCGTTAGCTGCAATTTAACTTCTTGAAATCTCAGCCAGAGCCAGTGAGAGAGCGCGTAACAGTACGTGAGCGACTTGCGTACAGCCTGGTCGCACAACGGTAATACTGGTTGTAAATGTAATTGGTTTTTAAAAGCAACATATCGTACTCTACAAAAAGAAATTATAACCGATCCTAACTCTCTATATGAAGAGAGTGTTTGTCTTCTCATTCTGCATAAAAACGCTTATATGGTCTTTTTTAGGAGTTATGACGCAAAAAAGCTTTGAAATGCTTTTAGATAATTTTTAGGGTCAAAAGTGCAAACTGACTGGCCTGTATACGCCCGAGAGATCCAATTTTTGTACGCATATTATTTTTTATGCCCAATCTATCGGAAACTGGCGGTAGAGCGACAAAAAAAATACTTTTGCAAATTTGAGTGGGCTATTGTTCACCAATAAATGAATTGTCATTAAATTTTGACAGGTATCATCTTGAAGGTTGGTAGTTCCAAAAAATCGTGGATTTTTCATTAGTGGCGACTCCTATGTGTCATCCTACGGACTTTTCAGCCGATGTGTTTAATAAAAACTACACCAACTGTTACTTAAAATTAAAAAAAACACAAATGGAATACGACAACAAAGTTTTTATTATTAATATTTGCCAATAAACAAACCATCATGTGAAAATTAAAAGCAAACAGCAAAAACACAAAAAGCACTAAACGATGTTAGAACAGTCTGTATGATTTTTCTTATTTCGTTTTTTATTTTTCTTTTTTTTTTTCTGTAGATTGGTATACTCTACATATGTATTCGAACATTAAACGAAACAATATACATATATAAAAAAAAACACCAAAAAAATCTATACATCTTTTTCAGACTAAACAACAACATGACGTTAGTTTTTTCTTTACAACTCGGTTCGATTTGCTTATCTTCAATTGTCATTGGATATTAGTTGTATTTATGTAGGTACATATTATAGACAAGATGAAAGAGTTTCTTATTACCGGAAAAATGTAGAAATTTTAGCGCGTCAATTAATTAGGAAATATGCGTTTCTTTTTCTGTATTTTCCTGGCAAATTTTACTGTCTTTATTTTTCAATTTATTTTTATTTCGCCGATGTTCTTCACACATTAGAGTCCCGAGAGAAACTGAGCACTCAGATATACTGCAAAGCACTTTTATGCGTTGCTCGATGTCTGAGAGGCATCAAAGGCAACAGAAACGTCAGCAGCGAAGCTTATGGAATAGCAACAAACAGCTACATCTCACAGCTTATAGACATACATGCCTATACATCTTCCTCTTCGCCATCATCACCATTTCATTGATAATGCTTTATCCTACTATGCAGTGGAATATGGTTATAACGAACTACGCCTACAATCAGTGTTGCCATAAGACAAATGCGAAAAGTTGCTAGATCGTCGAAAAAAAGTGCTAGAAACCAGTGTTGCCATTTTAGCATATTTTCTGCTGGATTTAGCAGATTGAGTTGGGCAATTGCATATTTTTTTTTGTAAAAATATGCTAACTGCTTTTTAGCATATTCTGTTGGACAAAAGCAGATTTTTTTAGCATATTTGGTTTTATTTAATAAAAGCATATTTTTAGCATATTTTTTAACAAAATAATAATAATTAGAATTTTTCATACAAAAAGCGGATTTATTAAATTCAAAAAAAAAGCTGGATTTAATAAATCCACAATAAAAGCCCAAATATATGAAACAGGCTATTAATTTAATGTCAGAAAAAAATACAAATGAAAATTAAAAGAAAAAGAAAAAAATTGAAAAACTAACAAATAAAAGGTTTTTATTAAATTTTTTTGTGAAATATGTTTAGAAAAAAACTACACCTCTCCAAATACATTGTTTTCATCTTGGACATGGAGAAATAGCTGAAATAGAAATGGCAATTCTTCACTCTACTGTAAGTAATTTAATTACATTCAATTAGTGAATGTTAAATATTGCAATGGAAATTTTCAATTGTGTAAAAATATAAATTGAAGTGTTAAAATTGAAAAGGCAGACTGTCTATCGCTGTTTTATATAAAATATAATTAAAACATAAAAGTTAAAGTAAAATCCTTCATCATCGAATTCGGTATTAAAAACTAGGGTGAAAGAAGTGTCGGACAGAAAATTCTTTTTAAAATAGGGAGAATCTAATCCCATCTGTTGAGCACTTTTAGAACTACTTTTTGGATTTATTAAATCCAAGTTATTAGAAAAAGCGGCTAATGTTTTCATAACTTATTTCATGCGTAATTATTCAATTCTTTTTTGAATGTAAACTTTTTTAGTAGTATTGATATCTTTACTACTGTAATTTGAAAATGCTACAAAAATCATGAAAAATCTTCCAAAAATTTTAAATCAGTTATGTTTATTGTGAAAAAATTATATGAGAAAGTTTATTTTTTTAGTCTCAAAGAAAGATTAAACAGTATTTAGAAAAAATTATCTTTTCATACTTTTTTAAAGTATCTTAGAATAAAGTAAAATTAAAAGTTTACCTCTCAATTCATAAAAACTCTGCAAAGTTCTAGGAGGTTTACAAAAAAAATTATTCACATAAATTTTGTTCGATAAACCTCCTATAACTTTTGAAAGTATTTATGAATTAAGGGGTAAACTTTTATATTTATTCTAAGATAGTTTAAAAAAATATTAAAATATAATTTTTTATAAACATCCCAGTGTAGAAAATCATTACCAGATATGTGGTTATGTAAATACATACTTGGTAATGGTAACTAGTTACTTTTGTTATTACATTTCTTATTACCTTTATATGGTGATGTCGCGAAAAATAATGAGTTGTCGTTACACACCAGCATACGAAAAATCAAAAAATATATCATTACCTATGTGCTTACCAGTACTGACAAAAATAATGAGTCTAAAAATAGATTTTCTAAAAAATAAATTATATAAAAAAAAATATTTTTTATTGTATTTTTTTTTAATAAAATTTGCTGGTGCGGGAATCGAACCTGGGTCTACAGATTGCCAGTCAACAACTCTACCATCTGAGCTATATCGACATGTAATATTTAATAGATAAAAACACAATTGACCTGCTGCACACAAGTAAGCTTACTCGCCAACATACAAAATGGTATGATTTTGCTTTAGTACACATGCAAAACATATAGGCTGCATTTCAAAATCACACCGAAAATCTTATAATGTAAACCAGCCATTAGTGGTATTTTAAGGTAAATGATGGTCCCTAGGATGTTTAAAATTTTTGAGTTAGGGTCTGTTAGGTTAAACGGTATTTTAAATAATTTCGATAAAATATTTTGCGGTTAGTGATATTTTAAGTTATTTCGTTAAGGCTGATTTACACTATAAGATTTTCGGTAGGATTTTGCTTTAGTACAAATGCAAAACATATAGGCAAGGTTGTAAAATCTTTCCGAAAATGTTATAGTGCAAACCATCCGTTAATGGTATTTTTAGGTTAATTGTAGTTATTTGAATTCATTTTAAATCGTTATTGATGTTTTGGTGTTAGTGTTGACAAACCATGGTTTTTATTGATATATTGAATTATTAATAAAAAAAAAATATGCATTTCATACAGTCGCCATTTCAAAGGGTCATCATTTATTGCTGGCTTTAAATCAGTAAAGAAATTAAAAAATCATAATTTGGAGATAAATTAGAAACGTTCTCCATAGAAATAATTTCAGATTTTGAGGCTAAAATATATCAGATTCTACAGAAAGTTTAGCTATTATACGAAATATTGTAGGTTTTGTTAACTATTTCGTTAGAAAAATCATCAATTATGTGAAATTTTTTCACAGAAATGCCTTCAGATTTTGAAAATATTTTTTTATATTGATAAATCTTCAGATTCTAATTCCTTTTGCGGTCAAGAAAATTATATTTATATAGAGAAACCATATAATTCTTCCTGCTGTAGAAAAACTATTTAAGATTCACAAATTTTTTCTGAACAATATTTTTTGTTAGCCCTATACTTTTGTAATTTTAATATACATACATGCAGGAGCACCAGAGTCTTAGCAATATTTCTTTTCGAAACAGATATTTACCATTCTTTCCAAAAGCTTAAAAATCTGCTAACAACCTCAAACAGGGTTTTCGGGCTGTACTTTAAGGTCATTTCGATTGCCGTTAACAATCAGATGTTGGTTTTCAAATTGGAACTCTTTGGGAAGTGATCTAGTGTGAACTTAAGTCAGAAATGCCAAACTAACTTTTCTTATTTCTTCTTTTTAGATGTAATGCCAATATTTAACAAAAAGTTGGCATGGCTGGTAAAGATATTTATTCACTATTCAACTTTAACCCAATTCAGAGAAGCTGTATATTTGTGTGCGGACAGTGATATTTGTAAATCCTGTTATTTCTTAGGGTGCGTACAGAGTGGCCGCTTGTTGCCGAGCCGAGCCGACTGAAGCTTATTGCGAGAACTTGTTCATGCGAGAAACAAGTTTGGGTGTGCATAGTGGATGCGAGAATCAGCGCTGATATTTCATCTATTATTTGTGTTTTATGTATGTTTGTATGCATTTGGGTTTGTTATTTTGTTGAGACAAAAAACTGACATTGAGTTTTAAAATATTACTTATTTACGCATTTTTATTACATTTTTTTTTAATTTTGTTTTTTTTTTAATTTTTTTATAATTGTTATAATTTTATTTAATTTTTATTATTTATTTGAATTTTTATTTTTTGTTTAATTTTTATTTTATTAACATAACATAAACAATGTTTTTGGCGCTGAAATACGCTTTGGAACTGTTTTCTCGCATTCAATCAGCTTTGCGCTCTGACCAGCTCGGCGCCCACTATGACCTGTTCGCGCTTATTTGTACTAATTTGTATAGTACCAGTTTTCTCGCATTGGTTCTCGCAATAAGCGTCAGTCGGCTCGGCTCGGCAACAAGCGGCCACTCTGTACGCACCCTTAAACTCGAGAAGTGTTTCAAGACATTTTTCATATAGATATTGAATTATTTTAAAAAGTGCTAAAAAATTTCAATATTTTTAAAAAAGTGCTAAACTAGCACCTAACACTTTTTTAAAATTTTTGGGTGCTAACTCCCAAAAAGAAGTGCTAGATCTAGCACCTAAAGTGCTAAAATGGCAAGCCTGCCTACAATGAATAATTTTTTCCGGGCCCAATGACTTTGGTGCAACTTTCATGCAAAACACAACGTATAAACAAGGACGATAAAATTGGTACTATGGTATCTTTTTTATACCCTACACCACTATGTGGTCAGGGTATTATAAGTTTGTGCTGATGTTTGTAACACCAAAAAATATTGGTCCTAGACCCACCTTATAGTATACCGATCAGATCAGAATTTTTTTTATTTCGATTTAACGATGTCCGTCTGTCCGTCCGTCTGTCTGTCCATGCATTCTTGTGACCACTCTACAGGTGGCAAATATTAAGATATTTTGATGAAATTTGGTACACAGACCTATGTCGGCCCAAGGACGACGCCTATTCATTTTGGTTGAAATCGGTCCATGTTTAGACCTAGTGCCCATATAAATAAGGGTACCCCCCAAAATTTTCTTTTTTACACGCTGCAGGTCGCAAATACAAAGATATTTCAATGAAATTTGGTACACAGACCTATGTTGGACCAAGAACTAAGCCTATTGATTTTGGTTAAAATCGGTCCATGTTTAGACCTAGTGCCCATATAAATAAGGGTACCCCCCAAAATTTTCTTTTTTACACGCTGCAGTTCGCAAATACAAAGATATTTCAATGAAATTTGGTACACAGACCTATGTTGGACCAAGAACTAAGCCTATTGATTTTGGTTAAAATCGGTCCATGTTTAGACCTAGTGCCCATATAAGGGTCCCCCCAAAAATTGGCTTGGTTACATGCTGCATGTCGCAAATACGAAGATGTTTCAATGAAATTTAGTTCGCTGACTTACATTGTCCCAAGGAAAAGGCCTATTGATTTTAGATAGGATCGGTCCATATTTGATTTTATAGATATTTGACACAAGTCCGTTTTAACCCATTCAAATTTCGGATCCACATTAGTTGGCTTTAAATCAGACTGGTGTAGGTATTATATAGTCGGCATGCCCGACTTTAACTTTTTTACTCGTTTTATACTATTTTGGTACTCAAAAGTACTGTGGTACTTCTAAGGCTCACTTAGTACTAATTTCTTAAATTTTCCAAATAAAAATCGTGAGAAGCGTAATTCAATGAAACAATATGTTATGGGCCAAACTTCGGAAGAAGTCGTCCTAAATCGAAAAAATGACAGGTACCAGAATAAAGCTCAGATACCCTCTCGATTAAATTAAAATTTAAACTCAAGCCAACAATTTATTATGTGTTATTAGAAAAAAAAATAATAATTTGGCAACAAAATGTCTGAAATGTTTGGGCATGTTATATAGATGCATCTCCAAAAAAAACTTAATTTTAATACCAAATTCCTCTATAGTTTTATTTATTTTAAAATTAGTCTTCGCGTTTAGACTTTACTTTTTAGCTTTTAAAAATTAGCTTGGGAGTTATATAACATATCCGAATACTATTAAGACCAGTAAGGATTATTTATCCTTAGAGTCAGTTGAGTACCCCCTAGGAAATTTTTTATTGTATGAGTTAGATATATTCAAACTCCACACTAGAAAGTTACATTCAAAGTGATGGTGTACTCTACGCTGCAGATTGGATCCAACACACAAAGATCCCTCCCCCCCCCCAATTTTGGGGGGACTTTTATATGGGCACTAGGTCTAAATTTGGACCGATTTTAACAAAATCTATAGGCTTTTAGCTCGCTGTACCAAATGTCATCAAAATATCTTAATATTTGCGACCTTGTACAGTGCGCACAAGATTGCATGGACAGACAGATAGACAGACATCGTTAAATCGAAACAGAAAGTGATTCTGAATCGATCGGTATACTAAATCAGCACAAGGTTATTATACCCTGTCGACGTAGTGGTGTTGGGTATAATTACTAAAGATTGTGTACGATTAATTGAAACGATTAGGGAAAGTGCGACACACTTGATCCTTTAAGACTTGTCCCCCCTGTAATGAACCCTACCTTACGTCCCTGTCTTCCCGGGAAGGTGGCTATCTTCTGGCCCCGGCCGTGTTATTAGTTTAAGCTTTTACCAATACATATCATGCAATTAAATTTTCTTTTAAATCTTTAAAATTTTATATTCATTTATGTTTAAATTTTTAATTTTAAATTACACTATAATAGGGCAATTACAGTAAAATTATAATATAACTAACAATGTAATGTGGGTGTAAAAAAAATAAAATTTCTTTAAATTAATAGAACTTTTAAAGTGAGTTAAAAAAATTTAATACTAACTAAATTTAAATTTCATTTCATTTATTCAGTCTATGGATACAAAATTCCTTACAGACTATGATGTTACAATTTTAGAATAATCTAAATATTAATTTATACATTATTTTAATAATTTACAAATTTAAACCCATCAAAATAGAATATAAATATTGCTTAAAGGCAGATTTTGAGGCACAAAACTCTATTTGCGGTTTTAAATGAATTTGTTGATAATGATTAATGTCATTCAGTTGAATAAACATGCGGGTCAAAATGCTATTAAGACCGTAATCGGTACGATGTAGTGGTACATTAAAAATATTGTTATACCTAACACTTCTAGGTGGAACATGAAATCTAATAAGACAAAGCAACTCTGAACAGTCAATACCACCACTAATAATATCAAAAACAAATAAAGCAGATTGCAATAACCTACGAAACTCAAGGGTTTCCAAACCTATTAATAAGCTTTTAGATCTGTAGGATGGTATAGGATCAACAAACGTAGAAGATGAGCTTGCAAATTTAATAAATTTTCTTTGCACTCTCTCAATACGCGAGATATGAGTTCCACAATGGGGAGCCCATATAATAGCTGCATACTCTAATTTAGATCTGACAAAGGCAGTATAAATTAACTTCAATCTCATAGGATCAGAAAACTCAGCACAATTTCTCTTTAAGAAAGCTAACATAGAATAAGCTTTCGGAACAATATAGTCCACATGCTGTTTAAAGGACATCACTGAGTCAAAAACAACACCCAGATCCACTGTGGAATCCACAGAAACCAGATTATAGTCACCTATATTAAAGGTAGTATAAATAGGATTTAAAGACCTAGAAAACGAGATGTGGAAACATTTGTTGAGATTTAAATGGAGCTTGTTTAAATTACACCATGCAAGAAGATTGTTTAAATCTATTTGCAAATCTAAAACATCACGAACTGAGTCGATTCTATGAAATATTTTCAAGTCATCAGCATACAACAGAAATTTAGCTTTATGAAAACAAGACGAAATGTCATTTATAAATAAATTAAATAGAAGTGGACCTAAGATGCTGCCTTGAGGTACACCGGAAGTTTGAATGTACGGATCAGAAAAGTAGTTTTCTATGCTAACTTTACAAACTCTATTGTATAGATATGATTTAATCCAAATTAAAAAAAATAGAATGAAATCCCATTTGATGTAACTTGGCAAGAAGAATGCCATGAGATACCTTATCAAATGCTTTAGCAAAATCTGCATAAACTGTCTCAACTGGGCTACCTTGTTCTAAGGCTGATATACAGTATTCATTAAAAATTGCTAAATTTGTTGTAGATGATCTACCAGAAAAGAAACCGTGTTGATTAGGAGAAATCCATGATTTAGTAATAAAAAAAAGTCTTTTATAGAGAACATGTTCAAATATCTTAGACACACAGGACAACATAGAAATAGGTCGGTAACAAGTTACATCATCCCTCTTTCCGTCTTTGAAAACCGGTGTAATTGTTGCCAACTTCCATCGGTCAATAAAAACACCTTCCTTAAGAGACAAATTAAAAATGTATGTCAATGCTAAAGTAATAGAAGATGCACACTTCTTTAATAAGTGAGCACATAAGCCATCAGCATCCGATTTGTAACTATCCTTGATTAGCAAAATTATAAGATTAACAGAGAAAAGAATTATGAAAAATATTGTTAATAATTGGAATTATAATAACTGGAAACAAAATTTATTAAAATATTTAACTGTAACGTTATTTGTTTTCTTCTTTTCTTTATAACATTTTTCTGTGCACCCAGAAAACATACTCGTTAGGGAGGGTCGATTTCTGTGACAAGAAATCGTAGCGGGGGAAATGATTCTACGAAGAATTTTAAGCAAATTTGCCCTAGAAACCATAGGTCTAAAATGGATTTCGAGCTTGCGGAATTTCCAAAATATGTGCTTTATGAGTTTGAATAATGAGTTTTATCAATTATACCCTAGACCAGTACTTCAACAAGGTATAATAAGTTTATGCCGATGTTTGTAATTTAAAAAAATATTGGAAGAAGACCCACCTTTAAGTATACCGATCGACCCAGAATAGCATTTTGTTTCGATGTAACGATATCCGTCTGTCCGTCCGTCCGTCCGTCTGTCTGTCCATATATTCTTGTGCGCATGGTATAGGTCGAAAGTATTAAGATATTTTAAAAATTTGTGGTACACTGACTTATTTCGGCCCAAGAACAAAGCCTATTGATTTTGGTTAAAATCGGTGGATGGTTAGACCTAATGCCTATATGAAGATTCCCCCAAAATTGTATTATTTGCACACTACAGGTCGCAAATACGAAGATATTTTAATGAAATTTGGTACAAGGATTCAAATGAGCTCATGCATAAAGCTTATTGATTTTATATGGAATCGGTCCATGTTAAGACCTTGTGCCCGTATAAAGGTCCCCAAAAATGAGCATATTCGCACGCTAAAGGTCGCAAATATTAAGATACTTTGATAAAATTAGATACACAGACTTATATCAGCCCAAGGTCGAAGCCTATTGGCTTTCAACCCTACTAGTGTATGGTATCGTTTAGTCGGCATGCCCGACTATATGATACCCTACACGAGTCTGGTTGAAAGCAATTAATATTTTGATCCGAAATTCGAATGGTTTGAAATGGACTTGTGTCAAAATTTATCTATAAAATGACAGAAAATTATAAAAACGATAAGAAATTTTGAAATTATAATGTTAGATGTATTTAAGAGAAAATCGGAATTATAGCCCATATGGGCGATAGGCCCAAATATGGACCGATCATATCTAGAAGCAATAGGATTTGTGCTTGGGCCCATGTGAGTCAACGTCCAAATTCATTAAAATATCTTCGTATTCACGACCTATAGTGTGCGAAAAGTCAATTTTTGGGTGACATTTATATGGGCCAATATAATTCTGGGTAACAAATTTCATCACAATATCTTAATATTTGCGAACTGTAGCGTGCGTATATGCAAATTTTTGGGAGACCTTTATACAAGCACTAGGCCTGAAAATGGGCCAATTCTAAAATAATCAATAGGCTTTGTCCGTAGGCCCATTTGAATCAGCCTAATCAGTACCTAATTTCATTAAAATTTATTCGTATATGAGACCTGTAGCGTACGAAAAATCCAATTTTGGGACGAACCTTTATATGGGTATTAGGTCTAAATATGGACCGATTTTAACCATATTCAATAGGCTTCGACCTAGTGCAGATATAAGTCGATGCACCCAATTTCATTAAAATATCTTCGTATTTATGACCTGTAGCGTTCGAAAAACCTATTTCGGGGGGTACCTTATATGGGCACTAAGTCCATATATGGACCGATTTCAACCAAAATTAAAATGCTTCGTCCCTGGGATGATATAAGTGGGTATGTCAAATTTCATCAAAAGATCTTAATATTTCCAACCTGTAGCGTGCATGCAGATTAGTCAAAAATAAAAATATTTTCATATTTTTTCTTATAATAAGGAAATCCGATGAAGGCTCCTATCTGAAAAGTCCAGAACTATTATCCTGCTTCACAATACTTAAATGATAACGCAAATTTTACACAAATATTGCACTGAAGCTCTACTCACAACATATTTTGGAATTTCCGCTAGGTCGAAATCCATTTTAGACCTATGGTTTCTAGGGAAAAGTTGCTTAGAATTTTTCGTAGAATCATTCCCCCCCCCTACGATTTTTTATTATTTTTGCCACCATACAAATCGACCCGCCGTAATACTCGTGCTAACAACCGAATTTATTGCCAATCGAATGCTTCGGTTGTGACTACCGAATTATTGTTGATCTTACACTCAAAAAAAAAAAGTAAGTAAAGTCAGCAAAAAATGTTGCTGTGTCAGCAAATTTTTAGTCAGGAGCGTGCTTGCAAAAAAGTTGGTAATTGCAGCAAAAGGTTTGCTGAAAATCAGCGAGCTGATTTTTACCAAAAAAATAGTAATATTCAGCAAAAGTTTTGCTAACACTTAGTCGACTGCAAATGGAAAAAATCCTTGCTTAAATCACTAAACTTTTTGCTGAATATTAGTAGACTGAAAAAAACTCTAAAAACTTGTAGCGAAATTTTGCTTTAGTTAATTTATTTGCTGAAAATTTAAATATACACTCAAAAAAATTAGTTAGTAGAAAAATTAGTAAAACGTCTTTTATATCAAGTTTACTAGTTTTCAGCAACTTTTTTGCTGAAATTCCATTTTCAGCAAAAGTTTTAGTTATATTTTTTTAGCTCTAAACTAATTTTGAACTAATCTTTTACTAATTTAGTTTGCTACAAAAATTGTGCTGATAACCGCATTCATAGCGTGGACGACAACCAGATAGACAAGATGTAGATGTCGCAGCTTGTCTGGAAACGGAAATGACAAAAAAAAGAAAAACAACTCTACACATATTCTATATTTAAATTTTCAGCAAATAAATTAACTAAAGTAAAATTTCGCTACAAGTTTTTAGAGTTTTTTTCAGTCTACTAATATTCAGCAAAAATTTTAGTGATTTTAGCAAGGACTTTTCTCATTTGCAGTCGACTAAGTGTTAGCAAAACTTTTGCTGAAGATTAATATTTTTTTGGTAAAAATCAGGTCGCTGATTCTCAGCAAACCTTTTGCTGAAATTACCAACTTTTTTGCAAGCACGCTCCTGACTAAAAATTTGCTGACAGAGCAACATTTTTTGCTGACTTTACTGACTTTTTTTTTGAGTGTAGAATATGTGTAGAGTTGTTTTTCTTTTTTTGTCATTTCCGTTTCCAGACGAGCTGCGACATCTACATCTTGTCTATCTGGTTATCGTCCACGCTATGAATGCGGTTATCAGCACAATTTTTGTAGCAAAATAAATTAGTAAAACATTAGTTCAAAATTAGTTTAGTGCTAAAAAAATATAATTAAAATTTTTAGCTGAAAACGGAATTTCAGCAAAAAAAATTGCTGAAAACTAGTACACCTGATATACAAGACGTTTTACTAAGTTTTCTACTAACTTATATTTTTGAGTGTATATAAATTCCGTTGCCATTATCAAATGACTATTGACTCTACTGATATTCAGTATCTCGTGCCTTTTTAATGCATGTTTTGTGCTTTTTAGTGCATGTTTGTGCATATTTTTAATTTTTAAGATCATTTTTTATTATGTAGAAAAATATAAAGTGCTTATGCATTATCAGTGGCGGTTCCAGCTTTCGATTTGTTACATTTTTCAAAATTCGAAATTGGGTTTAGACCGAAACTGAGTAATTTTCCGGAAGTAACAAATACCTTTTGTAATTGTTTTAGAACAAACTATTATGGGCGAAAACTAAGGATTAATTTTTTTCTAAAATTTGACTTAAGTAATAAAATTTTAAACAAAATTTCTTATATACAGCTATGGACGTAGAAATAGGACACTTCATACAAAATTATCTTCATGCATTTCTCTTAATAATTATAAAGCAATAATTATATTTCTTTTCTATTATAGTAAACTGTAATCAAGTAGTCTCAGATTATATATAAAACTTTGCAATATTTAAAACAAGCAAATATTTACAACAAAATTACTTTACTTTGTTCATATTTGACATGGACATAAAAATAGGACACTTGCAATAATTGTCAAAATTTTACTCGATGCACTTTGCGTTTGAAATAAGTAAATTCTTTTCTAATTGTATCAATATGGGACGTGGAAAACATTGTAATCCAGAAAAACAAAGACTTATATCTCAATTCCACAACGAGATTAAATCTCCAACTGAAATTGCTAAAATATTAAAGTGTTCGCGAAATATGGTATTCAATGCTATTCGTCTATGGTAAGTTGCATTTAAGACAAAAATCGTTTTTAGTTCTGATTATCAAAATATTCCTTTTACTGAATGGGGTAAAAAAATGATCAGCCTTACTATCAATATTTTCCAAACACATATTTTAGTTAAAGTCGACTTTAGTTAAAATATATATATGCCTTGACTTGGTTTATTTTTGGAGCATTCTGATTGGTTAATTTATTTTCAACCAATCAAAATGTTTGAAAATACAAATATTTTTGTAGGGTTTTCATACACAAAATGAGCAAAACCGTATGATTAAAAATAAAGTCGACTTTAAATTTAAAATACTCTTTTATAGTAAGGGCCAATGGTTTTATTTTTTAAATAGGTAGTAATATTACTAATGGAAGCTTTTCATCTCTCACCACCTTTTATCTGTCCTCTATCTTCTTTCCAAAGAAGGTAGCATATTAATTAATGTAACAAATTTCTTGAGTTTTTCTTCTATTTAAAAAAATAAAAAAAATTTAAAAGCAAGCATACCCAGTGTAGAAACGGTAATGACATATCATTATTTTTTGGAGTGCCAGTAATGACACCCACTTACCTTCTGTATTATTTTAAAACATATAATAATGAGTTACTGATAATAACTTATTTTTATCATTATTTCAAATAGAAAATAATTTTTTTGATTTTTTTGAAAATTTTTTTAAAATCTATTTTTATACTCAATATTTTTTAAACACTGGTAACCCCATATTTTTTGATTTTTTGTATGTTGGCGAGTAAGCTTACTTGTGTGCAGCAGGTCAATTATGTTTATATCTTTTAAATATTACATGTCGATATAGCTCAGATGGTAGAGCAGTTGACTGGCAATCTGTAGGCCCAGGTTCGATTCCCGCACCAGCAAATTTTATTTAAAAAAAAAATACAATAAAAAATATTTTTTTTATATAAGTTATTTTTTTGAACATCTATTTTTAGACTCATTATTTTTGTCAATACTGGTAAGCACATAGGTAACGATATATGTTTTGATTTTTCGTATGCTGGTGTGTAACGACAACTCATTATTTTTCGCGACATCGCCATATAAAGGTAATAAGAAATGTAATAACAAAAGTAACTAGTTACCATTACCAAGTATGTAGTTACATAACCACATATCTGGTAATGATTTTCTACACTGGGTATCTGAGGAAAAACCTAAAATTTATTCTGAAGCTTCAGAACTACACTAAGAGAATTACCTGCATGGTATTAATGAATTTTTGCATTAAGCCAATGAAGTTTCACTGGAACTCGACCTTTGAAACTTTTCATTGAATTAAATGTTGTGACAAATATCATTTTAATTATTAAAAGTTTCATGCGCTAAATCAAAAAGTTTCATTTAGTTGGGATTCATAAAATATATAAATTTAAAAAATTTTTCATTTACTTTGTGAATAAAACTTCATTGGATAACTGTAAAATTTAAAAAAAAAAACTCGTCCAGTAAAATTCCCTCTGTGTATTTTTCTTAGTATATATATTTTGGGAGAATATTTGCCGAATAGTATCTTATAACGTGTGTAATTTTAAGATTATAGGGATTTACTTTTATGAAAATTATTTCGGATTCTGAGGACTGTTTCATAATGAAATCTCTTACAATTTCTTTAAAAAATTGTAAGATTCTAACAGCAATTTATTACGATAACTTAACGATTTCGAGAAATTCATCCCTAACATTTAAAAGACTCTTTTATGAAAATATTACTCGAATAGTGAGGACTCTTCCGTTGAAGACCACTTAGATTTCCAGGATATTTATTTTACAAAAGTCGTTTAATTCTGTAAACTTTGCCGTACAGGAAATCCTCCTGATTCTTAAAATAGATATTCCTATATAGAAATCCTCTATGAATTTCTACATTTAATTAATGGAGTTTCGCTGGAATTCGTCCATTGAAACTTTTAATTGATTTAGGGCGAGTAACTTATTTCCAACATAACCAAAGTTAACCATTAACTCCAGATATTTCCGTATAAATTTGAAATTCATAACTTTGGTTAAGAACTAAAGTCAATTTATTTTAAGATAAGTTAGCAGGTCTTAATGCAGTTTTTCATAAAGTTTTAACAGAAATTTCATATTATTTATTATAAATATCATACACCCAATGAAAAAGTTTCATTAAAAGAGTTTCATAACGATCATGAACCTTTTAATAAAATTTAAGAAATTTTTGAAAAACTTCGAGAACCATGAAATTAATTAGAGATCTGAAGCACAAAACGTTCGGATTAACGGCATTGAGATTGTCGAGTTACTGTATTTAGAATTTTCTTTTTTTTTGGAAAGTAGTTCGTGTGTCATGTGAAACAACTATTACGCTCCATAAAAGGAAAATAATTTTTCACAATAATCAATGGGTTTATATTTTGTCTTTAGTAAACAATATTTATACCCTACACCACTATGTGGTCATTATACCCTACACCACTATGTGGTCAGGGTATTATAAGTTTGTGCTGATGTTTTTAACACCAAAAAATATTGGTCGTAGACCCATCTTATAGTATACCGATCGGTTCAGAATTTTTTTTTATTTCGATTTAACGATGTCCGTCTGTCCGTCCGTCCGTCCGTCTGTCTGTCTGTCCATGCAATCTTGTGCGCACTCTACAGGTAGCAACTATTAAGATATTTTGATGAAATTTGGTACGCAGACCTATGTTGGCCCAAGGACGAACAAGTTTGATTTTTTTGAACATCGGTCCATGTTTAGACCTAGTGCCCATATAAGGGTCCTACCAAAATTATATTGTTTAAACGCTGCAGGTCGTAAATATTAAGATATTTTGACGAAATTTGGTACACAGACCTATGTTAGCCCAATAATGCAGCCTATTGATTTTGGTGAACATCGGTCCATGTTTAGACCTAGTGCCCATATAAGGGTCCTACCAAAATTATACTGTTTATACGCTGCAGGTCGTAAATATTAATATATTTTGACGAAATTTGGTACACAGACCTATGTTAGCCCAATAACGCAGCCTATTGATTTTGGTGAACATCGGTCCATGTTTAGACCTAGTGCCCATTTAAGGGTCCTACCAAAATTATACTGTTTATACGCTGCAGGTCGTAAATATTAAGATATTTTGATGAAATTTGGTACACAGACCTACATTGGCCCAATAACGCAGCCTATTGATTTGGTGAACATCGGTCTATGTTTAGACCTAGTGCCCATATAAGGGTCCTACCAAAATTATACTGTTTATACGCTGCAGGTATTAATATTAAGATATTTTGATGAAATTTGGTACATAGACCTATGTTGGCCCAAGGACGAAGCCTATTGATTTTGGCGAACATCGGTCCATGTTTAGAACTAGTGCCCATATAATGGTCCCCCCAAAATTATATTGTTGAAATTTGGTACACAGACCTATATTGGCCCAATAACGCAGCCTATTGATTTTGGTGAACATCGGTCTGTGTTTAGACCTAGTGCCCATATAAGGGTCCTACCAAAATTATACTGTTTATACGCTGCAGGTATTAATATTAAGATATTTTGATGAAATTTGGTACATAGACCTATGTTGGCCCAAGGACGAAGCCTATTGATTTTGGTGAACATCGGTCCATGTTTAGAACTAGTGCCCATATAAGGGTCCCCCCAAAATTGGCTTGGTTACAAACTGCAGGTCGCAAATATTAAGATATTTTAATGAAATTTGGTGCGCTGACTCACATTATAGAAAATTTTGACACAAGCCCCATTTTAACCCATTCGAATTTCGGATCCAAACAATACACCAGACTGGTGTAGGGTATTGTATAGTCGACATGCCCGACTTTAACCTTTTTACTCGTTTGTATTAAAATTGTGTATCTAAACGTTGGATATGCTCTAAAATATTTGAATAACAAATCGAAATTTCAACATAAATTTTAATGATTCTTTTATTTATATGAAAAAACTGTTTTAACTGTTAAAAGAAACACTGTTTTTCATTTAAGAAAAACTTTAACTTTCATGTAAAGTTTGGTTTCGATTCGATTTTTTTTTTATATTTTGAGGCATTGTTTATTAAATTATCTAGTTTTGTAAAATTTAAAATTGTAAAAATGATAACTGAACTAAAAAATTACAATTTGTTTATTCCTGAAAAATCTTCGTACATACAAATACATTATTATACTCAAATGAAAACTTAATTTCCGTAGATTTCAAGACCATAAATAATTTTTAGCATTTTATATTTAAATTTTACTTCATTGCTTTTTTAGCGAAAATATAATTAAAATGTTGGTTTTCAATTTTTGTTTAGAAATAAAAATTGTTTTTTCGACCTTTTTAATTGATAAATTGGAAATTTATTAATTCTAGTTCGAGGCCAATTTCCTTATTATGAATTAACATAACATAAGTCCTTTTTTTAAGCTAAAACTCTGTGAAGTATTTGTCAGGAGAATATCCTGATGAAGACAGATTGCAGTTTTTGGAAAAAGTGCTTATTAGTTATATTAATTCATAATAAGGAAATCGGCCTCGAACTAGAATAAATAAATTTCCAATTTGAAAATATAGTTTATTTAAATTTCTTGTGTGTAGAAAATCCTCAGATCTCAATCAAATTCTCATTTAAAAAATTTATCGATTCTATTATTGCATACCGAAAGAAAAAAATTAAAATTTATTATCATATTTTGAAGTTTTAATATTCACAAACAATTGTAGTCTGCGGAATAAGAAAAAAAATTGATTTCCCAAGCAAAAAAAATGATATGGAGCCATATGAAGTTATGAAGTTATAAATTATATATAATCTTTTATGTAATTAGATATAATTATATCCGAAAAATGAGAATGTCTTATTGTATCATATTGTATCGAATTGTATGCAATTGTATACAATTTGGTACAATCTGATACAATTTTATGCAATTCGATACAATTGTATTCGAATTTTGTCCTCATCCAATTACATCAAATTATATATTTTTGTATAAAATTATATAAGTGTTATAAAAGTGGACATAGTTTGATACAATTATATCTAAATATTAACCTTATACTTTTTATCATATTATATAGGACCATATCTAACAATATACAAATATTATTTTTTTAAATAAAAAAACAATTTCAATTACTTGTAATTGTAATTGTTCTTTTTTGAATTGCAATTACAAATAATATGTAATTGTAGATGAGTTTTTCTTCAATTACAATTACATGTAATTGTGTAATTGCATGTGTAATTAATTACAAAATGTAATGATTAATTCCATTATAATTTCTTATAATTTCGATAAATCTTCCATTACCTTTATCCAGATTTATCATGACATGAAAAAAATTTTTCTTTTAATTTAGTAATTTTAAAATAAAGTTATTCCCCCATTCATCTTAAACACATTGACACGGTGCAAAAATATAATTTAAATAATATACATTTAAATTTAACGGTTCGTTGTAATTCAAAAGTCTGTGGTTATCATACACAGAGTTAAATACCCAGCAAAATCTTTCATTACCAAATAAGTGGTTATATAATAGAAATTCATTCATAGCTCCGCACAACTTATTTTTTGGCGTCTAAGCTCATTATTTTTGTTTGGCGTGGTCGTTTTTATAAGTATTCACGCTTACCCGCTCGCTTACGAAAAAATGAGAAATAAGTAGTTATGAGATTTTGAATAATAAGTGGTTACACACATGCTTACAAAAAGTTGAATTATAAGTGGTTATCCGATTGCTTACTTGATTCTTAAAAATAAGGAGTTAAGCAAATACTATTAGCTTAAGAAAATACATTCAGAAAAATTTAAGTTTTTTCTAATGTGTAATTTTAGGACTCGTCATAAAAATTTAAACATAAAACATATTTACATATAATAAATAAAAATGTATAAAATTTAACTGTGTAAAAAGTATTTATTTAAAATATTACGAGTAAGTCATTATTTTATATTTAGAAACAATGAATACAATATGCCGTTATTAGGAAGTCATTATTTTATATTATAAAATAATGCAGAATGATATATCATTTTTGTAATGCTGATAGTAATGAGGTGTCATTACCAATATTTTGCTGGGTAGAATCAGCTGAGATATCTTAAGAATTAAGGTTCAAAGCAAAATAGAGTAATAATGACAAAGGATAAAAATAGCATTGTTAAATTTCGTTGATGTTAGTCTAAGTTGAGTTGTTGATAAGAATTTCGATTTTCTTTCAGCGGTCACATAAGCAGACAATCATTAAAATATTAGCCCACTAAAGACGAAATACACTGATGATGGCTTTGTAGCGAAAGCCGAAAATACGTATTCTGTATTGCTGGTCTTATCGAATTCTTTCAAATAAATATATTTATATTTGTAATTTACTTGTAAAAATTGTATCATCTTTCTTTGATGATAATTTAATTTAATTTAAACAGAAAGTGATATTTATTTATGATCTAGAGTCAAACTAAAACAGAACATTCATTTACTTAAAAATAAGAGATCAACTAAATATTCCCCCATTCATCTTAAAGTTAACAACACTGAAATTTTAAAGTTAATAGGATTATGATATACAACCAAGATATAATATAAAAAATCAGTCAAGTGTACGTTATAGTAGGTTTGTTTTTTTTCGAATTTTGTATAAATATTCCATACAAATTTAAGCATTTATAAAATTTTTAAGTAGGTATAAATTTAGCTTCTTAAAAATTAAGTAGTTATAAAAATGCTACCAAGTCTTAAAAATTCTTGGCTTTTCTCTTTCAAATGTAAACAAAAACAACAAAAGCTAACAAATGAATTATGCGTTTGTTAGCAATGGTGGAGCAGGGCACACAAGATTATTGCTCCATTTCGCGTTCCGGCGAAGTCTTTGTACGAAAACAGCTTTTGTACAAAGGGGACTCCAAATATTTAAATTTCAGTTGTTTACAAAAAATAAAAGAAAAGTCAGGTAAGTACGGATAGTCGTTTTTTTACAAGTAGTTATAGATACATATAAAATTCGAAAAAAACAAACCTAGTATTGAGAATTTCGTATTAAAACTTCAGTGTTGTTAATGTTATGGGTGCGTAAGCCATTTTTGACTCATGCTCCTAAACAAAAACAAATTACTCACGAACGGGCATTTCGTTTCTTACTCAGCACATATGAGTATATTAAAAACTTACAATCAGAAAATTCTCACGCATAACCGTAAAAACTACTAAAAACATATGATGCAAATCATGCACGGGTTCTTCTTACTCACGCTCACGCACGAATCACTTAAGTATAGTAATTATTACTCACGATCACGTGTGAATAACGTGACTCACGAACATTTCATGTCACGCGCCAATCCCTAGTAATTACTTAATCTAAAACTAGTTCAAAATCATTGATAACGTGGAACCAAATCTCTATATATAGAGCAATTCCATATGAAAGCGATCACCTTTTGGACGACCCCTCTCCGATTCTAAAATAAATAGTCTCAATCGATTGCCCAGCAAAAAATAATGTACCTACATATTTTTTTTTTTTTTTATAGTGACTGGTTTAGTGGTGGTGTACACCACTGTCATGTGACAAAATTGAAGAATTCTTCATAAGGGACCTCATTGAAAGTTGTTTTAAACTACTAAGCGATCGCAACGAGGATATCTCGTTGGAAAGGTATTGAATCAGGCTTTAATTGAAAAATAAAATTTTCCTAATTTTTCTCAGAAATTTACCTTTTTTCCCATGAAAATTAAATTTTCCCATGAAAATTAAATTTTCCGATTTTCCACAGAAGCTCCTAAATTTTCCGGCTAATTTTTTTTTTGGATTCCTCATAATTTTTGCTTTAAGAATCAGCAATAAAAAAATGGGCCCCGACTCCTTGTTTGGACAGGAGAGGAGCATTTAAGAGACCACCTTGTTCTCATTGTTTTTATATTTTTTATAATTGAATTATTTGTAATTATTTAACATTATTTTATTATTAAAAATACATTTTAAAAATTATTTTACAGTTAAAAATACATTTATGAAGAAAACATCAATTTTTTTTAAGAGCCCCAAGTTGAGTGTGTAGTGAATATGGTCTGCCTGCCTTCACAAGATCGGCCATAAATCCATGGATAATAGCAGCAGTGGCATGTAATGGCACACCAAACCCGACTGAGGCTACAGGTCATAAAATGTTTTGTAAATTTTTTAAATTACCAGGTAATAAATATTTCGCCTAAAATGACACGTGCAGAAACAAGTCATAAAACACGGATTTTCCATAAATATGGCGAAATATTAATATTTACAAAACATTTTATGACCTGTGGTCGGCTTATTGGCAGTAACCAATTAAGTCCCTCTTTAAAAAACATTTTATGACCAGTAGTTCACGCAAATTTTCCTATTAAAGAAAAGCAAATATCGCTTATTTTGTTTACCTATTTTTTACCAAAAAATAAATATAAATACTTCACACACTCTGAGTCATATTTTAGTTGAATACTAAACGTGAAAGTGTTAAAGTGTTTTTTTTTGTAAAGTAAAGAGTGAAGCTGTAAAGACAATTTAAAGTAAAATGAATAAATTTTGCTGCAATCCGTTTAACAAGAGTGGACATCGTTCGAAAAAGATAAAAGTATTAAAATTAACTGGTGTTTCGAAGCGATGAAGAAGCAGAATTCATTTGCCCCAAGTGTAAAATCGATTTGTCTCAACAAGCAAATGCATTGAAACAAATGCAACCACAATCCGAGAGTGAAATGACAATTGAACAAAATGTTTCATCTGATAGTGAGGCAGACATTCCGATGGTCAATATGTCTTTGAGTCCTTTGAATGAGGCTATTACCACTTTAGGTGAATCGCCTATTACAAAAAGAAAGTTGCGAAGTGAAAAATACAGGAAAGAGAAAAAAGGCAAGTTATGAGTGCAATCGTGACAATATTTGATGAAGGCTCTGATAACGAATGCAGTCAAGCAGATGACGATGATGACGGCAAACAAATGATTGAGCAGTTGAAAAGAAAATTCAATTTAGCGACCACTTTTCCAGAGAAATATCTCATTTTATCTGTGCTGCCTCAATCATGGTCTATACGCAAGATTTCTGAACAGTTTCAAACATCTTTTTACATCGCGAGAAGAAGCAAAGAATTAGTTCGACAGAAGGGCATATTGGCGACTCCCACCAAGAAATTTGGCTCAAGGACCCTCAGCGAAGCAACGGTGAAATTGATTCAAGATTTTTACTGCAATGATGACAACAGCCGCGCCTGCCCAGGTACACGTGACTATGTTATCACACGTGAAGATGGAGAAAAAGTACACAAGCAGCGCAGATTATTATTATGTAATCTATCCGAAGCATACCATCAGTTCAAAGAGAAATACCCAGCAGAAAAAGTGGGATTTTCTAAGTTTGCCATCCTACGACCAAAAGAATGCGTGCTGGCATTAGACAGGCACGGAACGCATTCAGTCTGCGTTTGCATGTTTCATCAAAACATCAAATTAATGTTCTTTCCATGCAAGAAATTGAAAGTATTTCACGGTGAAATTGAAACATATAGGGACCTCCTGTCGAAGTCGTTGTGCGCATACCCCACGGAAAATTGTCATCTGTCCAGATGCGACAATTGTCCGAAGATTGACGAGCTAGAGCAATATTTGGCGGAAAAGTTTGAACAGCTGTTAATTCAGGAAGTGCATTTCAAACAGTGGATAATTAGCAGCGGCAGATGTTCCCTTGAGACCGTGGTAAAGCAGATTCCGGAATTCATCGAGGAATTCGGATTCAAGTTGAATGAACTGAAGGCGCACCATTTCATATCCGAGATGCAATCGAAATTTCTAAAGGAAAGTAAGGAGAAATTAGCCCAAAATGAATTCATTGTGATAAGCGACTTTGCCGAGAATTACACTTTTCTCGTTCAGGATGAAATTCAGGCTTATCACTGGGCAAACGACCAGTGCACGGTGCATCCTTTTTGCATTTATTTCAAAAACGAAGATAACGAACTACAGACCGTAAGCCTTGTTGTTGTCGCGGAGAGTTTAGCTCATAATTATGTGTCCGTTTATTTATTTCAAATGAAACTGTTTGAATTCTTAAGATCAAAATTCGATGCAATCGACAAAGTAACGTTTTTCTCAGACTTCTCAGTACAAGAATAAAAAAAATTTTTACAATCTTTGCATAATTGAAGAAGAACAAAACTGCAAGGTCGAGTGGCAATTTTTTGCGACGTCCCACGGTAAGGGCCATGCGATGCGTTAGGGGGAACCCTAAAACGCATGGCGACTAAGGCAAGTTTGCAAAGGCCATATACTGACCAGATCTTAAATGTACAACATTTGTTTTCGTGGATTCAAAGCAAGGAAATTGCCATTAACACAGTTTTATGAACTCAAAAAGAACACGATGCCATGGAGCGACGAATTCAAAACAGATATAATAATGTCAAAACTATAACTGGAACGCAAAAGTTTCATTGCTTCATACCAAATATTTCTGATATGTCAATTAATGTAAAGCGGTACTCTTCGTCTGCCGACGTGCTAAATTTAAAGTTACTTTAATTTTATAATGATGCCAAGACAATTGAAATTTTTAATAAATATTGTAATTAAGTATAAGCAGCAAAATAAGAAAGATTTTTTCTTCATAAATGTATTTTTAACTATAAAATAATTTTTAAAATGTATTTTTAATAATAAAATAAAACAATGTTAAATAATTACAAATAATTCAATTATAAAAACGAGTAAAAAGGTTAAAGTCGGGCATGCCGACTATACAATACCCTACACCAGTCTGGGTTAAAATGGGGCTTGTGTCAAAATTTTCTATAATGTGAGTCAGCGCACCAAATTTCATTAAAATATCTTAATATTTGCGACCTGCAGTTTGTAACCAAGCCAATTTTGGGGGGACCCTTATATGGGCACTAGTTCTAAACATGGACCGATGTTCACCAAAATCAATAGGCTTCGTCCTTGGGCCAACATAGGTCTATGTACCAAATCTCATAAAAATATCTTAACATTTGCGACCTGCAGCGTATAAACAGTATAATTTTGGTGGGACCCTTATATGGGCACTAGGTCTAAACATGGACCGATGTTCACCAAAATCAATAGGCTGCGTTACTGCGCCAATGTAGGTCTGTGTACCAAATTTCATCAAAATATCTTAATATTTACGACCTGCAGCGTATAACCAGTATAATTTTGGTAGGACCCTTATATGGGCACTAGGTCTAAACATGGACCGATGTTCACCAAAATCAATAGGCTTCGTCCTTGGGCCAACATAGGTCTATGTACCAAATTTCATCAAAATATCTTAATATTTGCGACCTGCAGCGTATAAACATTCTAATTTTGGTAGGACCCTTATATGGGCACTAGGTCTAAACATGGACCGATGTTCACCAAAATCAATAGGCTTCGTCCTTGGGCCAACATAGGTCTATGTACCAAATTTCATCACAATATCTTAATATTTGCGACCAGCAGCGTATAAACATTATAATTTTGGTAGGATCCTTATATGGGCACTAGGTCTAAACATGGACTGATGTTCACCAAAATCAATAGGCTGCGTTATTGGGCCAATGTAGGTCTGTGTACCAAATTTCATCAAAATATCTTAATATTTACGACCTGCAGCGTATAACCAGTATAATTTTGGTAGGACCCTTATATGGGCACTAGGTCTAAACATGGACCGATGTTCACCAAAATCAATAGGCTTCGTCCTTGGGCCAACATAGGTCTATGTACCAAATTTCATCAAAATATCTTAATATTTACGACCTGCAGCGTATAAACAGTATAATTTTGGTGGGACCCTTATATGGGCACTAGGTCTAAACATGGACTGATGTTCACCAAAATCAATAGGCTGCGTTATTGGGCCAATGTAGGTCTGTGTACCAAATTTCATCAAAATATCTTAATATTTACGACCTGCAGCGTATAAACAGTATAATTTTGGTAGGACCCTTATGTGGGCACTAGGTCTAAACATGGACCGATGTTCACCAAAATCAAACTTGTTCGTCCTTGGGCCAGCATAGGTCTGCGTACCAAATTTCATCAAAATATCTTAATAGTTGCGACCTGTAGAGTGCGCACAAGATTGCATGGACAGACAGACAGACGGACGGACGGACAGACGGACATCGTTAAATCGAAATAAAAAAAAATTCTGAACCGATCGGTATACTATAAGGTGGGTCTACGACCAATATTTTTGGTGTTACAAACATCAGCACAAACTTATAATACAATGACCATATAGTGGTGTAGGGTATAAAAAGTTCATATGTATTTTTTTGGTCCTGCCGTAATTTGAACCCAGGCAGTCAGATTGGCAGACGATTGCTCTACCCACTGAGCCAACGAAACATATAATATTTGATGGCTAAACACATAAATGAGTGATAATAGCTGGACAACTACTGGCTGTGCCAAAAGGCTAGTACTGGCAAACAATTTTTTGTAACTAATATGCCAGCGTTGGGAGGGCAAAAGAAAAGTTGGTCTTGAAGAAGCTTTCCCACAAACAAAAAATTGATTTTATGAAACAAAAAAAATTTTACAATAAAAAAATCAAAAAAAAATTTTTCTTGCAACCGGATTTGAACTCGGAACCTTCTGACTACAAAGCGTCAGCATTTGTATAAAATCATTGGTCTAACGGTGAATTGATTTTTATACCACTGGTAGCATTGGCTAGTTAGCACTGGATAACCACTGATTGCAAACCCTGGCATATCACTCTAAGCCAATTCTATGCCAGTGGTTTTTTTTTTTTGTAAAACAAATACTGGCAAAACGCTTTTTGCAAACGCTGGCAAAGCGTCCCAAATAAGTGTTCTGCCAGTCATTTATTTTTAACACCGTGGTTACCCAGTGGTATGCCAGTGCTTGATTTTTTGTACCACTGGCGATTTCTGACTGGGTTGTTATTAGGGTTTGGGATTTCCCGGACTTTTTTATTTCCCGGGAAACGGGAATGAAAAAATTTGATTCCCGGGAATCCCGGGAAATATTTTTGAACAAAATTGTTAATGAAAACCACCTATATAAGTAATTTTTGTTAAAAAAAAAAACACTATTTCAGTAGAAATTCAGTCTGTGTAGTGAGAATTCAAAGTAAAAATATCAGAATGTTGAACATTAGATTTCACATAAATTACTCTAAGCACTGCCAAAGGAATTACATGATTCCAGCAAAAAGCACAAACTACTGGACTGTCGGAAACAAACCGTTTCATCACACTTGGACCATTAGATATGGTGGCCACAATGCTATTTTCCAAAGACAAATAAAACTCTTCTAGTCTCATTTCTACAAGTCTTCTTATTTCATCAGCATTACATCTTCCTGATATATAAACCAACCCCAGGTTATAAAATTAATTATTTCCGTTTATACATATGTTCAAATATGTCTTTTGTGATATTCTTGTCCATTCATCTAAGAATATAGTAAATCTCCTATTGTTAGAAATATTGCTCGATATTTCTTTTATCATGATATCTTTTACATGATTGTAGTAATTTAATATAATGTTCTTTACATCGGTTTAATTTTTTTGCAATGCCAGGTTTTTATTATAAAAACTTTCTCGAATAAACGGAGATCTAGTTATGGTGCGGATTGACTGCGGCTAATTTGGATACCATTTCAGGAAATGTTTACCCTACCATAAAACGTTCAATGCCTATTCAGCTTACACTTTTTTCTTCGGGTACTTTGCTAATTTTAGCTGAAACGTTATTCTTGTTGTTGTTTTCTTCAAGAGAAGTTGCATGACCATCAATTTTTTTTTTTTTTTTTGGGAACGAAATTCAGATGTCGGATAACCAAATTTAGATACCACCGTTAACCATTAGTCTTTTCTTTTCACATTTATTAATGAAAACGTTTCTTGTAAAATTATTGACCCTTAATATAAAGGAGTATTTTAAATTTAAAGTCGACTTTATTTTTAATCAAACGGTTTTGTTCATTTTGTGTATGAAAACCTTACAAAAATATTTATATTTTCAAATATTTTGATTGGTTAAAAATAAATTAACCAATCAGAATGCTCCAAAAATAAACCAAGTCAAGGTATACTGCCACCCAATATTTTAACTAAAGTCGACTTTACCTAAATTATACATTTGAAAAATTTAGATAGTATGGGCGATTATTTATAAGAAACAAAGCTATTTTTTATATTTCTTTTAAAAATTTTACCAAGTTTTTGGGTTTTACTACTTAAATTTTGAATAAGTTATGCGAAAAATCTTTATTATTTGAAATGCTCCTAATTACTTGGCAAAGATTTTATTTCTGTGTCAAATAAATGTATTCCCTTTTAAAAGATTTTAACAATGACATTTTTGTTTTGGTATTTAAAATGTTTTTTATGACTAAAATTAAAAAATGCTATTCGAAACAAAAACAATTTAAAAAATTTAATATTTTTAAAATTTCCCGTTTTCCCGGGAAAAATATATTATTTTCCAGGGAATTCCCGGCAAACTTTTCCCGGGATTTCCCGGGAATTCTCGCCCGGGAATTCCCGAACCCCAAACCCTAGTTGTTATGGTTAATATATTATTGTCTATAAATGTTACCACTTTTACAAAAAATCATTCTTGGGAAATTTTCATTGGCATTGAAATATAATTGGCATTACTTTATCTCAATATCAATGCCAACAAATTTCATCACCATTCAATGCCAATGAAATTTTTTCAATTTGCATTGATGAAAACAATGGTAATGAAATGTACACATAATTGAATAAAAAGTATTGTAATATAAAAAAAATATAAGAAATACGCGAATTTTTAATTTTTTTTTCTTAATTTATTCTTTTATTAAAACATGAAAACAAATACTTCTTTCATCAATTATAAATGGGCATTTGGGCATTGAACAATGCCAATTGAAAAAATTTCATTAAATTGACACATTCAATAAACTGGTCCCAAGTATGTTTTTAAATACACATTTATTTTTTATTTATTAATTATACCCTACACCACTATGTGGTCAGGGTATTATAAGTTTGTGCTGATGTTTGTAACACCAAAAAATATTGGTCGTAGACCCACCTTATAGTATACCGATCGGCTCAGAATTTTTTTTATTTCGATTTAACGATGTCCGTCTGTCCGTCCGTCCGTCTGTCTGTCTGTCTGTCTGTCCATGCAATCTTGTGCGCACTCTACAGGTCGCAACTATTAAGATATTTTGATGAAATTTGGTACGCAGACCTATGTTGGCCCAAGGACGAACAAGTTTGATTTTGCTGAACATCGGTCCATGTTTAGACCTAGTGCCCATATAAGGGTCCTACCAAAATTATAATGTTTATACGCTGCAGGTCGTAAATATTAAGATATTTTGACGAAATTTGGTACATAGACCTATGTTAGCCCAATAACGTAGCCTATTGATTTTGGTGAATATCGGTCCATGTGTAGACCTAGTGCCCATATAAGGGTCCTACCAAAATTATACTGTTTATACGCTGCAGGTCGTAAATATTAAGATATTTTGATGAAATTTGGTACACAGACCTATATTGGCCCAATAACGCAGCCTATTGATTTTGGTGAACATCGGTCCATGTTTAGACCTAGTGCCCATATAAGGGTCCCACCAAAATTATATTGTTTATACGCTGCAGGTCGCAAATATTAAGATATTTTGATGAAATTTGGTACATAGACCTATGTTGGCCCAAGGACAAAGCCTATTGATTTTGGTGAACATCGGTCCATGTTTAGAACTAGTGCCCATATAAGGGTCCCCCCCCAAAATTGGCTTGGTTACAAACTGCAGGTCGCAAATATTAAGATATTTTAATGAAATTTGGTGCGCTGACTCACATTATAGAAAATTTTGACACAAGCCCCATTTTAACCCATTCTAATTTCGGATCCAAACAATACACCAGACTGGTGTAGGGTATTGTATAGTCGGCATGCCCGACTTTAACCTTTTTACTCGTTTTCATTTCATTTGCTACTTTTTTAACCTTTTTCCAGTCCACTAGTAATCTGCCAAAGTTTTGTTGATTTCAGAAAATTTTAGCAAAAATTTTGTAGATTTAACAGTTTTTATTGCTATTTTATTTATAATTTTTTTTGCATCAAAGGAATTAAATATGCTAAAAATCCCAACCGTATTTAACAAATTGTGAAAAATAATCCGCTGCAGGCATGTCCCTATCCGGATTTCATTCTTGCCTAAGGAAATCGTCAGGGGACGACGTTTTTAGAATTTCTGGAAATATTTGTTAAGTTAAATTACAAACTCAATGAGAATTTTTTGTTCTCGTCTAGGAGCGTTATTAAACATTTAAAATATCAAAGAAAAAACAAAAACAACAACAGAAAATTTTCCACAATTTGCTTTGTCATCTTCCAATGTACTACTCTGTTGTTTTGACAGATCTAGCAATGTAGTGACATCCATTCATGTAGAAACAACAATAGAGCACAATGTTTTCTAAAGTGTCAGTAACATTTAAATTTGCACAAGCACTTGCATATTAGTTTTTTAATTTTATTTTATCGGGATATACATTAATTGCATCAAAGGAATTAAATATGCTAAAAATCCCAAACGTATTTAGAAATTGTTTAATTCCCTAGGAATTGAAAACTTAATTCAGGGAATTAAACGAAAAACTTTAATTCCTAGGGAATTAAACGAAAAAAAATTAATTCCTTGACTAAAAATTGAATTAACTAGAATTGAATAAATTCCTTGACCAAAAGTTGAATTAACTAGAGTTGAATGAATTCCTTGACCAAAAGTTGAATTAACTAGAATTGAATGAATTCCTTGACCAAAAGTTGAATTAACTAGAATTGAATGAATTCCTTGTTGAATGAATTCATTAAATTTTATGAAGGCATTAGAAAAAAATTAATGAATTCCTTTTTTTTTTTTTTTTAATAATAAATACAGCATTTATTTACTTAGCGCAGCCCGCTACGTTGTTAGCGTGCCTTAAAGGTTAAGGGGGGGGGGGGGGCTGCGCCCCCCACAATTTTTATTAAATTCGTTTTTTTATTTAAAGTTTTTTTATTTAAAGCCTTCACCCAGCCACCACAAATAAATAATTCTGCACAACAATGGGTCTAAAATAAATAAATATTTGATCACGTTTACTCATGAAAGTGGATTGTTAGTAATGAATCCATAATAATTTGCAATATACGTGTGTATGTCAAGATAATTTGGTAAAGTGCGAACTTAGGTAGATAGACCCGCAAGCAGGGAAACAAGCCGATCAAAATAATCGGCGGCGGCGGCGCAAGCAAAAAATCGGCGGCGGCGGCGGCGATTAAGGTTGAGCCGGATAAAAATCGGCGGCGGCGGCTCAACCAAATAATCGGCGGCGGCGGCGGCTTGATCGGCTTGATAGAACATTATACACGTATTTTAAAGATGTTTAAGGTTTTTTTCCAAAATATAGCAGTAGAAAATTGTTCAAAAAATTTGGAATTATCAAATAAAAAATAATTTTAAGTTAAATTCATCGATACAAATTACAAATTTAGGATTTTTAGTTTTTGAACGGAGCTAGAAGGAGAGATAATTGGGCTTTCCAAATATATACATATCTTTATATATTCAACAAAATTTTGTGGAAATATTTTCAAATAAAACTGATTTTCTTAATTTTTTCTTATTTTGTTTAATTTTGACGGCTTTTAATTGCAATATTTTGTTTAAAAAAAAATAATTTTTATGTAATTTATTCTTTATTCAGGGTAAAATGAAGTTCTACTTTAATCGCTTTAAAATTGTCAAAGTTATACATTTTTTTATAAACATGGAATCTCTGGATTTATAAGAAAATTGAAAATATTAACCTTAATGATTGTGCAAACAAGAACCTCGAGTTGCTGAAATTAAATGTTTAGAAAAATTACGATAACTTTTTCAATTTTCAATTAATTTAAACAAAAGAATCTGATTTTACTAAGAACTAAACCCACTTTCAGAATGAATTAATAGTAAAGAATTGTTTAATACTGTAAAAAAGCCGTCAAAGTATAAAAATTAAAAAAAAATTAATTTTAATATTTAAAAAAAAAACTGTCAACATATTTCAGTTACAAATAAATAATTCTATATATATTTGGAAAGCTAAATTTTTTGTCTTTCCGAAAACGTTACAATATTCAAAATCGGTTGAAAAATTGCTGAATTTCAATTTGTTAAGTGCTTGAAGTCGCTCAAAAACAGAGTATTGACACTATCACCCCTGTTCTGAATTCCGAAACTTTTTAATTAGAGTGGTTTTGTAAAATCACACAAAATTCAAAATGTCGGAAATTGACTGTTTCAACAAATTTTAAAATAAATTTTAACATATTAATTTTTGCAACAAAATATTCCTTTTACTTTCACCAAGCTTTTCCAACACGAAATAAAACGTAGAAAATAATTCGGAATTGGATCACAGAACAGCAAAAAAATTCGGAATGTTTCACTTTAGAATTTTTTATGTGGATTCGGAACTTAGAAATAAACAAACTCTATTTTCACTCAAAATTAAATGTGTTTTTAGAATAAACTAGAAAAAAAATATGGTTCGAAAAAAATTACGCTCGAAAATATGTCAAAGTTGAAAAACTTAGAAGAAAAGTTAAAAAATTCAGATATTCACCCCTGTTCTTAGTTCCGAAACATCATCATCACGGATCACGGAACAGCAAAAAAAATTCGGAATGTTTCACTTTAGAATTTTTTTGTGGATGCGGAACTCAGAACAGCGTCGATTATTGTAAATATCTTCGTCCGCAATGTCTGAAAAATGTGTCTTTTGATAATAATTTCAGGTGTACTGAAATTTCTGAAAAATGTGATGTGATCTATTTAACCAAACCTACGACCATAAATTCGAATGAATTAATTTTTTAATTCACTTTTGGACTTTTAATTAAAATTTACTAATATATCTTACGATTATACCATTCCTTATGAATTTATTCACTCCCGGTGAAAAATGTTCATATACGCTCAAACATGTTCTTATATGGTTTATGTATGGACACATATGAACAAATATGGATTTTTTATGAACATATATGGATTTTATATGAACATATATGGAAGTATATGTGATTCCATATATGGAAGAAATTTCATATACAGACATATATGGAAGCATCTGTTATTTCATATATGGAAATGGCACTCATATATGGACAAATATGAAAGTATATGTTATTCAATTTATGCAAAAGGGACTTGTATATGAACATATTTCAAAGAATACATATTTCCATATATGTAAAAGGAACTCATATTTGGATAAATTTAATTTTCATGCAATGAATTCTTTCATGAATTCATTCTTTTTATAATGATCTTTCACGTTTCATTCGGTTTGTAAAAGTTTAAAACAAATGTTGCGTTTTTAATTATTTTTATGGGTTGTGTATATGATATCAATATTAAATCCCTAATATAAGCCACATTTTTATTTAATTTGTAATTATAAACTAAAGTGTTGTCAGAATCATTAGTATATTCAGGCACTATCCACGGCTCTCATCTGAAAAACTGAACTGGTTTTAAGAGAGTTTCAATGTAAAATAACAAAAAACGTGAAAAAGTGGTATTTTTAATTAATTATTTTTATTGTTTTACAGCAATTTTAATTAAAGTATAAAGTGCACTTGTGTTGTTTGATATGTTCTCTGCATTAGTTTTGTATAATTAGCACAAAATTTTGCCTATTAATATTAAAAAATACGCGTTAAAAAAAACACTAAAAACTGTTTCTCTTAAAACCAGTTTGCATATAAAATTAAAGAGACTTTTTAACAGCAGTTGAGGCTGGTGGTTTGTCTTTAGTCTATATAGTCGTTGGTATATTCATACCTTAGATCTTTTACTGATTTAATAAAATGACAATTTTGATAAGCCATTTTGTAAAAGATTAGAATTAATGAAAAAATTAATTATTTATATTGATTGTAATTCTATGAGGAATGTATTCAACATAAGAATGCATTCTATTTAATATTAAACTTTGGGAATGAAACCTATGAATTAATTATAAAGGAATGTTTTGATGGAATGATATATATTCAATTTCTAAAGCTGAATTTGGTTTTGTGCGAATTAACCTAAAATTGAATTTATTCTTTCGAAGCTCTGCCTACAATCTACACTTGGTCATTTAAAAAGTATATATGTATATTGTTCATTTGGATTCTCTCCTCTATTGCTTATCCAAATTTCAGCGAATCTGTCAGAAGTTTTCAAGCAAAACTTCCAACTTAAGAAATATAAAACTGGTTCTTTTATTTTTTTTTAACTAAAAAAAAAAATACTCTTGATGGTTCAGGAAATGATGAAGTAGAAAATTTGTTTTAAAAATGACATTTGCTTTTAATTTTTTTATTTTGGAAAATTGATACTTCCAGCCGAAATGAGCCGAAAAAAATCGGCGGCGGCGGCTGGAGCAAGAATGACCGGCGGCGGCGGCTTAAACGGCTTACGGCGGCTGGCTTGTTTCTCTGCCCGCAAGTAGTTTTATTCATTTGTGTTTTAAATGAAAATAAAAACGTAAAGCAGGGTTGGCAAGCGATTTATAATATTAAAGATAGCGGGCGCAGCCCGCTACGTTGTTAGCGTGCCTTAAAGTTTAGGGGGAGGGAGGGCTGCGCCCCCCGACAATTTTTTTTAAATTCGCTTTTTATTTAAAGTACAGTTTTTATAATAAAATCCTTCACCCAGCCACCACAAATAAATAATTCTGCACAACAATGGGTTTAAAATAAATAAATATTTGATCACTTTTTCTCATGAAAGTGGATTGTTAGTAATGAATCCATAATAAATTGCAATATACGTGTGTATGTTAAGATAATTTGGTAAAGTGCGAACTTAGGTAGATAGACCCGTAAGTAGTTTTGTTCATTTGTGTTTTGAATGAAAATAAATAACGTAAAGCAGGGTTGGAAAGCATTTTATAATATTAAAAATAGCGGGCAAAGCTACGTTGTTAGCGTGTCTTAAAGTTTTTTTTTTTAATTCCAGTTTATGTAAAGGTAGACCTGGCAATTCAAGTAAATTCACAAATTCAGTTGGAAAATTTACTGCGTCGGTTTCTTCCACCGGTGCTTCGTTACATGAAGTTTAAATATCGGAATATATAAGTTCCATTCCTTTTCTAAGATTTTTTCTCTTTCAGAAAATTTGTTTAACTTTTTGGAGAGTATGTTTCAATGCTACATAAGTTTCATATTCCGTTGATAGTGTTTGAAGAGGCAATTCCCTCTTCCAATCCATTTGCATTGTCTATAATTTCAATTCCACTCGTTCAACGTTTATATCCATTTCATTCCACTTGTGTAGTGTTTCAATTCCACTCGTTTCCTATTTAGTTTCTTAATTTTAGTGTTTCATATACACTTGTTCTTTAAGTTTTAGGTTTCTAGCTAAAGACGCAGACGTTAAGGGGGGGGGGGGGCAATTTTCCCCTTTTGAACCACCATTTTTACCACGTTCCTGTCCAAAGCCCTAAAAATGCCTTGTCGATAAGTTCGCCCATACTCCAAGGAAAACATATTATATATTACAGGTTTCTAGCCGAAGGGTTCGGTTAGGCCATCAAAGGGGAGAATTATTCCGTTTTTACCCCTCCCGGTAGGAATTTCCAAAAATTCCGTCTTAGAGGACGTCTGCGTTGGAGGAGGAACCTACTACATACATAATTTTAGGTCTCTATATCCAGCAGTTTGGCCAGGCCGTCAAGGGGGAAGTTTTTTCCCTTTTTACCCCTCCCGGTATGAATTTTCAAAAATATCATCAACGTTGGAGAAGGAACCCAATTTAAGATCCCTTGTTCCAGCAGTTTGGCCAGGCCGTTAAGGGGGAGACTTTTCCTGTTTTTGACCCTACCTGTAGAAATTTCCAAAAATCTCATTTTAGCGGATGTCTACAATAGAGGAGGAACTTTAATACCAAATTTCAACTTCCTACCTCCAGCGGTTTGGGCAGGCCTTTAAGCGGCACTTTTCGCTTCATTAATCCCCATTTTTGCAATGTCCCTGTCCAAAAAGCACCTTCCCGGTAAGTGAGCACATACTCCAAGTAACATATGTTTTACATTTCAGGTTTCTAGCCAACTTTTACTATTTGTGCCCCTCTCGGTAGGAATTTCCGAAAATCCATCGACAGGGTATTCCAGCTTCCTAGTTCCAGCAGTTTGAGCAGGCTGAGAGGAACCTAAGTACCGAATTTCAGCTTCCTAGTTCAAGCAGTTTGGACAGATCGTTAAGGGGCCACTTTCCCTTTTTGAGCCCCCATTTTATAACGACCCTGTCCAAAATTCAAAAAAGTATCTTTCTAATAAGTTAGCCCTTACTCCAGGGACCCACATTTTAAGCTTCAGGTTTCTAGCCGAAGGGGTTTTTACAGGCCCCCAAGGTGAAGCTTTTCTTCTTTTTGCCCCTCCCTTTAGGAATTTACAAAAATTCCATCTTCGCGGCTATCTGCGATGGATGAGGAACATTCATACCAAATTTCAACTGCATTGCCTAAGCGGTTTGGGCAGGCCGTTAGTGGGGACATTTTTCCCTTTCAACCACCATTTTTACTATGTTCCTGTTCCAAAATAGAAAAATTACGTTGCCGGTGAGTTATTCCTACTCCAAGGAATACATATTTAAAATTTTAGGTTGGCCAAAAGGGATTGGGCAAGCCGTCAGGAGGAGACTTTTACCTTATTTCCCCTTCCGATAGGAATTTCAAAAATTCCGTCTAAGCGGACGCCTACACAGAAGGAGGAACTCACATACCGAGTTTCCTTTTGGGATATCCTGTAGGGAATTCCAAAAATACAAACTTAATCGATGTCTACCACAGTGGAGGAACCTTTATACCAAATTTCAACTTCCTACCTCCAGTGGTTTGGGCAAGCACTTTTCCAATTTGTGAGACTGTTTATGGGAAGACTTTTCCCCTTTTTGCCCGTTCCGGTAGGAATTTCCAAAAATCCCGTCTTAGCGCACGTCTATGCCGAATATCAAGAAACCTTGTTTTAGTGGAGATATCCGTGGGGGGAGGAAAAAAAGTAGTTTTTTTGAAATTATATATTATTTTAAATGGTACTTTTTGGAAAAACGAAATTTTTTGGAAAAAGATACTTTGTTTTTACAAAGTACTTTATTTGTACTTTTTTTGGAAAAGGTATTTTTTTTTAAAAAGGTGTTTTTTTTTTGGAAAAATGTATGTTTTTTGGAAAAAGGCACTTTTTTTGGAAAAGGTACTTCTTTTGGAAAAGGAAAATTTTTTTTAGAAAAAGGTCTTTTTTTTGGGAAAAGGTACTTTTTTGGAAAAGGTACTTTTTTTTAAAAAGGTATTTTTTTGAAAAAATGTGTTTTTTGGGAAAAGGAAAATTTTTTTAGAAAAAGGTACTTTTTTGGGAAAAGGTACTTTTTTTTGGAAAAGTTGCTTTTTTTGAAAAAGGTATTTTTTTGGAAAAATGTATGTTTTTTGGGAAAAGGTACTTTTTTTGGAAAAGGTACTTTTTTTTGGAAAAGGTACATTTTTTTAGAAAAAGGTACTTTTTTGGAAAAAGGTACTTTTTTTGAAAAAAGGTACTTTTTTTGAAAAAGCAATTTTTTTTGGAAAAAGGTACTTTTTTTGGAAAAAGGTACTTTTTTTGAAAAAGGTACTTTTTTTGAAAAAAGGTACTTTTTTTTGGAAAAATTTACTTTTTTTGGAAAAAGGTACTTTTTTTGGAAAAAGGTACTTTTTTTGGAAAAAGGTACTTTTTTTGGAAAAAGGTACTTTTTTTGGAAAAAGGTACTTTTTTTGGTAAAAGGAATTTTTTGGAAAAAGGTCCTTTTTTAAAAAAAGGTACTTTTTTTTGGAAAAAGGTACTTTTTTTGGAAAAAGGTACATTTTTTGGAAAAAGGTACTTTTTTTGGAAAAAGGTACTTTTTTTGGAAAAAGGTACTTTTTTTGGAAAAAGGTACTTTTTTTGGAAAAAGGTACTTTTTTCGGGAAAAGGTACTTTTTTTGAAAAAGGTACTTTTTTTTGGAAAAATGTACTTTTTTTGGAAAAAGGTACTTTTTTTGGAAAAAGGTATTTTTTTTGGATAAAGGTACTTTTTTTTGGAAAAAGGTACTTTTTTTGGAAAAAGGAATTTTTTTTGGAAAAAGGTACTTTTTTTGGAAAAAGGTACTTTTTTTGGAAAAAGGTACTTTTTTTGGAAAAAGGTACTTTTTTTGGAAAAAGGTACTTTTTTCGGAAAAAGGTATTTTTTTTGGAAAAAGGTACTTTTTTTGGAAAAAGGTACTTTTTTTGGAAAAAGGTACTTTTTTTGGAAAAAGGTACTTTTTTTTTGGAAAAAGGTACTTTTTTTTGGAAAAAGGTACTTTTTTGGGAAAAAGGTTCTTTTTTTGGGAAAAGGTACTTTTTTTGGGAAAAGGTACTTTTTTGGAAAAAGGTACTTTTTTTGTCCGCTTTTTGCCCTCCCGATAAGAATTTCCAAAAATGCCGTCTCAACGGACGTCTACACCGGTCGAGGTGCCTACATACCAAATTTCAACTTCATAGCTCCAGCAGTTTGAGCAGGCCGTCAAGGGGGAGACTCTTTCCCCTTTTTGCCCGTCCCTGTAAAAATTTCCAAAACTCCCGTCTTGGTGGATGTCTACGATAGTGGAGGAACCTTTATACCAAATTTCAACTTCCTACCTCCAGCGGTTTGGGCAGGCCGTCAAGGGGGGCCTTTTTCCCCTTTTTAACCCCCATTTTTACAACGTCCCTATCCAAAATTCTAGAAAGTACTTTCCAGAAAAGTTAGCCCCTACTCCAAGGAACACATATCTTAAATTTCAGCTTTCTAGCCAAAGGGGTTTTGGCAGGCCGTAAAGGGGGACACTTTCCCCCTTTTTGCCCGTTCCGGTAGGAATTTCCAAAAATCCCGTCTTAGCGGACGTCTACCCCGAAAGAGGAACCTACATACCAAATTTCAACTTCCTAGCTTCAGCGGTTTGGGCTGGGCGATGTTGAGTCAGTCAGTCAGTCAGTCATTCAGTCAGTCACGTTATTCTTTTATATATAGAGATATTTAAAAAAAAATAATACAATCACCAGATTTTCCTAAGTGCAGCGATAATAAAAAAAGAAAAGATCGAGAAAGATAAAAATAGTAGCACAAATAAAAAGCTATAACTCATGAATAGCTACATAATCCTTAAGCTTTCGCCTAAAGACCTGGGGTGAAAAAGCAAAACCTCTCAGGTATAGAGGTAGATCGTTCCATATTCTTGAAAGCCTAATCTGAAATGATCGCTCGTACATAGTAGCATGATGTGTTGGACAAACCAGTTGGGGGTTTCTTTCCGAGTTGGACAAAAGAAAGTTGTCAACTATATAGTCCGGAAACCCATTAACCATTGCTTTGTAAAAAAATATCAATAACCTCATACCTACATAATTAACAAAAGAGCACCCAAGAAATTGGATTACGTACGGAGTCACATGAGAGCGAAGTCTTAGCCCAAAAACATATCTAATAATTCTATTGAAAATCTTGGTAAACCTATTAAATTCACCGCCTGTGGTACCAGAAAATACCTCGACACAATATAATATATGAGGCATCAACAAGGCATGTGCCACACGCATCCTAATTGAGAGAGGCAGATATAAGTCAAGAGAATACAACCTTCTCAACAAGAATGATATTTTCGAAGAAACGTTATTAATATGCGATGAGAAATTTAAATGATTGTCAATTAAAACTCCAAGACATTTAATCTCATCCACAAATTCAACTCTCATGCCATCGAGAGTAACCATTATATTATCAGTATCGAAACCAAAACCCATTAACTTCGTCTTTCTTGGATTGACAACAAAACCATTGCCAGAAGACCAAGATATAACCTCATGTATGATGAAATTTACACCCTCTTCCAAGACATCTACAAATTGCGAATCGGCATAGCAAAGAAACTGAACATCATCCGCATAAACGTAAGACTGACATGATAGACCATTGCCAAATGTAAGAAGATCATTCAAGTAAATCATGAACAGTAGTGGGCCAATAACAGACCCCTGAGGTATACCACTGGTTATTGGTTTCGTTAATGAAAAAGAATCGCCAATCGAAACAAACTGACTTCTACAACTCAGATAAGAGGATATAAGTTTACAAGCTTGTGATGAAAAATCAAACAAATTAAACAGTTTGTCCACAAGTTTCGAATGTATCACTCGGTCAAAAGCTTTAGATAAATCCAGTGAAAGAAGAACTACATTTTTACCATTATCCAAAAATTTTCTAATCGAATCCGTTAGACCAAGAAGAAGGGCACCAGTACTATACCCACGACGAAAGCCTGACTGAGATGAGTGTATTAAAGAGTTACTATCAAGGTGTAGGATCATTTGATCCTTTACAATATGCTCAACCACCTTCGAGAGAATCGGAAGGACAGATATCGGACGCAAATTATCCAAAGAGTTGGAAAGACCTTCCTTTTTTATGGGTATCACCCTAGCTTTCTTCCAATCGTTAGGAAAGACGGAAGTAGTAAAAATAGAATTAACCAACCGAAGAATATGGGAAGACACAAACGGAAAAACTAAATTAATAAATTTCAATGGTAAATAATCATTACCTGCAGCATTAGATTTAATCTTCCCCAATGCTGCGCGCAATTCTCCCAGATTCACACAACGAAACGAAAAACCACCACCTAAAGTACCCCCTGAAAAATCCATTGAATTGGGATTATCATCTATCTGACACGAAACAAAATAGTCATTTACCTCGTCAGCATTAGCAGAGATAAACTGATTATCAGTCTCCAAACAATCATTTCCCCTTAAATAGCTCCACATTTGTCTAGGACTAAGATCCCTAAACATGCTTGAATAGGCACGCCTCTTAGCTACCCTAATAACTCTCTTTGCACGATTTCTGTGCTCACAATAAACAGCCCAATTCAGTGAACTTCTGTTCAGAAGGTAATATTTGTAGGCTAAGTCTCGTAAAGATATATGATAGACAATATTAGGGGAGTTAAACCAGTCAACAGACTTAAAAACCATCTTACGCCGTACGACAGGCACTAAGGAGTGTAAAACATAGAGGTTAGCCATAAAAACCTCGAATTGAAGATTTACATTATCCGTTGCATACATTCCACTAAAATTAAGAGAATGAACAGTTCGTTCTAAAACTTCCATATTCACAGAATTATAGTCCAAGTAGGACACATATTGTTGGGAAGTAGGTTTCGGAATATCGACAGCAATAAAAATTAGTGAATGGTGCGATACTCCTGGACACTGCATTTGACCAGAAGTACTCACAACAAGAGAGGGACTCATTAGAAAATAATCAATAAGGGACGTAGAATCCTTATTAATATCATAATGAGTGGGGGCTGAGTTGTGATGGCACACTAAGTCCAGCCTACTACACATTAGCCGAACCAAATTAGATTTCCTACTACAAAACATATTCATAATAAAAACACCCATAATGCAAACATTTGCATATTCAACAAGAATATCTCCCATAGATTCCTCAAAAACATTTAAATTACCATTAGGCAAGTAACTCACACCAATTAAAATTTTCATGCCCCGAAGGATCATTTCAGCGAATATAGATTCTGATTCCCCATACCTATCAGACTTAAAAACTACCCTATATTCAATCCTCTTCGAAATAAGTAAAGCCACTCCACCACCCCTTTTAGGCTTTAGGCGATCACTTCTACAAATATCATATCCCGGAATATTAACACTCTCGGACAATATATCAGGTTTAAGCCATGTCTCACTTAAACCAACAATATCCATAATATTTCCCTTAAGTATGTTCCTTATTGCATTCAATTTGAATGTCGAAGAAGAAGTATTAAAGCTGTTTATATTGTAATGACCTATCTTTAACTCTCTCTCAAAAGTTATAAAGTTATTACGAATTACAGAGTTATCACTGCAAACAGGACCTAAATTTATAAAGCTATTCATCTTAAAATGTATAAAGGAAAAAAGAAAATAAATAAAACTGGCAATTGTATAAAAGATAAACAATTAAAAATTCGAATAAATAGCAATCTGACGCCAAGGAAATTAATTGCAAGAAATCATCAGATACGTTATTAAGAAAATTGGTTTAAAAAATTATAAATGCAAATAAAAATACTATTGTTAAAAAAAGCATTAACTAAACAAAAGATAACTTATGACCAAAGAAGACAAAAAAAGCAAAATCCAGCTTGTTTAAAGGAAAAAATTACTCACGAAAAAAGTAAAAGTAATAAAACTTATAAAAACAACTAGTCTTAAAAAAAACAGCTTAAAGCTCAATAATTTTAAGAAAAAGTTATTTTGGAGCAAAAAATCCAAAAAAAAAAAAATTTAAAAAGAAGCAAATATGAGTAAAAAACTATCAAAAACAGTAAATTTTGTCTTCTCTGCTTCTGACAACAGATATAGCAGTAGAGTGCGCCAAAATCTACTATATATATATATATATACATATATACATATACACACATATACATATATATATATATATATAATATATATACATATACATACACATATATACATATACATATATACATTAGGCCGGGTCGATTTGTGGGGAGGCAAAAAATGGCTCAGGGAAAATCGTATTCTAGGGATCAAAATAAGAAACTTTGCCCAAGGAACCATACCTCTAAAACGAATTCTACTACCCACCAACTGTTGACTTTTGTCCCGTAGGGTCAAGTTTTGAAAAATCCCACTTTGACCCATTTAGAGTGCCCCAATCGAGTCCAAATGTATGACCGACCCCCACTAACTTTGGAGGGCCGATCCACCCATGCCAGTGGCACACCCCCTGGAACTCCCCTGGGGGGTTCCCCATACAAACATTTTAAAAAATCACCATTTTTGGCACTTTATTTTATTATTTTTTATTTATTTTATTTATTTTTATTATTTTATTTATTTTTTCTCCTTAGAAATTTATTTAGTCAGAACATATGTAAATGAAAAAATTAATTTAACTTAGTAATAGAAAATAAAAAATAAAAAATTATTGTTTGAAGTCTTTTTGGCTTTCAAGTCTGGGCAATTTCGCACGGCTCTCTAATGTCGTCGCCATAACAGCCTCTACATTTTCCGGTATAACTCGTTTGGAAACGCTAGCTAGCAATTGAACGTGTCGTTCTGTTTCTTGTATGTGTGATGGAATTTTTGGATCATTAAACGGTGGATCATCTTGATTTAAATATTCTTTCAAAGTATCGTATGGAATGCTTCGCGTGAATGGTGGTTCAAATACGTCATTTATGTCATTCATATTGATCATTTCCGTGTAACTTGTGCAATAAAAGTTTATATCTGGTTTTTTATAAGCTCTAAGTCCCGTTGGGTCGTCAACATCGGTTCGATAGCGTAGAATTATCTTAATAGCACAGTCGCGCTTTTCTTTGCTATCATCAAACAACATTGATAACAAGATATTTTACGAATGCGCATAATATGAATTATCTGTAATTACTTTATTGACAATTTTGCGTAAACGAGGTTCTAGAAATCTTGACCAACTAATGAATTTGAAAAATAATCTACTACCGTACACGACAGAGCTGTAATACTTGATATTGAAGTACATTGGCACATAACATGTAATTATAAATTCAACCAGTATTCTTAAATTTGCATCTGGATTTTCCGTTGTCACATATAATCGTAATAGTCTAGCGGCCTTGGTGAGCCACCGAGAATGTACAATTTTCCCTGGTTTGATGTTTGCCAGATCCACTGAAACCACGCCGCTAGAAATTGCATGGGCCATGTCGTATAAGTACTTGGAATCGGTGGAAAATTAAATTTTTTCTGGAGCAGGGGGCATATTTTTCAACTCAATTTTCTGAAAGCCGTCCACCACCTGAAAATATATAAAAATAAAACAATTAAAAACGGTTGACAATTATAATAAATGAGTGATAGCAATAACTTACCGGAAGAGTTTCACAAGTTTCGATTTGACGGCTCAATTTTCCGGTTGCCGATCTTGGTCCAGTGCTGGTTGATTTATCCAAAGCTTCAAACAAATGCCGAAACGGAAGTTTGTTGAAGTGTAGAAGGCAAACGAACCAATGCAATGGTCTTTTTAACAGCAATTCGAATCGTCGTATAATTCCACCGTTTGGGCCAGTGTTTGTTGGCTCACCGTCAGTGCATATGCCAATTAATGCATCCAGTGATATATTTTTATCGTTGAAAAAATCATTTAATTTGGTTGTTTTGTATTCAGCGGTTTCATGTTCCAGTCTTACGTAACCAATCAATTCAGAATTCGGTTCTCTCAAAATAACAAGATGAGGTTCTTTTACCATTCTAGTATGATACTTCTCATCAATTGTATCTCTCGTTAAAGTATCATCTTTTCTGCCATCGAATGAAAATGCTAACAAATTGGTTTCATCTAACCGTTTGCGAAGCACTTCTTGTCTGCATTTCTCTTTTTCTTGGCGAACTTTCGATTTATCCATGATGAGAGGTTTGCCATGGATATCTTTCATTTTAAAATCTTGGAAAAGAGCTGTTCCCATTGCTGATGCTACTCTATCAGGCACGCCAAATCTGTCACATACCAAGGCAAAGTTAAAACAATCGTATCTCTGTGTGTATTGTGAACTTGTGCTTATATCCAAATCTTCTTGAACCGGTGGCGGTACGTATGTTGAATCATCGGGATCTTGGTATGTTGGCATTGATGACACAGACGTTGCTCCTTGCTCTTCAATTTCCATCGCAAATCCATCCATTGTTAGACTTCTCTGATTATGTTGATCGTGCATAAACTCTTTGAGGCGTTCGGGAACCAAACCGCATGCACATGGAGCTGCCTTCAAATCGCATTTACATGTTCCAATGAAAAAAATTGTTTCCAGAGATTTTACATACTCTGTAAATTGTTGGGGTTTGTTTCTTCTCTTGATATTTGTCAAGCAATCTATTCAATTTATTACATACACTTTTTTTCAGCATTATTTCCATACCAAGTTTTTCCCAAATTCCAATCAACTTATCTTGTACTTGAATAGTGAATGCTTTATAGGACAACTTTTTTTGTTCGCTCAAGTAAAAATAATATCTCAAGATATCCAGATGGGTTGGTAAATTAAGATCAGTCAAATCAGTAGACACACCAAAAACAGTAACATCATGCCTGGGTATATGACTCATTGGGTTTTTTTTTTTCAATTTCCATCGCAAATCCATCCATTGTTAGACTTCTCTGATTATGTTGATCGTGCATAAACTCTTTGAGGCGTTCGGGAACCAAACCGCATGCACATGGAGCTGCCTTCAAATCGCATTTACATGTTCCAATGAAAAAAATTGTTTCCAGAGATTTTACATACTCTGTAAATTGTTGGGGTTTGTTTCTTCTCTTGATATTTGTCAAGCAATCTATTCAATTTATTACATACACTTTTTTTCAGCATTATTTCCATACCAAGTTTTTCCCAAATTCCAATCAACTTATCTTGTACTTGAATAGTGAATGCTTTATAGGACAACTTTTTTTGTTCGCTCAAGTAAAAATAATATCTCAAGATATCCAGATGGGTTGGTAAATTAAGATCAGTCAAATCAGTAGACACACCAAAAACAGTAACATCATGCCTGGGTATATGACTCATTGGGTTTTCGATAGTTGTTGATGTTGTTATTGCTTCATCTTGCGGTGTAGAGGATGGTGGATTCATTGTAAACTTCTTGATTTGGAATGATTTTTTTTTAAATATTTTTTATCTCAAATTAGCACTTCACACTACGAGTTCTTCACAACGACTTAATGCATTCACAAAAACTGTTGCGTTATATATGGTCTAGGAGACGAGGTAATAAGAATGAAATGGTAATTTCAATTCTACCTGTAACCGATTTTGTTGTCAAAACTGCCCATAAAGTACTTACATGTAAATTAAACGTTAATCTGACTACAAATTCTGTTAAGCAAGTGCGCCTTTTATTACTTCTGGAAAATCCTTTATGATAATTTTATGCTCAATTCTACCTGTAACCGATTTAGCTTAAGTAAGTTTACGACATGCAGCTGTGTCTTGTGGTGGCTTAAAAAACCCACACAACCTATTTTACGACCTGCAACAGAACGACACGTTCAATTGCTAGCTAGCGTTTATAAACGAGTTATACCGGAAAATGTAGAGGCTGTTATGGTGACGACATTGGAGAGCCGTGCGAAATTGCCCAGACTTGAAAGCAAAAAAGACTTCAAACAGTAATTTTTTTTATTTTCTTTTCTATTACTAAGTTAAATTAATTTTTTCATTTACATATGTTCTGACTAAATAAATTTCTAAAGAGAAAAAATAAATAAAATAATAAAAATAAATAAAAAATAATAAAATAAAGTGCCAAAAATGGTGATTTTTTAAAATGTTTGTATGGGGAACCCCCAGGGGAGTTCCAGGGGGTGTGCCACTGGCATGGGTGGATCGGCCCTCCAAAGTTAGTGGGGGTCGGTCATACATTTATACTCGATTGGGGCACTCTAAATGGGTCAAAGTGGGATTTTTCAAAAATTGACCCTACGGGACAAAAGTCAACAGTTGGGGGGTAGTAGAATTCGTTTTAGAGGTATGGTTCCTTCGGCAAAGTTTCTTATTTTGATCCCTAGAATACGATTTTCACTGGGCGATTATTAAATCGACCCGCCCTAATATACATATATATATATATATATATAACATAATAATACATACTTATAACAATAGACTAATAACACAAACAACATAAGAGCAGAAACTATCATGTATTTAAACCACGTCCAGGGCTGGATGCAATAACTGATGAAAATGAACAGTCGTTAAAGCCACCTTCACTATCAAGGAGATCAAGACACTGCTCAAGAGTAAACGTCTTCTCAGCATTATCTGGCATTATAACGTTGACTTTAGGCACATCATAGTTCTTGAAAGTATATCTGGTTATTTTATTTTTTCCCTTCAACCTTCGGCATACTTCTAGCAGTTTTTTAGCAGAATCAGTCAAATGATCGTTTAAGAAAACATCAGACTGAGATGTAATACCAATAACATCTTTTAACTTTAAATTCCGTTTTTTGTGATAATTAATCATAATCGCATCACGAGTTTGGACGGAGTTAAATTTCACCAAAACTTTCTTCCCACCAGCAAAATTTGTGCAGTGCTGAATATCATTATACGACACCCGAACATTACACAAGGAACAAATTTTTAAATTGTGCTTGCGTAAGTCTATAATTTTCTTAGGCAACCCCAATATTATGATATTTGATCTATTTAAACGTCGCTGTTGGATGTTGTTTTGCATTTCCAAATACGCAAGTCTTTTATTGGCTGCATTATCAACCACCTTTACAACGTCGAAGCAATTTTTTAAATCCGACTTAATCTGCTCTACATTACTTACATTTGTCGGAGGGGCAGGAACCGAAAATTCATTAATTTTTTATTCAAATTCCTTCAGCCGGTTTTCAAGCTGCTCTTCAAGTCTTGAAGAGTTCCTTTAAGATAAATCGAATGAAAAAAAAAAGATATTCATTCAATTCCTTAAGTTTGGTCAAGGAATTCATTCCCAAAATATAAATTCAGTTCAAAAAAAGGGAATTAGGGAATTAATTCTTCGAAGCTCTGATTTATAGTATCATTTGCGTGGTAGGTGCAAAAACAGAGAAAATAGTAATTGTCTGGAACAATTTGATAATTAAACCTTGTTTTTACTTTTTTGTGTGTATAGAACTTTACAAAATTACCCACTAAGAAGTTATGAGGGAAATATTTTTTTTTGGTAATTTTAAGTAAAAGGTTCGTCATCGGAAGAAGTAGAAGAAGAGACATTAAAGTTTTAGACGCGTTGAGCGACATTACGTTAAAAATAACTCTGACGACTCAGATGCGAATGCTTTAAATAAAGATTTTCCTTTAGACGATCCGCTTTTATGAATTTTTAAGCTTCTTTTTCTCTTAACAAACTATTTACCAACAATTATACTGTATAATTAACTCCTTGAGAATTAAGTAAAACATTTTTTTTTTTTGGGAAAAAGAGGTTAATTCTTTAGTAAAAAAAAAGTTAAGTTTGACCCCAAACATCTATGGTGTTTTAAGTAATAAAATCTTAAGGTGTATATATTGTCCCAAGTTGACCATAAACGACAAAGATACAACCAGGTCCATTTTCGACTTTTGCACAAAATATATCGTAGGACTCCCAAAAACAGTTCAGTGGTAAAAATTTGGAGTCGATCGGTGAGGTGCCCCTACACTAGACTTTAGACAACTACACCGATAAAATTCTATAGTTAGATAGTTATTAAATTCTATGGTTGATATAAATAATATTTCGGTTGCCCTGTTAATAAACATTGCAATCAATTTTAAGTTGTCAGAAAAGTTTGTATTTATATTTTTTATTGAAAAAAAACAGAAAAAAATATAAGAAGGTAATAAATTTGGTAAGATCCAATTTTTAAATGTTTTTATCTATTTAAAATGAATATTTATTATGTCCTTATGTTCAACAGATAGAATTTTGGAAGATAAAAAACCGAAATGAACAAGAATAGGATAAACAAAAATGTCACCTTCAGATTCATTTCTTCTGCCTGCAAATATGCGTTTTAAAGATGAATTTAAAACAAAAGGTGATTAGCTGTAACAAATTATGAAAAACTACAAAATTGATAACTAAATGTACGTTTAAAATTGTAATTAATTGTAAATTGTATTGGTGTTATTGGGTTTTGAATTTAGTTGTTGTGTTCTTTAAAATTTTTTCAATAAACATTTTTTCAACATGCAAATATTTGTTGACGCCACTAAAAATTAAAAGTGTAGTGTTGAATAATTATTTTTTGTTATTCTGTAGTTGATTTCTACTAATTTCCTGATATTTTAAAAACTTAGTTGCCATCAACTAAATCAATTCAACTACATATTAGTTAGGGGTATTTCACCTATTATATAGTTGAAATATTCGTCATAATCAACTAAGGAATTTTTTGGGTGTAGAAAAAGGAAGGCAACTTACCAAGCAATGGGAGTGTTCTTGTATATCGTTCCACTTTTGGAAGACCATGATTAATTACACTTAAGTTGCGATATTATTTTTGTTACTTTAAATCAGTGGTCGGCACCCATAGCCACCAGGGCCGATCATAATCAGCTTTTCATACGTACACAACACGAATGGCAACAAAACTCTCAACTAAGAGCGTAAAATTTATTCAGTAGCATGGTAGCTTTCAACAAAGCAGGTTAACGTTGCTTTGTTTAAGAAATTTTAGAAAATTATTACACTCTAACAATTTTACAAGGACAGGAAATTTATTATGAATTATTTTTAATGGAATACTTTTTTAAGAATAAATAATTTATATCGATGGCTTAATATAGAAAGGTCGTATCTCGTTTTTTTTCAAAATCGAGTTTTTTACATATTCTGGTAGGCAAAACTCAAATACACCTTCCTTAAAAAATACAGTTTCCTATGTTGACGAATAACGTATTTACAGTAATTAAAAAAAGCCCTAACTCATTTCAAAAATTGTTTGAAAGAAAAAGCCCTAACTCATTTAAAGTTGAATGCATATTTTTTGGCTTATTTTAAAACAAACAACATTTCTAAAAGGATTTCTTTTATATAAGTTGCATAGATCAATGCTTTTCTGATTTTTGTGTTTTTCGAAAGAGAAAAATACAATGAAAGCTAAAAGCCAACTACGAAAAAATGTAACATACATTAGTTTTGTTGTTAGTTTTGGCTTTCATTTTTAATGTATTTGTTTTTAAATAAAAAGGGACTTTCCCGAATTTGTGTACTTGAAAGTAGTTTTTGAATACCAGTCAGAATTTGTGTACATAAAAGTAGTTTTTGTGTATCAGTCCATAAGTAAGTTTGGAAAAAATTTCTGTACATAAAAAGTTTAAATAAAATGAATTGTTTAAGTGAGATTTCTAATTCTGGTACGAAAAATTTAAATGTTTGTAAGAGGAGAAATGTGGCAAAAAAATCTGAATGGAAGCAAAATGTTAATAAAAAAAAAAAAGAATGGAAGGTGAGCAGTATTTGGGTATATCAAAAAAGGTACTTTGTCAAAAGCCTTTTAGGCAACTTGGAGAGTCTTGTTCATCACAATATTGCCAAAAAAGTGCACTAAGAAATTGTTCAGAGTTTACAGAGGCTATTCGAAATGAAATTTTTAACTTGTTTTGGAATAGGTCTTGGGAGCAAAAGCGGATGTATGTAACTAGTCTTACAAAAATTTCTGAGAAAAAACGGAATTGCACTGAAAATTCAAGACGTAATTACACAATAACTTAGTTTTTGAGACATAACTCAAGCCGATTGCAGATGTACCGCAAAATGTTTCATTCAACACTAGGACTTAACGAAAAAATGGTTCGAAAAGATACCAAAAAATTATATTTCCAAGCTAATTTTTCTACATATCAGGAGATTTACAAGCTTTATGTCGACGATTGCGAATCCAAAAAGGAAAATACCGATATGAAATTATCATATCCAATTTTTGCGGAATTAATAAAAGAGTCGAACTATTCAATTTTTAAACCAAAAAAAAGATCAATGCAATTTGTGCGTATCACATAAAACTAATAATGTATCAGACGAAGATTATGGTAAACATAGAGATGAAATAGAAAAAATGAGAGAAGAAAAACAGAATGTCATCAAAAATGCTGAATCGGGACTATGTGCAGTTTTTTGCATGGATAAGCAAGCTGTTAAATTAGTGCCTCAATTACACGCAGTGCTGCATATTTCAAAATGAAATTGCAAATACATAATTTCACAATATATAATGTTGTCACACATGATTCAGATAATTATATTTGGGATGAAACTGATGGGAATCTAGTCTCTTCCGTTTTTGCAACATGCATTATTAAACACTTAAGAAATTTTCATGTCCAATCGCCCGTTATTCATCACATAATCATTTACTCGGATGGTTGCTTTTACCAAAATCGAAATGTCATTTTGTCTAATGCTTTGCTCGCTTTTTTAAAAGAAACCAATATATCGATTGAACAAAAGTATTTAATAAGCGGTCATACTCAAATGGAATGTGATGCTACACATTCCCTTATAGAGAAAAAAATTAATAAAAGACAAATAAACTTGCCGTCTCAATTTGTTCAACTTATAACTGAAGCACGCAAAGTTCCAGCACCCTTACATGCACACCATTTACATAATGATTATTTTTTGAATTTTGAAAGTATTTCTCAGATATACTCGTCTATTCGTCCAGGTAATAATATTGCTTATTAAAGAAATTCTGAAGATATTTATAACTAATATTAATCGTAATTTTTAGGCAGAAGCATTGGTGATCCAACAGTAAATATGCTACGAGCATTAGCATATGACTCGTCAGGATCAATTTATTTTAAAACTAATATAACAGACGAATATAAGCTGCTCCCACAGAGATCGAAGTCTGCTATTAAAGACGTTTCCCCTGAACGACTTTATAAAGAAAAAATACCAATATCTAAAAAAAAAAATGGGACCACTTGCAAGATTTAAAAAAGTTCCTTCCTGCCGGCTGATTGTCATCACTTCTATGATAATTTGCCTTATAAAAACTAATTTTATTTAAAAGCACATTATTTTATATCTATCATCTGTATCTTTACTTAGATTTCTTTTTCGTTAATTTAAACATGAATTGTTTTAGGAGTATATTCTACTTTTTTAATTTAGTTCAAAAAGCCCTAACTTAATATTTTTTTTTTTAAAGTGAGTAATTATAAGCCCTATCTAACACAACTTAATCAAATATAGAAAAAAATAAAAATAGAACTGAATTTGTTGTTTTAATAAAAAAACTGCTTCAAAAAAAATGTTGTTTTATTAATTTTTCCGATTTTATTGAGTTTTTTCCTTCTCCTGTAAAGTAACTAAAAGTTGAGATACGACCTTTCTATATTAAGCCATCGATATATTTAATTTAAGAAGAGCTTCTTATAACTCATATTACATCCGAATAACCTTAAATACTTTGGAACCAAAAGGAATACAAATTTTCACCAAAAGGAATTAAGGTTTGTACGCACATTAACTTTCCAGACACAAATTTGTGTAGCCTAAAATCATGCACTCCCGAGTAAAAAAAAATTGATCTCGCGCAATATCTAATCATATCCAATTTGATATTGTTTAAGATCTGCTGTAATATCTAGCTGATCCAATTGATCTCAAAATTGGGTGTATCCAATCATATCGTATTAGATCCCATTGTAAACTAAGATAAACTAAGATCAAGTTATATCTCAAAATTGGGAGGTCCAATGATATCTTTGGGGATAACTCTAGATCTAATTTGATCCGAAAAATGGCGGATCCAGCTATATATTTGCGGATAAACTTAGATCTAATTTGATCCGAAAAATGGCGGATCGAATTAGATCCAGCTATATAATTGTGGATAAACTTAAATCTAATTTGATCTCAATTTTTGCAGATCAAATTAGATCCAGCAATATATTTGTGGATAAACTTAGATCTAATTTGATCCGAAAAAGTGGCAGATCGAATTAGATCCAGCAATATATTTGGGGATAAACTTAGATCTAATTTGATCCGAAAAATGGCAGATCGAATTAGATCCAGCAATATATTTGGAGATTAAGTAAAATCTAAATTTATCCAAAAAATGACAGATCAAATACGATCCAGTAATATATTTCGGGATTACGTAAGATCTTAACTTTTCCGATAAATTGCAGATGAAATTAATTGGTAAGATCTTAATTTATCCCATAAATTGCAGATCGAATTAGATCCAGCAATTTATTTCAGTATTAAAATGGCAGATCGAATTAGAAACGGCAATATATTTGGGGATTGACATCTAAAACTATCCAGAAAAATGACAGAAAATTAGATCCCGCATTATATTTGGGTACTACCAAAGAGTATACATATAGAGAGAGAGACGATCCTTCCTATGACTCTCTTATATTTTTAGCGAACTCGGGCGAGCAAATAAAAACCGGGTGAAAATAGTTTGCGCACACAAAAGATGCTGTGAGTACTGTGAGGGGAAAAATGTGATGACTTAAAATTTCCTTTTTCATTATTCTTCTTTGAAATGAGTGTTGTCAACTTCTAACACATCATTAACACAATGAAGTACACAATTTATACAAAACTTGATAAAAATCCACGAATTTTAATGAACAAATTTTTAATAAGTATGCTTTCATCATTTTCCCTACAGGAATTTTTTGTGTATGAATTATATAATCTCCACGTAAAATAATTTTCTCTGCGATTGATTTTGAAGTTGATTGATAAAAAAATATTAAACCTAATGTGTGGTGGAGACACCAAATTATTTTAAAATTTTATTGCGTATTTTATTTCATTTGTAGACACTACATTACGTTTTTTTCGATTCCTAGCACTTTTCATGTTAAATTTTGTGTTTTTAGGCAAAAAATGCTAGCAGTGAACATATTAAATTAAATTATGACGCATTAGGAAATTATCTCGTTCCCCTTAAAAGCATTTAATTTCCCCGCAGTTCCCCTGTATTATAGTTGGAATTTCTCCTTATTTTACGCTCTTTGATTTTACACAAGTAAAATGTGATATTTTGCTTGTGCCCGAGTTCGTGAACAAATAAAAAGAGAGACGATTGAGCGAGACAAGGGGGGATCGATACCAGTGATGGTATTTGAGAATTTTCGTTTTTTTTTTTTTTTTTTTTTTTTTACATTAGACCAACACTCAGGGGATGCCCCCTACTGATGCAACGCATTGTGTTGATATTAGGAAAATAGGTTATGGGAAGGAGGAAATAGGGAGTAGTGTTTATGAACGTTTGACTTGAATTTCTCTAAATTGTAAGTATCAGGGAAGACACCTGCGGGGAGTTTATTCCACATACGGGCGGTTCGACTAATGAACGAATTCTCTCTATAATGCGTTGTGCGACTAACTGGACAATCGACCACAAACGGATGAGATCTACTAGACAAGCGCGTGTTGCGGCCAAAAACACGTGACCCCGGGATAAGTACACTTATCTCAGCAGAACACTTCCCATGGTAGTAACGATAGAACAGTGTTACACAACCCACATTCCGACGATGCTCCAATGAGTCAATAGAGCTGGATACCCTACTGTCATTAATGAGCGCCGACGCCCTCCTTTGTACACGGTCCAAAAGCTCCAAAATAGACTTTGAAGCCCCTGCCCATATATGGGAGTTGTATTCCATCTTCGGCCGGATATAGGTGGTATAAATAGTGAGAAGATCAGAAGAAGTGAAGTAGTTCTTACACCGGTTAAGAAAGCCAAGACACTTGAATGCCTCTTTCGACACTTGAATGACGTGATCCTTCCAACGGACATCACGGTTTGGTGCCTAAATGATGCCAAAAAAGTGCCAAAAAGTTTTCTTGACGCTTAATTTTAGTTTTTAGAGTATTTATTTCCTCTTCTAGACTTATAAAATCAACCGCGACTGTTTCTAGTTGTGAAACTCTTATAGTTACATTTTTAAGATCACTTTGAATTGTATTAAATCTCTTATCAAGTTCTTTTAAGAGATCTTCTTTGTACTCACTAAACTTATTTGGAATTATAGACTCTATTTTTTCAGTGAGTTTATCGAAACCTTTGTCCATTAATGTTAAGAACTTAAGGGGGGACTCAGCTAAGCGCGGGGTTTTGCTAATGTTACCAATAAAAGAGTTTTGCAGGTTATCTCTTAAACGTTTTTGAGTAGGTGTTATCACACTAGTATTTTCAATTGTGTTTATGTTAAATTCTTCCATTATATTTTGCTCTTGGTTTGTATTGATTTGGTGTGTTTTGTTTATTTTGTTATTAGGTGTGTTTGGGTACTTTTCCAGTAAAGTCCAGTAAAAATTACTCAGTAACAAATTTACAGAGAGTAAGGCAAAACTTACTCTCAAAAAGAAAAATATCTGAAAATGTACGCAAACAGAAAAATTGTAAGAATTAGTAAAATACTGCTGCCAACTTCTTTCCTAAAAATATCGCTAAATCAAACTAAAAAATCATTAGAAAATATCTAAATTATAAAAAAAAATAAAAAAGCGATAAATCCCTAAATTTCACGAACTTTTTAGATCCTGTTGAAAAATTTCACAAAAATAGCTATATTTTTCAAACTTCTTAAAACTTTCTTAAAAAATTATTGATACATCGCCCAACTTTTCGAACTTTTTTGTTTTCCATAAAAATTTAACGATAAATCGCTGAATAATAATGATTCAAAAATTTTGTCAAGAAAATAAATGTAAAAAAATGCTAAGAAAATGTCTAGACTGTCTTAAAAAGAAAAATCGTTAGTTTTCCCGCTAATAGCTAAATTATATTTTATCCCGCTAAACGAGTTGAAATATCGCTAGATTTGCCGAGAAAATAGCTAAATTGGCAACAGTTATTAATATAGCTGATTTGCGAAATAAACCTATTCAAATTATTGGATTAATAAATAAAACCTAATAAAATGATCACTTACTTACTCCTTCCATCGTAAATAAAATTATATTTAAATATCTTTTATTTTTACAAAAAATTATTTCAAAATTATTTAGACAAATATTTTGTTTCTTCAATCATATGTTTTTTATACCCTCATCCCACTGTGCAGGAGGGTATATATCATTTTGTCATTCCGTTTGTAACTCATCGAAAAAAAATCTGGGACATAAAAAAAATATATATTCCTGATCGTTATCAATAGCGAAACCGATATAGCCGTGTCCGTCTGTCTGTCTGTCTGTCTGTTGAAATCACGATCACGCTCAAAATAGTACACCATTGTGCTAGGATGTTAATTTTTAGTCAAAATTTTGGTCCAATTTCTTAAGCAGTTTGCTATTGGAAATGGGCATATTTGGTCCAGACGTTTAAAAGTTATGAAAGAAAATGTAGAAGCACCTCTAGAATTTTCCATATTAACATAAAAAATATATTAACTGTGTGTTGTTGTTGTTACTGAATGAGAAAAAAATACAAACATACACACCCAGACCTTGAAAGAGTTAATTCTTTTTTTGAATTTATATGCATAAAATTGGATTCATTTTATAAATTACTGAATAATTCATTATGCCTTTAAATCAATGATTGGACATTGAATAAAGTGAGATAAGATTTGTTCCTATTTGTGTTGATTCAATTTCGATTCTATTGAATAATTTGGACGTATGTTGGCTTTAGAGGCACCTCACCGATTGATTCTAAATTTTTACTACTGATATAACTCTCTTTTGGGAGCCCGAAGAATTTTTTTTTTCAGCTAAAAGCCTGTATGGGGAGTTACTGCGGTTTAAAGTTTAAAAATGAACTTAACTATATTTTCTTCATTTATGATAGGGTTGGAACAATATGTACACCATTGGAAAGGTAATAAAAATATCTTTAGGATAGCATTTTTTTGTTGACCCATTATGATTCGGCGTAGGAATTTTAATTTTTTTGTTTTTTTAATGTTTTTATTCCATAAAAAACCTATATAAGAACAAAAATTGTGCTTAGTAGATTGTTATCAAGACGAAAAGCTTTTATTTGATATATAGATCAAGTTTTGATCACTTTAAACACCGAAGATATTAGAGGTCAAAATCGTGAGATTTTTTTTCTTTCAAAGTATTGCTAACTTTTGACAAATGAAAAATCTCACGATTTTAAAATGTGTTTACTCCCAAAATAGGCTTGCCAGACGTACTGTTTTCAGCAGTACGCGTACTTATTTTTACTGATTGTACTGCTTTCTGCATAACTCCCAAAGAAGTACGCAAATGTACTTTTTTTAACCTGTGTACTTCTTTTTGTACTTTTTTTTTGTTAAAAACATTAAATAATACTAAAATGTTCGTTATTTGATAACACTATTAGGAAAATTATTTTTTTTTTTTGGATTTCCTGCACTTGCAATACATCTTATGTTTATAATATTGACGCGTCAAACACAAATTGGCAAAAAAAATTGAATGGGGCGAGCAGTTTTCCAGATTTTTTAGAATTTACATTTCATTTAAACCCCTGTTTTCGGCAGTTTTGTTTCAATTTTTTTACGTTTTTGAAACCAACAGAAGTTATGCTTGAATAGAGATGTTTCCTGAATTTTGTAAGAATTGAGAAAATTCAATTTTTTGGTTTAATCCTTAAGTGGAGTATACACGAAGGAACATTCGTGAAAAAATTCCCATTTTTTACGAATGTTCATTTGTGCATGTTAGTGTGTCGTTTTGACATTCGTGCAATTCGTGTTATCAAAATTTTTTGATTCTTTTTTGTTTCCAAACTCAATGTTCCTTCGTGTATACTTCGCTTTATACTACAACAGTTAATTGATTTCGTTGTTTTGTATTAATATAAAGCTACACACTTTAATGTACTATGTTTATTTTGTATCAAAGTTGCAAAAATATTCGATATGTCCTAAAATATTTTAAAAGCAAATCAAAATATCAACTTTAATTTTATTATTGTTTTTTTTTTTTTTTGATTTTATTTATATAAAAATCGATTTTAATTGTTAAAAAATTAACTTACCAACATTTTCATAAACTCCATTTTTTGATATAAAAAATTTTAATTTTGGTTGAAATTCCGAATTGTTTTCGAAATATTTTTTGACATATACAAATAATTTGCAACTGTGATACAAAATATTGATCACGAATATTTCTAGTTTACGTATTATCCTAGAACAACGAAATCCATTTACTTTAAACGAAATATTAAATAAATATTAATAAAATAGAAATACACCTCTAATAAAACGTGATTGACATATTTTGTTATGAATTCTAAATACATAAATTGTTACTTTTTTGTGTACTGAATTTTATGATATTTTTAAAGAAAAAAGTGTACTTCTTTTTCACTAATTGTACTGCCTTTTTTTCCTCGATGTACTTTTTTCGTCGATTTCATATCTGGCAACCCTATCCCAAAATATGTTCGATTCCCGATGAGTTAATTCAGTATAATTGTTGGTTAGGGTCAAAATTGTATCTTTTGTACAATCTGCAAAAAAATTAGGCTTGACTTTTGTTTGAAGTGATAAAATTTGAACTACATCTTAAAAGTTTTTAATCTTGAGAATATATTAATAAGTAAAAAATTATGTGGTAGTATACGGTGGTTTTTATAAAAACGGTTTATTTTAAAAAATCTTAAAAATAAATCTCATTCGTCGGTAAACAAACAAAAAAAATGTCGTCCATAAGATATTTTTACTATCTTTCAATATATATATATATTGTTCCAATCTGACTATAAATGACTTAGATATATGTAGCTAAGTCCATTTCCAAACTTTTCACAGAAATAAACTCCCTACAGAGGTCTTTCCGCGGATTTTTTTTAACAGCTTGAAAAGTACTACATCGGGGTAAAAAAAAATTCACTGAGATCAACTTATTGCAAAATTGAGATTTAAAATACGAATTAAGGAATTATATTTTTAAAGGTCTGCACACATCTATATGAATAACATAAGCAGTGTTGCCACTTTATGGGTAGGGCATGGATGACAGCAATTATTAAATTGTTTGGTTTTTCACTTAAATTTCAATTCAAATGAATGAATTGAGAAAGTTATCAAATTTGTAAATAAAAAAATATATTATACATAAAAAAAGAATTTAATTCATAAACTAGCCAATAGATAGTGGGTCTATGAATACAACTTAGCAATTACTTCAAAGCATTGTTGGTAGCAGAAACGGTGCGATTATCGGTGAGCGTAAGTAACGCTATCATAGATTATTTCGGTTACAGTATTTTAAGGATAATTGTATTTCGATAACGGTATTTTAAGGTTAACTGTATTGCAATTATTTCGATAATGGTATTTTAAGATAAGCGGTATTCAGTTATTTCGGTGCATTTCGCAAATTTTTTTTTTATGAAAAAACAAAGTAAAGTAAAATAAATTTATTAACTAAGTGTATGTAAAATTCACAATTACGACGTGGAATTACAAAAAGTTTAGACTAAAAAATAATGGTGTTGTAAGGATAATGGGATAATGGTATTTCATTAATTTCGGTACTGGTATTTTAAATGTATCGATATTTGAATCTATAACAGTATTTTAGCGATAGAGCCTACCAACCCTGCCTCAATGTATGTAATTACTTTTGGCTTATGAATGACTTAACATCTAATTCATCCGTTGACTTGTAGAAGAGCATGAAATATTAATAAAAATAAAAATTCTAGACTACTCGCAAACTGACTAAAATTGCGAATTTTGCATAAAAATTCCAATATCTATTTTTTATTCATACGAGTTAATGAATTGATTCACAGCGACTGATCATCCACGAATTAAACCGATATATCAGGAAAGTGTATTAATCTATACATACTTTGAAATTCTTTCGTTATACAAATAAGCTATTAACGTACACAAAAAAATCGTTACCAAGTAATTAAGCAAATTTCAACTAATAAAGTTTTATCGAATAATTTATTATATTGTGTATGCCACAAAAACATTATTTTAGTTAAAGTGCTCCCAATTGCTTGCCAAAGATTTTTTTGTGTGTATTTAAAAACGCAAATAAACCTTGATTTTTGAAAGACTCTAAAATAAGATTATTTTTAAATCGTTCACATGTGATCATAACTGACTCTTATTTACAAGCTTTTTAAGTGTTTTGTTCTAAATTTTATGAAGATTCATATAAGACTCAAAAGTTCATCATAAATGCTGCATATTTAAGGAACTTTTCTTTGTAATAATATAACGCCCAGAAAGATGGGACAATTGAAATGGCCAAATCACTTTTTTTTTAAGTTAACTGATGAGGTTATTACCTTTTTTCGGAGTTCAAATTGTAATAATATGTTAATTGAAGTCATTTATAATTTCATATTTTTTGGGTAATTTTGTCTACACTTTTGGGAATTTTGAATCTTGCTTGTGGCAGCACTGAGATTAAACAAGATTAAACTGAAATATTTACTTGTAGTGGTGGAAAAAATCATACACATTTGTTGCACAGTGGATTGGCCGAATAAAAAATGGGTAATAATTCATACTTGTTTGTACTTAGTAGAATCCCCGAATAAAAACACCAGGATGGAGGGTATCTAAAGACTCGGCACAGCTGAATTTAATCTTTGGTTTGTATAAGTTCCCAGTCACCTGGGGACTTATACAAACCATCGAGCGGGCTTTAGCCCGCTTGTTTTCTTACAAATTCTTACTAGCAAAAATTCATCCAGTAAAAACTTGTAAGTTCTCTGGTATTGAACTGTCACTTGACTCTCTATTTTTCCTCTCTCCTTACTGAGTAATTGTGTAAACAAACACCTTCCAGTAAAAACTTGTACAAATTTGTACGAATTTGTACATTTTTGGGTACCCAAACACACTTATTGTTATTGATAGATTTGCTGTTTGAGTTATTGTTATTTCTGTTATTTCTTAGATCGTACTTTGGGGACAATATTGTTATAGATTATTATTTTTAATATGATTTACTGAGAATTTTATTCTCCTTTTTGTTCTAATTCTTTTTGATGCTGTTTCTTAATTTTTATTTATTATTATACGGCACAGCATAAATTGCAAACAGCAACAAAGATGACTTTTAAAGTTTTAGAAATAAAAAAAACCACACTCCTTAAACAATTTTTGCAGCAATATGTTGTAATTAGTTTGAACTTTATTTTTATGCAATTCAATGTTTTTAATTAACTTTAATTTAATAGTTATTTAAGAAAAACCACGGAGCAAAACAAAATGCGACTATACTCAACGAACGTTTTAATTTTCAAGCCCAAAAATTAACGTCAAAGTTATTCATATAAACAAAAGCTATTTTTAAGAATAAAATATCGAAGGGAATAAAGAAAAAATGTTAGAACGTGGTATTTGTTAACGATATTAATTATTGTTTACAAGTTTTGTTAATATTTAAATTATTTTTACAAATTTAAAACAGCTGATTTACAAACAACTAGTGATTTGACAGTTTTACCGTTTTACCCGCAAAAAAAGTACGGGTAACTTCTGGTAAAAAGAGAAACAAATTATTCTCTCATCAACGCTCTCAATTACCCAATTTTTAACAATAGAAACGCTTTTTGGTAAGATTGTGTTCCCGCGGGTACCCGCGGTAACGTACGTGGAACAGAGCTATTATGTGCGTTCCCGTACGGTACCGCGGGTACCCGCGGGAAACCAAAACTGCCCAAACAACAACAATTTACACGCAATTTTGAGTACGGGAACCCCTTTGTGCTAGTTTGGGTAACTGCGGTAAAGTACTTGAACAGACACATTATCATGATGTACAGCAACAACAGGATCATTATTTGCATTTAAAATCGGTTTGACCAGGCACTATCCACGGCTCTCATCTGAAAAACTGAACTGGTTTTAAGAGAGTTTCAATGTAAAATAACAAAAAACGTGAAAAAGTGGTATTTTTAATTAATTATTTTTATTGTTTTTAAGCAATTTTAATTAAATTGTAAAGTGCACTTGTGTTGTTTGATATGTGCTCTGCATTAGTTTTATATAATTAGCACAAAATTTTGCTTATTAATATTAAAAAATACGCGTTAAAAAAACCACTAAAAACTGTTTCTCTTAAAACCAGTTTGCATATAAAATTAAAGAGACTTTTTAACAGCAGTTGAGGCTGGTGGTTTGTCTTTAGTCTATATGGTCGTTGGTTTGACATAGTTTTTTTTATTGTTTTTATCATCATGTACAGCAGCAACCACAACGTAATCATTTTTGGAATTTAAGCTCGGTTTGCAAATTGTTTTTTTGATTTTTTTTAGCACTCTCTTTTACATTGTTTTTGATTAAATATGCATTGAAAAGGCTCTTTAGCTCTTCTACTTGGTTTGATAAATTTAACACAACGGCAAATAAATCTTGAGATTTATTAAAACATTTATTACAGTTGTATGTAATATTTTTCGAGCAATTACATTAAACTCATAGTCATTATCAATAGGTGTGTTTCTTTACTTTTTGGGTAAAGTTCGGTAAAATGAGAGTAAGCTCAAAATCCTCTCACAAAACGACAAAATTACGCAATAGTACAGGAACGCAAAAAACCACTTGTCTAGCCCAAAAACTTATTTCAAAGAATAGTGTGAAACAGTGATGAGACTTGAAATATTTTGTTTTGTACCAAGTGTGTGACTAAAATGTGCCAAATGGGCCTTAATTGTGTCAAAACTCAATTTTCACTCAGTACCCGTGTTTTCAACTTTAATTTAATTTCGTAAAAGCATTCTTATGGAATTAATTCTATTTTGAATGAACTCTGACCGAATGAATTAAAATTTTCTTGAATTCATTCAATTAAAAGGTGAATGATAAATGAAATTCATTCGATTCTTATTAAAGATCGGGGAATGCAGCCAATGATGAATTCTTTAGGAATGGTTGCACGGAATGGTATACATATAAACATTTTCTAAAACTGAATTAAATTGTTCATGAATTAAACTTAAATCAATTCTTTCGAAGCTCTGAGCTAAATTTAAAGCATTGAATTTTTAAAATTCTATGGGTTATTCGGTAATATCTTCGACGACATTTTTTAGTTTTGTTCGAAAAGGAATTTTAATACCAATAAGTGCTTAGAAAATAAAAATTAAAGAAATTTTAAAGAACTGTAATTTTTAAAATCATTTTCTATTAAATTATGTAGATAACCAAAATGTGCCAAAATAGTATTGATTGTATTGATTGTGGCATTGTACCAATCCATCTTGATTGTGTCAAAAATCCCATCACTGGTATGAAAATACGTATAATTTCAGATTGCAAATTGGCACAAATAGACATATTTATTCGCATTTAAAAGTTGTTTTTGATTTTATTCAATTAATTCTTACAAAAAACCAAGTTTCTTTTGTTTATTTCTTTATTTAATTAAAATTTTTAATTTATTTTCACAACTGTTTTTTTTGTTTATATTTGCATTAGCTGTTTTACCAAAGTTTACCCGAAGAAAAAGTCTGGGTAAATTTTGGTAAAAAGAGAAACACTAATACACTCTCATTAGCGCTCTCATTTACCCAATTCTCGAGTACGGGAACGCTAGCACAAAAAGTGTTAGACTGCATTGGCAAAAATTAGTGTTTCCAATTCGGTTAATCGATTAACCGATTCCTCGATTAATCGCCTCTATTTCGGTTAATGTCGAAACAAATAATTTAAAACTCAAATAATTATTCGATCCGAATAATCGGTTAAAACATTTCGATTAACCGGTTACAATTTTAATATAGAATTTTTCCCTTATTTTTTTTTTCCCAAAACTTCATAATTTTCTTAACTTTGGCTAAAAAATTACAAGAAAAGCTTAGAATAAACATAAAATTACTAAAATACCATCAAATTCTTTTAAAATTGACTGAAGAAGGTCGTTAAGCCTTTAGATAGCTTTTTTAATCAAAATAAAGGTGTTTCTAAAACTACCCAAAATACACGAAGTGTCTGGCTGGATCAGCGTCGAAGTGCTCTATAGGCTTTATTCAATACAGTAAGCGATTTTTGATTCTGTTCTTTTTAATATTAAAACTAATGTACATTATATTTCCATGTCCTTCAAGGCAAGGTTGCATTTTTTTTTTTCAAATATGTGTCCCACAACTGTCAACTGGCATCTTAATTCTGTAGAAACTCTACCTTTTCTCACATCTCCAAAGAAAGTGTGTATAATCGATTCAAAACCACATCAATTCTACAACATGTCCAACTACACCATTTTCAGTTTTATTTCAAAATTGTTTAAACATGTTTTAAAATTATCCAAATATATTTTAAAATTATCTAAAAAGATTTCAAAATTGTCTAAAATATTTCAAAATTATCCAGAAAATTTTTTAAATTCTTCCAAAAATGTTTTAAAATTGTCCAAAAATCACTCAAAATTGTGTAAAAATGTTTTAGAATTATCCAAAAATCTTCCAAAATTGTCCAAATATTGTTTAAAATTGTCTAAAAAACTTTGATATTTGTCCAACCTTTCAAAATTGCCCAAATGTGTTTTAAAATTTTCAAAATATATTTCAAAATTATACAAATATATTTAAAAATATTACCCCCTAAATTCATAAACTCTTTGTAAAATTATAGGAGGTTTATTGAACAAATTTTTTTATGAAAATGACGTTTTGTAAACCTGCTATAACTTTACAAAGCATTTATGAATTTACCCCTACAAATATATTTTATTTGTATTTAAGAAAATTCTATTTGTATTTTAAAATTGTTCAAATACATTTCAAAATTATTCACTTGCACTTAAAAATTTTAAATCTGTACATCAGAATTGTAAAATTGCATTCAAAATAATTCCATTTGTATTTCAAAATTCTCCAAATGCATTTCAGAAATTTCCAAATGTATTTAAAAAGACTCTATTTGTATTCCAAAATTTTCCAAATGCATTTAATAAAATTCCAATTGCATTTCAAATTTTTACAAATGTATTTCAGAAATTTCTACTTTTATTTTAAAAGCATTTTTACAAACATACATGTCTTCTCTTTCATAATGAAAATTTTATAGGAATTATAAGACTTAAGAGAAAGAGAAAGCATGTATGTTTGAATAAATGCTTTTAAAATAAAAATAGAAATTTCTGAAATACATTTGGAAAAATTGTAAATTCAATTAGATCTTTATTAAATACATAAATACACAAGGGAATGTTAACTCAAACTTTGGATAATTTTGTTTATTGTCAATGGCCCTTAAAAACGGAAAAAAAATAATGAGAATTTTAACAATTGTTTATGATATTCTTTGTCTACTAACTCTACTATTCAGAATTTTTTTTTTGTAAATTTTTGTAGATTAAATTGGTATTTTCACATAACTAATATTTTACTCAAATGGAACTAAATTTTTTTTATTTTTTCAGCGGAGGAGGAAGAACTTTGGATAATAATTTTTTTAAATGCAATATTATATTTATTGTAGTATTGATTAAATTTGCATTCAAAGAAATTTTGTATCCAAAGTTTTACTAACTAATATTTAGAAAAAAATCTCCTAGTTTCAGCAGTTTTTCTTTTGCCATTTTTAACTAATTTTTAATAGCTTCAGCTATATTTTACATAAATTTTTCTATTAGTATAAGAAATGTTTCAATTTAGATAATCTCAGATTCCGAAACTTTTCAACCTTAGGTACATTTACACGCGAGAGAAAACTGCTAGAGATGGACCAAAAACACTCCAAAATAGCTAAACTTAATTAAAATAGAGCTAATGAGAGGTGATTTTTGTTTTATCTCTAGCATTTTCTCTCTAGTGTAGATGTGCTTTTTTAATTAAATTTTTTTTTTAAATACATCGTGTTCATGTGTCATGTTGATATTTAACAAAAACAGGAAGCTGTAAGTGTTTTTGTTGATAAAAAGTTAAGGAAATACATTAATTTAGTTTTAAACGATTAATCGATTAATCGCCAATTTTCTCGAATAACCGACCCAAATAACCGGTTAATCAGTTTTAGTGATTTTTCGAATAATGCAATAACCGGTTAACCGCCTATGTCGAATAATTGGAAACAGTAGCAAAAATCGACTTATTCACACGACTGTCACGACTGAACGATATTTTTAGGAAAGAAGTTGGCAGCAGTATTTTACTAATTCTTACAATTTTTCTGTTTGCGTACATTTTTAGATATTTTTCTTTTTGAGAGTAAATTTTGCTTTACTCTCTGTAAATTTGTTACTGAGTAATTTTTACTGGACTTTACTGGAAAAGTACCCAAACACACCTAATTTCGTTAGAAACAAAAATGGCAATTTTAGATCGTATAGAAAATGGTGAAAGATAGGCTGCTAATAAAAAATATTTTAAACTTTGAGAATCTTCAATAAGCGCAATTAAAATACATGATTCTCAAACAAGAAAAGCTGTTATTTCTGGCTCAAAACTGCCAGTCAGAAAAATACAAACGGTAAAGCGGTGGCAAAGCACTTTAACAGGTGACACAAGTACTAGCAAAAAGTGCTTTCCCATTCCCAAAATGATAACATCATTAGACAAAAGGACCAGCTGTTCAAAGAGCGCCCGAAAAGCACTGGAGGAACAAAATTTTTGAACGTTGGCAAAACGCTAGCAAAACCAATAAATCAGATTGGCAGACGATTGCTCTACATACTGAGCTAACGACACATAAATAATACTTGGTGGGTAAACACTAGGGTTTGGGGTTTGTTTGTTTTCCCGGGAAAAGTTTGCCGGGAATTCCCGGGAAATTTTAAAAATATTAAATTTTTTAAATTGTTTTTGTTTCGAATAGGATTTTTTAATTTTAGTCATAAAAAACATTTTAAATACCAAAACAAAAATGTCATTGTTAAAATCTTTTAAAAGGGAATACATTTATTTGACACACAAATAAAATCTTTGCCAAGTAATTAGGAGCATTTCAACTAATAAAGATTTTTCGCATAACTTATTCAAAATTTAAGTAGTAAAACCTAAAAACTTGGTAAAATGTTTAAAGAAATATGAAAAAAAGCTTTGTTTCTTACAAATAATCGCCCTTACTATCTAAATTTTTCAAATGTATAATTTAGGTAAAGTCGACTTTAGTTAAAATATTGGCAGTATACCTTGACTTGGTTTATTTTTGGAGCATTCTGATTGGTTAATTTATTTTCAACCAATCAAAATAAATTAACCAATACGTTCAGATCGAACGTATTGGGATAATCTTGTTGCGGCCCTATGCTCCTTGCAGGAGTAAAAGGAACAAATATATATATATATATTATCAAAATATTTGAAAATATAAATATTTTTGTAAGGTTTTCATACACAAAATGAACAAAACCGTTTGATTAAAAATAAAGTCGACTTTAAATTTAAAATACTCCTTTATATTAAGGGTCAATAATTTTATAAGTAACGTTTTCATTAATAAATGTGAAAAGAAAAGACTGGTTAACGGTGGTATCTAAATTTGGTTATCCGACATCTAAATTTGGTTAACAAAAAATAAAAAATTTATGGTCATGCAACTTCTCTTGAAGAAAACAACAACAAGAATAACGTTTCAGCTAAAATTAGCAAAGTACCCAAAGAAAAAAGTGTAAGCTGAATAGGCATTAAAGGTTTTATGGTAGGGCAAGCATTTTTTTTTTTTTTTTTTTTTTTTTTTTTTTTATTAATTCTTCTATTACATAACCGAGCCCTTAGGGCATTATATGGTTAATTAAAACTACTAACTAAATAACAAACTTCTATATAAAATTAAAGGTAATTATTACAATATATAATAAATCGCAATATAGGTAAAAAAATTATAAGTACATATGTATATGAGATCAGATAAAATAAAGCATTACAAATTTTACAAGATTTTTAAAAAAGAACCAAAATACAATCATAGTGAATGCCAAGAATCAATTTCCATAAGAAGCTTTAATATCACAAAGATAAATACATATTATTTCAACATTCTTTCCTTTCGCACTTTCAAAAACATACATTTTACAAACCCTCCAACAAATGCAGTTTCGCAAATTCTACTATTTTGGACTTGAATTGAAGCAATGTATAATTAAACATTCTCAATTCTCTCGGCAAAGCATTCCATATTCTTGACACACGAATCTGAAATGATTTCACAAAAATATTTAAATGCCTTATAGGTGGTATTATCTGGGGATTTCTAATCGAACGAGTAAAATGAAATTGATCAACTATATAAACAGGGTAACCATTAATAATGGATTTATAAAAAAACAGTAATATCCTAATGCTGATAAAATTCTTAAAAGACGATCCAAGAAAATTAAATGTATGTTGAGATACACGATCTCTTCTTTTCAAATTAAAAACCTAACGGATAATCCTGTTAAACGCAAGGTGATATTTCCTCAAGGCGTAATTCCCAGTACCCGAAAAGATCTCCATGCAGTACAATATATGTGGCATCAAGATAGCAGTGGCAACCCGCCTTTTAACTGAACGAGGTAAATAAATATTTAATGATACAACCTTTTCAAGAGAAATGATACCCGTGAGGATAAATAATTAATATGTGGAGAAAAATTTAATTGATTATCCAAGACAAGACCTATACAACCTTTTCAAGAGAAATGATACCCGTGAGGATAAATAATTAATATGTGGAGAAAAATTTAATTGATTATCCAAGACAAGACCTAAGCATTTCATTTTATCGACAAACTCAACAGAAATGCCACCAATTCTAACATCCATATCACCAGTATCAAATCCAAACCTCATCAATTTTGTCTTTGCCGGATTGACACTAAGCCCATTATCAGACGCCCAAGACACAACTTCCCAAATTATATAATTGACACCCTCTTGTAACACATCTACAAATTCAGCATTCGAATAACAAACGAACTGAACATCATCAGCGTATACAAAAGGCACGCAAGAAACGCCATTAACCGTTTGTAAAAGGTCATTTAAATAAATCATAAATAAAAGTGGGCCGATAACAGATCCCTGTGGGACACCACTAGTGATACGTCGAGTTCGTGAGTTAGCGGTACCAACATATTGGTACCTATCATAAAGGTAGGATTTTATTAGTTCACAAGCCCGATAAGAAAACATGAACTGAAACGGTATCCAAATTAGCCGCAGTCAATCCGCACCATAACTAGATTTTCGTTTATTCGAGAAAGTTTTTATAATAAAAACCTGGCATTGCAAAAAAATGAAACCGATGTAAAGAACATTATATTAAATTACTACAATCATGTAAAAGATATCATGATAAAAGAAATATTGAGAAATATTTCTAACAATAGGAGATTTAATATAATCTTAGATGAATGGACAAGAAAAAATTTTTCCTTCCAACCGGATTTGAACTCGGAACCTTCTGACTACAAACCTTTCTTAACGAAGCGTTAGTATTTTTATAAAATCATTGGTCTACCAGTGAATTGATTTTTGTACCACTGGTAGCATAGGCCAGGTAGCACTGGATAACCACCGGTTGCAAACCTTGGCATATCACTCTTAGCCAATTCTTTGCCAGTGGTTTTTTATAAACAACCGAAATTTTTGTAAAACAAATACTGGCAAAACGCTTTTTGCAAACGCTGGCAAAGCTTCCCAAATGAGTGTTCTGCCAATGTATTCTTTATGCGTTTTTAGACCAATTTTCTTTCTTTATTTTAAAGTTATGCATCTTCCATTTTTGTATGGAAGTAGAGTTCTTTTTTATGCGGTTTTTTTTTTGTAACGCGTCTACCGCATAAAAAAAATCCATCCGTTCGAATTTGTCAGCATATGCCTGCAAATCTTTCTTTCGTATTAAAGACTTACCATTATGGAACAATTTTGCACTTAAAATCTGCACTAGGCAAATTTGCCTTATACTGTTATTTGGTTGACCACACCTCACAAAAGCCATTTTTATAGCCCACAATTAACAGCTCACTGGTTTGACTCCATTCCAAAACATTTACCAAATTTTTGGATGTATTCAATTTGAAACTTTGCCAAAATGTCACTATATCGCAGACATTGTTACTATGTAATCTTTAATGTACACAAAACGCTACAAGATTTTTGAATGATATTTTACATAACACTATTGGTCAATAGATAACCGTCCTTGGTGGTTAAAGTGTAGTTTAAGAACATAACTCCGATCACTTCAAAATTTATATGATAGATACACATTTTTATTGTGAGTTCAAAAATATAATTTTTTATGTTCGAAACGCCTACTTTCGAGTGGCTTTAAAGCTTTAAAATTGAAAATTGAAATTGGAATAAATCCGGATATACTTATCCGATCAGGATAAAATGCACATCAACTGAAACGTGGAGTAAATTAACATTTTTTATTTTTTTCATTGACTTTTGCATAAAAAGCCAATTTGTTCAAAATATGACCTATGTACTGGTAAGTATACTTTATGTTAGGTGGGGTGCAATAACGCCTTACGAAATAAGGCCTTTAAGGCTTTATTTTTCAATGGAAAGCGAAATAAGGCCTTTATTTGCAAAAAGGTTTTATTGCACTTTGAAAGTGGAATAAAGCCTTTTTGGAAATAAAGGCCTTATTTCACTTAAATTTTTTTTAAAATGAAGCAATAAAATTTCTTATTCTTATATTTTATTGAACAATTATAAAAAAATTTCATATTATTAAGTTTTTCTGCGTGGCGCCCTGCGGCCGCTCTTAGGGGTTTTCTCCTCCATGGGACGCGGCAGGTGGCTTCGCTGAATAAAGTTTCCCTGCGCGCGTCACACTAGGGAAGATAATGAGACGCGCGCAGGAAAACTGTATTCAGCGAAGCCACCTGCCGCGTCCTATGGAGGAGAAAACCCCTAAAAGCGGCCGCAGGCCGCCACGCAGAAAAACTGTATTAAGTGAAGATTTAGGTGGCTTTTTCCTACGTAGTGCATAAAAAAAACAAAAAACAATAAATTGAACAGTGTAACAAAAGAATCCAAAAATATACAATAAAGGCTTTATTGCACCATTGGCTAAATTCCAATAAAGGCCTTATGTCACTTTCAAAGTGCAATAAAGCCCTTTTAGCAATAAAGGCCTTATTTCTCAATTGGAAGTGAAATAAAGCCTTAAAGGCCTTATTTCGTAAGGCGTTATTGCACCCCACCTTTATGTTAGCTAAAGCTCAAGACTTTAGACTTTCATTTGAGATATAACTTTTTCATTTAAAAAGATAATGAGTCATATGATATCTCAAATGAAAGCCTAGTCTTGAGTTTTAGCTACCATAAAGTATACTTACCGGTACATGATTCATATTTTGAAGAAATTGGCTTTTTATGCAAAAAGTCAATGAAAAAAATCAAAAATGTTAATTTACTCCACAATGGGATAAAATCATTATCTGAAAGGCATTTTACAGACCTCTCAGTTGATGTGCATTTTGTCCTGATCGGATAAGTATATCCGGACTTATTCCAATTTTCAACTTTAAAGCCCCGCCCCCTCGAAAGTAGGCGTTTCCGACAAAGAAAATTTATATTTTTGAAATCATGGGGCCCATTACAGCAGTCGTGATCGGGTTTTCTCGATAGCAAATATTATTACTTAAAGCATTAAAAAGATTTAAACTCGGTTAGGGGTGTAGCATTTCGTACCCATATTGCAAATATAAAAAAAAATTATATTAAGAGTTATTCGTGTTCTTTTATTTGCCATTTAAAAACGTTAATTTTAAACAATTTCGAACCCTCACGACTGCGGGAATCTGGCCTCAGCTCAAAAAGCACTACACTTGAAAAAAAAAATCGGGGCTATGCTCCTAAACTGCACTTGTTCCCCGTCCTTACTGCCACCAGGATTTCGAACCTTATATAAAATTGTCATTTTCTTTTTTAATAATCAGAAATTTTCACAGTTGAAATTAATTTAAAAAAAAATGTCTCAATTAAAACAAAACAAAATCAGTGCTGCCAGATTAAAACATTTTTATGCTATCAAATTACAGGGCTCGAATTCGATAAATGATTAAGAAATTAATCACAACTAGGTCGACAACGAGACTTGATATTTCATAAGCGGCCTATATACGACAAGCATGCTGTACAGCATGCTAGACGGCTGTATGAATTTGACCATGTAATGTCTAATTTGACGGTTTGTCAAGCATGTTGGACGAAAAACAAAATTTTTTGGTTTTTCGGCAAGTTTGACAAACACGCTTTACTGTCTATTGAAAAAAATCATCAAACATTGGGGAATTTTACATTTTTAATAAGTTATTTTGTGACAAGAAAGGGATAACGTTAATAAATAAACTAAAAAATGCAAAAACAGAAATTCAAAACTGAAATTCCAAGAAAAAAATTAATAAACATAAATAATTTTCTCATTATCATCCGCTGTCATCATCATTATCATCATTTTGTGGTTTTCAAGTCGAATTTTACAACATGCTTGTCGGTGTATTCCAAAAACCATTTTTTGTTTGTCAAACAAGCTGGACAGCATGCTTGCTCGTATATAGGCCGCTATATATTTTGTATAGGAAGCAAAATGTCGCCTGTCATCCGGCGATTTGTCGTCGTAACCTAGTGTCTACAAATGCAATGAAATATGCAAAGAAATTAGAAAATAATACACAAAGCAACAACAACGAAAATAATTTTTTTGTTGCTTTGTGTGTAATTCGTAAATTTGATGGCATATTTTATTGCATTTGAAGACACTAGGTAATAGAATCTATCGCCGGACGACATGGCGACATTTTGCTTCCCATACAAAATATATAGCGGCCTAAATACGAGCAAGCATGCTGTCCAGCTTGTTTGACAAACAAAAAATCGTTTTTGGAATACACCGACAAGCATGTTGTAAAATTTGACTTGAAAACCACAAAATGATGATAATGATGATGACAGCGGATGATAATGAGAAAATTATTTATGTTTATTAATTTTTTTCTCGGAATTTCAGTTTTGAATTTCTGTTTTTGCATTTTTTTAGTTTATTTATTAACGTTATCCCTTTCTTGTCACAAAATTACTTATTAAAAATGTAAAATTCTCCAATGTTTGATGATTTTTTTCAATAGACAGTAAAGCGTGTTTGTCAAACTTGCCGAAAACTCAAAAAATTTTGTTTTTCGTCCAACATGCTTGACAAACCGTCAAATTAGACATTACATGGTCAAATTCATACAGCCGTCTAGCATGCTGAACAGCATGCTTGTCGTATATAGGCCGCTTATGAAATATCAATTCTTGTTGTCGACCAGTTGTGATTAATTTCTTAATCGGATATCGAATTCGAGCCCTGTAATTTGATAAGCATTAAACACATAGACGACTGCAGCTACACGACTATAGCCTGTCAAAAATAAAATACACACGTTTATATGAAAACGATTATTTTGGCACCAACACAGCTACACGGCTACACGACTACTTTTGCCGCTGTAGTCAACTTGGATAATTTCTATTTTTGTTGGCTACAAAACAAAAATAGTGTTGACAATATAACAAAATATGTAAAACAGGACAATTTTTCCCGCTATAGGCGAAATAAAATCACTAGTTCTGACTAGAAAATCACCGATATGGGATCACTGAAGAAACAGCTCTTTATATTTTACAATTGTTTGAAGGTTTCATTAATTTATATTTGGAAATAATTTTATTGTGATGTTTTGTAAAACAAAATGGATCTTACAAAATTAACAAAATATTCCTCAGCCATTATTTTAGAAGCACAAACCAAAAAAGATTAATATTTATCAAAACGTCAAATATTTAGAATCATCTGTTTACTATGTTGCTGTCGTTTTCAAAAAAATTAATTAGCTGACTACACGACTACAATTGCAGCCAGCAGCATTTGTAGTCGTGTAGCCGCAGTCGTCTATGTGTTTAATGCAATAGCATAAAAATGTTTTAATCTGGCAGCACTGATTTTGTTTTGTTTTAATTGAGACATTTTTTTTTAAATTAATTTCAACTGTGAAAATTTCTGATTATTAAAAAAGAAAATGATAATTTTATATAAGGTTCGAAATCCTGGTGGCAGTGAGGACGGGGAACAAGTGCAGTTTAGGAGCATAGCCCCGATTTTTTTTTTCAAGTGTAGTGCCTTTTGAGCTGAGGCCAGATTCCCGCAGTCGTGAGGGTTCGAAATTGGTAAAAATTAACGTTTTTAAATGGCATATAAGAGAACACGAATAACTCTTAATATAATTTTTTTATATTTGCAATATGGGTCCGAAATGCTACACCCCTAACCGAGTTTAAATATTTTTATTGCTTTAAGTAATAATTTTTGCTATCGAAAAAACCCGATCACGACTGCTGTAATGGGCCCCATGATTTCAAAAATATAAATTTTCTTTGTCGGAAACGCCTACTTTCGAGTGGGCGGGGCTTTAAAGTTGAAAATTGGAATAAGTCCGGATATACTTATCCTATCAGGACAAAATGCACATCAACTGAAAGGTCTGTAAAATGCCTTTCAGATAATGATTTTATCCCATTGTGGAGTAAATTAACATTTTTGATTTTTTTCATTGACTTTTTGCATAAAAAGCCAATTTCTTCAAAATGTGAATCACGTACCGGTAAGTATACTTTATGGTAGCTAAAACTCAAGACTAGGCTTTCATTTGAGATATCATATGACTCATTATCTTTTTAAATGAAAAAGTTATATCTCAAATGAAAGCCTAAAGTCATAAGATTTAGCTAACATAAAGTATACTTACCAGTACATGGGTCATATTTTGAACAAATTGGCTTTTTATGCAAAAGTCAATGAAAAAAATCAAAAATGTTAATTTACTCCACGTTTCAGTTGATGTGCATTTTATCCTGATCGGATAAGTATATCCGGATTTATTCCAATTTCAATTTTAAAGCTTTAAAGCCACTCGAAAGTAGGCGTTTCGAACAAAAAAAAATATATTTTTGAACTCACAATGAAAATGTGTATCTGTCATATAAATTTTGAAGTGATCGGAGTTATGTTCTTAAACTACACTTTAACCACCAAGGACGGTTATCTATTGACCAATAGTGTTATGTAAAATATCATTCAAAAATCTTGTAGCGTTTTGTGTACATTAAAGATTACATAGTAACAACGTCTGCGATATAGTGACATTTTGGCAAAGTTTCAAATTGAATACATCCAAAAATTTGGTAAATGTTTTGGAATGGAGTCAAACCAGTGAGCTGTTAATTGTGGGCTATAAAAATGGCTTTTGTGAGGTGTGGTCAACCAAATAACAGTATAAGGCAAATTTGCCTAGTGCAGATTTTAAGTGCAAAATTGTTCCATAATGGTAAGTCTTTAATACGAAAGAAAGATTTGCAGGCATATGCTGACAAATTCGAACGGATGGATTTTTTTTATGCGGTAGATGCGTTACAAAAAAAAAACCGCATAAAAAAGAACTCTACTTCCATACAAAAATGGAAGATGCATAACTTTAAAATAAAGAAAGAAAATTGGTCTAAAAACGCATAAAGAATACATTGGCAGAACACTCATTTGGGAAGCTTTGCCAGCGTTTGCAAAAAGCGTTTTGCCAGTATTTGTTTTACAAAAATTTCGGCGATTTATAAAAAATCACTGGCAAAGAATTGGCTAAGAGTGATATGCCAAGGTTTGCAACCGGTGGTTATCCAGTGCTACCTGGCCAATGCTACCAGTGGTACAAAAATCAATTCACTGGTAGACCAATGATTTTATAAAAATACTGACGCTTCGTTAAGAAAGGTTTGTAGTCAGAAGGTTCCGAGTTCAAATACGGTTGTAAGGAAAAAATTTTTTATTATTTTTTTTAATTTAAAATTTTTTTGTTTTATAAAATCAATTTTTTTGTTTGTGGGAAAGCTCCTTCTCTCCCAACGCTGGTGTTTTAGTTACAAAAAATTTTTTGCCAATATGTACTAGAATTTTGTCACAGCCAGTAGTTGTCCAGCTGTGATCACTCATTTATGTGTTTACCCACCAAATATTATTTATATGTGTCGTTAGCTCAGTGTGTAGAGCAATCGTCTGCCAATCTGATGGCCTGGGTTCAAATCACGGCAGGACCAAAAAAATACATATGAACTTTTTTTAAATTTTATTTTGGAAAATATATTTCCAGACCACCTATTTATTGGTTTTACTAGCGTTTTGCCAACGTTCAAAAATTTTGTTCTCCCAGTGCTTTTCCGGCACTCTTTAAACAGCTGGTCCTTTTGTCTAATGATGTTATCATTTTGGGAATGGGAAATCACTTTTTGCTAGTACTTGTGTCACCTGTTAAAGTGCTTTGCCACCGCTTTACCGTTTGTATTTTTCTGACTGGGCAGTTTTGAGCCAGAAATAACAGCTTTTCTTGTTTGAGAATCATGTATTTTAATTGCGCTTATTGAAGATTCTCAAAGTTTAAAATATTTTTCATTAGCACCCTATCTTTCACCATTTTCTATACGATCTAAAATTGCCATTTTTGTTTCTAACGAAATTAGGTGTGTTTGGGTACTTTTCCAGTAAAGTCCAGTAAAAATTACTTAGTAACAAATTTACAGAGAGTAAGCCAAAATTTACTCTCAAAAAGAAAAATATCTAAAAATGTACGCAAACAGAAAAATTGTAAGAATTAGTAAAATACTGCTGCCAACTTCTTTCCTAAAAATATCGCTAAATCAAACTAAAAAATCACTAGAAAATATCTAAATTATAAAAAAAATAAAAAAGCGATAAATCCCTAAATTTCCCGAACTTTTCAGGTTCTGTTGAAAAAATTGAATAATGATCCAAAAATTTTGTCAAGAAAATAAATGTAAAAAAATGCTAAGAAAATGTCTAGACTGTCTTAAAAAGAAAAATCGCTAGTTTTCCCGTTAATAGCTAAATTATATTTTATCCCGCTAAACGAGTTGAAATATCGCTAGATTTGCCGAGAAAATAGCTAAATTGGCAACAGTTATTAATATAGCTGATTGCGAAATAAACCTATTCAAATTATTGGATTAATAAATAAAACCTAATAAAATGATCACTTACTTACTCCTTCCATCGTAAATAAGCTTATATTTAAATATTTTTTTATTTTTACAAAAAATTATTTCAAAATTATTTAGACAAATGTTTTGTTTCTTCAATCATATGTTTTTTTTTCTTACAAATTCTTACTAGCAAAAATTCATCCAGTAAAAGCTTGTAAGTTCTCTGGTATTGAACTCAGGGTTACCGCTGTGAATTTTGAAAAAGTAGCACAAAAAGTCGTTTTTTCAAAATAAAGTCGCACAAAAAAGTCTTTTTTCAAAAAAAAAAAAAGTAGCACCCTTTTTTAACGTTTTTAATTTAAACAAAACACATCCAACGAAATCCATCAAAAAATTTATTGTATTTAAAATTTGTTTTTGTACAAATTCAGTAATGGGAACTCAGTCTTCCATTTCAGTATCTAGCAAATTCGGAGTTGATAGCATCGAGTCACAGGTTTTGACTTTGAACTTATTAGTTAATTTAATTTTCATTAATCCCAATTTAGAAAAAATTCTTTCCGCACACGCGCTGCTGTGAACTTAAAACAAATTAGGTCAATTCGATTACTGGATAATTTGTACAAATTTGTACAAACTTTTACTGGATGGCGTTCGTTTCCATAAATACTCAGTAACAAGAAAGAAAAAAGAGAGAATAAAGTGACAGTTCTATGCTGAGAGTTTCTAAGTCTTCTTCTTTTTCTTGCAAATTTTTACTGGATAAATTTTTGCCAGTAAAGCTGCCTACACACTAGGGAACATGGTTGAGGGAACAAAAAATATCAAAAAATTTTGTAAACACGAAATGCACGCTCTCAACACGCACACACACACAAAAGCACTCACACATTCACAAAAAATGCTCTCTTTTTTTAAGTATGTTCCCTAGTGTGTAGGCAGCTTAAGAATTTGCAAGCAGAAAAAAACATATGTTTCGAAAACATATGATTGTTTATGGTAAATAAAAAAACTTATTTTCCAATTATATTATTTTATGGAAATGCAAAGCAGTAAATCTTTCAAAATAAATTATGGAAAAGATAAGAAAACCTTCTAAAAATGTTCTGCTTAAGGTTTAACATCAAAAATTGTCTTCTTTCATAGCGACCAGTTAAAATTTATTTGTATATTTGGTGTTGTAATCAGCTGTGTGTACAAACTTGCAAATTGTTGCAAATTTTCTGTTCGCGTACATGTTTGGGAAAATTTTATTTAAGGAGTAAATCTTGTCTTACTCTCTGTAAGTTTGTACTGAGTAATTCTTACTGGACTTGACTGAGAAAAGTAATCGAATGGACCTATTATTTCAAAAGTCTGTTTAAATGCGTTCTTATTCCATTGAACTAATTTTTATGTTATTTTGTCTTAAAATTTTAATATTATAATTATATTATAATAATAATAATATTTTTTATAATTCCAATTTTGCATAACTATTAATTTCATTCGTATTTAAACTACTTTTGAAAGCTAATTTTGAGTAATTTGTGTTTCTGAATTTTAAAATTTTGCCAGTTAATTTAAATCACATTTGTTTTTAAATCATTGATGGAACTCATAGGGCGCACTATATTATGTTTTAAATTAGCATTTGTCGTTAATTTCACCATTTTCTATAGATTAAACTTCAAAAATCTTGCTATTTTACAACGATAGCATATTAGCACTTAAACTGTGAATTCCTTCATTATATTTTTATGTCTCTGCTTTCATGGTCACATATGGGTGCCGCTATTTCCCATATTTTTGATTTCATAATCAGAAAATACCTTATTTCTCAGAAGCTAAGCGAAATACAGCACAAAAATTCGTCCCTCCCTACCTATAAATTTCTCCTTAAACTACAGTTATACGCGAGAGAAAACTGCTAGAGATAGAGCAAAAAACACCCATAATTTGCTAAAATCATTCACAATAGAGCTATTTCGAAGTGTGTTTTGCTATATCTCCAGTAGTTTTTTCTCGCATGCAAATGTGTCTTTATAATCTACATACATATCTATACTCTCCATAATAAATATGGTGATATCTTGGGCCAGATCCGAAGTGTCCAAAAATCCAAATTTTAAGCGATATTTTACTAGAAATTTTTTACACCAAGTAAAATTTCTGTTGAATTTAGCCCAAATTTTTTACTTAAATTGTCCATATATTTAGCAGCTTGCTAAAATTTAATCTACACGTGTAAAAAAGGTTAGATCTGACCTGATTTGTTTATATCTAATTAAATATCAATATATATAATTATATAAGGTGCCAGATCAGATCAGAATATTAATTTGTACCACTGACTTTACAAAAAAGGGGGAAAAAGTCGCACAAAGTTAGGAAAAGTGGCAAAATTAGACTAGCTTGAAAAAGTCGCACATAAAGTCAAAGGCCGTCAAAAAGGTTGCAAATTGCAACTTTAGTCGCACAACGGTAACACTGATTGAACTGTTACTTTACTCTCTATTTTTCCTCTCTCCTTACTGAATAATTAAGTGCGTTCCCGTACGTTCCCAATATTACCGAAATTTCCCCAGAGTTACCGAAATTTACCCAAAAGCGTTCCCGTACTCGAAAATTGGGTAGATGGGAGCGCTAATGAGAGTGTATTAGTGTTTCTCTTTTTACCAAAATTTATCCAGACTTTTTCTTCGGGTAAACTTTGATAAAACAGCTGATGTAAATATAAACAAAAAACAATTGTGAAAATAAATTTAAAATTTTAATTAAATAAAGAAATAAGCAAAAGAAACTTGTTTTTTTTTATAAGAATTAATTGAATAAAATGAAAAACAACTTTTAAATGTGAATAAATATGGGTATTTGTGCCAATTTTCAAACTGAAATTATACTCATTTTCACATCAGTGATGGGATTTGTGTCACAATCTAAGTTTGATTGGTAAAATGGCACAACCGATACTATTTTGGCACATTTTGGTTATCTGCAAAATTTAATAGAAAACGAATTTAAAAAATAACAATTTATTGGTATTAAAATACCTTTTCGAATAAAGCAAAACTAAAAAATGTCATCGAAGATATTACCGAATAACCCATAGAATTTTAAAAATTCAAATGATTAAATTTAGCTCAGAGCTTCGAAAGAATTAATTTAAGTTTAATTCATGAAAAATTTAATTAAATTTTAGAATATGTTTATATGTACACCATTCCGTGTAACCATTCCTAAAGAAGTCATTTATTGGCTGCATTCCCAAATCTTTAACAAGAATTGAATGAAATTCATTTATCACTCACCTTTTAATTGAATGAATTCAAGAAAATTTTAATTCATTCGGTTAGAATTCATTCATAATAGAATTACTTCCATAAGAATGCTATTACGAAATGAAATTAAAGTTGAATTACACGAAATGAAATTAGCACATTTTAGTCACATACTTGGTACAAAACAAAATTTGCTATCCCATCACTGTTTCACATTATTCTTTGAAATAAGGTTTTGGGCTAGAAAAGTGGTTTTTTGTGTTCCCGTACTATTGGGTAATTTTGTCATTTTGTGAGAGGATTTTGTGCTTACTCTCATTTTACCGAACTTTACCCAAAATGTAAAGAAACACACCTATTGTGTAAACAAACACCTTCCAATAAAACTTGTATAAATTTGCACAAATTTTTGGGTAGCCAAACACACTTATTATTACCTGTTATTTTTTCTTGGTTTTATCCATTTCTTTTAAGAAAATCTTTAGAAAATAAGGCAAAAGTTTTTACTTTATTTTAAATTAAATAAAAAGTAATATAAAAATTGTAAAAAAAACGCAACGCAAGTCGATTTTAAAACCGCATAACTTCAAATAAGCATAAAAAAACCGCATAAAAAGAGACTTAAGTGTACTCTGGTATAGGGTGTATTTGTTTTAACCTCTTTCGGTTTGGTGAAAGCCGGAAGAGGGTCCAAATTTTACCATTACATATCGTCTATAGACGATTTAAGTGAATACATGTTTCAGATTTTTTTTGAATTTCGCGATTTTTCGCGTTTTATCAGAAATTCAATGTGGTGGAAACAATATGTTCTAAATAGGGCAATATGGATTAGATTAGATACGAAGGCACGACGCATCGAGGCCAATATAGATCTTTTGTGCTGCCTCGAGTTCCCTAGAAATTCAGGCTACCAATAAAGCCAATAATCCCGATAGGAGAATTTCCCCAAACGTCCGAAGATGACACGAAACGGTCACCCAGAAATCTGAGTCTCCTGTCACACAGTCTCGGACATTCGCAGAGAATATGCTCCGAAGTCTCATTTTCCAGCTCACAAAACCTGCAAACATCAGCGTCTGACCGGCCCTGTTTGTGAAGCTGGTAACTGAGCAGGCGCTTTGTACCTTATATGGTAGTCCTATCTATAGATATTTTATGAACTAGATGCAAGAAGGGTATACGACTAGGAGTCCCAATCTCTTTCGGATCGCACATTGGACAGGACAATTTAATTTAAAACAGAAAGAGATATTAATTTATGATCTATAGCCAAACTAAAAAATATTCATTTACCAAATAAAAGATCAACTATATACCCTCATTCATATTATAATACATAATTACATTAAAACCAATCAATTAATCAGGTAGTAATTTCTTAAATTTTGGCAATATGTTGATTTTGATCCGAAAAATGGTGGATCTGGTTAATATAATTTTATATAATTAAATATCTTTTGATATAATCATATAAAAATATATGTTTCACAATACTCGACAAGTTATAATTGTATAAAATCATAAATGATTGTATAAAAATCATATATGAATATATAAAAATTATTTTTACTAGGGTATTTATGTTTGCGATATTTTTTTTTAATTTTAGAGATTTTATAATTTTTCGAAATTTTTTTTAATTTTACCGTTTTTAGCATTTTTTTTTTTTAAATCTAATGATATTTTTCGACTTAACTATATCCGTTATCTCACAACACAATTACTTTTCGTATGCACGTTAGCTTTCAACACGGATAATTATCAACGTTGAAAACTCAACATTTATACATTTTCACATCCAACGTAACTTATTCCCGTTACTTCCTAAAAACTTTTGCTGACGTGCGTTGGATTTTAACGGAACAATTATAAACATAACCTGTTTACAATTTTTTTAACACATATTTGCTTTAAATCAGAGGTCGGCATCACCTATGCCCATGGGCGCTCTCTCACACCTACATAAGCTCACACATAGGACAAAAAAATAATCAGTCGCATCCAAGATTTCAATGAAGTAGGTCACAGGGTATACCCTGTGAAGTAGGTTGTCACATCGCTTGTTTGCCAGATTTTTTACACTCTGCATAATGTTTATTGATACATTTTTTTGGTAATTTATTTTTCAGTTTTTTTGTTTTTATTTTTTTTTGTGTTGTTGTTTTTTGATATTTGTTTTCGTAGTTGTTGTTTGCTTTTAAATTTTTATTTTATATTCCCATTATAAACATTTAAAATTTTCGAATTATTATACAAACGTTCTTTGTCAGTGCATTGAGAGTGAGAGGCTTCAACTCACTCATACAAGCACAAAATATGGTTGTATATGTTTGCCGGTCCTTGCTTGAAATACTAAACGTCCCACATAGCATTTTATGAAATTTTTGATCACATTCGAGTCATTTATGACTCCTCTGGACGATTAAAATGATCATATTTGAGCTCATTTTTTGATCATAAATGACTGTTTTGTCGGGAGAAAATGGTACCCTACCCGCGACTCTTCTTGATGAGTCTTTTATGACTCACTTTTCTGATCAGTTTCGACTCATTTCTGACTCGTATTTATAATTATTTGTAAGTCTTCTTCGAGTCATTTTTTAGTCGTTTTCTAATCATTTGCTAATCTTTTTCGAGTCATTTTTGGTCGTGATTATGATCGTTTGGGAGTCTTTTTCGTGTCATTTTTTAGCCGTATTTCTAATTGTTTACATTAAAAAAACAAAATATTTATTTGATGTAAATTGTTATTTAATTAGGTTTATTAAAACTATATACAATAATATAAACAAAATTATAATAAAATAGCAAAAATATTTGTTAATGAAAATTTCCTGAGAACTTCTTTTTTGGTTCTATTAATTTTTCGGCTTCTTTTTTTCTTCTTTTTTAATTTAAAAATCACTTTTCACTAAAATTATAATATATAAATATTATAATATTAAATTACTTATATTTACTTTTATAAAATTACACAACTTTATACCACGAATCCACTGAGACAAATAAACAAAAATTTACAATATTCAAATATTGGACGTCTGCTTCAAAGCAACAACAACATAATAAGCACTTTTTCAGCTGCGCAAAATATTATTCTAAAATAACATTGAAAACAGTCATATTTCAAGCACCTGTATGATCAATTTGTGATTGCTGTAGGTTTTGTTATTGTATTTTTAATAAATCACTTTAAATCACTTTAAACAAAAACAACATAACAAGCATTTTTTAAATGCGCAATATGATTTTCAATAAATCTCTTTTAAGCATAAGCGAGAATCATTTTCGATTCTTTTTTCAAGCGCGCAAGTGATTAATCAGTATTTGGTCATCAAAAGTACTCGAAGAAGACTCTCTTAGGTGATTTTTGACAAAACAATCTTCCAAATGCTATGTGGGCGTTGATAGGCATGAGACAAAATACAGCAAATTTTATTTAAAAAAGGAACAAAAATAATTTCAGTAACTCTTTCAAAATTCATAATAAGTATGTTTGTTTACATGCGCATTTTTTACTAGCTTTACCATGTTTACCAGTTTCACTCAAAAATCCGTTCGAGTACAGAAAAAATAGTAAAAACTAGTAAAAAATTTAAAGGGAAATTTTACTAGTTTCTTCTTGAAAAAATTTTTCCACCAAAAACTGGTAATATGTTTTGTAAAACACGTAATTAGATAGAGGAATACGACGCATACAGTGTCAATACTTTCTTTTAAGTATATTTTACTGTTTAATACTCACCCTTTTCATAATAAAGTGGGGTTGAATTTTCTATGATATTTTTGCGATGCGAGAAATACAGGAACGGGCGCCAGAGATACAAGCCTGTAAATTATGTCGGCTGCCGGCCTCCAATTGCTACAATGATCGGAGGCGATTGATTTTTAGACAAGAGTCGCAGAAAAATGATCGGCTGCTGGCAATGGATATTTTTTTTTACTATTTTTTCACTAACGATGTTAGTACAGAGGGGAAATTTTTCTATTATTTTTAGATCATTGAATTATAGATATTGCGTATAAAAATATAGCCTTTTTAAGTACTGGCTTAAAAACGGCACAGTGTCTTCAATATGGGTTATCATTTATTTAAATAAATTACCAACAAAATAAAATTTACAAAATTCAATTACTTAGACTCAACAACAAAGCAGTGCCACGTTTAATCCAATAATCAGCCTTTTCCATTCCCGATTTTAGGTCTACTGCAATAACATATGACCCAGCTCTTTGGGGATAATAGTAGGAAGGACATGAATAAGTTCCCTTCGTTTTTTTCTTTAACTGTTCCACTGGTTTGAAGTGTATAACGGGCATGGGAGAAACCAGTTCCATGGGCAAAGGTTCCGCTAGACATCGTCCTTTACGCAACCAACCAGCGCCCTCTAAAAATAAACCGCTAACATAAACACCCCCACCTTCGCGAACAATACGAGCTGCAGCCGAATCTTCTTCTATGAAAACAAAGAATTCCCAACCCAATTCATCAATCGGGGTGCGAGTAGCTCTAGCGGATGTTTGCAAAACTGCGGTTACAAAACCTGTGGGGAAAGTGAACGCAGCCAACCAGAATAGTGTGGGAGGTTTTAGAGTTTTAGCCCATGAAGTAAAATGCTGAACACGATAAACCAAGTCTCGTGACCAGGAAGCCAAGGGTTTTTCCGATTGATAAGCTTTAAAGAAAGAGAAGTTTAGAGGTTTTCACTATTTTTATTTTAGTACATTTCATCTTACCTTTTAGCCATATATACGGAACACGACCCTCATAAACAGCTAAATAGATGTCTTCCAAATCTGTGCTCATTACTACTAATCCCTTAATGCCCTTTTGTAGATCTTTCAAATGAATTTTCATCGTCCGCAAAAGAATATTGTAGCGTTCCATTTCTTGTAGTAGTACTACATCCAACGGTGTACGATTTGAACCTACAAGTTTGACCGTTTGCTCGTATTTTAGTTCTTCAGGTGTACTGTGCGCAATATCATGAGCCAAACGCAATACTTTACTCTCTTTGCTTTCGCCTATCGCAGCCGACGACTGCACTTGCATAGAAATTAAAGTTTCAAAGAGAAGTCGGGTTTCTCCAATCAATGAAGCAATATCCGCATTCGGATGCTGGCCAAATGCTTCCGGCTTATCGAAATTTGGAAATTGTTGGATCTGATCCAAATATGATTGGACATCGCCATCCTGGGGTACATAATAATTCACTAAAGTCGATAATCTATAGTAATTAAGATTGTTAAGAAATGTCCTTCTATACACCTGTTTAAATGTGTATACTAGGGTGCTCCAAAAAAAAATTTTTTTTTGAGTTTTTGATCATGCTACCCCCTGAAAATATTTATTTGAGTGTAAAACTACGTCTTCCAAAAAATTATGATAATCGGACATCGGGAAGGCGTGCCGCAACGGCCCTGAAATTTGGAACACGGCTACAAGGGGAAATATGGCTTTTTGTTAATTTTCTCGAAAACATCGATATTTTAAAACTAACTCGAATTAAAAACATTAAAAAATCGTGATTTGGAGTGAATTCTCTTTGTAATAAAGTAATAAAAACTTAAATGGGTTAAAAAACAGCCGTGTTATTACAATTTCCCAGATCCAAATTTTAAAATTTATTGAAATAATCTACAACAGAAACATTTATTCTATAAGTTCCAATAAAATCAGATAAGGAGTTTCTTTATATCTTACACCACTACGTGGTCACCTTATAGTATACCGATCGGCTCAGAATTTTTTTTATTTCGATTTAACGATGTCCGTCTGTCCGAAATTTTCTTTTTTTCTGAAATTTGGTACACAGGCCTTGTCGGCCCAAGGACGAAGCCTATTGATTTTGGTTAAAATCGGTCCATGTTTGGTTCCTTGACTCACATGGTTCCAAGGAAAAAGCCTATTGATTTATTTATTTATTTTATTTTTATTTTATTTATTTAATTGATTCCATTTCCTGTACAACAAGACTGAGTCTTATATTTATAGTACAGGAGCGTATTACGTTACAAAAAATTATTTTCATATTATTAATTAATTATAAATTATTAACATAACAACAAACTTATTACAAATATAACAATATTGATAATCAAAAAGAGAAAAAAATAAAAATTATTTGAAAAAATTAAATAAAAATGTTTTGAAACTATTAGCATTGCTATTTACTAAATAGGATCGGTCCATATTTGGACCTAATGCCCATATGGGCTATATTTTCGATTTTCTCTTCTTTTATGATTTTATAGAAAATATGGACACAAGTCTGTGTTAACCCATTCAAATTTCAGATCCAAACATTAGTTGGCTTTAAATCAGACTAGTGTAGGGTATTATATAGTCGGCATGCCCGACTTTAACTTTTTTACTCGTTTTCTATTGTGTTTTGCTAACTCGCGTTAAATTAGTGGTAAAAAGGTCAGAAATCTTAAACATTGTTTTCAAATCTACTATTTTAAAATTTTTTTAAAGAAATTTTCAAAAACCAAAGATTGGACTATAGGGTTTTATTAAGAACATATTGGAGATTAAAAACTACAAAAATTGTGAAAATTCCTTTTTCCATTTGGCTGGGGCAGAGATTTTATTTCAGCGGATTTCGATAAAACAGCGATTTTTGGCATTTATTTAGCTATTATTGAAGTTTTTCTTTTTTCTTCTTCTAATTCCAAATAATTTTGGCCAGAATATAACAACACAATACTTAATACTTCAATCATGAAAATTAGGGCTAAATATAAATATATTAAATTGCCCCTGTGTAAGGTCAGAGGTCAAATTTTAGGAGATTTTATTTTTTTAAACATATTAATCTAACAGTTATTCCTGAGCGAATGTTAATGAAACTTCTTGGTATTATTTTTCTAGGTCTAGAAATAATATTCTTAATTTAATTTTAGAAAATTAACCCTTAAATGCCCTTGCGGCTTTTTCGACCCTATGATGAAAATAGACTAATATTTCTTCAGTGGGGCATATAGGCCCAAACAGCACTTAAGGGTTAATATTATTTTTAGACCTAGAAAAATAATATCAAGAAATTCCATCAATATTCGCTCGGGAATATTTGTTATATTAATATGTTTAAAAAAAATTCAAATCTCCTAAAATTTGACCTCTGACTACAGGGGCAATTTAATGTACATATTTATATTTCGCCCTAATTTTCAGGATTGAAGTATTCAATCTTGTTTTGTTATATTCTGGCCAAAACCATGTGGAATTAAAGGAACAAAAAAGAAGAACTTGCCTGAAAACTAAATAAATGCTAAAAATCGCTGTTTTCTCGAAATCCGCTGAAAGAAAATCTCTACCCCAGCCAAATGAAAAAAGGAATTCCTACAATTTTTGTAATTTTTAAACTCCAATATATTCTTAATAAAACCTTAAAGTCGAATCGCTGATTTTTTAAAATTTCTTTAAAAAAATTTTAAAAAATTTATAATTGTAGATTTGAAAACAGAATTCTGACATTTTTGGTACTAATTTAAAATGATTTAGCAAAAGGCAATAGGAAAAATACTTCTTGTCTAAGTTTCTTGGAACTTATAGAATAAAAAAATATTTCTGTAGTAGATCATTTCAATAAATTTTAAAATTTGGACCCGAATTTATTGAATAAGTGGTCTGCGACACATCAGTTGCCTGGGGAAATTGTAATTACTCGGCTGTTTTTTAACCGATTTAAGCTTTTATTGCATTATTACTATTATTATTATTATTAGTTTGAAAATATCAATGTTTTCGAGAAAATTCACAAAAAGTCATATTTTCCCCTTGTAATCCGTGTCACAAACTTCAGGGCCGATGCGGCACATCTTCCCGATGTCAGGTTATTCTAATTTTTTGAGGGACGTAGTTTTACACGAAATAAATATTTCCAGGGGGTAGCCCGGTCAAAAACTCAAAATTTATTTTCCTCCATACAAGCTTGGAAAACCCTAGACTTTTTTTCGCTGCATGCCAGAAACGGACAAATTTTTTTTTTTGTAAAAATTTCTCGCGTGCACCTTAATTTTAGTTGTCTTTTAAAAGGGAATATTGAAGAAGACAGGTGAACTGGTAAAAGATATTGCAGAATTCAAAACCAAGTGGTTGTCGGCGTCGCGAAAAGTCGATGATGCACTCGTGCAAAAGATGATGGCGCGTGTGCGAGGAAAAGTCCGATCAGTTGCACATGGAACAAATAATAACTAATATTTTAATACTATTATTACCTCTAAACTTCAAAGTATTCGAATAAAAAAAAATTTATTTCAAAGCCATCTAGTTTTTTTCTGGTATTAGTTTGGTGTGTTCACCCTTTAACATCCAAGAAATGACGTAAAAATGTTCGACGGTTATTTAATTTTTGGGGGTTTATTTAATCTTTAAATATTGAGATTATTTCATTATTAAAAAATCCCCAATGAAATAAAATTAAAGCAGTTCGAACATTACTGCCTTTTCATTTATTCAATTTTTGGTGGTTATTTTATTTTGTTATAAAAAAGTTAAATTATTGGTAGTGTTTCCAATTCGGTTAATCGATTAACCGATTCCTCGATTAATCGTCTCTATTTCGGTTAATGTCGAAACAAATAATTTAAAACTCAAATAATTATTCGACCCGAATAATCGGTTAAAATAGGTCGATTAACGGGTTACATTTTTAATATGGAATTTTTCCTTTATTTTTTCCCAAAACTTCATAATTTTCTTAGCCTTGGCTAAAAAATTGCAAGAAAAGCTTAGAAAAACATATATTTACTAAAAATACCACCATATTCTTTAAAAATCGAGAGAAAAAGGTCCTTAAGCCTTTAAATACCTTTTTGGAGGAACTTCAAGCAAGTCGGCATTGCACCAGCGAGACACGTCATCTGTTTTATAAGACTGATAAACTTTAATAAAATTTGTTTGCAAATATTTTAACAAAATATCAAAGTTTCTATTTGTAAAAAAGAGCTTTAAAAAAACATCGCGAAAAGCCCAAATAATACAATACAATAGACAATGCTTCATTTCTGTTTTAATTCTTTTAAAAATTAAAACTAAATTATATTTCCATGTCCCTTAAGACAAGGTTGCATTTGTTTTAAAACTGTGTCACACAATTGACATATTAATTCTGTAAGAACTCTAGCTTTTCTTACTTCTCTCAAGAGAGTGTGTACAATCGGTTAAAAACAGGGATGCGCAAAATTGATTTGCAATTGTATTAGTGAGCAAGAGAGAGATCTGTACTGAAAAAAAAATTAAGCGAAATAAAAACTATGTCTTTTACATATTTGTTAATCTCCATATTTTTATACAATCTTAATGACATTTTCTGCAACCTATTTTTATAGATTTTAAACAAAATCTTCTATGTTAATACTTTTATGACAATTTTTTTTTTCTTTATTTCTATTAAAGGCATACTATGAAAGATTTTACTATGGAAATAAGCATAATGTCTTTTAATAACATATTCCCTAGATTCCTGAAAAGTTTAATAACGTAAAAGGCATTGCATGATATCAAAAACATTTTTCATCATATATTTTCTGAATGTCGTAATTATTTTTTTTCAATGCACATGAAAAAAATATCAAAACACCCGTTAAGCATGTGCACTCGTCGCTGTCTCAGTGACGACTAAATTAAAGAGCATAAGAATATGTGTGAGGTAGTAATTTCACAATTGTGCTATGAAACGCGCACCCCTGGTTCAAAACCACATAAATTCTATGACATGTTTCACTAGAATACCATGGAACCCGAACCCGTTTCAATGAAATTAAATTTTAATTCGAATTAAAAAAATAACCAAAAAGCAGAAAATGAAAGTTACGAAACTGAACTTTATATGCAATTTGACATCTATAACCGCACACTGAGGAAATTGTGTACATGCTATTTATGAATTTTTACACTGATTCAATTAAGTTTCGCTGGAATTCGTCCATTGAAAGTTTTCATGGAACTGATGCAGTTTTTGATAAAATTTTATGAAACATTTCATATTATTTATTAAAAATTTTATACACCCAAAAAAAGTTTTATTAAAAAGAGCTTCATAAAAAAATTAAGCTTTGTCATTCACTTTGGGAAGAAAACTTCATTAGCTTACTGAAAATTTTCATTAAAACTCGTCTGACGAAATGCTATCTATAGTTCGCTAAATGCTATCTGCTCAGTTCGCTCAAACTTTAGGTTATTTTTTATTATTAATGGCCCTTAGAAAATTTTTGCAGCGTAAATTAGTATTTTCGGTAACTGAAATTCAACTCAACTATTTTTTTTATATCGAGTCTCGATTTTTATTTCTTCAGGGGAGAAGGAAGAATCTTAATAAAATCTTCAAAACTTTAGATATAACATTTATTTAAATCAGGCATCGGCAAACATACACAACCTTATTTTGTGCTTGTATGAGTGAGTTGCAGTCTCTCTCTCTCTCTCTCAATGCACTGACAAAGAACGTTTGTATAACAAATTGAAAATTTTAAATGTTTATAATGGGAATATAAAATAAAAATTTAAAAGTAAACAACAACTACAAAAACAAATATCAAAAACAACAACACAAAAAGTTTTTATTTTTTTGTGTTGTTGTTGCTTAAAAATAAATTACCAAAAAAAAGTATCAATAAACATTATGCAGATTCCAAAACTTTTCAACCTTAGAATATTCAAAGTTGTTTTAAATATAGCGAGTTTATATACCACGTTGATATTTAACAAATACAGGCAGATCTTTGTGTTTTTATTGATAAAAAATTAAGGAAATACATTAATTTTGTATTAAACGATTAATCGCCAATTTTCTCGATTAACCGACGCGAATAACCGGTTAATCAATTTTAGGCATTTTTCGAATAATGCATTAACCGGTTAACCGCCTACGTCGAATAATTGGAAACACTAATTACACTATGGAACATTTTTGGGATTATTGTCTGGGGGGTGAGAAATTCCAAGTCAGGGTGATGGTACTAGGTCAGTATAGTAAAACCCTCAAAGGGTTTGGCGTTCGTATGTGTCATTTTTTTTATGACCTTTTAAATTTTTTCCTTATCTTGATGTTTTTTCGCTTAGTTGTAACTCGAGAACCACTTGTCCGATTTTGATGAAACAAATTTAGAAAAATTTAGAATTACAATTTCTTTAATCCGTTCATATAACATTTTTCTTTATAATCAACAGTTTTGCCGGTAAAAATAAATTTGTGGAGAAAAAAAATATTTTTTTGCCTAAAAATTAAAATTTTTTATGAATTTAAAAAAAAAAAATTTTAATTTTTAGGCAAAAAAATATTTTTTTTTCTCCACAAATTTATTTTTACCGGCAAAACTGTTGATTATAAAGAAAAATGTTATATGAACGGATTAAAGAAATTGTAATTCTAAATTTTTCTAAATTTGTTTCATCAAAATCGGACAAGTGGTTCTCGAGTTACAACTAAGCGAAAAAACATCAAGATAAGGAAAAAATTTAAAAGGTCATAAAAAAAAATGACACATACGAACGCCAAACCATTTGAGGGTTTTACTATACTGACCTAGTACCATCACCCTGACTTGGAATTTCTCACCCCCCAGATTGGCTGTTGTACTGTGTTATTGGCCGCCATCAATTATTTAAATACGTAAGAAACTAGTTGAAAAATATGCTTCGGGCAAAAATTTGATTTTTTTTTTAAATAAATCGCGTGCACGCAGAAAAAACAGGGGGAATATTACCTAAGTGCTATGTAATTATACAACTACATAATTTTTAAGTTAGTTTTACGAAGTTCTAGTATAGTATGCACATTTTTTTTGTAAAATATATACAATCCTTGCAAAATATATACATGTGTAGTAGAGTGGGCTGAACTTTGCCGAATTGCGAATTTCATAAACGGGGGGTGCGGAAAAGTTGCATATGCGTCCAGTAAACTGTAAAAAATAAAAATTTTTAAAATCGGTTCACGTTCAAGGTCCCCGCCGAATTGCGAATTTCATAAACGGGGGGTGCGGAAAAGTTGCATATGCGTCCAGTAAACTGTAAAAAATAAAAATTTTTAAAATCGGTTCACGTTCAAGGTCCCCGCAAAGCGGATGAAATTTCGGAAAGTTTAAAAAAAATCCTTAAATTTTGTTAAAAAATATTTGTTGTTGTGATATATTATTTCTAATAAATTATAGTTCGCTGAATCCAAAATAATAAAAATTTTTTAATCGGCCGAAGGGGTTCTGAAATATTGCTACTTGAATTTAGCTGAAAAACACGTTTTTTTCATTTTTCAGTCGAGCCTTCAAAAAGTTAGTATAAAAATGTTTTTAATTTTTTTCATTTTTAAATGAGTGTAAAAAAGTTTAAAAATCCAATACTTTTGTGTATAATATATTTTTCAAAACTTTTACAAAAAAAAAAAAAAAACTTTTAGGTATTTAATTTTATGCTAAAATATTCTTTTAATACAACAAAAAATAGAAAGTAGGATACTTTTCGAACATTGTGTGGACAAAAAAGAGGATACTTTTCGAGCATTGTGTCCCAAATCTCGAGATCCGATCACGCTATTTTATATTTATTATCAAAATACACTCTCAAAACAATTCCGTTGTGACAACCGAATTTCTTCCAACCGAATTGGGTCGGTTGCTGCAACCTCGTAATTCGGTTGCCCCAACCGAATTCAGTTGAGGCAACAGATAATTCGGTTGTCGCAACCGAATTGAAATTGAATTCGGTTGCCGCAACTGAATTCGGTTGCTGCAAACGAATTACGAGGTTGCAACAACCGAATCAATTCGGTTGGCAAAAAATTCCGTTGCCACAACGGAATTGTTCTGAAAGTGTACCCAAAATTATTAAAAAAGATGGACCAGTCATAAAAATGTTATTTATGTTAATCCAAAACAATAAATGGGTAAAATCTCTGATCACTTAATAAAAAAACGGTGTTCACAAAAAACATTCACTTTTAACTGTGAAAATTTTTACAACTTTTGTCGCAGCGTCCTTTTAATACCCTTCAACATTTTTAAACTTTTTTAAACTCAAATGAAAGATAATTTTATATAGATAGTAGATTTAAAAATGAAAAAAATTTAAAACATATTTAGACTACCTTTTTGAAGGCCCAATTAAAAATTAAAAAATCGTGTTTGTCAGCAAAATACAAGTACCCGGGTAAAAATCTTAATATGATGTCATATATAATTATATCTTATTTGATAAGTCCCCATCAGAGAAACAAGCCAGCCGCCGTGAGCCGTTTAAGCCGCCGCCGCCGGTCATTTTTGCTTCAGCCGCCGCCGCCGATTTTTTTCGGCTCATTTCGGCTGGAAGTATCAATTTTCAAATATAAAAAATTTAAAAATAAATATATTTTTTAAAAAGAATTTACTAATTCATTAAACTTGAACAACCAGAGCTAATAACAATTTTTTTATATGAAAAGAAAAAAGTTAAAATCTTCTAAATATTAAATTTTTATAAATATAATTTTTTTAAGCTATAAAAGCTTATATAAATTTATACTGTGAAAAAAATTAAAAAAAAAAGTTCTTAATGGGTTAATATAATACTTCAGAATGCAGCTCTTTGCAGATGTGTAAAAAATCAATTAATGAAAAAACATAGCTGCTTAACTTTGCTTTTAAAACTCAATATATGTATTTGGTGTACGCATTTTTATCAAAAATTATGACGAAAAATCGTTACAGAGTTGAAGTCGTGTTAGCATAGATATACGAAAAAGTTTGTAAAATGTATTAATTTTTGTTAAAAGCGTTACTTCTCCTCTTCATATAAATTCTTACAGTTAGTGTTTAGCTTCATTGGTTATTAAAATATAAGCTATTAAAGTTAAAAAACCTTACGAGTTACTGGTTACGGAGTTTACATTTGGCCTATAAAATTGGTTACAAATTTTATGTAGTAACCAAAAATTGGTCAGATTGTTATAAATTTTGTAAAACAGGTGACAATGCGCTGATATATATCGAAATATGTAACTCAAATGTAATCCATGCATTTGAAATTAGCTGGTTACATGGTTTTTATCACATTTTTTGATATCACACATATATATTTTTTCAATTCTAAAATACATTTTTAAAAATGGTCCAGTTGAATATTTTGGATAAATTAGACATTTTGTAACAAATAAATGAAAAAGTAAAGATAAGAGATAGTGTAAAATTCTATAATATTTAGAAAAGGACACTTTTACGGATAAATTGCTCAAACCAATGTTCGAATTGATCACATAATTTCATCATTTAAGGACATTATTGATTGGGCATCTAATTCAAATGGGTCCCTACAAGATATGTGCATCCTGCCCAAATTTTCTAACAAAGCCTACATTTAAAAGCCTTCAAACAAGTTTAATTTCTTAAATCAATCGATATGTATTTTTTCTATGGTCTTTATTTATTCCTTAATTTGTTAAAATTAAAAAGAATAAATAAAAAAAATTGATTCCCAGTATCCTGTAGTTCCAAGGGGGTTACATTTTCCCAATGTTGGGATTACTTTGGAGCCCTTTACATTGGCAAAAAAATGTGCTGGTAAAATTAATATTTTGCAAGTTATGTTTCAACGAAAAGGACTTGGTACTAAAAGGGTATGTTTATAATTTATTAAATAAAACTTGTATGTTATATTAAATATTTAGGACCATTTGTTAGATATAGTCTTGACTAGCCATGGATCTGTGCGAACATGAAACAAATCACACGTGAACCAACAACAAATCTTATATAAATTGATTTTATATATATTTGATAAAGTGCAGACGTTAATTGTGATCTCTTTTCTATAATTCTATTTAAAATTAAAAGCAATAACATTTGTTATTGTTTTAAGAAAAAACTTTTTTTTAATACATTGTATCAGTGTTGCCATAACGGCGATTTTCTCGTCAGATCTAGCAATTTTATTTCGCCCCTAGCGGGAAAAATTGTCCTGTAGCTATTAGCCAAAAATCTAGCGATTTTTTTATCAGCCGTAATATAATTTTTAAAACTCGGTTTTATGTTGAAAAATATTATAAAACTCGCACATTGATATTCCTTTATTATAAAACACAACATCTTAAACGATTTTAGTAAAAAAAAACTCTAAAAATACACATTTCGATAAAATATGGGTATGCACTTTTTCATCGTACAACGCCCTCTATTGTGTATTCGCAATACTAAGATTAATTCAATGAAAATCAGGACTCATTATTTGAAGCTTAATCGTAAAATTTTTCATTATTTAAAAGTTTATAACACTTCTTATTAACATATTAAAGAAATTTTTGAGTAAAAACTGCTTTAAGTACCATTTTTCAACAATCTAGCGATAAAATCGCTAAATATTTACACTGTTTATAATCTAGAGATTTTCTAGCGATTTTTGGGTCTGATCTAGCCATTTATTTTGAAAATTTGTTGGCAACACTGCATTGTATATTGAAATCAACAACAAATTATTACTTATTATTCAGTAGTAAACAAAGGGATTAATATTCTGCTATACTAATCCTCTGCTGTTACAACAAAATGGATAGTAGCAGCGAGTCTACTGAAGCACGCGATATTGTTTAGTAGACAGTCGCTGAAAACAAAACAATGAAACGACGACAAAATCGATCACCAGGATTAGTTAAGCATGCAATCAAAATAAAAAAAAACTACCAACAATGATGATTAGGGCAAGGAATTCCATTATTTCTCGATAGTCCAAAACTAATATGGACTAAACATTTATCCGATTCATCAAATTTAGAACAAACTGGAATCGATTTGTAGTTGCATATTTTGACATAAATGCATGTTTTTGCATATTTCGACTTTAAATACATATTTGGTGGCTTTTTAATGCATATTTTGTGCTTTTTAATGCATATTTGTCATATTTTTCATTTTTAGTAGCATTTTTTATTTTGTAAAAAAATATAAAAAATTGATACGTTTTCATATTTTGATTCAATCAAAATAAACATTTTTAAAACTTTATTGAACTATGGGAAATCTTCGAGTTCTGTGTCTGTTTGCAAAATAACTAACTTAAATATATTTTTAAGTTTTAAAGTGCATTATTTTTGCAAAAATTATAGTTTTTAGTGCATATTTCTTATATTGTTAGTGCATATTTTTCTTTTTTAACCGCATATTTTAGGCGCATATTTTTCATTTTTAAGTGCATGAAATTCCTTGCCCTAATGATGATATACCAAGTACCTACTAGCAACAACATGTTTGCTGCACTTGATGTAGACAATAATGATGATGATAATTATATTAACGATAATGCTAACAAAGAGCTGTCTGAAGAAAAACCGCCTTCAATAATTATTCCAAATGTTTCAGATATAAGAGCGATGATGAATAACTTTTCAAAAATAGTAAACCTTGAAGATTCTTCGTACAAATCCTTGAGAGATGGTCAGGTAAGAGTAATGGCAAAAAACGTAGGCATATAGAGTGATAGTAAAATATCTATCTTTCGTAAAAAAACTTAAACGTTTTCAAATCACATTACAAAATGTTGTTTTCAGCCGATCAAGCCGCCGCCGCCGCCGATTATTTGGTTGCGCCGCCGCCGCCGATTTTTATCCGGCTCAACCTCAATCGCCGCCGCCGCCGCCGATTTTTTGCTTGCGCCGCCGCCGCCGATTATTTTGGTCGGCTTGTTTCTCTGGTCCCCATATACAACGACATACAACTTGATCCGAAAAATGGGTCATCTACTTGTGTCTAATTATATCAAATAAGATATAATTTGATACAGTTTGATCCGAGATTTGTCCATATGCAGCACATCAAATTACATCTAATTCGATATAAAAATATCTGATTTTATATAACACTAGCGGGCGCAGCCCGCTACGTTGTTAGCGTGCCTTAAAGGTAAAGGGGGGGGGGGGGCTTCGCCCTCCACAATTTTTATTAAATTCGTGTTTTATTTAAAGTTTTTTTATTTAAAGCCTTCACCCAGCCACCACAAATAAATAATGCTGCACAACAATGGGTTTAAAATAAATAAATATTTGATCACTTTTTCTCATGAAAGTGGTTTGTTAGTAATGAATCCATAATAATTTGCAATATACGTGTGTATGTCAAGATAATTTGGTAAAGTGCGAACTTAGGTAGATAGACCCGTAAGTAGTTTTATTCATTTGTGTTTTAAATGAAAATAAAAAACGTAAAGCAGGGTTGGCAAACGATTTATAATATTAAAGATAGCGGTCGCAGCCCGCTACGTTGTTGGCGTGCCTTAAGGTTTAGGGGGGGGGGGCCCCTCCCCCCGACAATTTTTTTTAAATTCGCTTTTTATTTAAAGTACAGTTTTTATAATAAAAGCCTTCACCCAGCCACCACAAATAAATAATTCTGCACAACAATGGGTTTAAAATAAATAAATATTTGATCACTTTTTCTCATGAAAGTGGATTGTTAGTAATGAATCCATAATAAATTGCAATATACGTGTGTATATTAAGATAATTTGGTAAAGTGCGAACTTAGGTAGATAGACCCGTAAGTAGTTTTGTTCATTTGTGTTTTAAATGAAAATAAAAAACGTAAAGCAGGGTTGGCAAGCGATTTATAATATTAAAGATAGCGGTCGCAGCCCGCTACGTTGTTGGCGTGCCTTAAGGTTTAGGGGGGGGCCCCTCATCCCGACAATTTTTTTTAAATTCGCTTTTTATTTAAAGTACAGTTTTTATAATAAAAGCCTTCACCCAGCCACCACAAATAAATAATTCTGCACAACAATGGGTTTAAAATAAATAAATATTTGATCACTTTTTCTCATGAAAGTGGATTGTTAGTAATGAATCCATAATAAATTGCAATATACGTGTGTATATTAAGATAATTTGGTAAAGTGCGAACTTAGGTAGATAGACCCGTAAGTAGTTTTGTTCATTTGTGTTTTGAATGAAAATAAATAACGTAAAGCAGGGTTGGAAAGCATTTTATAATATTAAAAATTGCGGGCAAAGCTACGTTGTTAGCGTGTCTTAAACTTTTTTTTTAATTCCAGTTTATGTAAAGGTAGACCTGGCAATTCAAGTAAATTCACAAATTCAGTTGGAAAATTTACTGCGTCGGTTTCTTCCACCTGTGCTTCGTTACATGAAGTTTAAATATCGGAATATATAAGTTCCATTCCTTTTCTAAGGTTTTTTCTCTTTTAGAAAATTTGTTTAACTTTTTCGAGAGTATGTTTCAATGCTACATAAGTTTCATATTCCGTTGATAGTGTTTGAACAGGTAATTCCCTCTTCCAATCCATTTGCATTGTCTATAATTTCAATTCCACTCGTTCAACGTTTATATCCACTTCATTCCACTTGTGTAGTGTTTCAATCCCACTCGTTTCCTATTTAGTTTCTTAATTTTAGTGTTTCATATACACTTGTTCTTTAAGTTTTAGGTTTCTAGCTAAAGACGCAGACGTTAAGGGGGGGGGGGGCAATTTTCCGCTTTTGAACCACCATTTTTACCACGTTCCTGTCCAAAGTCCTAGAAATGCCTTGTCGATAAGTTAGCCCATACTCCAAGGAAAACATATTATATATTACAGATTTCTAGCCGAAGGGTTCGGTTAGGCCATCAAGGGGGAGAATTATTCCGTTTTTACCCCTCCCGGTAGGAATTTCCAAAAATTCCGTCTTAGAGGACGTCTGCGTTGGAGGAGGAACCTACTACATACATAATTTTAGGTCTCTATATCCAGCAGTTTGGCCAGGCCGTCAAGGGGGAAGTTTTTTCCCTTTTTACCCCTCCCGGTATGAATTTCCAAAAATACCATCTTAGGGGACGTCAACGTTGGAGAAGGAACCCAATTTAAGATCCCTTGTTCCAGCAGTTTGGCCAGGCCGTTAAGGGGGAGACTTTTCCTGTTTTTGACCCTACCTGTAGAAATTTCCAAAAATCTCATCTTAGCGTATGTCTACAATAGAGGAGGAACTTTAATACCAAATTTCAACTTCCTACCTCCAGCGGTTTGGGCAGGCCTTTAAGCGGCACTTTTCTCTTCATTAATCCCCATTTTTGCAATGTCCCTGTCCAAAAAGCACCTTCTCGGTAAGTGAGCACATACTCCAAGTAACATATGTTTTACATTTCAGGTTTCTAGCCAACTTTTACTATTTGTGCCCCTCTCGGTAGGAATTTCCGAAAATCCATCGACAGGGAATTCCAGCTTCCTAGTTCCAGCAGTTTGAGCAGGCTGAGAGGAACTTAAGTACCGAATTTCAGCTTCCTAGTTCCAGCAGTTTGGATAGGTCGTTAAGGGGCAACTTTCCCTTTTTGAGCCCCCATTTTATAACGACCCTCTCCAAAATTCAAAAAAGTATCTTTCTAATAAGTTAGCCCTCACTCCAGGGACCCACATTTTAAGCTTCAGGTTTCTAGCCGAAGGGGTTTTTACCGGCCCCCAAGGTGAGGCTTTTCTTCTTTTTGCCCCTCCCTTTAGGAATTTACAAAAATTCCATCTTCGCGGCTATCTGCGATGGATGAGGAACATTCATATCAAATTTCAACTGCATTGCCTTAGCGGTTTGGGCAGGCCGTTAGTGGGGACATTTTTCCCTTTCAACCACCATTTTTACTATGTTCCTGTTCCAAAATAGAAAAATTACGTTGGCGGTGAGTTAGTCCTACTCCAAGGAATGCATATTTAAAATTTTAGGTTGGCCAAAAGGGATTGGGCAAGCCGTCAGGAGGAGACTTTTACCTTATTTCCCCTTCCGATAGGAATTTCAAAAATTCCGTCTAAGCGGACGCCTACACAGAAGGAGGAACTCACACCGAGTTTCCTTTTGGGATATCCTGTAGGGAATTCCAAAAATACAAACTTAGTCGATGTCTACTACAGTGGAGGAACCTTTAGACCAAATTTCAACTTCTTACCTCCAGTGGTTTGGGCAGGCACTTTTCCAATTTGTGAGACTGTTTATGGGGAGACTTTTCTCCTTTTTACCCGTTCCGGTATGAATTTCCAAAAATCCCGTCTTAGCGCACGTCTATGCCGAATATCAAGAAACCTTGTTTAGTGGAGATATCCGTGGGGGGAGGAAAAAAAGTAGTTTTTTTGAAATTATATATTATTTTAAATGGTACTTTTTGGAAAAACGAAATTTTTTGGAAAAAGATACTTTGTTTTTACAAAGTACTTTATTTGTACTTTTTTTGGAAAAGGTATTTTTTTTTAAAAGGGTGTTTTTTTTGGAAAAATGTATGTTTTTTGGAAAAGAAAAAGGAATTTTTTTGGAAAAGGTACTTCTTTTGGAAAAGGAAAATTTTTTTAGAAAAAGGTCCTTTTTTTTGGGAAAAGGTACTTTTTTTTTGGAAAAGGTACTTTTTTTGAAAATAGGTATTTTTTTAAAAAAATGTACTTTTTACTTTTTTCGGAAAAAGGTACTTTTTTTGGAAAAAGGTACTTTTTTTGAAAAAAGGTACTTTTTTTGGAAAAAGGTACTTTTTTTGGAAAAAGGTACTTTTTTGGAAAAAGGTACTTTTTTCGGGAAAAGGTACTTTTTTTGGAAAAAGGTACTTTTTTTGGAAAAAGGTACTTTTTTTTGGAAAAGGGTACTTTTTTTGGAAAAAGGTACTTTTTTGGAAAAAGGTACTTTTTTTTGAAAAAGGTACTTTTTTTGAAAAAAGGTACTTTTTTTGGAAAAAGGTACTTTTTTTGGAAAAAGGTACTTTTTTTGGAATAAGGTACTTTTTTTGGAAAAAGGTACTTTTTTCGGAAAAAGGTACTTTTTTTGGAAAAAGGTACTGTTTTTGGAAAAAGGTACTTTTTTTGGAAAAAGGTACTTTTTTTGGAAAAAGGTACTTTTATTGGAAAAAGGTACTTTTTTTTGAAAAAGGGTACTTTTTTTGGAATAAGGTACTTTTTTTGGAAAAAGGTACTTTTTTCGGAAAAAGGTACTTTTTTTGGAAAAAGGTACTTTTTTCGGAAAAAGGTACTTTTTTTGGAAAAAGGTACTTTTTTTGGAAAAAGGTACTTTTTTTGGAAAAAGGTACTTTTATTGGAAAAAGGTACTTTTTTTTGAAAAAGGTACTTTTTTTGGAAAAAGGTTCTTTTTTGGGAAAAAGGTACTTTTTTGGGAAAAAGGTACTTTTTTGGAAAAAGGTACTTTTTTTGGAAAAAGGTACTTTTTTGGAAAAAGGTACTTTTTTTGGAAAAAGGTACTTTTTTTGGAAAAAGGTACTTTTTTTGGAAAAAGGTACTTTTTTTGGAAGAGGGTACTTTTTTGGAAAAAGGTACTTGTTTTGGAAAAAGGTACTTTTTTTGGAAAAAGGTACTTTTTTTGGAAAAAGGTACTTTTTTGGAATAAGGTACTTTTTTTGGGAAAAAGGTACTTTTTTTGGGGAAAAAAAAACTCCCGTCTTGGTGGTTGTCTACGATAGTGGAGGAACCTTTATACGAAATTTCAACTTCCTACCTCCAGCGGTTTGGGCAGGCCGTCAAGGGGGGCATTTTTCCCCTTTTTAACCCCCATTTTTACAACGTCCCTGTCCAAAATTCTAGAAAGTACTTTCCAGAAAAGTTAGCCCCTACTCCAAGGAACACATATCTTAAATTTCAGCTTTCTAGCCAAAGGGGTTTTGGCAGGCCGTCAAGGGGGACACTTTCCCCCTTTTTGCCCGTTCCGGTAGGAATTTCCAAAAATCCCGTCTTAGCGGACGTCTACCCCGAAAGAGGAACCTACATACCAAATTTCAACTTCCTAGCTTCAGCGGTTTGGGCTGGGCGATGTTGAGTCAGTCAGTCAGTCAGTCAGTCAGTCACGTTATTCTTTTATATATAGAGATTGTCTAATAGTAAGTATACTTTTTATGCATTCCGGCTATTAAATTGATATTGAAATTTCTATAGCTTGAACAATTTTAAAGTCCCAAATTTTATAACATAAAATAAAAATTTTAATGCTTTTGTCTTCTAAATCGTACCCATCATTTTTTAATATAAATTTTATATGCAAAAAAATCACGTGAAAATTATTTAGCTGTGGAGAAATTAACTCTTAAGTTATATTAATTTGTATGAGATCATATAGAAAGTTATATAAAATTACAAGAATATATTTTTAGTAATACGATACATACAGTGTTATATAACTTAGTATCGAACCATATATAATCATATCGGTCACTACATATATTTTGATTAGTTTTATATGGCTTATGTAGTTATATATGGAGTCAGATGTGGGGATATGTAATAACATCAATTACCGTACAAAAAATTCATTGAAAAAATAATATCAGATGTAGTTATATATAATGATATGTGTCTTAATGTGACTCCATTCACTGTAAGATATAACCCAATCACATTATATATAACAATATATAAGTATTTTTACTCGGGTAGTAATATTTCAGAACCCTTTCGGCCGATTAAAAAATTTTTATTTTTTTTGGATTCAGCGAACTATATTTTATTAGAAATAATATATCGCAACAACAAATATTTTTTAACAAAATTTAAGGATTTTTTATAAACTTTCCGAAATTTCGAAATTTCAACCGCTTTGCGGGGACCTTGAACGTGAACCGATTTTCAAAATTTTTATTTTTTACTGGTTACTGGACGCATACGCAACTTTTCCGTACCCCCCGTTTTTGAAATTCGCAATTCGGCAATACATACCCGATCAAAAAAATTTATATGTAGTCGTATATAGTAATATCTTGTGTTATCTTATAATATGTGAGTATATATGTTGTCATGAATAGCCACATATAATTATATCTTTCTTATGTGGTACCTTATATAAACATATATTTTTATATATTGTCTTTTATAAAATTAGATATCAACCATATATGCTATACATAATGAGATATCACAGATCTGTTGTCATATATAATTATAAATGATCATATATAACATAATATATATATTATAAATTTTTTTTGGATGTATGATGTAAGATATTTTTATATATGATTATATATTACATTAAATGCTATAATATATGATTATATATGATTCCATATATGGTGCAAGATTAACAATATAATTTTAGATATGATTATATATAGTCCCACGTCAGTAACATTTTCTATGTGTTTAATATATAATTATATATAGTCAAATATTACCTGAGAGACCCTACTATCGAATCCCAGCTCGGGCACAAAAAAAATTTTTTTTTTTTTACTTTTTGAACTCAATTTAATTTACTTGTAAATATTCTTTTTACAGATCTTAAAAAAATTAACCCATTTATTGCCAACAGCACCTGAAAGCAGTGTTGCCAAAACTTATTTAGGAAAAAATGCTAGATTTTTTTGAAAAAAATGCTAAAAAGTGCTAAAAAGTAAAAAAAATATGCTAGAAAAAATATGCTAAAAGTTTTTTTTTATTAAATTCGTTAAAAGAAAGTATTTCAGTAACTTTTTACAATTAAATTGAAAACAAGATATCTACAATTATGCCTTCAATTAATTCTGTTAACTAACTGCCTGTTTTTATAAAAAGAATCAGACGAATTCGTTAAAAAATTTGAACGAAAAACACAAACTTAAAAACATTTTGCTTTAAACTTTTTTGCCGCATCTGTTCTGCATAGATGGTTTCACAAATTTGTGCAAAAAGTTTGAAACAAATACGTTTTCAAATTAGTGTATTTCATACAAATTTGTTAACGAATTCTTCTGATTCTTTTTACAAAAACACCCATTAAAATTATATAAAAGATTAATTAAAAACAGTTCAAAAGTTAATGCTTGTAAAAAATCATAAAACCTTTAAAATAACTTCAAAAAATTAGCTTTTTTGCGAAGAAGTGCTGGTAATGTGAAATACCCATTATGTTTTTTCAGTTTTCTGCCAAAGTTCTGTCTGTTCTCTATCCCATTTTGAAATTTCAGCATCTTTTACTTTAAAAAAATAATTTTCGCGGTCAGGTTTAAACTTTTTTTCTGTTAGATTTTTGATATGATTTAATGAAAAAATGTATAGGTGTTAAACTTAAAAAGAAATTAGAACTCACTGAAATTCTTAAAACATAGGAAAACACTAATTTCACGGAGATAGGAAAACGCCAATTTTATTTTCTGTCTTACTGAAAATTAACTGTTGCGATTATTCGCAAAACTTCATATTTTATGTCAATAAATAATATGAACGTATAAAAATATTTCCCAAGCGAGCCCTAGTTTCTGAGATACACTAACAGAATTATCATCACTTCAGTAATGAATTTCTTCATAGTTTCAATGAATATCCCACTCCTCCAATGAATAAATTATTCAGCCAAGGAAGAGCTTCATAAAATTTATAAAGCAATTAAATAAAAAGTATTTGGCAAATGCAAAAAGCGTAGTAAATTGTACCATATTTTACGGATGTACAAAATATATCTAATGATGGAATTCATAAAATTATAAAGTTTCATAGAATTTTATAATAAGCTTAATTCAATTAATGAAATGCCTTATCAATGTTTCGAAAAAATTAATATGATTTATAAAAAAATTTCATAGTCCAAAATTAATAATAAAAAATTAATAAAAAAAAATAAAAAATAAATAAAAATTATAAGATAATTCTCGCAGTATGAAAATTAATGCACATCACTAAAACTCGGGCTTATGGTTATATAAAACTATTGTATTTGAGAATTCAATTTTTAATTTAAAATTCTAATTGTATGAAAATTATTAAAAATTAATGAAATGACGATATTTTATAAAAAAATTAAAAAAAAGGAAATACTATTGAACAATTTCATATATATAAACAATATTTTCATTAAATTTATGAAGATATAATTTATGAAATTCAATGATTTTTTTAATGAAATTATGAAATTTTATGAAAGAAAAGATATGAAAAATTTTATAATATTAATTAAATATTATATACATTATGAAATTCTTCATTGATTCTACGAAAAAAATTCTATGAAATTATATCATTAATATCATGAAGGATAATTCTTTCACATTAACTTGCGGTAAAAGTTTTTTGAAGATAAAAAATAAATTGTTTTATGTTCGGTTACATTCAAAATTAAATCGTAAAATAAGATGTTTAATGATTCAAACAATGAGGGCTAGAATAAGGAGTATTTACTGCACTCAACCCTTTTTAAAAGGTCTCCAAATTGTAATAGACAACTGGGATTTTGAAACTGTAGTGATATTTTAATACATATTCAGAATATAATAAACAACACAAAGAAAAAGTAAAATTTAATTAAAATCGTTTAAAAAAATCTAAAATAATTAATTAAAAGTACCACTATTAACACAATTTTAGCATTTTATTATAAACTCTAAAAATCCCAGTTCATTTGATAAAACAAGAGCCGTGAATGTTTGTTTGTTGATTCAATGTTTGTTACGTTTTTATATCGGAAGCAACAGTAATAATATTTTTATAGCATAAAACTCCAAATTAATGCAAAATATTATAAAAAAAAGTTTTAAATATGCTAAAAATATGCTAAAATTTTTTGGAAAAATGCTAAAAAAAATGCTATATGCTAGATGATTTTTTTTCATGCTAAAAGCTTTAAAAATATGCTAAATCTAGCATTAAATATGCTAAATTGGCAACACTGCCTGAAAGTTATGTTTACTGCAACTTGGGATTAATAATATTTTAATATGTAATTATGTATTGTCATATATAATATTACCTCAAATTTCGTTAATGCACATGTGTGGACATACATACATATGTGATGCATGTATGGAGATTTATGTATCCATGTATGGACATGAATGCAAGTTTATGAGCATGCATGAACATACATTTAACCTGTATGTATTCATTAGGGTTTGGGATTTCCCAGACATTTTTATTTCCCGGGAAACGGGAATAAAAAAATCCCGGTAAATATTTTTTAACAAAATTGTTAATGAAAACCACCTATATAAATAATTTTTGTTAAAAAAAACACTATTTCAGTACAAATGCAGTCTGTATAGTGAGAATTCAAAGTAAAAATATCAGAATGTTGAACATTTGATTTCACATAAGTTACTCTAAGCACTGCCAAATAAATTGCATGATTCCAGCAGAAAGCACCCACTACTGGACTGTCGGAAACAAACCGCTTTATCACATTTGGCTCATTTTCTTCAAAAAAAGTTGCATGAATATCAATTTTTTTTTGTGAACCAAATTTAGATGTCGGATAAACTACCTCCGTTAACCATTAGTCTTTTAGGGCAAATATTGCACTGCGCTGTATTGTCCTTTTTTGTAAAGTATTTCCATACTCCGACATTTTATTATTTAATATAAAATAATATATTAGTTTGAAAGCAGGTGTAATTAAATAAAGTAAATTTACTTGAAAATATTTTATTAATGGAAACGTTACTTATAAAATTATTGGCAATTAATATAAAGGATTATTTTAAATTTAAAGTCGACTTTATTTTTAATCATACGGTTTTGTTCATTTTGTGTATGAAAGCCCTACAAAAATATTTATATTTTCAAATATTTTGATTGGTTGAAAATAAATTAACCAATCAGAATGCTCCAAATATAAACCAAGTCAAGGTATACTGCCACCCAATATGTTAACTAAAGTCGTCTTTAACTAAAATATACATTTTTTTTTTTTGTTAAAGAGAAGCAACACTCAGGAAATTCTTCCTATTACTTAACGTATTGCTTCCTTTGGAAAGGGGATAGAGGAGAAGTACAAAGTGGTGAAAGATGAAGGGCTTCAAATATGGCAACACTGCAATTGCGCGAGATGTTGAATCTTAGAACAGTTGTTGCGCGCCATCTGATGAAGAGTTGGCGGACTTTGTTGAAGCTTTTTAGGTCATAGCCCTGTTATATTATTTTACTTCGGTGGGGTTAAGTGATATGGGAACACCGAAGGAGGACGCTGCGATATGTATGAGGGATAGAAAAAACTAATGCATATTATTATTTTTCATAAATTGATGTTGCCTTGGTTGGGGCTCGAACCCGCAACCTTGTAACAGTCCAACGCGCTAACCATTACACCACAGCGCCCCCAATTAAAAAGGGCGATTATTTGTAAGAAACAAAACTTTTTGTTCACATTTCTTTTAAACATTTTACCAGATTTTTAGGTTTTACTACTTACATTTTGAATAGGTTATGCGAAAAATCTTTATTACTTAAAAGGGAATCAATTTCTTTTTTGTGTCAAAGAAATTGATTCCCTTTTAAAAAATTTTAACATTAACATTTTTGTTTTGGTATTTAAAATGTTTTTTATGACTTAAATTAAAAAATCCTATTCTAAATAAAAATAATTTAATATTTTTCAAATTTCCCATTTACCCGGGAAAAATATATTATTTTCCCGGGAATTCCCGCCAAACTTTTCCCGGGATTTCCTAACCCTAGTATTCATATACGAGTATGTCGATTTTTAGCTTGGAGATTTATTAATCAGTAAAATATTTCTAAGCGCACATAAATTATGATATTATAATTTTTATATCCTTCACATTTTGAAATCATAATTTATTCTTATTAGAGAACTTTTTAAGTTCCAAAACGACTATTCTCTTTCAAAAATATATACCTTTAACGCCTCTAATTTAGCACCTTTTCTCTGAGAAAATAACGCCTCTAAAAATGCGAGAGTTGTAATAACCAAAAAAGTTCTCTTCAATAAGTTTTTATATGATGTGGCTCTTGGCCTTCAAAGAGAAATCATTATATATATATAAGCAGTTTAACGTAGCGATATAGTCGTGATCAGGGAAACAAGCCGATCAAAATAATCGGCGGCGGCGGCGCAATCAAAAAATCGGCGGCGGTGGCGGCGATTAAGGTTGAGCCGGATAAAAATCGGCGGCGGCGGCGCAACCAAATAATCGGCGGCGGCGGCGGCTTGATCGGCTTGATAGAACATTATACACGTGTTTTAAAGATGTTTAAGGTTTTTTCCAAAATATAGCAGTAGAAAATTGTGCAAAAGAATTTGGAATTATCAAATAAAAAATAATTTTAAGTTAAATTCATCGATAAAAATTACAAATTTTTAGTTTTTGAACGGAGCTAGAAGGAGAGATAGTTGGGCTTTCCAAATATATACATATGTTTATATATTCAACAAAATTGTGTGGAAATATTTTCAAATAAAACTGATTTTCTTAATTTTTTCTTATTTTGTTTAATTTTGACGGCTTTTAATTGCAATATTTTGTTTAAAAAAAACTAATTTTTATCTAATTTATTCTTTATTCAGGGCAAAATGAAGTTCTATTTTAATCGCTTTAAAATTGTCAAAGTTATACATTTTTTTATAAACATGGAATCTCTGCATTTATAAGAAAATTGAAAATATTAAACTTAATGATTGTGCAAACAAGAACCTCGAGTTGCTGAAATTAAATGTTTAGAAAAATTACGACAACTTTTTCAATTAATTTAAACAAAAGATTTTACTAAGAACTAAACCCATGAATTACAATAGTAAAGAATTGTTTAATACTGTAAAAAAGCCGTCAAAGTATACAAATTAAAAAAAAATTAATTTTAATATTTAAAAAAAAAACTGTCAACATATTTCAGTTACAAATAAATAATTCTATATATATTTGGAAAGCTAAATTTTTTGTCTTTCCAAAAACGTTACAATATTCAAAATCGGTTGAAAAATTGCTGAATTTCAAATTGTTAAGTGCTTGAAGTCGCTCATAAACAGAGTTTTGACACTATCAAAATTTGTTCTGAATTCCGAAACCTTTTAATTAGAGTGGTTTTGTAAAATCACACAAAATTCAAAATGTCGGAAATTGACTGTTTCAACAAATTTTAAAATAAATTTTAACATATTAATTTTTGCAACAAAATATTCCATTTACTTTCACCAAGCTTTTCCAACACGAAATAAAACGAAGAAAATAATTCGGATGTGGATCACAGAACAGCAAAAAAATTCGGAATGTTTCACTTTAGAATTTTTTATGTGGATTCGGAACTTAGAAATAAACAAACTCTATTTTCACTCAAAATTAAATGTGTTTTTAGAATAAACTAGAAAAAAATATGGTTCGAAAAAAATTATGCTCGAAAAGATGTCAAAGTTGAAAAACTTAGAAGAAAAGTTAAAAAATTCAGATATTCACCCCTGTTCTTAGTTCCGAAACTTTTTAATTAGAGTTGATTTGTAAAATCACACGGAATTAAAAATTCCGAAAATTTGTTGTTTCTACCAAATTTTAATATTCATAGACTAATTTTAAAATAAATTATTATATAATAATTGTTGTTAAAAAATATGTATTCGTTTCACTACCATCAAGCTTTTTCTACACGAAATAAAACGAAAAAAAAAATTCGGATGTGGATCACGGAACAGCAAAAAAATTCGGAATGTTTCACTTTAGAATTTTTTTGTGGATGCGGAACTCAGAACAGCGTCGATTATTGTAAATATCTTCGTCCGCAATGTCTTAAAAATGTGTCTTTTGATAATAATTTCAGGTGTACTGAAATTTCTGAAAAATGTGATGTGATCTACTTAACCAAACCTACCACCATAAATTCGAATGAATTAATTCTTTAATTCACTTTTGGACTTTTAATTAAAATTTACTAATATATCTTACGATTATACCATTCCTTATGAATTCATTCACTGGCTTCATTCTTTTAATTTTCATGCATAATGAATGAATTCTTTCATGAATTCATTCTTTTTATAATGATCTTTCACGTTTCATTCGGTTTGTAAAAGTTTACAACAAATGTTGCGTTTTTAATTATTTTTATGGGTTGTGTATATGATATCAATATTAAATCCCTAAAATAAGCCACATTTTTATTTAATTTGTAATTATAAACTAAAGTGTTGTCAGAATCATTAGTATATTCATCCCTTAGATCTTTTACTGATTTAATAAAATGACAATTTTGATAAGCCATTTTGTAAAAGATTAGAATTAATGAAAAAATTAATTATTTAATTTGATTGTAATTCTATAAGGAATGTATTCAACAGAAGAATGCATTCTATTTAATATTAAAATTTGGGAATGAAACCTATGAATTAATTATAAAGGAATGTTTTGATGGAATGATATATATTCAATTTCTAAAGCTGAATTCGGTTTTGTGCGAATTAACCTAAAATTTAATTAATTCTTTCGAAGCTCTGCCTACAATCTACACTTGGTCATTTGGAAAGTATATATGTATATTGTTCATTTGGATTCTCTCCTCTATTGCATATCCAAATTTCAGCGAAATCTGTCAGAAGTTTTCAAGCAAAACTTCCAACTTAAGAAATATTTATGACAAAAATCCTTCTTAGCTCTGACTATAAATGGTTCTTTTATTTTTTTTAACTACAAAAAAATACTCTTGATGGTTCAGGAAATGATGAAGTAGAAAATTTGTTTTAAAAATGACATTTGCTTTTAAATTTTTTATTTTGGAAAATTGATACTTCCAGCCGAAATGAGCCGAAAAAAATCGGCGGCGGCGGCTGAGGCAAAAATGACCGGCGGCGGCGGCTTAAACGGCTTACGGCGGCTGGCTTGTTTCTCTGGTCGTGATATTTGTTAATGAAGTCTAATTTTTTTAATACACCATAATCTCCCAGAAAAGGGGGTTTTGGTGTTTCTCATAAACTAATGAGGATAGATAATTGAAATTTGCTTCGTTTTATGACGAAAAGAAAATTAACCAAAGGATTTTTGGCTATTCGAATGTTTAAGGGGTAAAACGGGGATGAGAAGTTCCAAAAAATCGATTTTCGAACGTCATTTTTGGTGGATAGGAGGGGGAGGGGGCAAACATGTTACATATTTTTTCTAATTTGAGGACCCTTAACAAGAATCTGAAGCCAAAATAATAGTAATATCCGCAAACAAAAAGTCGGTAGTGAAAACGTTAAAATTTAAAAAAAAAAAAAAATAAGAAAAACTATAAATGAGGCCCTGCAGAAGAAACTGCCAAAACTAGCAGAATTGGTTTTGCTAAATATTAGTAAGATAAAAACAGCAAGAACAAAATTCTAGCTATGTGTTAGTTAACTGAAAATAGCAATTAACCCTGCTAAAATTAGCAACAACTTTTGCTTAGTTTTAGTCGACTGAAAACATCATAAATTTTTTATTTTTCATAGCAAATGTAGATTTTTTTAATATAAATAACGATTTAACTCACTGAAATTAGGACACTACTATTGTTAAGCAATTATTATTATTTTTTTTTGTTATTTTAACTGTTACTTTCATTCAACTAAATTTAACTTAAATATAACTAAAATTTGGAGATATAACAGCATTTTGTTGCTGTTTCTTGTCTACTAATATTCAGAAAAATGTTTTTCTGAATTAAGCAGGGTAAATTGTCATTTGTATTGTACTAAAATATAACTAACATTTTGTAGATTTTGAATTCCCATTGTGGCAACGCTGACACAAGCTTACACACTACATGTGTATGTATGTTTTTTATACAAGAGTGTAGTTACGTCTTTTTGCATTAAGAAATACATGTACTTGTAGTTACGTCCGTTTGAATTTCTTTAATAAAGTCGCCATTTTTGATCGTAGAAGTCTAAAATTTTGTGTGAACATGTAGTTTGATAAAACGAACCATAATCGATAAAAAAAAACTCGATTTCAAATTTTTGTGTAGTTACGTCCGTTTGCATTTAAGGTGACGATATATAAATTTATATAATTATATATAACTCAGTAACACGAACAATGTTGTCTCATATAGGGAGTCATGTTGAATAGCAGTGTTTGGCTGAGTGAGTTAAGTGGCCGACTACAACGCCAGCAACCTGGGTTCAAATCCTGCCGACGGCATTTTTTGTTTGTTTTTTTTTTAATGAAATAAATATTTTTTAAATAATAATTTTTTTTGACTCAAGATCATAAATTAATATCACTTTCTGTTTAAATTATTTTCAAATCAAAGAAAGATGATACAATTTTTACAAGTAAATTACAAAGAATAAAAATTATTGAATAAATTCGATAAGACCAGCAACCCAAGTAAAAAAAATTGATATGGAGCCATATGAAGTTATATTTAATTATATATAATCTTTTATGTAATTAGATATAATTATATCCGAAAAATGAGAACGTCTTATTGTATCATATTGTATCGAATTGTATACAATTGTATACAATTGTATACAATTTGTTACAATTTGATACAATTTTATGCAATTCGATACAATTGTATCCGAATTTTGTCCTCATCCAATTACATCAAATTATATCTTTTTGTATAAAATTATATAAAATATTATAAAAGTGGACATAGTTTGATACAATTATATCTAAATATTAACCTTATACTTTTTATCATATTATATAGGACCATATCTAACAATATACATACAAAAATAATTTTTTTAAATAAAAAAAAATTTTCAATTACTTGTAATTGTAATTGTTCTTTTTTGAATTGCAATTACAAATAATCGGCCTGATTACAGTGTCGAATTTGTAGTCGAAATTTTCGACTCCATATAAAATGATTTTGTATATAATGGAAATTATAAAGAAATGAAACTCTGATGCTGGATGTTTTTAAATCTGAGTGCTATATATGGTAAATCCAATTGAAAAATTGTTCAAAAGTTGCGTTTTTAGTGAATTTTCAGCAAATTCGATTTAGTTTCGACTACGACTACGACACTCGTAATAAGGCCGAATATGTAATTATAGATGAGTTTTTTTCAATTACAATTACATGTAATTGTGTAATTGCATGTGTAATTAATTACAAAATGTAATGATTAACCCCAGGCCTGCTGGAGATCTTATAATTTCGATAAATCTTCCATCACTTTTATCCAGATTTATCATGACAGTGCAATAAACATGAAAAACACATGATTATATTAACTTATTAAACTTACAATCAGAAAATTCTCACGCAAACCAGTAAAAATTACTAAAAACATATGATGCAAAAAATAAACTCACACACGAATCAATCACGGGTTGTTCTTACTCACGTTCACGCACGAATCACTTAAGTATAGTAATTATTACTCACGATCACGTGTGAATAACGTGACTCACGAACATTTCGTGTCACGCGCCAATCCCTAGTAATTACTAAATCTAAAACTAGTTCAAAATCATTGAAAACATGGAACCAAATATAATACAATACGGTTTTATATGGACTTTATATATTTTTATATAAAATCACTTTGAAAAAATTGCCTATGTGGGATGATATATAATTATAGATGATTTTATAAAGAACGTTATAAGTTATATATGGGTTCATAGTCGTCAATATATAATCATAACTAACACAAATTATAAAAGATTTCTTATATGGATCCACATAGTTTTATATTATTATGTATAGTGTCATACTAAATTACATATAAACGTACATGTAATTATGTCTTTTATATGTTACCTTATGTACTTATATATAGCACATACATATATATGTAGGCCAATATGTAATAATATAAAATCACATATGTCTCCATATTAAAACATTTGAGGAAAAAATATCTAACATATGACTATATAAAAGTATATCTGCTTGAATTTCAAAGCATATGTGGCCATATGTAACTAAAAATTACTATATGCAATTACATAAAATAATATATGATTATATCAAAACTTTTTTACTCGGGAAGGCAGAATGCGCATTTGATTTGAAAATAATTTAAACAGAAAGTGATATTAATTTATGATCTTGAGTCAAACTAAAATAACATTCATTTACTTAAATAACAGATCAACTAAAAACATTTCCCCCATTCATAATTTTTTTTTAATTTTTCGTGTTATTTTTAAAATTTTTTAAAATTTAAATAATTCCAAATATATGATAGGACAAATTTTGATCTCAAATTATCCAATTCGATCTGCCAAAATTAGCTTATCCGTTTGCATCTAATTGGATGTAAATTAATCCCTTGGGATATTTTGGGATCTATCAGAATCTTAATTTGATATTATTGGATATTATTGGATATCCCAATTTTGAGATCTATTTGGATATAATTTAATCCTGTAATATATTTAAGGGATCTGATTGGATATTACTGGATACCCCAATTTTGAGATGAACTTGGATAAGATCATATGTCGATATCTATATCAAATGAGATATGACTACATATGCTAGATATAATGTTTTTTTGATCGGGTATATTTTGCTAGAAAATTGTAAAACTTACGTCGAACTTATGTAGTTGTATAATTACATAGCACTTAGATAAAATTCCCTCTGTTTATTTTTCTGCGTGTGGTTTTTGTCATCATAATAATGAATAAAAAGCGACTATTATAGATTTGAACAGAGAAATTTCTATTTCAGAGGAAATGGCTCTGCGAAACCCGATCAAAACCCAATTTAAAATTCCAACATAGGGGGTTATTTCATTATGAAACTTATTTTCAGCCTTTATTTCATTGAGGGTTTTTTCGTAGCACCTGTTTTCCCTTTTAATTTTTTAGATCCAATTTTACTACAAGTTGTTCTCCATTTTTGTGCAATTTTCTGGTACTTTTTATTTCTCCGATTATGACGCATTTTCTCATCGAAACATTTAAACTTCTTTCAATCTAGAATTTTAGAAATATTGCCAGAATTTTATGATAATCGAATTTGCGAGTTCTGTATTAACCATATTTCTTTAAACAAAATATGGTGGCTATACAGAGTTTCATTCATTTTAAAAGACGATTTACAGGATCTATGAAAAATTTCAGTGTTATGGAGTTAAATCACACATTTTTGTAGCGAAATTTAGCATTTAACTGAATTTTTTGCGGGTCGTCTAATAGTTTAAAGTTTTTGAAAATATCCAACAAAACGTCGCGTGCCACCTAAAATCCACTCGCGTGCCACTACTGACACGCGTCTCATAGTTTTGCCAGCCCTGCCCTAGTGTATACATTAGCTTTTGTAATGAACTCACCTAAATTTGGGTGTCTTTAGAGCATCGTCACAAAATAATTGGTTAATATATGTGGTTAAAAGCCTTCGATCCCAATCATCGGTAACATGACCGCCGTAATTAACTCCAGCTATTAGATACTTTAATGCCCCCCACGGCGTTTCCTCATATTCGTTTAGGTATAACAGCAGTATTACCTCGGAAACCTCAAAATCAGAATCATTAAAACTGTAGACGACATTCCAGCCCAATTGCAAAAACTTCTTGCGTTCCAATAGTATGGTATGAAAAAAACATAAGGAGAACAACAACTTCTTATATTTTCCGGTATCTTTGGCCAAATCAAAGTTTCCCTCATTAACATTACTGTACAATCGCTTCATATTGGCCTTGATGCCTCTCGGCGGCTCGGTAGTCATTTTTATGCTGGATTGCAGTATAGAAATAGGAAAATCGGGATGAGGACTAGAACTTAGCCAGAGACGGAAGCGTTTGTGCAATTTCATCGATTGCATGGTAGCTATTATTTTATCCAAAGTTGGCATCCAGCTTAGAGACAAATGACAATTGGCCAGAAATACCCAATTGCCATCACGTACACCATCCATGATCAGTTTGGTGGCCACAGGTGCCTGTCCCTGACCCAAACTAAGCGAAAACATGCGTGATGACATTTTCAATTGTTCCGCAAGCGTTAACAAAGATTGCGTGGGATCTACACCGGGTGACAGCACAAAAATCAATGGAGTTTGCGACAAAGATTCTTCAAAGGCCACTTTAAGGTCCAATACAGGGGGCTCTACAAAACGTGGTCCCAGCGCGTTTATTATGAATTTCGTTAGGCAAAATTGTATACGATCTGCTCTTAAACATCGGACCACACACATCTTTTGAAAATCTGTTAGTTTGTCATTCCATTCACCAACCAGGTCTTCCATCTCAGGTGTAGTAGTACCATACCAAACTGATACAAATGTCGCTGAATATCGTACTGACATGACAATTGAAAGCATTCAAAAATACTTACCTTGCCAAGCTTTAGAGTTCTGTTCGAATGAGTCTATTATGCCATGAAAGCCAGATATTTTGTCTAGTTCGGTGATATTATCCCAAGCTTGTTCACAAATCCAACCTGAAAGTAAACTCAACACTTAAGCAAAGACATATCATTGTGAAGAAACATTTTCTCAACACTTACTAGGAGCGGGATTAGGTGATTGTCCCTGCTTGTCGAGAACTATGCCACCCTTCAGTATAAAATCATATTCCATCTCTACCAGTTTACCGGCATTAGCCAGTATTTGAGCGGCCATATGTATGGAAAAAAGTAACTTGTGCTTTTCGAATAGACCGCGACATGTGTTTTTATACACCGAGTAAGTATGATAATCATTGATGTTCATGATACGCTCAACTACTATTTGATGTTTAGCGCTCCGCTCTATGGACTGCGAAAAGAGTAGAATGTACGCTGCCAGAGAGAAAACATACATGGGGTCGATTTTAGACATATCCATCAAAACAAAGAATAGAATAGAAGCCCGCTCTGCAGAGGGTTGATACTCTTGTCGGGCAGTATCGATTTCAATTTCCGTAACTTCGGCAGTGCTAAGAGACTCCTTTACCAATGTAGACGTTTGTCTAGACTTTTGTAAAGTAGCAAAAAGTTCGTCATCTTCCAACAGGGATCCTCGACTCTCATTTAGCAATCTCAAAATTTCATTGTCCAGTTCAATAAGCGTTCTCTTGTTGCGAGCTATAGTCATGACCAACGCATCCTTTTGCTCTTCCAAAGCTGGCTTTTCCTTACGCACTATAATACCCAACAGCTGAGCTTGTAGACCATCTTGTTTAAGAGCAAAATTTACTATTGTTGTCTTCGACGATATTTCGGGGGGATAGTGGGGGTTTGTTAATTTTGTAGTAATATACAAACGGAAATTGTCGTTAAATGTAATGAACTTGTCATTGAACTTAATTAGTTTTTGCCCACCCTGTACTGTTAAACTCTTTCGTAAGACGGGATTTATCGCTTGATCTATGCGTTCACCGACATTTTGCAGCAGTACGGGATTACCCTTTTGCAGTGCCAACTCCAACGTTTTCAAATAATCTGATTGCCCAAAATCAACAATTTTCAAATCATTCTCATTCTCGCTGTTTTTTATCCAAGTGTTTGCTTGCATTTGCGGATCAATTACCAGTGGCCAACGGTTTCCTTTAGTGATAATAACACCATTTTCGGTGCTAAAATCATCAGCTGGCAAACCCTGAATATTCCATTCTCTCATTGTAACAGCATCAGAGAGAAAGGCAGTTATTTTTAGTTCATCTGTAGCTGGTATTTGCTTGCCTTTTATCAAGAGAGTCCATTTTTCCAACATTATCTCACGATATTTGGTATCGAATGGTCCCAAATAGGATATAAACGCTGTGGATATTAAGCAATCCCCTGGTAACTTTTCAAATTGAGCATCTAAACTTGCCACCGTTTCGATCCAACGTTCTTTTTCGCCCGAGAGCGACTCCACTAATATTATTGCTCTTTCCAATTGTTTTCGTAATTTCTCCTCCTTTAATCGCAGTTCATTTAACAATTCTGTTTTTTCGTTTAGCTGTCGATAGAGGTCAGCAAGGCGAGCATTTAGTTCTTCTAGTTTTGCTCGGGCCGCTGCCAACATGGCTTGTTTTTCGGCCAATGAGCGCATGGCATTGTCTAGTTTTTCCTGTTTCGGTGCCACAATCCGATATACCTTGCCATAGTTTTCAATTGCCATAATCCACTGCATCAGCGATTTGCAGGCCAAAGACACCACAGCTACTTTGCCTGGCTCCAATTCCGGATTCTTGGTGTATATAGCAATTCTCTTAAGAGTTTTATCAGAAACATGATCGCGATCGAAAGTTTTCAAATCGTTTAAGAATGTGGATTCTCCTAAAACCTTTTTGGCATTTTCCCAAGTTGGTTCCTTGCCCAGCAGAATGAGCACAGCCTCCATGACTTTTTCGATTTTCATTGGAGGTCGACCGTAGGATTTTACTTCAGCTACATCTTTTTTATTTAGGGCATCTAATGCCTTGACCGCAGCATCTATCATAGGTAGTACAACATCCAAGTCGGCTTTAGCTGTGGCAGCCAAATCCAAGCATATAATTTCCTCCTTCTTTATGACTATAGCCTCAGCGTCCACTTTTTCCTTTTGGTCCGTGGCCTCGGATTTTTGTGTCTCTATGATGGTAATGAACTCTTCGCACTCTACAGCTAATACTTTCACTTGTTCGGAGCTGACTTTCAATTCCTCGGACATTACACTGACTTTCTCCTGAGTGTCGGCAATTTTCGACAAACCATTGCGTAGCTTGTTGGCACTGGCAGATATTTCATGTCTTTTCAATTCGAGAAGATCTTTAAAACCACTCACAAGTTGTAAGTAGTTAAGTGAAGTAACATAGTTTGGACGTTTAACTTCCAGAAACATTATGGTAGAAATTTCAGCAACACTTGAGTGTATAATGGAGAAAGCATATGCGACATCCCGTTGCAGTGTGTCTTCGGTTGACATAACTAAGCTATCTCGGTGTTTTTCGTCCTCCTTTCCGGGTATGGGTACATTAATTTTAAAATCAGACAAAAATGTAGAAGCAACTTCTAGCAGTGCTTCTGAAGGCCACAGCCTAAACCAGTTGGCCGTAGTATTATTGATGAGTGCCGGGTATTGCCGTATGTAGGACCTAAAGGCTTGCCCAATCGGACTCATGGCTAAAGCAATATGCATATTGTCTCGGACATTTCGCATAAAGAAGTTGTACAACGCTTCCGTTGTTAATTGTATGCCAGCTTTTTTAGCTGGCTTCTCTATTTCATTTTTGAGTTCTTCAAATTCGTCTGCTTTGAAGAGATTAATTTCGGCTGTGCTCAACATATTGTTAATAATTTCCAAAAATGTATCATCCACTACCTGTTCCCCGCTGAATATAAAAATCGTTGCTCTCTGTTTTACACCCGTCAGTTTGTACAAATTTTTCAAATCCTCTCTAAACTCTTGAGTCTTGTACTTTTTAGTGACTTCTACCTGAAAAACTCCCATTTCTAAAATAAAGGCAGCCAGTTTAACTAGTACTTGCCGTCCCGAACCACCTATGCCAATATTTAACATATGCCCCCGGGGTTGGGAAAACACTCTTACAATCCTTGTTACATGTTCAATGGCTTCTTTGAAGAACACCAAATTCATACGCGACATACCAGGATAGTTATTGTATTCACTCATTTGGTTGTTTATGTAAACTCGCAGCTTATGAAAGGATAGATCTTCGTAGAATCCTTGCATGCTCATGAATTCTCCGAAAATGGGAACACTTTTATTGGGACATAAACTGTGGAATGTAACTTCCATATGTTTACCTAACACATCGTTGATTTTACTTAAGAACCATTCCAGATCTGCATCATCAACCAGACGATCACTAAAGACTCGGAAGCATTCATGAACCCAAAGCCTTAAAAATTGACTTTTCTTCAACTGTACGTTCGAATTGCTGCGCAGTAGACCTTGGAATACTTTCGATATGTCTCTGAGATTAAAGAGATAGTGGCACTTATTTGGGGTTGGCAACATTTTCTCCACGACATCATTATAGATATGAATAGAAGCTGCGGTGACCTGATGCCACAGTTCCCGAACCTCATTCGAAAATGTTTCCAATTTTTGTTTGATCATGGTGCCGAAAATCCGCGTAACAACAGCTTCTGTGGGGAAAGTCATATTCAGTAGAAAAAAGCGGCTCACAGTGCGCGAAGATACAACTTGTCTACCGCCGCCGGGAGGACCCATCGCAGCCATAATCAATGTATTTAGAACATAAATTTTCTGTTGATTTTTGCGATTAAACCAATGTTTATAATCGATCCATTGCCTAATCAACTCTAAAGGAGGCTGAGAACCGTAAGTATCTTTGGCAGGCATATTAAAATCGTCCATGAAACAGATCATCTTTTTGCCACCAATTGGAACGAAGTGCGTTTTAGTTCTTTTTTCAGTGCGATTTTCTATGGATTCTTGTAATCCTGCCGCGGTAGTCTGGGGGTAATAAAACAAATATTACTTTTGGCGACAAACAGTTTAAAATATGCCGAAGATACCTGAGCGGATATGTTAATTGAGAGTACGGTATATTTTGCCTTATCGCATGATTCCATAACACTTACAGCTGTAGATGTTTTGCCTGTGCCCACGTTGCCCACCAAGAGAACTGGATGGCTATCTTGAAGTAGTTTGGATACTAAATATTCATATCGAACTGTGTCCACGGTTGGTACAATTATTTTGTAAAATGGCTCCCTGAAATATCGACAGTAGGTATGCGAAAATTTTAAAGGGCACCCGTGGTCTTCATACTTACTCTTCATCATATTTCCATGCATCGGAAAGCTTGCTATCCCATGGAAGAAAACACTGTTGATGCGGGTCTACATAATAGTCGTACACCGAGCCCTTGATCGGGAAACTGCTATCCAATTCACGTATGTAGGCATCTATTCTATTACGCCCCTCCTCATCGACCGTGGCACACACTGCCCACACCAAGCAAAACATAAACCACAATTTACTCATGTTTTCTAACTGTTCTATATTGTCCGCCACTATGCCATTCTGCTTGGTGGAGAAGCCTTCCAACAAATTACACATTGACATTATGATGTTCAGCTCGTTGGTCTTGATAATTTCTTTGCACTTTAAATGCTTGAAAGTTAGAATCTTATCTAAAAACTCCTTGAAGTACTTGACAAGAAGATTGGTATACTGCAAGGGTTTTTGACGGGCTAACCAAGACTCTACATATGGACGCCAACCCCATTCGCAATAATCATTATAAACCATACCACAACGTGAGACGGTTGCTGGGGAGGCAACCGCTAAATCGGCTACTTCGAATAGCAACGAGACCTGAGCCGGCATTGTGATGCGTTCGCTATTTACTAAGGTCAATATCTTGTTATCATCCATGACAGAATTCATATTTTCAATCCACACTGCATCTACGGGACCATCGAAGAGTAGCCATTTTTGAGTAGGGTCTTCATCACCACAAATGAGGCGCATTATTGAGCTTAAAACACCGTCCAGCCATTCACCGGTGGCCAGATTATATTCTCCGTACAGTTCGGCCAAATTCAAAGCTTTGGGATTGACAGGATGAACTATGACACCGGGCCATCCAGGTCTTTTATTAGTATTCATCCTGACGAACGCACCCTGTAAACATTTCCATGTTATTGACTTGGCGGAGTTTGTATCTCCAATTATCATGCAGGAGTGGCGAGAGTTTTTAGTCTCATACAACTCAATGACTTTTTTTATTGCTATGGGTATTAACTGCAAGCCATTCGATTTTAATTCATCCTCAATGGCTACTCTAAAGTCGCTGTAATCAATTAGAGGAACATCCACGTTCGGGAAGATGTCCGACATTATACCGTTAAAAAGTGGCAAATCATTTGAAGTCAAGCGAGCCACATTCATATCACGCATAGCCAAGTAAACTACTTCTTCTTCGGTTGCATTCGGCAGTTGTCTTCTCTTGCGCCCGGCATACCGTAACAAAGCTACCATGGAACGTAAGCCGAAATCATAGTGATATTGTTTGGACAGCTGCTGTTTGGCCAATTCATATAAAGTGTAGACTTTGCGGGCTAAACTTCTGGTGTTGGTAAAACCATCGGAATACAAAGTGTTTTCCGCTATGATGGCATTGTCCGGTACCATCATGGATATTGGTCTAAACATTGATTTCAAATTATCCGGCAATTCGGTGCGCCCGGCATAGCCGGGGTTCATGGTAATAAATAGGCCCACAGTGGGTACTAGTTTTATAACTTGTCCCTCGAAATTGAATTCCGTCAGCTTTGCAGTCAAGGCGGACATAATGGAAAGGATCTGTTGCGCAACTACTGACAACACTTCTATGTTGATACGATTGAATTCATCAAAGCAGCCCCATGATCCCGTCTGAACTAGACCAGAGAAATTCTTACCTATACTTTTAAAATCCAAACCCTCCGAACAGTTCGTGACGATGACCCACATGCCCAACGCTTTACCCAGATCTTTTACCGTTTCCGTTTTACCTGTACCCGCAGGACCTTTGGGACTGCCACCCCTATATAGATGCAAAGCCGTTGTCAGTGTAATGTAGCATCTATCTGTTAAAGGGGTAATGACAAGTCTTCCAGAATTACCAATATATTCGTAGCCATACCAATGTTCCGTATTGGTTTGTCTGATTACACACGATTCGGTTTCTCGGTGCCAGTAGAATCTCAACTGAGAAAACCATTCAAAGTGACCCACATCTTTGCAGTTGTTTTTATACATGCGTTCGATGACATCTCGACCATGTATCTCCACGGTAATGAGGGTGTTAACTTTTAAACGCATAATTTTTGCCAATTCCTTGCGGCTCATTTCGGAAAGTTTTCCCAAAATTTTACTTTGTTTCCGTTTTAGTTTCCTCAAGGGTTTCTTTTGGTCAACCATTTTACAATGTATTAAGCTACGTGTACATTCTTTAGTCCACTGTATCAAACAGGTAGTGTTTACTAACTGTCCCGGCCACATCGAAAGCCATTTTTCACGGTTGCCGGCCAGTTTCTTTAGCGAAGCTCTTGTCAGTTTTAATTGATCACGCAAAACCGTAAACATGTAATCCTCTATGGTCTTCAGCCATCTTTCGGAAGGCCCATCAATGTAAACCACGTTTATGAACTCTACATATTCGCCGTCATCAGCGTACATGCCAATAGCCTGCCAACGGTTTAGCATTTTACCTGCTCGTTTAAGTTCCAATTTCACCAGATTATCAAATAATTTCTTTAGGTGCACCTGCACTAAATCAGGTCTTTTATTGTTACCCAAGATTTCTAAAAGATCATCGTTGGATATGAAATAGAATCGTGGAAACAATTGCCTTTTGGATTCCAAATAGATTTCTAATGCCCGTTGTATTGCCTCTAGGCGTTCATCCATTTTTTGAAAACGATTTAGTAAGAAGGGGGGTCTTTTTAGATGAGTAGCTCGTAAAGCTGTTCTGGCACTGAACATTTTTTCACTTATAGTTTTAAATTCTTCCGTTATGGCATTAAATCGCTTCGTTTCATTCGGCAGTTGTTTGCGTATATCTTCACTAGCAAAAATGTTTTCCAAATACAGCCATTGTCTTTGCACTAGCAAGGCCTTTTCCAGTGTTTCGGAGATGTATGACAACGTCTTTTCCCAATAATCCACAACTACGGCAAATGGTTCTACAAACCTGGTGGATTTCATAGCCGATATTTGGACCATATGTTCCTCTAACAGCTGAGTACATTCATCAACACTTTTAATCTTGTATACACCATCTCGATAAAGTGCCATGTCAAATGATTGTCTCCGCCAAATACTGGCGATATTTTTGATGCCATTTTCGATTTGTAATTCCATAGTAGAAGCGTTAGAAATGTCCTGAATATCTTCCGAATACGCTTGAAAATCGAGTTCTATTATTAATTCCAAAGTGAACTTTTTGGAATTTTCATCGAAATCCCTGCGAAAAAAAACGAAATATATTTATTTCAAATTTATTTTTATCGGGATAAACAATAATTGCATTAAATGATTAAATGTGCTAAAATTCCAAAACTTATTTGGCAAATTGTGCAAAATTATCTGTTGAAGGCATGTCCCTATCCAGATTTCATTCTTGCCTAAGGAAATCGTCAGGGGACGACGTTTTAGAATTTCTAGAAATATTTTTTAGGTTAAATCACAAACTCAATGAGAATATTTATATAAAGTACGCAGTTGTGTAGCTATCACATGTAATGCTGGGTCAGTTAATATACATATAACACCGTTCAACAAAAGTTCGCACACTCACTGAAAGAATTATCCTCCATGATACAATTTCATAGATTCAGTGAAGAATTTCACCGTGTATATAATATTTAATTAATGTTATGAAATTTTTTATAAACTTTCTTTTCATTGAATTTCACATGAAAATTTAATGAAAATAGTTCTGTTTGCTTACATTTCTAGTAAAAAATAGTAAACTCAGGAAGTGCCGAAGAATTACCAAAACTGATTTTCTTTTCAAAAGAAATGAAAGACAATGGTATCAAAAGTACTAAATAGAATCCACTGAATTAGAAAGTTTGCAAGTTTCACGTCAAAAACGAATTTAATACAAAAAACTAGTAAAAATAGTAAAAACTATCATGTAAACAAACAGACATAATGTTTTTTATATAGGGGCACTAGGGATTGATATTTGAAATCCCGGGATTTTCGGGACTACGGGATTTTTCGGGATCCCGGGATTTTTTGGAATTCCGGGATTTAAGTTTTCCCTTATTTATAACAATCTTGTTATGTTACTAATTTTTTTATAGAATAAAGTGTTTTATAATTATTTGTGTTAATACACTGAAAATATTACAGTAACTGACTGCAGTTTATTTAAAAAGTTATCGGTACATTTATTTTTAAATGATTATACAGCTAAAAAACAAAGAGATACACTTTTCAACTTTTTTGTCTTTATTTAAAAAATTAAATACCCAAGTAAAAAAAATGATATGGAGCCATATAAAGTTATATTTAATTATATATAATCTTCTATGTAATTATATCCGAAAAATGAGAACGTCTTATTGTATCATATTGTATCGAATTGTATACAATTGTATACAATTTGGTACAATTTGATACATTTCGATAGAATATGATACAATTGTATCCGAATTTTGTCCTCATCCAATTACATAAAATTATATCTTTTTGTATAAGATTATAAAAAATGTTATAAAAGTGGACATAGTTTGATACAATTATACCTAAATATTAACCATATATTTTTACCATAATATATATGACCATATCTAACAATATACAAAATTATATTTTTAAATAAAAAAAGATATACAATATCTGGAGATCAGACCTGAGGGATTTCAATTACAATTACTTGTAATTTGTAATTGAAATTACAAGTAATTGTAATTGAAAATTTTCAATTACAAATTATTAGTGATTATAATTAAAAGTGATTTCAATTACAAATTTCAATTACATTTAGAATTAAAAAGTGGTTTTTGTTAAAATTTTGTAGAGAAATCTGACTGGGATAGGTTTCATACCCAAGTAAAAAAAATGATATGGAGTCATATGAAGTTATATTTAATTATATATTATCTTTTATGTAATTAGATATAATTATATCCGAAAAATGAGAACGTCTTATTGTATCATATTGTATCGAATTGTATACAATTGTATACAATTTGGTACAATTTGATACAATTTTATGCAATTCGATACAATTGTATCCGAATTTTGTCCTCATCCAATTACATCAAATTATATCTTTTTGTATAAAATTATATAAAATGTTATAAAAGTGGACATAGTTTGATACAATTATATCTAAATATTAACCTTATACTTTTTATCATATTATAAGGACCATATCTAACAATATACATACAAAAATTATTTTTTTAAATAAAAAAAGATTTTCAGTTACTTGTAATTGTAATTGTTCTTTTTTGAATTTCAATTACAAATAATATGTAATTGTAGATAAGTTTTTTTCAATTACAATTACATGTAATTGTGTAATTGCATGTGTAATTAATTACAAAATGTAATGATTAACCCTAGGTCTGCTGGAGATCTTATAATTTCGATAAATCTTCCATTACTTATATCCAGATTTCTCATGACAGTGCAATAAACATGAACAAATTTTTCTTTTAATTTAGTAATTATAAAACAAAGTTAACAACACTGAAATTTTAAAGTTAATAGCATTAAGATATACCACCAAGATATAAGAAATCAGTCAAGTGTACGTTAAGTATAGAGAATTTCGTATTAAAGCTTCAGTGTTGTTAATGTTATGGGTGCGTAAGCCATTTTTGACTCATGCTCCTAAACAAAAACAAATTACTCACGCACGAGCATTTCGTTTCTTACTCAGCACTCGGTTTTGAAAAAATAGTAAAATGTTTTGCTGAAATCAGCAGCGAAAATTAGTAAAAAAAAATACGTAATTTGTAATAAGAGAATAGCAAAAATGAATACTAAAAAAACTTGTACTAAAAATCAGAGATGGGAGTAATTAAATACTTTGTAATGACCATTGCGAGTTTTCATTACCATTACAAAATGTATTTGCAATGAAAAAAATATTAATTTCAATTGTTTTCTTTACATGTAATGAAACGTTTTTATAATTTTCATTACAATACGCTAGAGTTTGCTAAAAACCGAAAAATTTAGAAACCGCGGTTTCGGTTTTTCAAAATTATAAAAACCGCGGTTTCGGTTATTTTTCGGTTATCTTGTGAATTGTTTTAAAATAATTAAATATAACAATATTCTAACTAAATATATGATAATTAAATATGCATAAAAATTAAGCAGTTTAATACATACAAGATATCTTCTAGAATTCGATTGAATTTCTCACTCGAATATTTAAAGGCAATAACGCCATTTCGAAACCTTTCCGGGAGAAGAAATAAACGCGGAAACCCGTTATAAATTTATTTTTTTGCTTTTTTCGGCAATTAATTATAGTTTAAATTTTAGCAATTTGTTTAAAACAATAAAAAGTTAAAATTTTATAAATTTCGCGGAATACGAAATAAGGCTTTTTGAAAAATCGGTGAAAATCGTAACTGAATATGTGAAACTCAATGGTCCTTACTATAAAAGAGTAATTTAAATTTAAAGTCGACTTTATTTTTAATCATACGGTTTTTTTCATTTTGTGTATGAAAACCCTACAAAAATATTCATATTTCCAAACATTTTGATTGGTTGAAAATAAATGAACCAATCAGAATTCTCCAAAAATAAATCAAGTCAAGGCATACTGCCACCCAATATTTTAGCTAAAGTTGACTTTAACTAAAATATTAAAATAAAATATTAACATTTTAATGTAGAAAATGTTCATTACAATTAAATACAATATTTTGTAGAATAGAAGCTGAGTCTTTTCGAAATTCAAGATTTAATAATATGCAATTTAATTAATTATTTTAATTGGTTAAAGTATTTGTTAAAAACCGACTTATTTTTGTCGGTTTTCGGTTTCGGTTTTGAGGCCTGAAAAACCGCGGTTTCGGTTTCGATTAAAACCGAACAGCAAACTCTACAATACGCAATGGTAGTAAAAACAAAAAATCATTTTCATTTTTTCTACACTATGTAGACAAATGAAATTTCATTACCTTTCGTTGTGCGGTTGACTTTTTCTATCTCTCTGAGTGTCCGTTTTTTTTTTCCTTAAGTATTACAGTTTTATTAATACAGTGAACAAAAAAAGTATCCGCCCACATAGTAATTTTCAATAAAAATTTAGTATCGTTAAGTGGTTATGTCCGGTCCGCCCAATTTGGGGGACAACCGCTTTTCGCTATTAGCGGATGCCCCGCGTGCCAAAAAGAAACGCAATAATCTGAACATTCTTGAAGCTTTCCCAGAACTCCCAATCATTCAAAAACCTGATCCTAAATACGTAGTGATCTCGGCTTCATCTGGCGATAAAAACTTGCAACAATACTCCTGTTTTTCGGTTTACCGATCGTTAAAATTAATTTGTTCCGACATTTTAGCTGTATCCGAACTAAGAGATGGTAACCTCTTACTCCTTATTGGTAATAAAGCTAATGCCGATAAGTTAATAAGCACTAAAAATCTCCCTGGAGTTTGCAGTATTAAATGCGAATATCATACGAACCTAAACTTCTCCAAGGGCACTATTTACGCCCCCTATCTAAATAATGTTCCCGAAGTTGAAATCGTTAGTGAACTGAAATCACAAGGTGTAGTAGAGGTATACAAATACCAAAAACTAAATTCGGAAGGCAAATTAGCCCCCTGCGGTGTTCTCCTAATAACTTTCCTAATTGGAAATTTCAAGCAAGCAAAAAAATTTTTTTTGGATTTTTTTTAATTTAAAATTTGCCTGCACTTGTATGTACAAACCATACGTCAATGTGGCAATATTTGTGAAAAGGTGACACGGAGGAAATAAGAAGATAAACAGAGAAAATCTGAAGTAGAATGTTTGTATATGTCTGTTTGATCACTTCTGAAATTATTCATATAGAGACAATCTGACAATAAAAATATAAACAATAATACAATTTAATGGAAGATCACTGATGAAGCCTGTCCATAAAAAGGCAGAAACTAGATCTAGTCTGATTTGCAAATTTAATGTGTTTATAACTTTTGAGGAGGGTTTATTCTTCTTCTTAACCTCAAACCTACTAAATTAAAATTTTTTTTGTTTTATAAAATCAATTTTTTTGTTTGTGGGAAAGCTCCTTCAAGACCAACTTTTTTTTTGCCCTCCCCACACTGGCATACTAGTTACAAAAAATTGTTTGCCAGTACTAGCATTTTGGCACAGCCAGTAGTTGTCCAGCTATTATCACTCATTTATGTGTTTAGCCATTAAATATTATATGTCTCGTTAGCTCAGTGGGTAGAGCAATCGTCTACCAATCTGACGGCCTGGGTTCAAGTCACGGCAGGACCAAAAAAAATACATATGAACTTTTTTTAAATTTTATTTTGGAAAATATATTTCCAGACCACCTATTTATTGGTTTTGCCAGTGTTTTGCCAACGTTTCAAAATTTTGTTCCTCCAGTGCTTTTCCGGCGCTTTTTGAACAGCCGGTCCTTTTGTCTAATGATGTTATCATTTTGGGAATGGGAAAGCACTTTTTGCCAGTACTTGTACCACCTGTTAAAGTGCTTTGCCACTGCTTTCCCGTTTGTATTTTTCTGACTGGGTTTAATTAATAGTTAACCCAAAAATTTGTTGTTGTTTTGTGTATTTTTTTTTGACATTTTCTTTTATTTATAGTTAAGTTAAAGTTAAATCTACAGTATGAGACCCACCGTCAGAATTTAGGAACTTTTACGAAGAAAACGTTCAAGTTTTATTAAATTATTTAAACAAACCAATCGAACCCTAAACATATTTTATTTTGAAATTTTCAAGAATTTAAGGCATTTTTTAAAGAACTTTTAACATGTTTATTTATTCTTTATTCAGTCTATGGAACATCATTTCCTTACAGACTATGATTAAACTATAAAATAATTATAAATAGTAATTATTATTATACATGTTTTAAGATATAGGCTTTTGAAAGAACAAGAACGGACGCACTTACATTAATAGGCCACTAGGAAGGCTCAAATAAATTATCATATAATTCAGCGGAGATCCCAATTTTAAAAGAAACAGTCCTCAATGTGTTCGGCTCAGTTTCCTTTCTAACCAATTTAAAACATTTTATATGGGTTTTACCAATATTAGCACCTTTTGCAACATAATTCAGGATTTGTTCTGCTGTTACGCTGGGTTTAAATGAGGAAATATGCGCCCATTTTTTATTAGCGATAACTTCTAAGTTCTTGGAATTATTTTCTCCAAACACCACAGGCTTACGTTTCTTTTTTTATAGTTCACATTAGTCCATCCAGTATTGTTAACTGGGATATTACTTTCTGCTTGAAGGCTCCATTAGTCTTTGCGTTCCGTGACGGTTCTGTAATGTGCCGTGCCGGATGGCTCTTTTGTGTAGTTAGTCTTTTCCGTAACAACGTATCAGCTGTTTAATGTTGATTTTCTTAGAAGAGATCTGCGCCAACCAGATTAATCGTTTGCGGTGGCTAAATAAAAAAATTGCAGCGGCGGCTTAAAACTGGCTGTGAGCCAAAAGCTGATCGGCTAGCCAACTTTAAGTTGACACATACAAAACATCGGCTTAACGGTAAAAAAAGAAAATTAAAAAAAATATATACTATATTTATATTTTTATCATGTAAAAAAAATTTTCGACGGCGGCGGTTATAAAAATTAGACGGCGGCTCGGCTTAGCCGGTTTCAGCCATTCGTCTAAGATCTCAAAATAGCAGCTGTCAACTCACTGTCACTTAACGGATAACAACAATTCTGTTTTCAACAGGTTCATCCGGCACGGCACGTTACATTACAGACAAACTAACGACTCAAATGCTTTTTCATAGAACAAAAACAAATCAGCTGATTCGTCACGGCACGTTACGTACAAACTAATTATACCTTGAGAGTATGCAGTTGAAGCTGATCTAACAGTATTGTCAGAGTTTTGAGAACAACAAATGCTAGCTCTTCGTTTAGAATTTAAAACGTCATTCGGCTCAGTAGCAATGTTGCCAGTTTTGACGATTTCTACTATCGAGAATAGCCAAATGACGATAAGACGATTTTCCTATTCAAAATGACGATTTTTTTCAATAGGAAATATATCAACAATTGTTAAAAAATACGGTATTTTTCCATTATCTAAATCAACAAATTTGAAAATTTATTCAGATAATTTATAAATATTTATCATAAAATTTTTATTTAAGGTAGTCATTTCAGGATCTGATGGTTTTTTGTAGGAAAACTAACACAAAATCTGGTAATTATTTCTATTCAAAATAGTTTTTCCTAAATCACTAATAAATGTAACGTGTTTTTCGAAGGTATATCTCATATCGAACTCTTTTTTTTTCATGTAAATTCTTTAGTAGCTACCTGTGAAATATCTCTAGACTAAGTACATTAAAATCTAAAGTTTTTTCGATACGATTTTTTTTAAGTTAGCTTTTTCTTTCAAACAATTAATTTCAGTATATGGTAAATTTTCAATACATACATAAAATTGTTTGAAATTTGGAGATACGAGTATTAAAAGATTATTTTCTAAAACACTTCGGTGAAGTGTTGCGTTATTTCTAAAGAATTTTTTTTGTTACAAAATCAATTTACACTGAAAGTTTCCTTCACTTAAACCAGAGACTATTAATTATAGAGACAGGATCAAATATACACTACTCACCGATAGAGAGCGCGTAATTTAGTATTACCTAAGCAGCTATTTAGTATCAGCTGAGCCTATATTTAAAAACTCAAACACTGCTCAAAATAAGGAAAAACAAGCGCGGAATATATTCAAATAATAAAATTATTATTTAAATTTAAATAAAAAAAGAAAATTGTCAATTTTTTAAACAAAGTGCTATCTAGTGATAACTATGTTTTTATAACTTATTTTTTTGGTGGTGCCATAGCCCTGACTTCAACCAATCAAATAAAAATCTAAAGTTTTGGAATTTTTCTTAAATTACAGCTGACACCGAAAACCGCGTGATTTTTTAAATTTTATATTATGATTTTAGGGTTATAATAAAAACAATATTTCATTATTAAAGTTTTGACGATTTTTAACAATATTTTGACGATATTTCAAAACGCAATGACGATTTTGACGATTTTTTCAAAACTATTTGACGATTTTGTACCCAATTAACCTGGCAACACTGCTCAGTAGCAGCAATAACATCATTTGGTTTAATAGTAGCAATAACATCATTATGAATATCATCATCATGTAAAGAAAGACAAAAGCCTGGATCAGCCAGACGTAAACGTATCTCTGCATAGCTGAATTAATAAGTTAAATAAGAACAGAAGATGTGCTGTGTTTTTTGTTTCATTCTTATGCATTCAATATAGAGCAGACGTAAATACACAACAAAAATCTGTTGTGAATAGATTTTCGTTGTATATTTACGTTTGCTCTATATTGCATGCATAAGAATGAAACGAAAAACACAACACATCTCCTGTTCTTATTTAACTTATTAATTCAGCTATGCAGAGATACGTTTACGTTTACGTCTGGCTGATCCAGGCTAAAGACTAGCTCTACGTATTCGCATATTAGAATTTAAAACATTATTACTTGGTTCAGTGGTATCAACAACATCTTTAGGAAAAGCATAATTAGCAGAACTTGAAGAAAAGGAATCACTCAGAGTTGAACGACCTTTTTGTTGTAAATCATTATTTTTTGAATTTAAGCTGGACTCAGCATGTATGTTTTTATTTTTAAAAGAAGCACTCTCAACTGCATTGTTATTGTATATACAGGCATTGAATTACTTTTTTAATTCTCTTACTTCATTTGACAAAATTGTTATCATAGCAATTAAATTATTAGATAGATACTTTAGCGCATTTATTGCAGTTATAAACAATATTATTTGATGAAATTAAAACATTAAAATCACGATCACTATTGACACCAGAACACCCTTTATGGAATAGACCACTGCATGTTATGCATCTAATAAATATACTACCAACAGCTCTAAACCCCCGTTTCCACATGCAAGTGCAATTTCGAAAAACTCAACACACTCACACTTTTTCACTAATTCAATCACACTTATACAACTTGCGACTCAACTTGCAAGTAAATTTTGAAGACAGTGGATTTTTGATACTTGCGGCAAGTGAAATGACAGAATAAAGAAAACAGTGTTGCCAAGTAATGTTTTCTATTAATTTACTAGTATTTGGTAAAGTAAGAGTTGTAATGCAACTGATTTTGTATTTATTTGTAAAAAAAAAGGAAAAAAAGAACACAATGACATATCTTAATGGTAATTCAAATTGTCAATTTTATAAGTTTTTGAAAAAAAAAATTGTTAAGAACAAATTTTTTCCCAGCTTTTTTAGAATATTGAATACTTGGCATTACTGGAGTGCTATTTAGTGACAACCTATTCTTTGACGACATTTTCAAAATGAACTTGCAGCAAGTAGTGTGGACACATGTCAAATTTTCATGTTTTTTCGGTAATTTTCGAAAGTTTCGCTGATAATACGTATTCTCAACTTGCAACCATTTACTTGCATGTGGAAACGGAGGGTAAAGCAACTAACACAAGCAGTGTTAACCTGCATTAGGAAGAAAAAATAAAAATGAACTTGTTTAAACGACAATCACTACTGAAGATTTGAATTTTTCAAGTTTGTCTGTTTAATACAATACAATTTTATCCATAATCGATATGTTGTTTTTTTGTAAAACAATATTTGAGATTCTGAGATATTAATCCTATAAAACTCTCAGGCAAAAAGGATTTAATTAAAAAAAAAAAGCTTTAAATTAATATAGAAAATCCATAAAAGGGTGAATTTCTTACTTTTTTTTTAAATTATGCGAACAACTTAACTGATGTTTTCTGAAAACTATACAAAGTTAATATAATCTTCAAAATTTATGAAGGATTTTAAATATCCCCAAAACATTTTTTAAATCCCAAAAAAACCCCCCTGTACATATGCATTTATGTGCATTTTTGATGTCCGAATTTGGCCCTTTTGCGTAATATTAAATAAAATTTCCCATATTTTATAGCAGTGAATTTCTAAGCATTTTTTAGAGTGCAACGTTAGGCAAATTGAAAATTTCTTACAGATTTTCTAATTTTTTAGATTTTTACCATTTTATAGACAAATTTTGATACCATTTCAACCAATTCAAATTTCGGATCCAAACATGATGTCATGAAATTCCGAAAAAATATGCCGAAATTATTTAGTAATTATTAATCGTTATGCAGTTAAAGGTTAAATAGAAGAACTTATGCATTACAGGGTTAAATAGCAGAATGTTAAATGGGTATACTTACACTTGCATCAAATCTTTAACATGATCCCAATGTCTTTTACGCATACTGGGATTCTTTAAGGCTGTAATCAACGGCAAAGTTCTTCGAAAACTGTCTAGATTCTTTGTTGCTGCTGTCAGCATATCCCAACTACGAGTATAATATTTCTTATTGAGCGTATTGAACTCCTTATACAAAGAAAGTGCAGTGTCTTCCATTAGATCGATATTGATTTTCCAAAAATTACCAAATCTCCACTCATTCCAAACATTTTGCCATTCTAAAATTAGTTCCCAAATATATTGAACAATCTTCAATTCATTTTCTAATTTTTTCAAATCTAAATTCTCCGGCTGATTAATGTTGAATGTAGCCAGATCTTTGATTAGACTCGCCTCAAACTTGAAACAATCGGCCACTTTTGCACTGATGATTCTCAGATACTTCAGAGCTATTTTAGGGTAGCTGAAATGGAAGTGAAAAAGGATGTATATGGATGGGAAAGGAAGAGGAATGTAAATGCGATTGCAAGAGAATTGAAGTTACGTTTGTGATGAAGTAGGAAGCTTAATCATAAAATCGGCCAAAAATTCTTTAATAACATTTCGGAACTTCTCGGCTTGCAACAGTAAATTCTGTTTAAACTCCTCTTTGGTATTGTCTAACATGTCTCCTGCTTCGGTTAGCTTCTTAAGGTAGTTTTCCCATGTCTGTTGTAAATTCAAAATCAACAACTTAGTAGAATCGTATATTTCAATTTGATATTTATCCAAAACTTTAAATAAATCAAATATAACGGAAAATTCTTCTTGTTTGGCCGGGGCCTCCTGGCTTAAGCGCTTAAATAGTTGTGTGGCTTCTCGAGCCTCCTTTAAGGTACGGGGAATAATTGCCAAACGTTTTTCGTTCCGTTTTACATAGCGATATATACCTTAAAACAGAGCGAAATATAATTATTTTTGAAATCATGACTATTCGCTATTATATGATATTCGCTTTTTGTTCATTATTATGATAATAAAAAACGCGCAATTTATTTTAACAAAATCAAATTATTGCCCGAAGCACATTTTTCAACTAGTATCTTACGTACTTAAATAATTGATGGCGCCAAATAATTTAACTTTTTTTAACAAAATGAAATAACCACCAAAAATTGAATAACCACCGAATAAAAATGAAAAGGCAATAATGTTGAAATTGTTTTAATTTTATTTCATTGGGGATTTTTTCATAATGAAATAATCTCAATATTTAAAGATTAAATAAACCCCCAAGAATTAAATTACCGTCAAACATTTTTACGTCATTTTTTGGATGTTCTTTTTTCCTTTTGGGGTTATTTCATGGGGGTTATCCGTTGCGCTGATAAATGCGATGATATTTTTAAGAGACATTTTCCAAATTTTAAAATTTTTTTAAAAGATTACCTTTAAAGGACAACGAAAACTAGGTTGGCACGCGAAAAATTTTTACAAAAAAAATTTGTCCGTTTCTGGCACGAAGCGAAAAAAGTCTTGCCACCCCTGATATAGAATCAGTGCCTAACGGGCCGTTTTATAATCAGAACTAGCATCTTTAAAAATGTCTTATTAAAGTGGGGCATACACGTTCAATATTATTGATCAATTTTCCAAAAACCAACCAATCGGAACGTTTTATTTTTAAATACTTTTTTCTGATTGGTTGATTTTAAAAACATTGATCAATAATATTGAACGTGTATGTTTGCCTTAAGAAATATTTAAGCAAAACAAAATTTCTTACTTAAAAATATATAAGAAAAAATCAACCTTTGTTCTGACTATGAAACTGGCCCTAATTATTACAACTTTTGAATAAAACAAATCATTTTACAAGAATTACATAAAATTTTAAAGGATTCCCATACGAAAAATATGGAAACAAGACCTTTAAATTAAAGAAAATAAACAACTAACGATTAAACTATCACGATGGGTTCTTTCCGATCTTAATAAAATTCGGATATGGGATAACATTCTGCGGCAAAAGTTGACAAATATCTAAATCTCAATAAAACCTTCTATTATTACCCAGTAATGAGTTTTATAAGAAGAAGCTAAGGTATGCGATTGGAGATTAGGAGATTTCCTAATTTTCTATTATATAACGTATTATTTTAGCAAGGACATGTCGATTGAGGTAACTCCCTGCAAACACTCATTAACCCTACACACAGAGAGTTTTGCTCCAAAAGTTTTAATGAAATTTTTCGTTAAACTAATAAAATTTTCTTAACAAAATAAATTTTAAAAAATCTTAAAATTGATGAAAAAGCTATATACACTTGATGAACATTTTTCATTGAGTGTATGATACTTTTCATAAATAAAAAGAATTTCCATATATTTAGTTAGAATATTGTTCTACCTCAAGTCTAAATTCTAATATGATATCGTCATATTAGATTTTATTTGTTGTTTCAAAAAGGTTGATCATTTTCATGATAGACAATACAATTATTTCGTGGGCATCACCCCAACTCTTCAGTTGTCCGCAATAAGAAAATGATAGCTTGAGCATTACTTACGGATGAGATGTTCATACTAAGGAGTGAGATCATAAAAATGTTAACACACATTTTTGCCTATAACTTTGGTTTAGAGCTTCTCATATTTTTTTTCGGCAATTTACATTTTAAAAATATGTCAGTTAATAAATTCATTTACATCATGAGTTTTAATTTGCAATTTTTTACACAATGGACGACGAAAGAAAAGTGCGTTCAAAAATAATTAAATATTTTTAACAAAACCAAACATGGACATACAAAAAAATTTCCAAAAGAACCTAATGTATGCCGCCAAACAGTTTCAAAAGTAGTAAAAAGGTATCTGGAACACCTAACAATTGAAAGGAAGCCGGGAACAGGAACAACGACTGCTTATCGTAACATTGGTAAGGCATATAAAGTTAAAATCATCCTTAAGAGAGCTCCTAACACATCTTCCAGAAAAACGGGTCGGTTAGCCCAATGCTTTTTTGTACGTAAAGTAAAACGTAAGGCAGGACTGAAGTCCTAAAAAGTTCAAAAAGTTCCCGATTGAAAACACTTTTATAAATTTGGAGGCCAAAACCAGAGCTCGAAAATTGAAATCAAATTTTATACAAAAATACAACTGTTGTGTAATGGACGACGAAATTTATGTCCTGGCTGATTTTTCGCAGCTCCCTGGTCAAGCATTTTATGTTTCCGATGTTCGGGGAAATGTTGCGGAAAAATTTAGGTCGAAAAAGCAAACGAAGTTCCCTAAAAAATTCCTAGTATGGCAAACCATATGTAGCTGCGGCCAAAGAAGCCAGTCATTTGTGACATCTGGCTCTATAAACAGCGAAATTTATATCAAGGAGTGTTTGCAGAAGAGACTTCTTCCGTTTTTGAGTCAGCACAATATATCCACTTACTTTTGGCCCGATTTAGCATCTTGTCACTACAGCAAGAAAGCGCTGGAGTGGTATAATGATAATGTGGTTCTTGTACCAAGAGAGGCAAATCCACCAAACTGCCCGGAGCTCAGGCCAGTGGAGAGATATTGGGCTCTTGTTAAAAGCGAATTAAAGGGCACAAAAAAGGTCTCCCAGGACATGCAAGATTTCAAACGTAGATGGACCACCTGCTCTAAAAAGGTGACAGAAACTACCATAAAAGCCTTATTGGGAGGGTGTCCGGAAGAAATGGATAACTTTGTTCGTAGTGATTAGAATTCCATGCGGTTTTTTTGTTTGATTTTGTATTAAATTTTATTTAATAAAAATTTGGTTTGGAGTCTTAAAATTCAGTGGTTTGTTTTTTATTTAACTTTATGTGTGTTAACATTTTTATAATCTCACTCCTTAAGATCATTAAATTTAAAAAAATATTTAAGAAGGTCTGTTAAGAGGTTTTAAAATTAGTGCACATAAGTTTAAAAACTAAGAAAATTGTAGTATTCACTTTAAAATAAAAGGTAAGTTTTATAATCAGAACTAAGCACGATTCTTTTCTTAAATATATCTTAAGTAATTTCGTTTGCAATCAACCTTTGTTCTGACAATAAAACTGATACTAATTTTTCGGTAAAATTCCTCAAAACACTTGTTTAATTGCAAAAAATTGTTAATAGTTTCACATTAATTCTGGAGAGAAAGCTCATTACAAAAAATTTTTGAGAATTATCTCTTGAAAAAATGTAGAATCTCAGGTTTCCTGCACAAAACAGATTCTTGAATCGAAGAATATACACAAAATCTCGAAATTAAAAATGTTTGTTTAATGTAAAATTCTAAAATGTATGTTAACTAAATTATTGACGTTTTCCATTATAACATTATTTGGGTTTCAGCCCCCATAGCCCCCCCCCCTTGTATCCGCGCCTGCTACAGATTTTAGCTTTTTTCCGCAGAGCCCCCTAATATTAAAGAAATACCTTTTATCATCGTCATAAAGCTAGTAACTTTACTTTCGTTTTCATGTGAAAAAAAAAAATGAAAAAAATGTTCAACCCATTTAAATTTTGGATCAAAACATTAGTTGTCTTTCAACCAGACGTAGGGTATCATATAGTCGTCATGCCCGACTTTAAATTTTTTCCTCGTTTTCTTCCAACTTACCCTTAATCTTTGACGAAGCTCGCTTGGTGAGTAATTTTATATTCAGCAATTGCCATTTCTCAATAAAATCCAGTATGGTGACCTTTAAAGCCGTCTGGTTAATCATTATAAAGTATACATTCGAAATTGCATCTTTCATGGCAATCAGCTCAGCCTGAGAACTGTACGATTGAATGCTATCTTCAAATATATCAGCAGTTTGTTCTGTCAGTGCAATTTTCCGAATGAAATCATCTTCGTTTACCTCCCAAATGTTATTGAAAAAATCCCAACTGGATACAAATCTATTAATTTCTTCTTTGTTGTACTCCAACTCTAGGCAGATCTTTTCATGTATCTCTGAAATCATAGCATCTGATTTCATAAGTTGAGCGAATGACGAACCAGTCATTTCTACAGGTAAGCCAAGCTTTTGCGAAATTCGTGGAACACTTTCAAGGCTATCCAAGACGCGGTTGTACATATTCGTCATTAGTGATTCTATTGTCACCATATCGGGTTTTAAAGAGATTTTTTGACCTTCAATATCAGCCATAATGATAATTAAAGGTGCTGGATTTATATCACCCTCAGAACGTAAAGAGAAATAAACATTATTTAAGGAATTACGGGCACAAATCATACAAGCCTCAGCTAACATATCATCGAACTGATTCACATAACCATACCATTCGAGAGCCATCTATAAGTGAACGATAGGTAGAAAAATTTTATTCCAAAAAGTAAATGTGGGCAAAAGTAAACATTCTTTTAAAATTGAGGCTTCAAATAAAATCAAAAACTTTTTAAATGCAGCCTATAGCCTACTCAAGTCACTTGCATAATAACGAGTTTGTGCAGGTCAGTTGAACAGTGTATGGCTTGGTTTGCCTAACTGCATAAGTAATTTTTTGGACTTGAATAAAAATCAAAACAGTTCTGTAAATGTTTCTGCTGCTACGTGTAAATTAAAATGAAATTTGTACAGTTTACTTGAATAGTGTGTGTCGCTCAAATTGACTTGTACAAACTCGTTATTGTTCCTAATCCTAGTCGCTTCTCTAGTCTATTGGTCGCATAAGACTCATTAATAGCATTTAATACAAATATAAGTGGATTTTAAATATACAAATATAAATGACTTAGAGTAGAAATACAACCTTGCGGCTTCGGCTGCGTTTCTTTTGTTTGATATGGAAATTTGACATTGCGTACAGGGCTGCCAGAATTGCCGATTTTTCTGCATTTTGCATTTGGTCGAAAAATGCTGATTTTTTTTTTCATTTTATTTATTTATCTTTTTTACAACAATAAGCAAATTTGATAATCTTAAAATAACTTAACATAGTCAGGACAATAAACCAGTAAAACTATCTACAAACTTGTAAATAAGATCACTTTCTGTAAGGTAAATCTAAAACATTTCAGTCTATTAACTTCACCGCTCTCGTCTAATAAGCATATGTGACAGCGCATAGAGAAAGGGACCTAAGGGTAAAAAAATCAATTTTTTTTTTTGATGTGGACAACATCTGAGCATCGAATGAGACCGATCCCATGCCCCAAAAGTGTTCCCTCCCAGAGATTTGCGCGTTTTATGAAAGTGAAGTCGACGATAAAGTAAATCTACTTCTTCGAATTCGTCCACCATTTCATCCTAAAACAAACAGTAAGAATGTTATCAGTTTTAAATTATTTCCGCGAATAACATAATAAGGTTATGTGAAAAAATTTTCGTACTAACAGAGTGTTATTCACGATTTAAAAGAATTATAAATGAGTATTTATTATAATTCACAATTAATAATTTCAGAAAATAAAGCTGGATTCGAAAAATCGCGGGCAAAATTGATATCAAACTCATGGAAACAGCGCGCTAGGTACACTAATAAAAAAAATCCCGTACAAATAGGTCAAAATTGTGCTGGCGCAAATACAGGTACTATTTCCTGTTATTTTAGCAGAATTTTTACCTATCAGTACGGGCTTTTTTAGAGAAAATAACAGAAAAATTAGTTCAACTTAATCAGAACGCATTTAACAGACTTTTGTACTAACTTTTTTTTATGAGTGTAGAAAACAGTAAAAACCAACTACACAAAACAAGAGGTAGAGACGACCTACGCGCGTTTTCAAGGTTGACCAACACGTTCCTGACGTCATGAGATGTGTCGCTTTCAAATGAGACCAATACTCAGTGATGGTAGACCAAAGATACACGTATTTAAATCTTTAAAATGGCTCTCCTGAACAAAACCGGTTTTTACCCTTAGGTCCCTTTCTATTTTGCGCGTCACATATAGCTAAGGAATGATTACTAAGTCTTTCAAGGTACCTTGAGCTAAGTCTATTAATTTCGTCCTTCCACGTAAGGCGACGGCCGAGGTGCAGACCAAGATATTTCACTTTTGTTTGTTTTGGAATTTCTGTGCCATTTAAAGTAACATTTGGACAATCCCCTTTTCTTAAAGTAAACGTTATATGGGTAGATTTCTGTGTATTTACTTTTATATTCCATTTTTGTAACCATGCTTCAATATCATTAAGTTGAATCTGAATCATTGCTGATGCAATATTAGGTACATCGTCTGTAACTATTAGAGCTGTATCATCAACATACGTTGCAACGGTTATGTTTTCCCGTACCTGCATATCCGATGTATTTATTGTATAAAGTACAGGTCCTAGGACACTGCCTTGTGGAATTCCCGCCTTAATAGGATATATATCAGATATTTCATTATTAACTTTTACATAAAAGAATCTTAGGTCTAAATATGATTTTAAAATGAAATAAAATGGTGCTGGAAGCAATTTTTTCAACTTAAAAAGAAGCCCCTGGTGCCAAACTCGGTCAAATGCTTGTTGAATATCTAAAAACACTGCTGAACTGCATTTTTTACATTCCAGTGAATTTCTTATAACGTTAACTATACGATGACATTGTTCCGGAGTGCCGTGATTTTGACGAGATCCGAATTGGTATTCTGGAATGATGTTTTGTCTTTCAAGTATAGGCAATAATCTACGTAATAATATTCGTTCAAATAACTTAGAAAATGTTGTTAGCAGACTCATTGGTCGGTAAGATGAAACTGTGTTCTCTGGTTTATTTGGTTTTGGTACCATTATCACCTCAGCATATTTCCACTGATTGGGAAAATGGTGTATTTTCAAAATTGAATTAAATATTGAAGTTAGAAAAATTATGCCTTTTTTTTGGAAGGGCTTTTACCACTTTTGCACTTATTTATTTGATCGTATCCAGGCGTTTTCTTATTAAGCATTACAATTTCCTGTTGCACTTCTTGAGGAGAAATGTGCTGAATTGGAAGATCCATTTGACAAGAACAATCTAAGAACTGCTCTATTTCATTAACATCATCAACGCTGTTAAGATGAAAAGGTTGGAAGGTATTTTCTAAATATTTGGCGTAAGCATCCGCCTTATTTTTATCAGTTCTGCACCAAGCATTGTCAGAATATTTAATTGGAACGTTTCTTTTGGCTGGTCTTTTTAAGAATTTCGTGGCATTCCATAAACAAAATTCATCATTTTTGGATGCATAAACGCTAAGACTTTTAAGAAATTGGCTGGTTTCTTCGTTTTTAAATTCTTTGATACGGTTTTTAACTTCAATTGAGGCACGATTAAAATTTCTTTTATCAATTGGACTTCTACTGGACTGCCATATTCTTCGCAGTCTTCTTTTATTTCTTATCAAGGCTTTAATCTCTGCAGAAATTACAACTCTATTTCTTTCATTTGCAACATTTTCCTCAACGGGAGTAGATAAAATTGCCGCTTCATGGATTAAATTTGAAAATCTTTCAACAGCGTTATCGAGATCCTCGCAATTTTGTAGCGAGCATTCCAAGTTTACATTTTTATCAATCCAATATTTAAACGACTCTAAATCTGTTTTTGGAGATAACATTTGGAATGATTTTTGTATCGATTGTACGACTGTGCAGAAATTTAAAATGATTGGTGAATGATCTGAACTTAATTCGTCACTATCCATAATATCAAAACAATTTCTTGATATTCCATTATATGCTACAAAATCCAGAAGGTCTTTGTCTTTTTCGTGGATCACTTGGCCAATATGTCGGTCTTCCAGTCGATAAAACAGAGTAATGGTATTTTTGAATACACTTGTACAGTTCAGTTGGGTTTAAAAGCCTTGAATCCCACCATGTGTGTTTGGCGTTGTAATCACCGCCTACAATAAATCTCGTACCAAGCTTTTTAAAGAAGTCGCGATACTCCTGACACGTAATAGTATGCCTAGGAGGATTAGTATAGAGCATACATAGAAATATCATTATCACAGTTAATTTTTACACCAGCTGCTTGAATAAACGGGTGTTTATGTTCTTCTAGTATTTCGTATTTTATACTACTTTTTATAAGAATAGCTGAACCAGCATGTGTGGTTTGTAGCAATTAAATCGTATGCTCGAATTCGAAAGAAACTTCTTGATGTAAAATGGGTTTCAGATATTAAGAATATCGTTGGGTTAGTCGGCAAACCTGTCAAGTCCAATTTTTATGCAAATTGAGTTTTTGATGTAGTATGCTAGTGTAACTCAAAACACATCATTTACAAAAAAAACATGCCGTTATGTTGTTTTTTCTTGTTGTCTTTTTCTTGTCACATGCTATCCAGCTGAAAACAACACACATTTTGTTTCAACAAATTTCTTCAACAGAATTAAATGCGACTTTTGTTTATTTAAAAAGACAAAACATTATTAAAGATTAATTAGATAGTAATTATTTAGTTATTTTAACTTTTAAGGTACCCAGTGTACAATTGGAGTCCGAAAAGACTCATAAAAGAGCCCTTAGATATATGAGGATGTTTTTCTTCACCGATGAAGCCTCTTTTGAGCGCAATAATAACCCGGCGAAAGGAGTTATCTCTACCCAAAAATGGACCTTGGTGGGGCCTTGGACCCTCGGAAATTTTTAATAAAAATTTTCCACTTCATAAAATGGCCCATACCTCGAAAACTAAGCGAGATAGAGCAAAATGGACTAAATGTTTGCTGCTACGGAATGACCTTACATGCCCTTAGATGATATGGACTAGGCCCGGGAGGGTCCCGAGACCTTAATTTCAACAAATTTTACGACTCAGTATAATTACTAGGGCAAGGAATTTCATGCACTTAAAAATGGAAAAAATGCGCCTAAAATATGCGGTTAAAAAAGAAAAATATGCATTAAAAATATAAGAAATATGCACTAAAAACTATTATTTTTGCAAAAATAATGCACTATAAAACTTACAAATGTATTTAAGTTAGTTATTTTGCAAACAGACACATAACTCGAAGATTTCCAATATGAAAACTTATCAATTTTTTATATTTTTTTACAAAATAAAAATGCTCCTAAAAATGAAAAATATGCATAAATATGCATTAAAAAGCACAAAATATGCATTAAAAAGGCACCAAATATGCATTTAAAGTCAAAATATGCAAAAACATGCATTTATATCAAAATATGCAAAAATATACAACTACAAATCGATGCCATTTTGTTCTAAATTTGATGATTCGGATAAATATTTAGTCCATACTAGTTTTGGAATATCGAGAAAAAACATGCATTTGCATGAAATTCCTTGCCCTAATAATTACAAATAAAACTGTAGTCTTACTTAAATTTGGATTTGTTAAATTTAACAAACGAATTTGTTAAAATCAACAAATTTTATTTTAAGCCAAAAAACAGAAATACATTTTGTTAAAGTAACAAATTTTTCGGTTTAGCCAACTAAGTATTTTGAGTGTGGTATTTTATTTTTATTCAAAATTCTTTTATAAAAATTATTATTTTTATATATAATTTTTTTCTATATTATATAAATATAGCACATTGCTGCATTCAATCTGATACAATTCCATCTGCCAATCTGATGCAATTGGATCAATTTAGATCTTACTAAAAATATACTGGTGGATCTAATTCGATCTGCCATTTTTTCGGATCAAATTAAATCTAGATCTGTCCCCAAGGACAAACTTAGATATCATTGGACCTCCCAATTTTGTAATATAAATTGATCTTAGTTCATCCCAATGTATGCAAAGGGATCTAATACGATATCATTGCATACACCCAATTTTAAGATCTAATTGGATTAACTAGATATGACACCAGATATTAAAGAATATCAAAAAATTGGATAAGATCAGATCAATTTTTTTTTACTCGGGTATTCATTGTTATGGTTGGAAATATTTTAGAAATTATTTCATATAAATTTTAAACTCATTTATGGTCAACGCAAATCTAGTAAAAGAACTCCAGTAGACATAATACACTTAACACCTTTAACAAAGCCACCCTGACCCTGCTTCCACTTAGCTCAGGGATGATAAATAGGATTTTTTAAATAGTACTAACCAGCTTAAAAGATCCCTCTATAGTACCAAAAATTTTTTTCATTTAATGTTTTTTTATCACTATAAATTAAGAAATAAAAACTCATAAAAAATAAAGAGTTCTGTTATATCTATCTAACTCAAAGCAATAGAAAAACTTAAACATTTTAGTTAAAACTACTAAAAATTAGTTAAAAATTACGTTGCATAAAAAATTATATAAGATTACTTTTGTAAAATATTAGTAAGATAAGAACAGCAAAAACCAAACTGTTAAACACATATCGTTGGCTTAGTCGGCAAACCTGTCAAGTCCAATTTTTATGCAAATTGAGTTTTTGATGTAGTATGCTAGTGTAACTCAAAACACATCATTTACAAAAAAAAAATGCCGTTATGTTGTTTTTTCTTGTTGTTATGCAGTGGTAAGCAATTCTGCCAAGTCCAAAAAAAAACAAAACATCGAAAACCACATGATAAGTCCAGCTGAAAACAACACACATTTTGTTTCAACAAATTTCTTCAATAGAATTAAATGCGACTTTTGTTTATTTAAAAAGACAAAACATTATTAAAGATTAACTAAATAATTATTTAGTTATTTTAACTTTTGTCAGTAACCAGGTGTTTAATGTACCTCAACATCCAACGAGATATTACAATCCGCGTTATACTCCGTTTTTCCGTCAAAACTATGCTGACGCGGATCCTATTATAAGAACGTGCAACGATTTTAATGAATTTTATAATTATATTGATTTTTCAAATAACGTTAATTGCATAAAACGTACTATCATTTTAATTCTAAACACATAGTTCGCTTATAATCAGCCTGATTGCGGTTGTCGTTGTCGTATTACGACACCAGGCGTTGTCGTTGTCGTTTTTATTATATTTTGGTATTGTGTAAAATATACGACAGAGAATATAAGAAAATAAAATATATCATCTATTTTTGTGGTATTTTCATAAAATAATCAAAAAAAATAAATTTTGTAATAATAAAACGATTATTGATAGCATTCGGCAGAGAAACCTTAAACTGATACCGGTGACTTGCAGCGCTTTGTGATTACTTACTCTGCTGAACGATGTTTTCTTTGTTTTGTTTTTATATATATTTTTTCTATATTTTACTTTGATTTTTTAAATTTTTTGTTTTTGAATTATATTTGTATGTTTTTATTTGTCAATCATACAAAACAAAAAGTTTTTAGAAACAACAACAACAAATGTATCACTATTTGATCAAAAGTAGCAAAAATTTTTACGCTACCAAAATATGACAGCGCTACCTGAGCGCTCAGACTGAGCGGTTAGTGATCAGGTCGTTCAGCAGATAGTTGCACAACTGTTGTAGAACTGTTGACTGTCAAATTGTATCTGCCGAACGCACCCATTGTTTCATAAAATCAAGGTGTCAGAGTGAAACTTTTCATTTTAAGGATAGTGTGTTTTTCCACAAGTTTTAAAATACCCAGTGCGTTAAATTTTTTAATTTTTGTTTTAAAAAATTATTATTTAAATAAAAAAATTTCTTTAATTTAACTTGTTAATATATTAAAGTGATTTTATGATTAATTTCACTTATTTTAATACTTTTTTTAAAAGTTTTTTGAGGCTGTCGTGCACAAATATTTATACGACAGTTTTTGGTGTATTGACCGAAAAAAACGACACTCGCGGTACCAAAAAATGCTTTTTGGCAAAAACGACAAATTTTCTTGTCGTATACGACAACCGCAATTAGGCCGAATATTTTCTAAAATTATGTAAGTTTTAATATTATTGTCTGTAAGGATTAATTCCATAGACTAAATTAAATTAAAAAAAAAAAAGGTACCCAGTGTATAATTGGAGTCCGAAAAGACTTATAAAAGAGCCTTTAGACCTTCTGAAAACATAGATATATGAGGGTGTTTTTTTCACTGATGAAGACTCTTTTGAGCGCACTTTTGTGACTCATAAAAAACTCCAAATTATGAGCATTGCTGGAAAATTTTTAATTTTCTGAGCCATTTATGAATCATTTGTGACAAATTTTTGAGTAATTTATGAGCATTGAAAAAATTTTGAATACACTCATAAATAAGAGTCTATTATGTTTCATTTATGACTCTAAGATTTGAGCACTCTGAAAATGTTCATATTTCAGAGTCTTTTATGAGTCATAATTTCTGAGCGCTCAGAAAAATGTTGGCTGGGTAACTATTACTTATAAGTTTTTTCAGGAAAAACATTATTAATTTATAAATTTTATAAGGCGATTGTCATGGATTCTGCTGACATAAATAAAAATAAAATAAAATAAAAAGAAAATCTGCTAAGTTCACAAAGTTCAAAGAAAATCTGGTAAGCCCACATTTAAAATAGAAAATTATAAAGAGCAAATGTGCTAAGTCCAAAAGGAGCCTATAAGTCTGCAAACTTTTATTTTGGAATTCTATGATTTTTTGTGGTTAAACAAGATGAACTAAAGAAGAAAACTGCGTTTACAGATTTAAAAAAAGTTAACCCAAAAAAAGTTAGACAGTTTTTTGTCTCCTGAAAAATTTAAAAACGGACTTGAGAGGTTTGCCGACTAAGCCAACGATATATCTATGTAATTTGTATGAAGAAATATTTCAGTTTCCTGAGTATGATTGGAAAGTCCATTGGCGTTCCATATTGCAATTCTTAAATTTAATTGCATAATTTAGCTATTAAAAGGCTCATCATAGAGATGAGTTTATCCATTTTTTCCATTAAATTAAAGTTGTAATTATTGTTACTTACGTTGTTTGAATTATTAGCTTTAAAAGCTTGGGAGTAGGATTGTTCATTGGCATTTATATTTATTGGATAAATAGAGTGTTGTTGATTTGGTAAGCGGGGATAATCCTGAGGAGCAAATGAATAATTTGGATTTGGTCGTCTATACGAGTTATTATGATTTCTCTTTTCAATTAAATGTTTATAAACTCTACATCCTCTGTAGTTGGCCGTATGATTCTGCAAACAACGAATGCAGCGAGGTGGGGAACTTTCAGTTTTGGGACATTCAGCAGTAGTATGGTCAAGTCCACATTTAACACATCTAAATGGCCTTCTGCAGTAAGACTTAGTTTGACCGATTAATTGACATCGGTAGCACTGTACCAAATCTTGGCTTTTACTAGGTGGTTCAATTTTTACTATAGCGTTATTACTTAGCCTAAAGTTATAAATATCCTTATTGTTCGTGTTCGGTTCAAGGTCTACAAAAAACATTGATAAAGGTTCTTTATTTACGCGACTTTTAACATTAATAATGCTTCTTACTCGATGACCTAATATTAACAATTCAGATATTATATCCGCAACGGGAGTTGAGTGATGAATACCCTTAACAACGACTCTAAAAGCACGTTCCTGCTTAACTTGAAAAGTATTATAGCTAATCTTAGAGCAATCTAATGATTTTACCATTTTCCTATAAGAATCAATTGTTTTTACTTTAACCATGACTTGATTTCTTAACGATTTATAATTAAATTCATTCGTAGGAATAACTTTTTCTAAATTACTAATCATTTTATTTATATTTATTACATCTGGTATAAATATTGGCGATGGTTTTGGTGTTGTTTGGGTTGCTTCTTGTAAAACCTCTTCATCTATTTGAAGCTCTGCATCAGTGTTGCCATATGCCAGTTTTAACTGTTTTTTACAGTTTTTTGGGGGGCCTAACAGTTATTCATGTAAAAAACAGTTTTTTAAATTCATAGATTTTTTTTGCAGTTTTTTCTTATTAAATCGGAAAATTTGTTTTATTTACAATTTTTTTTTTTATTTTTTAACTAAAACTTAAGAATTAAAATATAAAAGTGCTTATGCATAATCTGAAAACCTTATACGTTTGTAAAATAAATTTTGTATAAAATATTTGTTTTATAAAACATTTATAAACTTAGAAAGTGATTATGCATATGACCCAAAAATTGCAATAAAACTTTCCTATTGTAAAAAATTAAGTATAAATCGAAACATAAATAAATTTAACAATGCGAATATAATATGTACTATAAAATATGCTTAATGGAAAATCGAAACATTTTTAAAACAAATTTCATCAAAAATTAGCACGGAATAAAATTGGCTAAACCATATCTGACACGTCATAGATCCCGCGTACATTTTTTAGCCGTACTTTTTAGATCATTTCTAAATGAAGGATAATTTAGAATTTTTTTTTTTAATTTTTTAAAACAATGTCTCATCAAAAAAGGCCGATATTGATTTTTTATTTTTTTAAATAAATAATTGCCAATTCTGGATAACAATTTACTACTATTTTTGAGCAAGGACAATTCCAAAAAACTTAATTTTTTACGGGGTTTTACACACCGTCAAGCAATTCCCGTCGTAACAATACTCAATCAAATGAAAGGTAGGTAATTTTATGTGGAATGCAAATCCATAAAGAATATTTTGAAGTACAACATTGACCAGTAAAGTATTCTATCCTAAGTCAGGGGTTAATATAAAAAGGTTCACATCTCGGAAGGGTGTTTGGATGAACTTTTTTTAACTTCAGATTCGGGACTTTTTTCTTAAAAAAAAGTATAATTAGAAGGCTGTGCAAAAAGACGATTTCTATAAAAGTCAAAGGAAATTAAATTATTCAAATCTCGATATTTTGAAAATTGAGACCCTGGAATAATATTTTTGTCCCAGGATACTTCGGGATTTCTTATGATTTTTAAAGTTTTTTAGAAAAACAGTTTTTCTATAAAGAAACAGTTTTTATTTACAGTTTTTCTAAAAAATATATATGGTAACACTGCTCTGCATACATGTTGGCTGATGTTGTTTGACCAGTATTATTGTTGGACGATGATTGCCCAGTGTATTTTGCACATTTTTTTTTATGTTGATAAATATTAGGCGAGTTTAGTTGTCGACGTTTAACAGCTTTCACTTTATTTACTCATTTTGCCACTAACACACTACTGTTGTAGTTTAATTGTTATTGTTTGTACAACAATATATTTTTGTTTATTTTTGTTTTTTTGTGGAATGTTATTCCCCTGATTAAGGCACTAACAGGCTTGCCATTTTAGCACTTTAGGTGCTAGATCTAGCACTTTTTTTGGGAGTTAGCACCCAAAAATTTAAAAAAAGTGCTAGGTACTAGTTTAGCACTTTTTTAAAAATATTGAAATTTTTTAGCACTTTTTTAAATAATTCAATATCTATATGTAAAATGTCTTGAAAGACTTCTCGAGTTCAAGAAATAACAGGATTTACAAATATCACAGTCCACACACAAATATACAGCTTCTCTGAATTGGGTTAAAGTTGAATAGTGAATAAATATCTTTACCAGTCATGCCAACTTTTTGTTAAATATTGGCATAACAATATTTACGAATTTCTAAAAAGAAGAAATAAGAAAAGTTAGTTTGGCATTTCTGACTTAAGTTCACACTAGATCACTTCCAAAAGAGTTCCAATTTGAAAACTAACATCTGATTGTTAACGGCAATCGAAATGACCTTAAAGTACAAAAAACCCTGTCTGAGGTTGTTAGCAGATTTTTAAACTTTTCGAAAGAATGGTAAAAATCTGTGTCGAAAAGAAATATTGCTAAGACTCTGGTGCTCCTGCATGTATATTAAAATTACAAAAGTATAGGACTAACAAAAAATATTGTTCAGTAAAAATTTTCTGAATCTTAAATAGTTTTTCTACAGCAGGAAGAATTTAAAATTAAATAAAACTATATAAATATAATTTTCTGGACCACAAAACGCATTAGAATCTGAAGATTTATCAATATAAAAAAATATTTTCAAAATCTGAAGGCATTTCTGTGAAAAAATTTCACATAATTGATGATTTTTCTAACGAAATAGTTAACAAAACCTACAATATTTCGTATAATAGCTAAACTTTCTGTAGAATCTGATATGTTTTAGCCTCAAAATCTGAAATTATCTCTATGGAGAACGTTTCTAATATATCTCCAAATTATGATTTTTTAATTTCTTTGCTGATTTAAAGCCAGCAATAAATGATGACCCTTTGAAATGGCGACTGTATGAAATGCATAGTTTTTTTTTTATTAATAATTCAATATATCAACAAAAACCATGGTTTGTCAACACTAATCCCAAAACAGAAATAACGATTTAGAATTCATTCAAATAACTACAATTAACCAAAAATACCATTAACGAAATAACTTAAAATATCACTAACCGCAAAATACTTTAACGAAATTATTTAAAATACCGTTTAACCTAACAGACTGTAACTCAAAAATGTTAAATATCCTAGGGACCATCATTTACCTTAAAATACCACTAATGGCTGGTTTACATTATCAGATTTTCGGTGTGATTTTGAAATCCAGCCTATATGTTTTGCATGTGTACTAAAGCAAAATCATACCAAAAATCGTACAGTGTAAACTAGCCATAACGAAATAACTTAAAAAGCCTTAAAATAATCAAACGAAATAATTTAAATACCGGTAACTCGAAAACAACTTAACGAAATAACTTATTATACCGATAACCTTAAAATACCCTAACGAAATATTTAAGAAATAACGTTATCCATTAACACTAAAGACTGGTTTACACTATAAGATTTTCGGAAAGATTTTGCAACCTCGTCTATATGTTTTGCATGTGTACTAAAGCAGAATACTACCGAAAATCTTATAATGTAAACTGGCCTTAACCTTATGAATCGGTTGCCAACTCTGATAAAAACCCATAATGCATGTTAAAAACAAAAAAAAAAAATCTAGCACCTTTTTTAGCACTTTTTATTTTGAATCTAGCACTTTCTGGCACTTTTTTTCGACGATCTAGCACCTTTTCGCATTTGTCTTATGGCAACACTGGGCACTAATCTATTTGTTTTAAGAAATATGTTAATATTTTTCACAACACACGTCTGTTAACAACCACGGTAGATCAGCGACTGATTTTTTTTTTTTAACCCTCGAAGTGGCACATGGTTCTGGCCAGACATATTTCATTTTCATGCTTCAATTTAGCATACTTCTATTTTAGGTACATGGCTGTAATTTCAGGTTATCTCCCAAAATATTGTTGGCTTTCGATGTATAAATTAATAATTGAAAAAAAGTCCTTGGAACAGGACAAAAAAGCCAAATAAAAAATCTTCACCTTACTTTTGGTACATGGTGTCTGGCCAGACCCCTATGCATTTTGTATGAACGCATAGGCAAAGCACATGGCACGAGTTGGAAATTTGTATTTACTTTATTCTTTTATGCTTCTTTCTTTCTTCTGATTTTGTTTGTGAGTTAGTTATTCATTGAACGTTGAACAGTGAAGAAGTAATCTAGTTTTTGTGTGGTAATTTTGAACTTGTGAATAATTTTACGCAGGTAGATTTGTTGCGTTGTTAGTATATTATGGCTGATGAACTGGAATTTATTTATAATACACGCTTGCGTAGCGCGAATTTGCAACCCCAATTGTCAGAGGCATTAGTGCGTGATTTTCAAAGTCAGGTAGAAGCTGATGAAAATGATGATGTTTTTGAAAACGATGGTGACGACACTGCTGATTATGTGCCAGAAGATGATGCATCAGACATAGAAAATGATTTGGAAATTGAACCTAACGAACTTTATGATAGTGATGAAGACGTAGATGAAGAAGAAGAAAGTGGAAATGATGCTGAAGCAGCAAATGAAGTCGACTCAGGCTGTTTTTATGGTAAAGACGGTACTAAATGGAAAGAAACTGAACCCCCTGCATCTCGTTTGCGCCAGCATAATATCATGCGTTTTCAATCTGGAACAAAAACAAGGCTCACCAATCCAGTTGAGGTATTCAAGCTATTTTTCTCAACCAATATTACGTTCGTCATTATTAGTGAAACAAATCGGCATGGGCGAGAATCAATTAGAAAATGGAATGAAGAACTTCCAGAGTCTACCCAAAGAAAATGGATTGATTTGACAAGCTCTGAGCTAGATGCATTCATTGGGATTTTGTTGGCTTCTGGTCTCAGCCATAATAATATGCAAGACTCCAGTATATTGTGGCGTTCTGATTCGCTGCCCATATTCCGTGCGGCTATGTCGCACAAACGATTCATTACTTTGTCCAGATATATTCGTTTCGATAATAGTCGTACGCGGGCATTCCGACAGCAAACAGATAAAGCAGCTCCTATCCGGGACCTTTGGAATTTTCTCAATGAAAATCTGCAAAATTATTATGAACCTTATGAAAATATCACCATCGATGAGCAGTTGTTTCCGTATCGTGGGCGCACAAAATTCACCCAATATATCCCATCAAAACCTGCAAGGTATGGGATCAAAGTTTGGTGGGCATGCGATGCTAAGACTAAATTTCCATTGAAAGGAAAACTATACACTGGAAAGGAAGGAGACAATCGGGAGATAAATCAAGGTGAAAACGTTCTAATGTATTTCGCAAATTGTTACGCAAACAGCGGCAGAACAATTATTTCTGATAATTTTTTCACCTCATTGAACGGCGCTAAACGACTTGCTGCTATGGGACTGGCATTTGTTGGCACCATTCGAGCAAACAAAAGATGTCTTCCTAAGGAAGTTATGAAGAGCACCAGACGACCAATTCTTTCAAGTGTGTTTGGTTTTCATGAAAATCTTGTTGCACTTTGCAGCTACGTGCCCAAAAAAAATAAGGCAGTCAATTTAATTTCAACCGTGCATTACACGAAACATGTTGAAGGCGTAGCCATGAAACCGGAAGCAATTTTATTTTATAATTCAACTAAAGCCGGAGTCGATACGATGGATCAAATGCTAACTCATTACACAACAAAACGGTCAACCAGACGCTGGACATACGCGTTTTTCTGCAACATGATTGATGTGATGGCATTGGCAAGTTACATTATATGTAAGCTAAATGATGAAAATACAAGAAAAGAAAGAAGACGCATATTTTTATATAAACTTGCAAAGCAATTGGTACTGGCCAACGTTGAAAATCGCATCAATAATCCGCACATTGTGGCTCAACCAACAACTCGTATAGCATTTGAAGCGTTCTTTGGGAGACCTCTCAATATAGCAAACCTTAATGTGGCTTCACGCAGTGGTCCAGACACATTAGCTGCCAAAAAAAGATTGCAGAATTTGCCTGCAGCAAGGTGACAAAATACGCCGTAAGACACTCTTTTTTTGCTGCAAATGCAACAATCCTGTTTGTCAGCAACATTCAAATGTAGATTATTTATGTTTTGGTTGCCTTCCGCAAAATTCTGAATAAAAAAATCAATGTATTCTTCATAATAATTTTCTATTTTGTCATAAACATTTATTACTTTACCCATAATAAAGAGAAATATATATAGAACAAAAAAATTGTTGCCCTTTTCATTCCAAAGATTTTTTCAGGTCTATTTTTTCTTCCTCAGGTAGCTAATAACATAGTAAAAAGAAATAGAAACACAAAATATAACAAATATTTTCCTATCTTAGTAAAAAATTTAACGGCAAACAGCCCTTATTTCCATACAAATGCATGTAAATGTATAGGGGTCTGGCCAGACACCATGTGCCAGAACTAAGGGCTCAAAATATGTGCCAATTCGAGGGTTAAATCCAAAAACACGAAATTTTAGTTTTTATAAAAATAATTCTATCTGTATATTCCACCAAAAAAATCTCTAATGGCTACTGAAAATTTTGCTGTTATTACGGGAAATTTAACTGTTTTGAGCCCAGCGGTTTTTTCTGATAATTTTAGCAACACGTGTCAGCTGATCTGTAGTACAACAAAATTAGTGGAAGAAATTAGTAGCCGCTACTAAATTTTAGCAAAATTCTTGTTAACTGCAATTCAAAATAGATTTGCTAAAATCAGCTACAAAATTTACTAAATATCAATAATTTTAGTACAAGGAAATTAGTATAAATAACTAGCTATTTGTACCCGGCATGCGCGGTTCCAGAAATTAATATAAGGGGAAAAATCATACGCCTCAGTGGACAACTCAATGTATTTGTCTACTGTGGCGTATGATTTTTCCCCTTATATTAATTGCTGGAACCGCGCATGGTACCCGGCCTAGCCCGTGATTCAAAGTCGTCTGCCTTTAAAACAGATAAATCTTATGTTTGATGTCATAAGATTTTAATAAGATTAACCCGTTTCATACCAAGTATGGATTCTGTGGGAATGTTTTTTGACAAAACTTGGTAGAAGGTTAGGCCAGTTTAGTATTAAGAATTTTTTGTAATTTTTATGGCTATGTCGCGCCCTCTGGTGGTGGTATAAGTATTTCAAATTGAAATTTTGACGTTCCATACTCACTTAAATGGTTAGTGTTTTTTCAAAAACTAAATTTTTATATTTTGATAATAGAAATTTATATAAAAATAGCAAACAATTTAAATTATTTCTTTCGCAATATTTTTAAGAACTTTTTAAAAAAAATTTGATCTTTAGACGTTTCTAAAAATTGCTATTTGGAAACACTAATTGATCAGATTTGTATGCTTCTTTGGCAGTGGAAAGAAAATAGCGCATTTTTAATATAACAAATAAAAACGGATTAATTGTCTACATACTTACAATAAAATTTTACAAAAACGAGTAACCCTTGATGAGATTAGTCAATTTATTTTTTAAAGTGCGAACTGAACTCAAAAATTTTTTTCCCTTAAATATTATTTACACGTTTTTCTCGAAATCAACATATTACTTTTGCTACGCAGCTCTTCCTTATATTTTTAAATATTTTTTGAAAAAGTGCTTTGAAAATAAGTCAAAAATAGTTTTTTTTATCATCATTATATGGCAACCCTTTAAGTGAAATTTTTGTAATTTTTTAAATATCGTTTATAGAAAAGGCCTCAAATTATCACATTCTTTCTACGCCATATCGTCTTCCTATCAAAATTTATAGGCTCTTAAAAGTGAATGTGACTTTAAAGTCACATTGGTAAGAAATTGATTAATATATCACCCTGACTGTAGATGTTATTTGGTACGCACGCTTTGTAGCCACCGCCCCCGATGACACCACGCCCGAGGCCACCACTGCACTCGTCACTATTGTACCCATTTCGGCGTGCATTTGAAAAGCAGTAAACAAAAAATTAAGAGGATTATGACAAACATACATGATTATGACAAAAGCGAGATCATTTGAAAATTAATAACGAACTTGGAGTTGGCGATTATTAACAAAATAACGACAATATCCATTAAAAATTAATTATTTTTATAGTCCAAAAAAATCCAAAATGGATCACAAATAACTCTTATATTAAACGAGTAAAAAGGTTAAAGTCGGGCATGCCGACTATACAATACCCTACACCAGTCTGGTTAAAAGCCAACTAATGTTTGGATCCGAAATTCGAATGGGTTAAAATGGAGCTTGTGTCAAAATTTTCTATAATGTGAGTCAGCGCACCAAATTTCATTAAAATATCTTAATATTTGCGACCTGCAGTTTGTAACCAAGCTAATTTTGGGGGGACCCTTATATGGGCACTAGGTCTAAACATGGATCGATGTTCACCAAAATCAATAGGCTTCGTCCTTGGGCCAAAATAGGTCTGTGTACCAAATTTCATCAAAATATCTTAATATTTGCGACCTGCAGCGTATAAACAATATAATTTTGGGGGACCCTTATATGGGCACTAGGTCTAAACATGGACCGGTGTTAACCAAAATCAATAGGCTGCGTTATTGGGCCAACATAGGTCTGTGAACCATATTTCATCAAAATATCTTAATATTTGCGACCTGCAGCGTATAAACAATATAATTTTGGTAGGACCCTTATATGGGCACTAGGTCTAAACATGGACCGATGTTCACCAAAAATCAATAGGCTTCGTCCTTGGGCCAACGTAGGTCTGTGTACCAAATTTCATCAAAATATCTTAATATTTGCGACCTGCAGCGTATAAACCATATAATTTTGGTAGGACCCTTATATGGGCACTAGGTCTAAACATGGACGGATGTTCACCAAAATCAATAGGCTTCGTCCTTGGGCCGACATAAGTCGGTGTACCATATTTCATCAAAATATCTTAATATTTGCGACCTGCAGCGTATAAACAATATAATTTTGGTAGGACCCTTATATGGGCACTAGGTCTAAACATGGACCGATGTGCACCAAAATCAATAGGCTTCGTCCTTGGGCCGACATAAGTCGGTGTACCAAGTTTCATCAAAATATCTTAATATTTGCGACCTGTAGAGTGCGCACAAGAATGCATGGACAGACAGACAGACGGACGGACGGACAGACGGACATCGTTAAATCGAAATAAAAAAAAATTCTGAGCCGATCGGTATACTATAAGGTGGGTCTAGGACCAATATTTTTTGGTGTTACAAACATCAGCACAAACTTATAATACCCTGACCTCATAGTGGTGTAGGGTATTTGTACGGATTTTTTTATGAGTGTACTAACTAAATTTGAGTAAAATCCGTTGGAAAATAAAAATTTCCAAACCGAATATACATTGTTATATAGCAAATTCATAATTTAAAATTTATGACAAATTCATAATTTAAAAAAATGGGCGTAACACGGACGTTGGCAACGAAAATTAGGACAAGGTCCTAATAAACTTATTTACAAAAAGTATAATATTTTTGCATTACCAAATTAGTGTACAAGGGTAGTGAAAGAGTTAAAGAATTTTTTGTTTTTGTTCAGATTTTTACTGCGTATTTTTCAAAAAGTCCTATTCGTACACTCATAAAAAAAAGTTAGTACAAAAGTCTGTTAAACGCGTTCTAATTCAATTGAACTAATTTTTCCTGTTGTTTTCGTTTAAATCCGTTGTTTAGCTAAAGTTGTTGTTATCAAATTTCACCACAAAAACAGATTTCTACTGTACTTGAACTAATTTTTCCTCTTGATATTTAGTTATTTTTTTATAAATGATTTTGACAATGTTATCAGCTAATATAGATAAATTTATTGGCAACTTTTTTTAATATTTCTGTTTTCAAAAGAAAACGATAAGGGCGCTAGTGTATAGTGATTAATGGTGCTTGATGGTGAAGTGTGTATTTGTGAATTTGCCGACCAATACAAATTAGAAAATTTCTAGTAAGTGTATTTTAATGTGTGTGATGAGCAGAGAAGACAGAAAAAAGCACAATCCGGTGTGTTTAAAGCAAAAAAATATTGTAAAAAAAGCAAGAAAAAAGCAAAAGTAAAAAAATTTGAAAAAAAACAGTTTTTTAGAAAAAAAAATTTCAAAGTTGAGAGAAAAAAAAATTGTTGGGAAAAAGTCTTAAAAAAAGCAATTAAAATCTCAAAAATCTTAAGAAAAAGCCATTTTAAAGCTAAAAAACGGAAAATCCAAAAAAAGCTAAAAGCAAATATGAATAAAACAAGCAATAAAAAGCATAAAAAGCAAAAACAGCAATTTTGTCTTCTCTGGTGATGAGTCATCACTGATGACGCTTACCAATACAAATAAAAATAATATGCGCTTATTAAGAAAGTTCTAGTAAATAAAATAATATAATAAGAGCATGTTTTCTCTTGTTTCCATGGATGGTAACCGAAACGAATGCGGTTATCGTTAGGGTAACGATATTTTAGGTTATTTCGGTACCGGTATTTTAAGGGTAACGCTATTTCATTTATTTCGGTATCGGTATTTTAAGGATAACGGTATTTGAGTTATTTCGGTAACGGTATTTTAAAGATAACAATATTTAAAAAAAAAAACTTAAAAATAAATTAACAAAAAAATGTATCAATAAACATTATGCAGAGTGTAAAAAATCTGGCAAACAAGCGATGTGACAACCTAGTTCATTGAAATCTTGTATGCGACTGATTATTTTTTTGTTCTATATGTGAGCTTATGTAGGTGTGAGAGAGCGCCCATGGGCATAGGTGATGCCGACCTCTGATATAGAGACAATCTGACAATAAAATATAAACACTAATACAATTTAATGGAAAATCACTGATGACGCCTGTCCAAAAGAAAGAGGCAGAAATTAGATCTAGTCTGATTTGCAGATTAATAATGTGTTTATAACTTTGAAAAAATGTTTATTCTTCTTCTTAACCTCAAACCTACATAATTAAAAATTAATTTAAAAATGCATATTAATTACAATATTAATTGCATTTGGTCTATATGACGCGTTTGAAAAAACAACACTTTACTGCTTGTTTCTGTTAGTCAGCAAAGGAACGCAAAAGAAAACGGAGGTATGCTGGACATTAACATTTCGCAATTAAAATTGTATTTAAAAAATAAAATAATAGAGGTTTTTTTTTATAATATAAACTATATTTATTTAAGGGAATACTATTAAAAATTTTCTTTTTTTTTCTTTTATTTCAGCCCTTTAACATTTTTATCTAAATTCGACCCGCAGGTAGACGAAAAAAAGCAACCAAATAATACAACTCCAGCGGAAGTTTAACATATTGGCAAGAAAATAAAAGTGCAAATAGTGTTTTTGGATTGTGTAATTTAAGCAGTATGTTTTGCAGATTTCAACTGACCCACTTTCATTTCTATTAAACGAAAATTCTTCTAAATTTTTGAATGTTAACTAAATTTTTTACCTGTTTATAACCAACTAAAATTTAGCAGAAAACATGTGCTGATTTCAGCTGAGTAATTTTCATTTCCATTAAACAACATTTCTTATAAATTATTGTATTTGAACTTTAACCTAAAATTTAGGTCACCTAAATTTAGCAGACCATGATTCTCAACATCATTGAAATTTCTGCTGGCGCAAATTCAGGTACTATTTCCTGTTATTTTAGCAGAATTTTTAACTATTTGTACGGCCTTTTTTTATGATTGTATTCCGCGAATTTATAAAATTTTAACTTTATATTCTTTTTAATAAATTGCTAAAATTTTAATTTAAACTCTTGAAAATACAGCTTTAGTTGCCGATAAAAGAATAAAAAATTTAATTTATAATGGTTTTCCGCGTTCTTTTTTCTTCTCCCGCAAAGGTCTCGAAACGGCTTTATTGCCTTTATTCGAGTGAGAAATTCTATTGAACTTTAATGAGTTTATTGTACGTGTTAAACTATTTAATTTTTATACTTATTTAATTATTTTAAAACAATTGTTTTCATATAACAAGAAAACCGAAAAATAACCGAAACCGCGGTTTTTATAATTTGGAAACCCGAAACCGCGGTTTTCAAATCTTTTGGTTTTTAGCAAACTCTAGTTATTGTTGTTGAATGAATGCATGGCAAAAGCAATGAATGTATGAATGCACAATAAAAACGAATGCACTCAAACAGTTCTCTGGTTAAGAAAATATGATTGCATACAGTGAGCAACTACAATGTCAATTTCAAAGCGCACGTTTTAATCTTAACTCTTCCCCATAGTTATATCCCAACTCAAAAGAATTTAACATTTACATATCTTACCTCATCAATAACTATTTGGAATTCTTTGTAGACTGCGAATAACAAATCTATTATGGCATTATACAAATTATGTATTTGATTGGTTGCTCGGCGATTAAATGTAGTGATATTCATTTCAAACACGGACAGCTCGACAGGGCCTGACAAATTTAACTTCAGCAAATGTGTTTCACAGATTTTTTCACAAATTCGACAAATGTTATAATTGGCTCTCTTGTAAATGTCTAATGAATCTTGCAACTTTGATGTGTGCTTAGCACAGTCTGCTATATAGGCGTCACTCAATTCACCACCCCAAGTCAACTTAAAAAGACCTGGAGATATTTTGCGATCACACGAGTGAATCAATGCGCGAAAGAGTTTGCGTTCGTCTTCCGACAAAGCCAATAATATACGATTGTAATCTAGGCACACCGTAATGACAGAGTTGTAAACAAAATTTAATGCTGCATACTTTTCGTAAAGTTTACGTATTTGGCTGGGAATTTGAAACCCTAATTGTTCAAAATGTTTAGTCTGTTGACATATACTCATTACAGAACGATCTATGTTACATTCCAATAAACCTTTTTTAACCTTGCTTCTTACTAAGAGGGTACGCTCCAGTCGATCCATCAAAGCTGTGCTGCCACACTTATTAACCCATTCGTCGAATGACTTGCCCATTTCCTTTTCAAAGTCTTTTTTTAGATTTTCAAACTTGGCTAAAACTATACCTGCCTCGGGTACAACCGGCAACCATTCTGAGTTGATTAAACGATTTCTTAGCCACTGCAAACGCTCTAAGTTTATGCGATAGATAGCAGCGCGCGAAGCATAATAATTTAACCAAGATTCATGAATTTTAACGCGATCCATTAGAGCTTTCCCGGTATTATTCATTTCGCTAGCAAACATGTTCCAGACTTCACTCACCATACTTAAGTAGGTCTTGCGAATTGTGGCTCGGTAAGAGTAAAACAGAATAACGTTTAACACTTCCAAAGCCTCCTCAATGTTACACACTCCCTGAAAAGCATTCGACATCAGGCGCTGAACGGTTTCTTCCAAACTCTGCACGGTTCGACGATACTTCAAAACTTCTTCATACCAAATGTTTTTGTGGACATTTAGGATCAATTCCTTGGAATCACTTTCCAATGAAGCTAAAGTTTGGCGAATTTGCCGCTCCACTCTCTCGGCAGTTTTCTCGAACTCAGCTCCATTAGTACCTCCAAAACGGGGCCGCGGTGTCTGTTCATCTTCATCTAAACGAGCGAAAACTATCATTGACTCGCAAATATCTATCAGATCGTTTAATCTTTCGATGAATGCATCAATGTGATTGAAAATCATTGCATTATCCAGGTCCCAACCGATTTTGGTATCTTTGAAGGCCAAATCTTCGGACATCCGCTCATAAATAACCTTGTAATAGAGACAACAATCAATGGACATATTGCACATTTTGATGCCAAACCTAGAATTACCCTGCAATATAGTGTCCACATTGGTTTGTGACACACAAAAACGAATAATTTGGTTGCTAACATTTCGGAATAAGTTTGTGATTATATCTCTGCGATTGTAGTGTGGCGAATTGAGCCATATAAAACGTATAAAATTAATAATTCTTGGCAATAACCCAGGTACAGTTGCCGGACTCTGGGCTTTGTCAATTTGAGCACACGACTCGACCAATAAATGTAAGTACCTAATATTTGATTTAGCTTCCTCCATTTCCAAGCGGCACTCACTTATCAGCTTATCTATTTGTTTAATGTAAACTGAATGAGATGCTCTTAATACTTTTATTATATCCTGGACATCGCCTTGGTCTAGCTGAGTATTTATTCCGTGTAAAACTTCAACTAAGAAATAAAAAAAGAACGGACTATAGGAAATTGCCTCGATGTGATCATTATTCACTTACATCGATACAACCAAAATTCGTATTCTTCTTCGGGTACAACCAAATCGTGTGGTATCACCAACACCTTATCACTGAGCAGGGTTCGTATTTGATTTGTCCAAAATACGACAATCGCTTCCATATTTTTAACAAATTCCCGATCGTGGGCCACATTTTCTCTTGCCATTTGTTTAACCACATACGGAACATACAACACTGTCATTCCCGCCATTTTCGAGTTCAAACTTGTTAAATATGCCAGAAACTTGTCCATAGCTTGACAAAATCTTGACTTGACAATTTCATTCCAGCCGGTATAACTACCGAATACTGGAGCATAAACCAATTTTAATACTTTCAATAAACAACCATCGACATCCTCGTGAATGGTACCAAAATTAACTTCGTCATGAAATCCATCCACCGTGAAAATGTGTTTAGGCTCTCTAATAAAGTAGCTTAAATCTGAAACTGGTGACAGAGGAAATCCCAGGCAGGCAGTCAACTTATTGGCATCATAGAATACAGTTAGTAAAGACTCATTAACTTCGATTAACCATCGTCGAATCATATCAAGCGTTTCCTCCTTCCAATCACGCTGATCCAAGGCAAACAAAATTGTCATACGCTGTGTAAAATCGACTAGCGTTATTAATTCTTCATCTGTATATGTTGCCCGGGTTATATCTGGGGTTGTTGGAACTAGCTGTTTGGCATTGGTATCTGGATATTTCGATAGAAATTATGATATTTTTTCCGCTCAATTTAATTAATGGCGATTTGAGGTAACTCACCTTCATCATCGGAAGAATTTAAGCTATCCAACTCCAATTGATCAGCACCACCATCATTTGTATCGCCCATTTTATTCGCCCAAATAGTTTGCTTATTTACCAAATTCAATTTTCGACAAAATTTGCGTCAATTGGATGGATTTTTTTAAATTAATTTTTTTTTTTCGTTTTCAAAACAATTTTGATTTTTCTATCAGGTTGTGTTAGTACAATAAATAAACAGTTGCTATAGTTACAGGTTGCCAATATGCAGGCTATAACTTAAGTGCGCCATAGAAAAGTGCCATTTGATTGCAGGCATCATTGCAAGAGCCGCTTGCATGTCAGCGATATCATGATATTGCAATAAAAATGAAATTGAGTATCTTCACTTGAGATGAAGTTATTTTGACAATTGCTTGTTATAATTTTTTGCATGTCAAGACACTACACTAAAAAAAAGTCAGTAAAGTCAGCAAAAAATGTTGCTGTGTCAGCAAATTTTTAGTCAGGTGCGTGCTTGCAAAAAAGTTGGTAATTTCAGCAAAAGGTTTGCAGAAAATCAGAAAATAGTAGTCTTCAGCAAAAGTTTTGCTAACACTTAGTTGAGTGCAAATGAAAAAAATCCTTGCTAAAATCACTAAACTTTTTGTTGAATATTAGTAGACTGAAAAAAACTCAAAAAACTTGTAGCGAAATTTTACTTTAGTTAATTTATTTGCTGAAATTTTAAATATAGAAATTGTGTAGTTGTTTTTCTTTTTTATCATTTCCGTTGTTTGTACCTCATCCAGACAAGCTGCGACGCTATAAATGCAGTTATCAGCAAAATTTTTGTAGCAAAATAAATTAGTAAAACTTTAGTTTAAAATTAGTTTAGTGCTAAAAAAAATATAACCAAAACTTTTGCTGAAAACGGAATTTCAGCAAAAAAAAATTACTGAAAACTAGTACACTTGATATACAAGACGTTTTACTAATTTTTCTAGGAATGAGAGTTCTATGATGAGAGATTCTAAGTCTTCTTCTTTTTCTTGCAAATTTTTACTGGATAAATGTTTGCCAGTAAGAATTTGCAAGCAGAAAAAAACATATGACTCGAACACATGTTCGTTTATTGAAAACAAAAAAAAATATTTTATAATTATGGAAATTCAATGCAATGAAGCTTTCAAAATAAATTATGGGAAATATAAGAAAACCTTCTAAAAAGTTTCTACTTAAGATTTAACATCAAAAAATATCGTCTTCCATAGCGACCCGCTAAAATTTATTTGTATATTTGGTGTTGTAATCAGCTGTGTCTACAAACTTGCAAATTGTTGCAAATTTTCTGTTCGCGTCAGGGATGGAAAACATGGTACAATTGTACTTTTTTGGTACATTTTGACCTGCGTTGGTACCGTGGTACTACCGTGATCCATTTGGTACAATTTCAAAAATTTACAAATTTAAAATATTTGTATTAAAGGTTTGTTTTTTTTCGAATTTTATATAAATATTCCATACAAATTTAAGCATTTATAAAAATTTTAAGTAGGTATAAATTTAGCTTCTTAAAAATCAAGTAGTTATAAAAATGCTGCCAAGTGCTCTGCCTATTGTTAGTAAAGGGAGAGCATGCCACTTAAAGTAATTGCTTTATTTCGCGTTCCGGGCAAGCCCATATACGAAAACAGATTTCGTCCAAAGGCAGCCCCAAATGTTTAAATTTTATTTGTTTACAAAAAATAAAAACAATTCACGTAAGTACGGATAGTCGTTTTTTTACAAGAATTTATAGATATATACCCGAGTAAAAAAGTTCTGATATAATCATATATTATTTTATCTAATTGCATATATTAACTTATAGTTAAATATGGCCACATATGCTTTTAAATTCAAGCATATAAACTTTTATATAGTCATATATTAGATATTTTTTCCTCAAAGGTTTTAATATGGAGACATATGTTATTTTATATTATTACATACTGGCCTACATATAATTGTATGTGCTATATATAAGTACATAAATTAACATATAAAAGATATAATTACATATGCGTTTATATATAATTTAGTATGGCGCTATACATAATAATATAAAACTATATGTGGAGCCATATAAGAAATATTTTATAATTTGTGTTAGTTATGATTATATATTGACGAAAATGAACCCATATATAACTTATATGGTTCCATACATACAATATTTCATGATTTCTTTAATATATAACAATATAACGTTCTTTATAAAATCATATAAAATCGATTAGAATGCATTTTGAGGGTCAAACTTAAGGAAAATTCCGAAGTTAAGCAACAAATTCACTGTTCGGCCACCGAAAGTTCGGCCAAATTGATAAAAGTTCGGCGGCCGAACAGTTAGCTTTACAGCTAAACTACGGAGTTTTCCTTAAATTTGACACTGAAAATCGAATTAAATCCGCTCAACAAACAATTTAGCACTATGAAAATTTCTCCACAATGCTTTCAAATAACAGAAAATCGACTAAATGTCACTTTTTGGCCGAACTGTTCGATCGGATACTACTAGTTTTAGATTTAATAATTACTAGGGATTGGCGCGTGACTAGAAATGTTCGTGAGTCACGTTATTCACACGTGATCGTGAGTAATAATTACTATACTCAAGTGGTTCGGCTGGAGAGTGAGAATATATAATTCGTACGTAATTCGTGCGTGAGCGTGAGTAAGAATATATAACCTGTGCATGATCCGTGTGTGAGTTTATTTTTTGCATCATATGTTTTTAGTAATTTTTACTATTTTGCGTGAGAATTTTCGGATAATGAGTAAATTTTTAATATACTCATGTGTATTACAAATTACTTGTAATTTGTAATTGAAAATTTTCAATTACAGTTACATGAAATGTAATTGATTTTTTTTTTAATTTCAATTACATTTATTTTTTAATTGTAATTGAAAATTTTCAATTACAAATTACAATAATTGTAATTGAAATCCCTCAGGTCTGATCTCCAGATATTGTATATATTTTTTTATTTAAAAAAATAATTTTTTATATTGTTAGATATGGTCATATATAATATGATAAAAAATATAAGGTCAATATTTAGATATAATTGTATCAAACTATGTCCACTTTTATAACATTTTATATAATTTTATACAAAAAGATATAATTTGATGTAATTGGATGAGGACAAAATTCGGATACAATTGTATCGAATTGCATAAAATTGTATCAAATTGTACGAAATTATATACAATTGTATACAATTCGATACAATATGATACAATAAGACGTTCTCATTTTTCGGATATAATTATATCTAGTTACATAAAATATTATATACAATTAAATATAACTTCATATGGCTCCATATCATTTTTTTTTACTTGGGTATATAAAATTCGAAAAAAAAACAAACCTTAAATGAACTTATTGTACTTTAAAGCTGTCAACAAATATTCGTAATGCAGACGTGGACTGAAATCATTCTAACAAAAACTTTTAACTGAAAACTTTTGGGCCTTATGTTGCAAAAAAAATTATAATACTACATTTATACACTCATAAAAAAAGCCCGTACAAATAGTTAAAAATTCTGCTAAAATAACAGGAAATAGTACCTGAATTTGCGCCAGCAGAAATTTCAATGATGTTGAGAATCATGGTTTGCTAAATTTAGGTGACCTAAATTTTAGGTAAAAGTTCAAATACAATAATTTATAAGAAATGTTGTTTAATGGAAATGAAAATTACTCAGCTGAAATCAGCACATGTTTTCTGCTAAATTTTAGTTGGTTATAAACAGGTAAAAAATTAAGTTAACATTTCAAAAATTTAGAAGAATTTTCGTTTAATAGAAATGAAAGTGGGTCAGTTGAAATCTGAAAAACATGCTGCTAAAATTACAATCACTTTTTGTTATTAATTGAATAAAAACAGCTTCAAGTATCATGTAAATATTGTTAATTTTATTTTCCAATAAATTACACAATCCAAAAACACTATTTGCACATTTAGTGCAAAGAAAATACAAGTGATATTTAATCACTTGTATTTTCTTTCCAATATGTGTGCCAGCGGTAGGTTAAATTTAGATGAAAACGTTAAAGGGCTGAAATAAAAGAAAAACAATAACATATTGAATAGTATTCCCGTAAATAAATATAGTTTATATTATAAAACAAACCTTATTATTTTATTTTTTTAAAACAATTTTAACTGCGAAATGTTAATGTCCAGTATACCTCCGCTTTCTTTTGCGTTCCTTTATTTGGTTCCTTTTTTTCGTCTACCTGGTAGAATTCAGATGAAAATGTTAAAGGGCTGAAATAAAAACAATAACATATTTAATTGTACACTCATAAAAAAAAGTTAGTACAAAAGTCTGTTAAACGCGTTCTAATTCAGTTGAACTAATTTTTCCTGTTGTTTTCGTTTAAATCCGTTGTTTAGCTAAAGTTGTTAGTTATCCAATGTTACCACAAAAACATATTTCTGCTGTACTTGAACTAATTTTTCCTCCTGATATTTAGCAATTTTTTTATAAATGATTTTGACAATGTTATCAGCTAATATAGATAAATTTATTGGCAACTTTTTTAATATTTGTGTTTTCAAAAGAAAACGATAGGGGCGCTAGTGTATAGTGATTGATGGTCCTTGATGGTGAAGTGTGTATTTGTGAGTTTGCCGACCAATACAAATTAGAAAATTTCTAGTAAGTGTATTTTAATGTATAATTAAATTATACAATTAAAAATAATATCCGCATGTTAGGAAAGTCCTAGTAAATAATATAATATGATGCGAGCATGTTTTCTCTTGTTTATGTTAGTCAGCAAAGGAACGCAAAAGAAAACGGAGGTATGCTAGAGTTATACTTACGGTTGCCAATTGTTTTCTAATTGCGATTCTATTAGTAGGAAAAAACTCCAAGTTTTATATAACAATATTATACGGTATATTTACGGACTTAAAAGACGGGATCAAGTATTGTCCTATTCGAAAACTCTATATAATGTATCATTTGAAAATCTCTTAAAGATAAGAATTCTAATATTTTTACAAAAAGTTATATACATAAAAAAACCGAATTACATATTTCAAAATATACGTTTTGCAAGATCGTCAAGAGGCAAAAGGATCATATTTCCCAAATTTCGATGTCTTGTTTCTGAATGGCAGTTCTTTATAAATGCTACACGTCTTTGGAATGCTCTTCCGCATAACCAACAAATAAATAGCAACGCAATAAGTTTTAAAAATTTTTTTTTGATCATTTTAATTAATTACCCAAGTAAAAAAAAAATGATATGGAGCCATATAAAGTTATATTTAATTATATATAATCTTCTAAGTAATTAGATATAATTATATCCGAAAAATGAGAACGTCTTATTGTATCATATTGTATCGAATTGTATACAATTGTATACAATTTGGTACAATTTGATACAATTCGATACAATATGATACAATTGTATCCGAATTTTGTCCTCATCCAATTACATAAAATTATATCTTTTTGTATAAAATTATATAAAATGTTATAAAAGTGGACATAGTTTGATACAATTATACCTAAATATTGATCCTATATTTTTACCATAATATATATGACCATATCTAACAATATACAAAATTATATTTTTAAATAAAAAAAGATATACAATATCTGGAGATCAGACCTGAGGGATTTCAATTACAATTACTTGTAATTTGTAATTGAAATTACAAGTAATTGTGATTGAAAGTTTTCAATTACAAATTACTAGTAATTGTAATTGAAAGTGATTTCAATTACAAATTTCAATTACATTTAGAATTAAAAAGTGTTTTTTGTTAAAATTTTGTAGAAAAATCTGACTGGGATAGGTTGCATAGGCATGGATGCGTATAAAAAGAATACGTCATGATGGGATTACCCCTAACTTGTGCTTTTTGTCATTATTTATTTTCCCAAAATATGTAATTGACATTTTTCAAATTACAAATTACTTGTAATTGTTCTTTTTTGAATTACAATTACAAATAATTTGTAATTGTAATTGAGTTTTTTTCAATTACAGTTACATGTAATTGTGTAAATGAATGTGTAATTAATTACAAAATGTAATGATTAACCCTGCCCAGGTAGAAATTGCCGACGTTACAACAAAAGTTGTACTGGGAGAGCACTGTTTTTACGAAATGCCGGTACTACTTAAAACGTGCTTTGCCAGTACTGTTTTCTGAAAATTAACGAGCTTTCTTTAATTTATTCAAATTAACAATTTTATAAATTTTACGTATTTTTACATCTATTACACAATTATTTATGTAAGAGAGACATCGCCATTCTTTTCTTGTGAAGTTTCGAAAGAATACATTTGAAGAAATTCCATCAAGTCTCAAGACATTGCCAAAAAAAATAAAAATAAAAAAAATCTGTGATGTACACTAAGAGGACAGTAAAGTTCTAGCAAACTACTAAATTTGTTATTAAATGTACTGGAATAATACCAAAAAAATAAAATCCCAAGCATGCGCCAACGTTGGGAAATAACTACGGCCAAGCGTTTATTGGTGTTATCATTTCGACAACATGGCAGTACAGTGAAAGTTAAAAATCCGACGCATTGCCAGTACATGTACTACCGCCTCCAATACCGGGCCAACATTGTGCCGTTTGTAACGCTCACGGGCGAATTACTTTGGTATAGTAATTATCACTCACGATCACTTGTGAATAACTTCACTCACGATCGTGTCATGTGCCAATCCCTACACTCATAGAAATAAATCCGTAAAAATAGCAGAAAAAGTTACTAAAAATTAGTTAAAAATGATGCTGCAGAAAAAACTGCTAAAATTAGCAGATTTTTTTACTAAATACTAGTAAAATGAGAACAGCAAAATTAAAACTGCTAAATTTACAGAATTTTAGTTATATTTAGGCTAACTTTTAGTTAATTGAAAATAGCAAATTGTACTGTAAAATCTGCAGAAAATTTTGCTAAATATTTGTAGACTAAAAATAGCAAAAATAAACTGTTAAATCTACAAAATTTTTGCTATTTTTAAGCTAAATTTAGTTGAATGCAAATAGCAGTCTATTCTGCTAAAATCAGCAGAAATATTTGCTAAAAAATTGTAAACTGCTGTTTTCAAAAGGCTCGATTTTTATTTGCATTTAAAAAAAAAAATCGAAAAAAAAAACTTCGAAAATTTTAAATTTTTTGGTGATTTTTTAGGCTACTAATTATTTAGCAAAATTTTTTGCTGATTTTAGCAGGTTAATTTGCTAATCTCCATTTACAAAAATTTAGCTCATATATAACTAAAATTCTGTATATTTAACAGTTTTAGTTTTGCTGTTCCTCTATTACTAATATATAGCAAAAATAATCTGCTAATTTAGCAGTTTTTTTCTGCAGCATCATTTTTAACTAATTTTTAGTAGTTTTTACAAAATTTTTTACGGACTTTTTTCTATTAGTGTAGTAATTACAAAATCTAAAACTAGTTCAAAATCATTTTTAATATGGAACCACATTTAATACAATACGGTTTTAAAAGGACATTATATATATTTTTATATAAAATCACTTTGAAAAAATTGCTAATGTGGGATGATATATAATTATAGATGATTTTATAAAGAACGTTATATCGTTATATATAAAAGAAATAATGAAATATTGTAGATATGAAACCATATTAAGATATATATGGGTTCTTATTCGTCAATATATAATCATATCTAACACAAATTATGAAATATTTCTTGTATGGCTCCACATATAGTTTTATATTATTATGTATAGTGTCATACTAAATTATATATAAACGTATATGTAATTATATCTTTTATATATTACTTTGTGTACTTATATATAGCACATACACTTATATGTAGGCCAGTATGTAATAATATAAAATCACATATGTCTCAATATTAAAACCTTTGAGGAAAAAATATTTAATATATGACTATATAAAAGTCCATATGCTTCAATTTAAAAGCATATGTGGCCATATCTAACTATAAGTAATGTAATTACATAAAATAATATATGATTATATCAAAACTTTTTTACTCGGGTATGATTTTTTTTTTTTCTCTTTCTTTAAATGTTTGTTCTTTTATTTTTATTATTTTTATTAAAAAACTTACTGTTTTTATTTATTTTTTGCTTATTTTTTTATACTACTAGTAATTTTTTTTTTTTTATATAATTTCATGTTTAAACATTTTATTAATTCAATATTTATTTGTAATATTTATATATATATATATTAGGCCGGGTCGATTTGTGGGGAGGCAAAAAAATCGCCCATGGCTCAGGGAAAATCGTATTCTAGGGATATGGTTACTTGCCGAAGTAACCATACCTCTAAAACGAATTCTACTACCCCCCAACTGTTGACTTTTGTCCCGTAGGGTCAAGTTTTGAAAAATCACACTTTGACCCATTTAGAGTGCCCCAATCGAGTCCAAATGTATGACCGACCCCCACTAACTTTGGAGGGCCGATCCACCCATGCCAGTGGCACACCCCCTGGAACTCCCCTGGGGGGTTCCCCATACAAACATTTTAAAAAATCACCATTTTCGGCACTTTATTTTATTATTTTTTATTTATTTTATTTATTTTTATTATTTTATTTATTTTTTCTCCTTAGAAATTTATTTAGTCAGAACATATGTAAATGAAAAAATTAATTTAACTTAGTAATAGAAAATAAAAAATTACTGTTTGAAGTCTTTTTTGCTTTCAAGTCTGGGCAATTTCGCACGGCTCTCTAATGTCGTCGCCATAACAGCCTCTACATTTTCCGGTATAACTCGTTTGGAAACGCTAGCTAGCAATTGAACGTGTCGTTCTGTTTCTTGTATGTGTGATGGAATTTTTGGATCATTAAACGGTGGATCATCTTGATTTAAATATTCTTTCAAAGTATCGTATGGAATGCTTCGCGTGAATGGTGGTTCAAATACGTCATTTATGTCATTCATATTGATCATTTCCGTGTAACTTGTGCAATAAAAGTTTATATCTGGTTTTTTATAAGCTCTAAGTCCCGTTGGGTCGTCAACATCGGTTCGATAGCGTAGAATTATCTTAATAGCACAGTCGCGCTTTTCTTTGCTATCATCAAACAACATTGATAACAAGATATTTTACGAATGCGCATAATATGAATTATCTGTAATTACTTTATTGACAATTTTGCGTAAACGAGGTTCTAGAAATCTTGACCAACTAATGAATTTGAAAAATAATCTACTACCGTACACGACAGAGCTGTAATACTTGATATTGAAGTACATTGGCACATAACATGTAATTATAAATTCAACCAGTATTCTTAAATTTGCATCTGGATTTTCCGTTGTCACATATAATCGTAATAGTCTAGCGGCCTTGGTGAGCCACCGAGAATGTACAATTTTCCCTGGTTTGATGTTTGCCAGATCCACTGAAACCACGCCGCTAGAAATTGCATGGGCCATGTCGTATAAGTACTTGGAATCGGTGGAAAATTAAATTTTTTCTGGAGCAGGGGGCATATTTTTCAACTCAATTTTCTGAAAGCCGTCCACCACCTGAAAATATATAAAAATAAAACAATTAAAAACGGTTGACAATTATAATAAATGAGTGATAGCAATAACTTACCGGAAGAGTTTCACAAGTTTCGATTTGACGGCTCAATTTTCCGGTTGCCGATCTTGGTCCAGTGCTGGTTGATTTATCCAAAGCTTCAAACAAATGCCGAAACGGAAGTTCGTTGAAGTGTAGAAGGCAAACGAACCAATGCAATGGTCTTTTTAACAGCAATTCGAATCGTCGTATAATTCCACCGTTTGGGCCAGTGTTTGTTGGCTCACCGTCAGTGCATATGCCAATTAATGCATCCAGTGATATATTTTTATCGTTGAAAAAATCATTTAATTTGGTTGTTTTGTATTCAGCGGTTTCATGTTCCAGTCTTACGTAACCAATCAATTCAAAATTCGGTTCTCTCAAAATAACAAGATGAGGTTCTTTTCCATTCTAGTATGATACTTCTCATCAATTGTATCTCTCATTAAAGTATCATCTTTTCTGCCATCGAATGAAAATGCTAACAAATTGGTATCATCTAACCGTTTGCGAAGCACTTCTTGTCTGCATTTCTCTTTTTCTCGGCGAACTTTCGATTTATCCATGATGAGAGGTTTGCCATGGATATCTTTCATTTTAAAATCTTGGAAAAGAGCTGTTCCCATTGCTGATGCTACTCTATCAGGCACGCCAAATCTGTCACATACCAAGGCAAAGTTAAAACAATCGTATCTCTGTGTGTATTGTGAACTTGTGCTTATATCCAAATCTTCTTGAACCGGTGGCGGTACGTATGTTGAATCATCGGGATCTTGGTATGTTGGCATTGATGACATAGACGTTGCTCCTTGCTCTTCAATTTCCATCGCAAATCCATCCATTGTTAGACTTCTCTGATTATGTTGATCGTGCATAAACTCTTTGAGGCGTTCGGGAACCAAACCGCATGCACATGGAGCTGCCTTCAAATCGCATTTACATGTTCCAATGAAAAAAATTGTTTCCAGAGATTTTACATACTCTGTAAATTGTTGGGGTTTGTTTCTTCTCTTGATTTGCTCTTGATATTTGTCAAGCAATCTATTCAATTTATTACATACACTTTTTTCAGCATTATTTCCATACCAAGTTTTTCCCAAATTCCAATAAACTTATCTTGTACTTGAATAGTGAATGCTTTATAGGACAACTTTTTTTGTTCGCTCAAGTAAAAATAATATCTCAAGATATCCAGATGGGTTGGTAAATTAAGATCAGTCAAATCAGTAGACACACCAAAAACAGTAACATCATGCCTGGGTATATGACTCATTGCGTTTTCGATAGTTGTTGATGTTGTTATTGCTTCATCTTGCGGTGTAGAGGATGGTGGATTCATTGTAAACTTCTTGATTTGGAATGATTTTTTTTTAAATATTTTTTTATCTCAAATTGGCACTTCACACTTCGAGTTCTTCACAACGACTTAATGCATTCACAAAAACTGTTGCGTTATATATGGTCTAGGAGACGAGGTAATAAGAATGAAATGGTAATTTCAATTCTACCTGTAACCGATTTTGTTGTCAAAACTGCCCATAAAGTACTTACATGTAAATTAAACGTTAATCTGACCACAAATTCTGTTAAGCAAGTGCGCCTTTTATTACTTCTGGAAAATCCTTTATGATAATTTTATGATCAATTCTACCTGTAACCGATTTAGCTTAAGTTTACGACATGCAGCTGTGTCTTGTGGTGGCTTAAAAAACCCACACAACCTATTTTACGACCTGCAACAGAACGACACGTTCAATTGCTAGCTAGCGTTTCCAAACGAGTTATACCGGAAAATGTAGAGGCTGTTATGGTGACGACATTAGAGAGCCGTGCGAAATTGCCCAGACTTGAAAGCAAAAAAGACTTCAAACAGTAATTTTTTTTATTTTCTTTTCTATTACTAAGTTAAATTAATTTTTTCATTTACATATGTTCTGACTAAATAAATTTCTAAAGAGAAAAAATAAATAAAATAATAAAAATAAATAAAATAAATAAAAAATAATAAAATAAAGTGCCAAAAATGGTGATTTTTTAAAATGTTTTTATGGGGAACCCCCCAGGGGAGTTCCAGGGGGTGTGCCACTGGCATGGGTGGATCGGTTTTCCAAAGTTAGTGGGGGTCGGTCATACATTTGGACTCGATTGGGGCACTCTAAATGGGTCAAAGTGGGATTTTTCAAAACTTGACGCTACGGGACAACAGTTGGGGGGTAGTAGAATTCGTTTTAGAGGTATGGTTCCTTCGGCAAAGTTTCTTATTTTGATCCCTAGAATACGATTTTCACTGAGCCATGGGCGATTATTAAATCGACCCTCCCTAATATATATATTATTCAATATTTTATTTAATTTGGCAAAGTATATTTGTACACTTTTAAAATCCTGTACTATAATTATAAGACTTAGTCTTGTTGTGCAGGAAATCAATAAATAAATAAATATAGTTGCAACAAAAAGTCGACTTTTCGACTTTTTGAATTTTTTCAAATTTTGAAAAGTCGACTTTTCGACTTTCCGACTTTTTATAGGTAAAAGTCGATTAATCGACTTTTTGACTTTTTTCAAATTTTGAAAAGTCGACTTTTCGACTTTCCGACTTTTTATAGGTAAAAGTCGATTAATCGACTTTTTATATGAAAATTTCTAAATAGCAAAAAATCATATTTTTTAGCTTATTTGGGGGTCAGTTAACTAAATTCGAAACGTAGAATTGCACCTTGTTGATAATGAGCATAAATTCGACTTTTATGCATATAAAATAAAATTTTTCCTTTTTTTTTATCATCGCACAGTGGTTTTAAACATAAAATGTAGCACAAAACTTATATACATTAAGGCTTATTTAACTACCTAATTTCGTAAAACACTTGGGTGAAGTGAAGGGAACTTGCAATGTAAATTGTTTTTGTAACAAAAACAATTTCTATAGAAATAACGCAACACTTCACCGAAGTGTTTTAGAAAATTACCCCCTTATTCTTATACATTTAAATGCATGGTGTAGCCATATGGCAACATACCAGTTTTTTTTAATAAAAAACCCGATTTGATGCATAAAACTGCATTTTTGGGCTTTGGAGCCCCACCTTGGTATTTTAAGCTGGCAGAGTTAAACTTTTAACTGTCCAGTTAATTTTTTAACTGACAAAAAAAGCATGTTTAAACGATGTAGGTTAAAAGGTTGGATTAATTGTAATCAAGTATTTACAATAATTTCTCTGTCTAAAAAAATTGGGGAGCTATATTTTACGCACCTGTGAAAACTTAAAATTAAGTTCAAAAATTTTCTCGCTTTCAACAAATGATGAGCGTAGATTGCATACACCGGCGTAGGTAGACCATTTTTCTAGGGGGGCTATAGCCTTTTAAATTTTTGGTTCCTCTGTTTTCATTATGACCATCAGTGCTATCGGCAGATACCTATTCTGACAAGTTCTGCTTTAAGCTTTACCCAATAAGCGCTACAAAAATTTAAGTGAAATCAAAGTCAAGGCTTACATTTTGTTTAAATTTCACTTTGATTTTATGACTTACTCCAGTAATACTAATACACTGATAGAAATAAATCTGTGCAAATAGCAGATAATATGGATAAAAATGGCCCTGCAGAAAATAACTGCCGAATCTGTTTAGTAAATTTTAGTTAGATAAAACTACCCTTCTCATATTAGCAAAACAATTATCTCAATAGTATACAAAACACAATGAAAAAACTGTTATTTCTATAAATTTTTTGTTAAAAGTTAAACTTACGTAAATGCCAATAATATTATATCCTGCTGAAATTAACGAAAAGTTTTGTTGAAAAATTGTTATTAAGACCTGCTAACTTATCCCAAAATAAACAGAGTTTAGTGCTTAACCATAGTTTTGAATCTCAAATTTATATGAAAATATCTGGGGTTAACGTTTAACCATGGTTACATTGGAAAAACGTTACTTGCCCTAAGTATAATTCAAAAAGTCTAAATTCATTGAAATCGACCGACAATTTAAGAAGCCAAGGGTTCCGAAAGCTTGTTATCACTCGAGGTGGTCTACTTTGCACGCTGGTGCTAAATAAATGCCCTATTAATAAAACAGGTTGACCAAAAGCCTTATACCTACTCTACTATATTCTATAAACTTTGTCCAAATCGGACGATTAGTTTAGAAGTTGTGTATGTATTACCACTTCTCTCAGTTTAAAACCACTGTGTGTCGTAGCCATTTTAGAGTTTTTTATGTCATATTTCGCTGTTTTGTTTTCCAATAGATTAGCAATACTTGCTTAATTTTTTCTATTGTGTTATATCAGCGAAAAATAAATTTACTTCTTAGCAATATGGTAATAAGTAAAAACGTCGAAAAGTCGAAAGCAAAAGTCGACTTTTCGACTTTTGCATCACAACAAAGTCGACTTTCAAAAAGTCGAAAATTTTCGCATAAAGTCGATTAATCGATTAGTCGACTTATAGAACCCTAAGGTATGCTGAACATTAACATTTATTTTATTTTAATGTGTGTGATGAGTCATCACTGATGACGCTTACCAATACAAATAATAATAATATGATACGAGGATGTTTTCTCTTGTTTCTGTTAGTCAGCAAAGGAACGCTGGACATTAATATTTCGCAGTTAAAATTGTATTTAAAAAATAGAGGTTTGTTTTATAATATAAACTATATTTATTTAAGGAAATACTATTAAATATGTTATTTTTTTTCTTTTATTTCAGCCCTTTAACATTTTCATCTAAATTCGACCCACAGGTAGACGAAAAAAAGGAACTAAATAATACAACTCCAGCGGAAGTTTAACATATTGGCAAGAAAATAAAAGTGATATGTAGTGCAAATAGTGTTTTTGGATTGTGTAATTTATGCGAAAATAAAATTAACAATATTTACATAAATTTGTTTTTATTCAATTAATAACAAAAAGTGATTGTAATTTTAGCAGCATATTTTGCAGATTTTAACTGACCCACTTTCATTTCTATTAAACGAAAATTCTTCTAAATTTTTTAATGTTAACTGAATTTTTTACCTGTTTATAACCAACTAAAATTTAGCAGAAAACATGTGCTGATTTCAGCTGAGTAATTTTCATTTCCATTAAACAACATTTCTCATAAATTATTGTATTTGAACTAACTTTATAACCTAAAATTTAGGTCACCTAAATTTAGCAGACCATGATTGCCAACATCATTGAAATTTCTGCTGGCGCAAATTCAGGTACTATTTCCTGTTATTTTAGCAGAATTTTTAACTATTTGTACGGGCTTTTTTTATGAGTGTATTCCCGTAAATATAGTTTATATTATAAAACAAACCTCTATTATTTTTTTTTAACAATTTTAACTGCGAAATGTTAAAGTCCAGTATACCTCCGTTTTCTTTTGCGTTCCTTTGCTGACTAACAGAAACAAAAGAAAACATGCTCTTGTCATATTATTTTATTTACTAGAACTTTCTTAACACGCCATATTATTTTTATTTGTATTAGTAAGCTCATCAGTGATGACTCATCACACACATTAAAATATAAAATCGCCGCCGACCACTTTTATGCTTTATTAGCCGCCGCCGTTTCAAACGACTCGCTTCGGCTCAAAAGGGCAGCCGACCAAAACAAGAGCCGCCGAATTTTTTTCGCGCCGCCATTTTTTTAAATCTTATTTTAGAGATTAATCAGAACTGGGTCGGCAACGACAATTGCTTTTTCATATATTTTGTATGGCTAACTAACTGGTAACTATGATTAAGCACTAAACTCAGTTTATTATGAGATTTTATTACTCACCTCACCATCAAGCGCCATCAAGCACCATCAATCACTATACACTAGCGCCCCTATCGTTTTCTTTTGAAACCACAAATATTAAAAAAAGTTGCCAACAAATTTATCTATATTAGCTGATATATTGTCAAAATTGTTTATAAAAAAATAGCTAAATATCAGGAGGAAAAATTAGTTCAAGTACAGCACAAATATGTTTTTGTGGTGAAATTGGATAACTAACAACTTTAGCTAAACAACGGATTTAAACGAAAACAACAGGAAAAATTAGTTCAACTGAATTAGAACGCGTTTAACAGACTTTTTTACTAACTTTTTTTTATGAGTGTACCTGAGAAAAAACTACCTGGTTTTTGGCTCTGTTAGTTTTCAACTTGTCAAAACGAATACAAAAAAAAAACAAGCAAAAACTAGTTTTGTATGAAAACTAATTGGTTTTTGCTGAAGTATAAATGTAGTATTATTATTTACCGAAGTGAAGTTAGCCCACATTTTGTGGTCCACTTTTTTTATTCACACCAAACATACTCTTTAATCATTTTAATTGCACAAAAATGTTCAAAGCTTCAAAAACTAAGTTATTTTATCACAAAAAGGGATGCGGGCATGAGAACCGCCAAAAATCCCCCAAAGTCTTCCCCCTATTTGAAATTAAAACACATTTCCACACTTATATTAATATATAGAGTGTATTAATACAAAATAAATGTTTCCTAAAAATTTCAGTGACATTAAAAGGGGACCAGGGGCTCAAAACCACTGAGTTGCCACCACTCCCCAACCATATATGTATATGAAATTATAAAAACAATATTTAAAATTTCTAAGAAATTTTCACACTCCAATTTTTTCATATGTTGTGTAGAAAATCAAGGCGAACACGTGCAAAAAATTTCGGGGACATTGAAATGGGACCAGGGCCTCAAAACCACAGAGGTGTCCCACCCTTCATATATATGAAAATTTAAAAACAATATTTAAAATTTCTAAGAAATTTTCACACTCCAATTTTTTGATATGTTATGTATTTAAGCAAGGCGAACACGTGAAAAAAATTTAAGGGATATTGAAAGGGGACCAGGGCCTCAAAACCACAGAGGTGTCCCTCCCTCCATATATATGAAAATTTAAAAACAATATTTAAAATTTCTAAGAAATTTTCACACCCCAAATTTTTTATATGTTGTATAAAAAATCAAGGCGAACACGTGAAAAAAATTTAAGGGATATTGAAAGGGGACCAGGGCCTCAAAACCACAGAGGTGTCCCTCCCTCCATATATATGAAAGTTTAAAAACAATATTTAAAATTTCTAAGAAATTTTCACACCCCAAATTTTTTATATGTTGTATAAAAAATCAAGGCGAACACGTGAAAAAAATTTCAGGGACATTGAAAGGGGACCAGGGCCTCAAAACCACAGAGGTGTCCCTCCCTCCATATATATGAAAATTTAAAAACAATATTTAAAATTTCTAATAAATTTTCACAATCCAATTTTTTATATATTGTGTAGAAAATCAAGGCGAACACGTGCAAAAAATTTCAGGGACATTGAAAGGGGAACAGGGCCTCAAAATCACATAGGTGTCCCACCCTTCATATATATGAAAATTTAAAAACAATATTTAAAATTTCTAAGAAATTTTCACACTCCAATTTTTTCATATCGAGACCCTATATTCAATACTCTATATCTGCAATTTTGGCCAAAATGAGTTTTTGGTGGCAAAATCATTGTTGCTATTTTATCCATCTATGATATCAATTTGGAAGAAAAATATCAATTCTTTGCCACTTTTTTGAACATTTTACATTTTCCCATATCTACAAACAAATTTATTTTCAAATACAGAAGTCTATATCTGCATATAAATTTAAATTATTTGAATTCTATAAGCTATACATAAAAGTTTTTTGAGAATATCTTTTTTCGCAGTTTTTTTTTGCAACTAACCACCAAACTTTATTTTAGGAGATGTGCATTATAGTTAGGGAATGCATGCCGGGATTTCCCGTCCCGGGATTCCCGGGAAATTAAAGATTTTTTCGTTCCCGCATTCCCGGGAATTTTGACCGGGAATCCCGCGATTTCAAAAAATTCAATTTAAAATAATAAAGTTAATTATTTAAAATTTTCATATGCAAAATTTTTCCAACGTTTTGAAAACAGTAAAAATTTTACATTAGGTTTGCTTTTTACTCACTACAATTTGCTACTTTTACCACAACTGAAAAGTTCAAAAAGTAAAAAAAATAAACGAATAAACGAACACATTGATTAATTTGTGTACTTGATCCAACTTTTTAAGTTCCTAAAAGGAATTTAAAAAATATATTTTTTAAAAAAATCACTCAATTAATAGAGTTTGTATAAAAAAAATTTGAATCGCACTCATTCCGTACAGAATTAAGAACCGTAAATTGTTTGAGTTTCACGTGGAAAAACTGTTATACTCCATATAAAAAATAGTTTTTCACGACAATAAGTTTCACGTGAAATTTGTATAGACTTTGTTTTCACGTAAATTTAATATACAAGACTATTATTTTTTTTTTTTTTTTGTTGGACCAACACTCAGGGGATGCCCCCTATTAACGCAGTGCATTGTGTTGGTATTAGGAAAATAGGTTACGGGGAGGAGGAAAGAGGGAGTAGTGTTTGTGAATATTTGATTTGAATTTCTCTACATTGCAAGTAACATGGAAGACTTCTGCGGGGAGTTTATTCCACATACGGCTGGTGCGACTGATAAACGAATTCTCTCTGTAATGCGTTGTGCGATCCACTGGACAATCGACTACAAACGGATGTGCTCTACTTGATAGGCGAGTATTACGAATAAAAACTCGGGCTCTGGGAATAAGTTCACTTATCTCAGCAAAACACTTCCCATGGTAATATCGATAGAACAGAGTCACACAACCCACATTCCGACGATGCTCCAATGAGTCAATAGAGCTGGATACTCTACTGTCATTGATAAGCGCCGACGCCCTCCCTTGCACACGGTCCAGAAGCTCCAAAATAGACTTCGAAGCTCCTGCCCATATATGGGAGTTGTATTCCATTTTCGGTCGGATATAGGTGGTATAAATATTGAGTAAATCGGATGGAGTGAAGTACTTCTTGCACCGACGTAGAAAACCTACATAGACACTTGAATGCTTCTTTCGACACTTGGAAAACATGCTTATTCCAACGGACGTCACATTGAATCTTCATGCCCAGAACATCAAGAGTATCCGATTCCTCAATATCGATATCACCCATATTTACAGATGGCAGTGTTGACCCCACAGCCCTATGGGTCAACATACAACATTGGGTCTTGCGTGCATTAAAGTCGACCTTATTCACACGACCCCACTCTGAGATTGTAGAAAGGTCACGATTGAGTGTGTCATTCATAATTTGCCTTTTGCCCCCAATCTCCTCAAGGCTTTGCCTATTATCGAAGGAAAATGAATGACAAATGTTGCTGTCATCTGCAAAAGAGTAGATAGGGTTGAAAGTTTGACCAAGAAGGTCGTTGAGAAAGATAAGAAATAGGGAAGGAGAAAGAACAGAACCCTGCGGTACCCCTGAATTCAGCTGAAACTCGTCGGATAAGATCCCATCTATAACAACGCGAATAGTGCGATCTCTGAGAAAGCTCGAAATAAAACGAGCGTAGTCATTACCCACACCAAAAGCAATAAGCTTTGATACAAGCGCCCCGTGCCATACACGATCAAAGGCCTATGAAATATCTAGAGCAACCACTTTACTCTCACCAAAACGGTGGATGGACCGGCTCCAACGCTCCGAGAGGAACGCTAACAGGTCTCCCGTAGAACGATTTCTACGGAAGCCATACTGTCGGTCATTAAGAAGTGAGTTAGACTCTAGATAATTCACAAGATGGTAATTAATCATACTCTCCATCGCCTTAGAGAGCGCAGAGCATATTGCGATCGAGCGGTAATTTTCAGGGTTGTTAGCTGCACCCTTTTTAGGGATTGGCTGTACATTGGCAACCTTCCAGCACGAGGGGAAAACTCCCGCATGGTAAGAAGCGCCAAAAAGGTTAGCCAATGGACGAGCTAGCGTCGAAGAGCACTGTTTCAACACCAGTGCTGGTATGCCATCCGGCCCCGTTGACTTATTTACGTTGAGGTCGGCAAGAACCCTTTTAACTGCTCGAGCTCGAAAGAATATCTTAGGCATAGTACTCGATACTCTTTCAAGCTCGGGCAGTGGTTGATCGCTTTCCGGCAGGAATGAATTTCTTGCAAACATCTCAGCTAAAAGGTTAGCTTTATCAACCGGTTCAGTGAATATTTGGTCATCCTTTATAAGAGTTGGGATAGCTGAACTAGCATTATCCTTTACTCTTTTAACGAATGACAAAAAGCAGAAAGAACTTTAGTACGAAGACGTCGTTCGTAAAGAAACTTTTCACGTCTAAGTACTTTGGAACACTCGTATCTCGCCCGTTTGCGAAGCATATCAGTATTGGCGTTTTTGTTATTCCGCCAATTACACTATGGAACATTTTTGGGATTATTGTCTGGGGGGTGAGAAATTCCAAGTCAGGGTGATGGTACTAGGTCAGTATAGTAAAACCCTCAAAGGGTTTGGCGTTCGTATGTGTCATTTTTTTTATGACCTTTTAAATTTTTTCCTTATCTTGATGTTTTTTCGCTTAGTTGTAACATTTTGGCAAAAACGTAGTTTAACATAACTCGAGAACCACTTCTCCGATTTTGATGAAACAAATTTAGAAAAATTTAGAATTACAATTTCTCTAATCTGTTTCTATACCGTTTTCCTATATGTGCAACACTTTCGAAGTTAAAAATGAATGTATGAAGGGAAAAAAGTATTTTTTGCCTAAAAATTTAAATATTTTTTTTTAAAAATTCATAAAAAATCCAAAATGGAAAAAAGTACCAAAACTAATTACTTTCGCGTAAAGTCACATAACTCATGAGCAAAAAAAGGCATAGATCATGAAAATCGATGCACGCGTTTCTCATTTATTCACAATTAGGTAAATGTATGAATTTCAAAAATTTGCTCCAGATATGCACAACATTATTTGGAGAAAACATTGACACTCACAAGCCGAACTCTCTCATATTTTTCTACTGTACTAAAAGAGAAATATTGATGTGGCAACACTGGTTCTGTAATGTTCACATAAAACATGCATTGTCATTATACTTCTTCTCTTTCTCACACTGGTTCTGTGATTTTTGTCATTCAACAAGTGCCGACGAACGCGAACAGTAAAAGTGATTTTTCTCCAGTTTTTTAAAAGTGAACAAAAGAGAACAGAATATGGAACTGTGCAAGCCAGATATAAATAGCTTTTGCTACTGCTGTGGTCAATATGTCTCAACACATAAAAAAAGGGGAAATTTCAGTACTGATTTTGTTCAAACATACGAGATGTACTTCAACCAAAATGTTATAGTGAACGAAAATTGGGTACCAAATATAGTGTGTAAAAGCTGCTACAACCGTCTTATGGATTGGAAAAATAGAAGACGTGAAAGTATGCCATTCGGTATCCCAATGACTTGGACTAATCCTGGCGAAGGTCACAATCCATTGAATTGCTATGCATGTGCGAATAAAGGAGCCGCAAAAAGGATAAGAAAATCGTATAATTACGTTGGTGTTGCAAGTGCCGCAACACCATTGCCTCATTCGGACCACATTCCTGTGCCAAAAGCTTCTAGCCCAGATATTTTCTCTTCTACGACTGCTCCCACATATCATGCACGTGATGATTCCCCATATGAGCCATCAGTATCCAATGAGCCAATTTTAATAAATCAAAATAAGCTTGATTCAATTGTTGCCAAGTTGGAATTAACACAGCATAAATCGGAAGAGCTGGCTTCCATTTTGAAATCAAACAATTTGTTGGCACCCGGTGTGAAAGTCACAGCTTATCGAAGTCGTCAGGCAACACTCCAAAGTTTATTCCTTGTGAATGATGAAAAAACTTCTGCATATTGCCCGGATGTAGGAAAATTGATGGACGCAATGGAAATAAAATATGAAGCAGATGACTGGAGATTATTTATTGACAGTTCAAAACTCAGCTTGAAGGCGGTTTTACTGCATAAGACCAATAAAAAACCTTCAGTTCCAATCGCCTAAAGTACAGAAACGAAAGAAACATATGATGCACTGGAAAATATTTTAAAAATGGTTAACTACGCCAAACATATGTGGCGCATATGCTGCGATTTAAAAGTTGTAGCAATGCTTTGCGGTCTTCAAAGCGGCTATATAAAATATATGTGCTTTTTGTGCGATTGGGACACACGATTTTCCGGTGACCAATATGCATGCCACGGATGGAAACTCAGAGAGCAAAGCAGGTTACAAACGGCCAATATTATTCGTGAGCCTCTAGTGCCGAAGGAGAAGATATTGCTGCCTCCACTGCATATTAAACTTGGAATTGTTAAGAATTTTATCAAAACTGTCGCCAAAAGAGATGAAGTTTTCTTGTGTTTGAATTTAATTTACCCGAGACTCAGCGAAAGTAAAATTAAAGAAGGTAAGTTATAATATCACATTCATTTCCCATGATTTTCCATCTTAACAAATTAATTTTTTCCAATCAGGCGTACTAAATGGTCCAGATATAGGAAAGCTGATTAAAATTGACGCATTCAACAATATTTTGATTGACGCTGAATTGAATGCATGGCAGGCAATCAAAGAAGTAATAGAAGGCTTGTTGGGAAAGCATCGTTCTAACAACTACGATGTTTCTGTCGCAAGGATGTTAAGAGCATTCTCGGAAATTGGTGTCCACATGTCCTTGAAAATCCATTATTTACATCATCATCTGGACTACTTCAGCAAACAATTGGCTACCGAATCTGATGAACAAGGTGAACGCTATCATCAAGTTGCTATGCCATTTGAAATGAGGTAATACTGATTTTTTATTTTTTCAAACTCATTTTAATAAAACAAAAACTTACAGATATAGAGGCAAAAAGTCGCCGAGTGCAATAATTGCGGAAATTTGCTGGTGGAGTAAGTTAGTGTGGCAAGACAAGGATGATCTTGATGATAAAGAATTTTCAGGAGATGCAGAAGGGCCAACAGTGGAGTCACACATTGACATTATGTGTGGTTCAGAAACTGATGATAGCGATGAATGCGATGCCACTAGTCCCGAACAACCACCATCGAAAAAGTCTAGGCAATATTTATTAAAATAAATAAAAATAAATAAATAAAATAAAAATAAAAAATTATAAAAATGTTTACTTAATTTTTTTAGTAGTTTATGGCCAGAAGTCTGGAGTTATTGGGGAAAATTTATGAAAAAGGCGATAAATGACACTTTTTTGAATAAAAACAAATATCAATATTCTTGTCAAAATGGGATACCTTCACTTAATTGTAAATAAAAGCAGAACGCGTTAAATTTTGTTTATAGGTTATGTGACTTTACATGAAATTAATAACACTTGATCCTTTTTTCCGTTTTGGATTTTTTATGAATTTAAATATTTTTTTGCCTAAAAATTAAAATTTTTTTTTTCTCCACAAATTTATTTTTACCAGAAAAACTGTTGATTATAAAGAAAAACGTTATATGAACGGATTAAAGAAATTGTAATTCTAAATTTTTCTAAATTTGTTTCATCAAAATCGGACAAGTGGTTCTCGAGTTATGTTAAACTACGTTTTTGCCAAAATGTTACAACTAAGCGAAAAAACATCAAGATAAGGAAAAAATTTAAAAGGTCATAAAAAAAAATGACACATACGAACGCCAAACCCTTTGAGGGTTTTACTATGCTGACCTAGTACCATCACCCTGACTTGGAATTTCTCACCCCCCAGATTGGCTGTTGTACTGTGTTATTGAACGCTAACTGTCTTGATCTGGCTGCATTTCTGCAAGTCTGGTTAAACCAACATTTATCTTTTGGTTTAACTGAAATTTGCTTCGAGGGAATGAAATGAAAGTCCGGAGAACGAAAAAGATGCGGAAATGGTACAATGATCCGAATTGCCGAGAGGTGCAAGTGTTCTTACTTCATACTTGTCAGGATGAGAAGTAAGGAAAAGGTCAAGAGTATTCTGGTGTTCACCTTCAACGCACGGAATGTGCGTTGGTTCATTCACTAATTGCGCCAGGTGTTTGTGCGCGGCAAACAGCTCAACATAAAGGCCCTCGGGAGTTGTATGGCTTGAATGGCGAAGCCAGGAAGAGTTGTGAATATTAAAATCGCCAGCAACGACGATTTCACTACTCGGGCATCTCTCCAGAATTCTAGAAATGGAATCAGAAAGGACGTCGAAGCCATTAAGGGTATTCGTCATCTCCATGTTTGGGCTTCTGTATAAAAACCCGAAATGTAAGATGTGTGACCTGATTTTGAACTTAACCCAAAGTGTGTTAAATTACGCATCATTACAGTCTAAATGTTGCTGATACTAGAGGCCAGTATGAATGTTTTGCAAGACATTCACAAAACATTTTCTTATACATCACCAAAATATTTTTTTTTTGTTTTCTGCTTTATTTATTTTTTTTTTTTTTGTAATGATCTGAATTTTAACATCTTGTAAATAACTACAAATAAATAAAATGGTCAATTTTTGTTATATTTAGTATTAAAAATCGTCAAATCTCTCATCAGCGCATGCAAGAGAATGTCTTGTAAGACATTCATTCAGCCCTCTAGCTGATACTGGTACACAACATCGTTGCGGATGTAAATTGCAAGGCCCCGATGAAAAATAAAAAGGGATAGGAGTTGATAACCAGGTATGTAGAAATCCTGTGGATCAGCATCCCCACACACCTGGGTCTCACATAAGGCGAAAACATCCGGCCGATGAAAACGAATGTGGGCATATACCGAGAAGAAATTCGCCCTAAGTCCACGTATATTGCAGAAATCAATTCGGAATTTTTCTGTCATTACCATGAATTCAAATTACAAATCAAATCTTCCTTGCGCAAGTACAAGTGCCGGGTATTCGGTTTGTTGTTGATTCGGTTATTCAGTGACCAGTGCTATACCTTCATCACTAACTAACCGACAACAAACAAAACACCAGGCTACTTGCACTATACACAAATTTTTTAAAAAAAGGAGAGGGAAACAACAACAATGACACTAGCAAAGGCAAGCATAAAAGCCCTTTGTTTGGTCATTGTTCAGAAAAAAATGTATTTAAAAAAAATTGCATTCAGCAATGGTTGTTGTAACGTGTGTTGATTTTGTATGGATGTATGTATGTCTATTATTTTATGGTATTTGTTGTTAGTGTTATTTTTCTATTTTGTTTTGTGCTTATTTGTTTGTTTATTATTAGTTTAAGTTAATTTTTGTATATTAAAATATTCATGTGGTTTATGTATATTGTAATTATTTTTGTTGTTTTTATATTTGTTTTGTAGGTATTTATTGCACTATTTTATTTATTTTATTTTTTTAACACTGAGCACGGACGACATAATTATTTTTAAATATTAAACAATTAAACAATTTAAAGGACAAGAAAACTGTCTAACACAGCGACGACAAATTAAAGAACTCGAGAGCACGACGGACAAAACACACTTGTGAAAAAGTGACATTTTGTGTTTATTGTGATTGTGTCTTTCTAATTACATAAAAACACTTTCATTTTCAGTATTTAAATTACAATTTAAGGCCTTTAAAGTTTGAATGAAATTTTTCCACGTGAAAAACAACTTAAGGTGCTTTAGAGACAAATTTTTTCATTGATTTTTTAAAATTTTCAAATAAGTTAAAATTTTTTTCGATAATTTTAAAAAATTTTTGCAATTTGATAAAATTGTTTTAAATATTAATTTTTTTATTTATTCCATTTTTTGACAGGCAAGTTTTTTAGTCTAAAAATTTGTTTTATTTTATTAAATTTTTTAAAAATATATAATTACCCAGCAAAAAAAGTCATTACAAAAAAGTTATTTTAAAAGCACTCCGAATAGCATCAACTGATTGTGGAGTAGTTACAATTTAGCTCTAACACTGATTTATTTTACACGTGGTGTCCCATGTTGTCACTAGTTTAACTGGAGCATTTTGTTAGTACATACATAATGTTAATAAAGTATGGTTTTTTTAGGTATACATTTTCATCACATCAATACGAGAACATTTTGTTTGCATTTTTAGAGTGATTTAGAAGTACTCTTTATTATTTATCTACATGATATTAACCTTATATAAATATAAGCCTAATATAAACAAACTAGCGTTGGCTGCCAGGGCCATCAGCTATTAGAGGTATTTAATCTAAATTTTTAATTTTAGTTTTGATATATAATTAAAGATAGAATTAATATTATCGATGGAAGGTTCCTTAAGTAGATTGAGACCATTGTTAAGTAGGTATTTGGTTTGGAGGCTTCTTAAATTATGACAAGTTGATAAAATGTGTTTTACTGTAAAAATTGATCCACAGTATGGGCAGTTGTTGTTGAGTCTGCTATTTAAAAGATATTGATGTGTTGTGACTCCGTGCCCCATACGTAAACGGGAAAAAGTTCTAATTTTGTTGTTGTTAACATTTGTAGGATATATAGGAGTTTTTATATTCGGATTGATTATGGAATAGTGTGGATGATGATAATTCGACATGTCCGTATCCCTCTGAAGTTGAAGTTTATTGATAATTAAATTACGAATATCTAGTTTTTCTGTCAATGAATCTTTTATTATTGGCGCCAAACATGCATGTTTCGCAGCTGCGTCAGCATAATTGTTACCATATATCCCAAAGTGGCCAGGGAACCAAATTAATTTGATTTTACCTTTGTGGTTTATTAACAGGTCACGAATTTTATTAACGGATCGCCAGTTATTATTTGCAAGGTTGGTTATAGCTGTTATGACTGTCATCTAGCACTGCATATGCTACTCTTTATAATATATAATATACATAATACATTTTTAAAAATGATTTAAATTTGCTTTTTATAATGTATGAAATAGCATATTTTAGAGGTAATTTTAATGTTTAGCCCTTACAGAACCCATTTCTGAACCTATTGTGTAACAAAAGCTTCAATTTATTATTATTTGTAGGGCAATATTAAGGAAACACTTCTTTTGCATCTGATTCTATTCGATTAAGTCAAAATCAGACAAAACCAAAATTTTTTTAAATTTTTGTTGAAAAGTTTTTTTTTAGAGAAGTTTGTAACATATTTACTTTAGTCTTTAAATTCAAAAAAGATACGATATTGAATTAAATAAGATTAATACACTAAGAACGAGTTTTTGGGATGTCAGTTAAACTTGGTTTAGTTAAACCGAAAACGAATTATACCAAAATTTGCCTGAACAACTTTTTCTCGTTTAGAATTTATGTCTTCATTGAAAGAAAATAAAATAGATTTTAGAAGCAGTGTTCCAGTTACAAACTGCGTTAAACTAAGTTTAAAGATAATCTACATCCTAAAAACTGGGCATATTTAAGTTATATGTAACCCTCTGATTAATTTTTTAAAAACATTACTCAAGGAATTTTCAGAATAGAATACTAGGAAACTATTTTTTCATATATATATTTTTTTTTCATTTTAACTGTAATTGAAGTATTTTTTAAAATATGTACGAATAATTAAAAAATATGTAAATAATCGTAAATTAAAAAAGTACGTTAATAAAATTAACTATTTTGTTGTTTTTTTAGAGATAAAAAATGGAATCTCCAATAAATTCGTAATTTACAAACAAATGGATTTACAAAGAAAAAAACAACATTATATATACATTTTTGAAAGTTGTTTTAAAGCAGATACATTCGAAACAGAAAAAGAGCACTTATCGCTCCATTGTAACCAATTTAAAAGTTGTTTGTTTTGAATGACTTACACATATTTTTGCTGGGTAGACTTATATAATTTTTTTTTTTTTTTTTTTTTTTTTGAAGAGAAGCAACACTCAGGAAATTCTTCCTATTAATTAACGTGTTGCTTCCTTTGGAAAGGGGATAGAGAAGTGAAAGGTGGTGAAAGATGAAGGGCTTCAAATATGGCAAGTTGTTGAATTTTAGAACAGTTGTTGCGCGCCATCTGATGGTGAGTTGGCGAACTTTGTTGAAGCTTTTTAGTTCATATCCCTGTTATATTATTTTACTTCGGTGGGGTTAAGTGCTATGGGAACACCGAAGGAGGACGCTGCGATATGTATGAGGGATAGAAAAAACTCATACATATTACTATTCTCCAGAAATTGATGTTGTCCTGGTTGGGGCTCGAACCCGCAACCTCACGTGTAACAGTCCAACGCGCTAACCATTACACCACACATTAATATAAAATTAATTCTTTCCCACTGAAATTTCAAGAAAAAACACTCACGGTCTGAGCTTTTTCATGATCATGAAAATTTGAGATCTTTAGGACATTTTCTTTGTAAAAGTTTTTTAATTATTATAAAATATTTTGTAATTCGCTTGCCTTTCAAAATAAATTTCCCGCTTTCCCGGGAAATCAAATAGTGCGGGAGTTTGCATTCCCTAATTATAGTCCATAGATTATAAATTTTGAAAAACCGCACTTAGAAATTTGCAAAATAATAGCGGAACGCTGAAAAAAGCCTTTATGGTAGAAAAAATAATCTAAAAACTCAAACGGCGATTAATGATGATGACGAATATAATGATGATTTACAAACAAATGGATTTACAAAGAAAAAAACAACATTATATATACATTTTTGAAAGTTGTTTTAAAGCAGATACATTCGAAACAGAAAAAGAGCACTTATCGCTCCATTGTAACCAATTTAAAAGTTGTTTGTTTTGAATGACTTACACATATTTTTGCTGGGTAGACTTATATAATTTTTTTTTTTTTTTTTTTTTTTTTTGAAGAGAAGCAACACTCAGGAAATTCTTCCTATTAATTAACGTGTTGCTTCCTTTGGAAAGGGGATAGAGAAGTGAAAGGTGGTGAAAGATGAAGGGCTTCAAATATGGCAAGTTGTTGAATTTTAGAACAGTTGTTGCGCGCCATCTGATGGTGAGTTGGCGAACTTTGTTGAAGCTTTTTAGTTCATATCCCTGTTATATTATTTTACTTCGGTGGAGTTAAGTGCTATGGGAACACCGAAGGAGGACGCTGCGATATGTATGAGGGATAGAAAAAACTCATACATATTACTATTCTCCATAAATTGATGTTGTCCTGGTTGGGGCTCGAACCCGCAACCTCACGTGTAACAGTCCAACGCGCTAACCATTACACCACACATTAATATAAAATTAATTCTTTCCCACTGAAATTTCAAGAAAAAACACTCACGGTCTGAGCTTTTTCATGATCATGAAAATTTGAGATCTTTAGGACATTTTCTTTGTAAACGTTTTTTAATTATTATAAAATATTTTGTAATTCACTTGCCTTTCAAAATAAATTTCCCGCTTTCCCGGGAAATCAAATAGTGCGGGAGTTTGCATTCCCTAATTATAGTCCATAGATTATAAATTTTGAAAAACCGCACTTAGAAATTTGCAAAATAATAGCGGAACGCTGAAAAAAGCCTTTATGGTAGAAAAAATAATCTAAAAACTCAAACGGCGATTAATGATGATGACGAATATAATGATGCAAAAATTTTCCTTTTTGCAAAATATTTTCGTGATTTTTTTTTTGCAAACTAAGAACCAAACTTTGGTGTGGAAATTGATATTATATTCCCAAAATTATAAATTTAAAAAAATCGCATTTAAAAAATTGCAAAATAAAGTAAAAGGGCGAAAAAGGGCTTTATGGTACAAAAAATTAATTAAATAAATTAATCATCGATTTACATTCTGCAAACAAATATATTGATTAGGGCGCTCCAACTTTGTATGAAGAAAAAAAATGTCAGTTATTGACTGACATTTTAAAATATGTATTTGGCTGTAAAACAACGTCTCCCAAAAAATTAGGACAATCGGATCAGAGGAACACGTGCCTCAACGGCCTTGAAGTTTGAAATACGGTATACATGGGAAAAATATGACTTTTTTTTTAATTTGTTAAAATTTTTAATATTTTAAATTAATGTTGAATTAAAAGGATTTAAAAATCAATAACCAGTAAATTATCTTTCTAATAAGGCAATAAAAACTAAAATCGGTTAAAAAAAACCAAGTTTTTATAATTGCCCCTTGCAACTAATGTGTCACAGAACGCTTAATCAAGAAGCCCAAATTTTGAAATTTGTAGCAATAATGTAATACAAAAACTTTCTTATTTTATTAAGTAACTCCAAGGTAATTAAAAAGTATTTTTTATCATGTGCTTTGCAAACTCATTTTAAATTAGTGCCAAAAAGGTCGGAATTTTTAAACACTGTTTTCAAATCTACAATTTTACATTTTTAAAATTTTTTTTAAAGAAATTTTAAAAAATCAATGATTGTACTTTAAGGTTTTATTAAGAACATATTGTAGATTAAAAACTACAAAAATTGTAGGAATTCCTTTTTTCATATGGCTGGGGAAGAGATTTTATTTTAAAGGATTTCGAGAAAACGGCGATTCTTGGCATTTATTTAGCTTTTAGGTAACTTTTTCTTCTTTTAATTTCAAATAATTTTGGCCGGAATATAACAACACAAGATCAAATACTTCAATCCTGAAAATTAGGGCAAAATATAAATACATTAAATTGTCCCTGTGTAAGGTCAGAGGTCAAATTTTAGGCGTTTTTAATTTTTCTTAAACATATTTATTAGGGATGCCAAACGGGAAATCCCGAATCCCGAAATCCCGGGATTTTCGGGATTAGCAAAATTCCGAATCCCGGGATTATTTCTCAAAAATCCCGGGATTTTCTTATTTTTTAATACTAATATAAACGCAAATAAACCAAGTGAACAATTTTAGATTACCTACGTTTTTTCTTGAATTTTCTCATATTGACAAGAAATTGATGCCAAGATATTGGTAAAATTATAAATTAAGTAGATTATTCGAGTAAACTATGCAAAGACTTTGCAGAAAAATTTGAAATTTTGTTAAACATTATTAAGTTTTTGCGAAAAATCAAGTTTGTTTGTTATTTTACCGATTTATTCTTCCAAGCGAAATTAATTGAATTCTTCCATGAAAACATTAGATAACGATAACCAAATAACTTTGTTGCTGTAATTACACGATTTAGTGGGCAAGGTTATCGCAACGAATCTGTTTTAAAATCTGCTTACAAAATACTGGGCGCAAGTGTACTTAATGACAGGCCTTCATATATTATCCCAGCCAGAAAAATACAAACGGGAAAGCGATGGCAATGTATTTTAACAGGTGGTACAAGTACTGACAAAAATTGCTTTCCCATTTGCAATATGATAACGTCAATAGACAAAAGGACGGGCAGTTCAAAAAGCGCCGGAAAATTACTGGAGAAACAAAATTTTTAACTTTGGCAAAACGCTGCCGAAACCAATAAATAGGTGGTTTGGAATTATATTTTCCAAAATAAAATTTAAAAAAAGTTCATATGTATCTTTTTTTTGCCCTGCCGTGATGTTTTGTAAAACAAATACTGACAAAACGATTTTTCAAACGCTGGCAAAGCGTCCCAAATGAGTCTTCTGCCAGTCATTTATTTTAAACATCGCGGTTATCAAGTGGTATGCAGGTACTTCATTTTTTGTACCACTGTCAATTTCTGACTGAGATGTTTCAATATTCATAAAATGTACCACATTATTAATTAACAACTATAAAATAATTATAAAACGCTTTATTCTATAAAAAATTAGTTACATAACATAAAAATTTTTACAAATAAAGGAAAATTTAAATCCCGAATTCCCGTAAAATCCCGGGATCCCGAAAAGTTCCTTAGTCCCGAAAATCCCGGGATCCCGATTTCCGGGATTTTCAAATATCAATCCCGATTGGCATCCCTAATATTTATATAACATACAGCTATGGACATATAAATGGCACATTTTACCATGAATTATTTCTTATGCTACTATTAACAACCAACAAGTTTTTGTTTTTTCCAAATGTTTATTATGCACATTTAATATTGCTATAAACTTTAATTAAAATTCATTAATGTAAATAAAAACTTATCATTATGAAAAAAATACCCATTGAAATGAGCTGGACACATAAATGGCACAATCTTTAAAAAATAAGAAGAAATGGTTTTAATTTTGCATTTGTTAAATTTTTTGGTATGTACAAATATTTTACCGTTAATATTTAGTGCTGTGGCCTTTGTTTCTGATGACAGCTTCGCTCCTGCGACCCATACTTTCCACTAGTTTTTGGCATTTTGTTTTGGGGATGGCGTACCAAGCTTCCTGTGCGGTCGACCACAGTTCGTCCATATTTTTGTAATTTTTCTTGGCGATTTCAACCTTGACTTCATTCCACAGGTTCTCTATTGGATTTAAGTCAGGGCTATGGGCTGGCCAATCCAAAACATCAATCTTCTCCGCACAAAACCATTTTTTTACTAGTTTGCAGGAGTTTTTGGGGTCATTATCTTGCATGAATTTCCATTTTATTGGCATGGAGTTGAAGGCATATTATAAGCGCACCTACGCCATGCCAAGAATACTGCCAAACCATAATACAGCTGTTTTACTAATGGGATTTTACTTATGGGTTCTGGCGAAGGTTAGTCGTTTTGAAATATTTTTTTTTGAGAGTAGGGGCTTTTTTCTGTAAATGCGCCCAAACAAATTTGCCTCGTTTAGTCTTCTTCTGACAAGTCTGCTTGATATTTCCATGTTAAAATTTTCATTAATATCCGATGCTATCTGCCTTGATGACTTGAATGGATCAATTTTCACCATTCGTACTATAGCTGCATCCGTAGGCTCATCTGTTTTTCGTGGCCTTGGCTTCCGAATTTTACCCTTAGTCAATATATCGGTATCCTCAACACAAGAATTAATTGCATTGTAGACTTTTTTGCGAGAAATTTGCATTATCTCAGCAATTTCCGCTACTTTTTTTTCCATCTTCATACATTTTCCATATGATTCGCCTTTCCTCACCTGTGGTATGTTTTCCTGATCCCATTTAAAAAATTTTTAACTTTTTATATTTATTTTTGAACTACGAAAAATATTTATTGCTTTGAATTACATCTACACGACTACTGCCTATTTTAAGTAAGTTGTACCATTTATATGTCCATTTATGATAACGGTAAATAATAAGCAAAACATAACGGAACATTTGAGCACTATTAAGACAAACATTTTTTTCAACAATAATCATTTTAAAATATATTTAGTTGGAAAATACTTAAATTTATGCGCAATTTAAATTTGTGCCAATTATATGTCCATAGCTGTATATTCTGAGCGGATTTTAATGAAACTTCTTGGTATTATTTTTCTAAGTCTAAAAATAATATTCCTAATTTAGTTTTAGAAAATTAACCCTCAAGTGCTGTTGGGGCTTTTTTGGCCCTATGGTAAAAAAGCCTAATATTTTTTCAGTGGGGCACACAGGGCCCAACCGCTCTTAAGGGTAAATTTTCTGAAATTAAATTAAGAATATTATTTCTAGGCCTAGAAAAATAATATCAGAAAGTTTCATTAATATTCGCTCAGGTATATCTGTTATATTAATAAGAGTTTTCACAAGGGGTGTACTATTTGTTGTACCGTTGTATCGTCCTAACAAAAAACAGAGTTATTAAAAATTAAATTGAAAAAATACAATATTTGAGAATAGCACGATACAACATTTTTACGTATGTTTATTGTCCTATGTTTGAGTGTGCCAACAGATAGAAAATTGAATAGAAAATCGTTGTTAAACACAAATAAAAATTTTAACAACTCTGTTTTTTGTTAGGACGATACAACAGATAGCACACCCCTTATGAACAACCTAAATATGTTTAAAAAAATTAAAATCTCTTAAAATTTGACCTCTGACCTTACACAGCGGCAATTTAGTGTATTTATATTTTGCCCTAAATTATTTGGAATTAAAATAAGAAAAAAGAAAAACTTGCCTAAAAGCTAAATAAATGCCAAAAATCGCTGTTTTCCCGAAATCCGCTAAAATTAAATCTCTACCCCAGCCAAATGAAAAAAGGAATTCCTACAATTTTTGTAGTTTTTAATCTACAATATGTTCTTAATAAAACCTTAAAGTCCAATCGTTGATTTTTTAAAATTTCTTTAAAAAAATTTTGAAAATGTAAAATTGTAGATTTGAAAACAGTGTTAAGAATTCCGACCTTTTTGGCACTAATTTAAAACGAGTTTGCAAAGCACATGATAAACGAGTAAAAAGGTTAAAGTCGGGCATGCCGACTATACAATACCCTACACCAGTCTGGGTAAAAGCCAACTAATGTTTGGATCCGAAATTCGAATGGGTTAAAATGGGGCTTGCGTCAAAATTTTCTATAATGTGAGTCAGCGAACCAAATTTCATTAAAATATCTTAATATTTGCGATCTGCAGTTTGTAACCAGACAATTTTGGGGGGACGCTTATATGGGCACTACCCAGCAAAACCTTAGATTAGATACGAAGGCACTACGCACCGCGACCAATATAGATCTTTTGTGCTGCTGGTAATATGTTGTTATTACAGAACACATTACCTGGTAATACCATACCCCTTACCATTGCATTATTTCATAACTAAAATGTAATGTCTTACGTATAATGTGCTGCATAACTACTGGGTAGTAATAGTAACTTATTGCCAATGATATATTTAAACACCTCAAAGAAAAGAGTTACTTGTAATACACAACATGAGTTCTAAATAATAGCAGCGACTTATTACAGATGGGATATTTTAAAACCGTAAAATAAGGAGTTACTTGATACGTGATCACTTAATAGAAATAGCCACTTATTACCGATGGTGTATTCAAATACCTCAAAATAAGGAGTTATTTGTAATGCGATACATGAGTGTTATTTTCTATTTAAAATATTCGATACAAAAAATTTATATGTTTTATACATATTGACTGAAATATCTTTTATGTTTTTTGTTAACTTTATATTAATCTGAGTAAATATTAATTAAATATGAATATGCTTCGTTTTAGCATTTATAAAAAACCAACACGATAACGTCTTATTTTAATTTTTTTTGTAAGAAGTAAGTATATATTTATACCCTACACCACTATGTGGTCAGGGTATTATAAGTTTGTGCTGATGTTTGTAACACCAAAAAATATTGGTCCTAGACCCACCTTATAGTATACCGATCGGCTCAGAATTTTATTTTATTTCGATTTAACGATGTCCGTCCGTCCGTCTGTCAGTCTGTCCATGCATTCTTGTGCGCACTCTACAGGTCGCAAATATTAAGATATTTTGATGAAACTTGGTACACCGACTTATGTCTATGTGAATTTATCCAAAACTTGCTACAATTTTGTCCGTTTTGCTCTATCTCGCTTAGTTTTCGAGATACAGGCCATTTTTAAAATGCAGTTTTTTTTAATATGGCCCGTATCTCGAAAACTCAGCGAGATAGAGCAAAACGGACAAAATGTTTTCTCCATGGGAATATTAACATATCCCAGAAATACAAATAGGCCAGGTCTTGTAAAGTCACGGGGTGAAATAGGTTTTATAAAAATGGATCAATCTGAAGCTTTACAAGACCTGGCCTATTTGTATTATTGGGGTAAGTTAATACTCGTAATGCCAGGAAGAAAACATTTATTGCCGGCAATATCAATTCAAAAAAGTACCTTTTTCCAAAAAAAAGTACCTTTTTCCAAAAAAAGTACCTTTTTCTAAAAAAATTTACCTTTTTCCTAAAAAGTACCTTTTTCCAAAAAAAATTTATTTTTCCAAAAAAATACCTTTTTCCAAAAAAAAAAAATTTTTCCTAAAAATAACTTTTTCAAAAAAAGTACCTTCTTCCATAAAGTACTTTGTAAAAAAAAAGGATCTTTCTCCAAAAAATTTCGCCTTTTCCAAAAAATTCCATTTAAAAAAATATAATTTCACAAAAAGTACTTTTTTTCCTCCCCCCACGGATATCTCCACTAAAACAAGGTTTCTTGATATTCCGCTAAGACGGGATTTTTGGAAATTCCTACCGGGATTTCCAAATATATTCGGCATAGACGTCCCCATAGACGGTGTCACAAATTGGAAAAGTGTCCCCATTAACTGCCTGCCCAAACTACTGGAGATAAGAAGTTGAAATTTGGCATAAAGATTCCTCCACTGTAGTAGACATCGACTAAGTTTGTATTTTTGGAATTCCCTACAGGATATCCCAAAAGGGGGATGTTTCCCCCTTGACGGCCTGCCCAAACTGCTGAAACTATGTAGCCGAAATTCGGTACGTGAGTTCCTCCTTCTGTGTAGGCGTCCGCTTAGACGGAATTTTTGAAATTCCTATCGGGAGGGCGATAAGGGGAAAAGTATTCTTCTTGACGGCCTGCCCAATCCCTTCTGCCGAACCTAAAATTTTAAATATGTATTCCCTGGAGTAGGACTAACTCACCGGCAACGTAATTTTTCTATTTTGGAACAGAAATATAGTAAAAATGTGGGTTGAAAGGGAAAAATGTCCCCCATAATGGCCTGCCCAAACCGCTGAGGCAATGAAGTTGAAATTTGGTATGAATGTTCCTCATCCATCGCAGACAGCCGCGAAGATCGAATTTTTGTAAATTCCTAAAGGGAGGGGCAAAAAGAAGAAAGCCTCCCCTTGGTGGCCTGTAAAAACCCCTTCGGCTAGAAACCTGAAATTTAAAATGTGGGTCCCTGGAGTAAGGGCTAACTTATTAGAAAGATAGTATTTTGAGTTTTGGACAGGGTCGTTATAAAATAGGGGCTTAAAAAGGGAAAGGGCCCCTTAACGACCAGTCCAAACTGCTGGAACTAGGAAGCTGAAATTCGGTACTTAGGTTCCTCTTCCAGCCTAATTCCAACCGGGAGGGACAAAAAAAGATAAAGTTTCCCACTTGACAGCCTGCTCAAACTGCTGGAACTAGGAAGCTGAAATTCCCTGTCGATGGATTTTCGGAAATTCCTACCCAGAGGTGCACAAATAGTAAAAGTTGGCTAGAATCCTGAAATGTAAAACATATGTTCCTTGGAGTATGGGCTCACTTATCGGGAAGGTGCTTTGTGGAATTTTGGACAGGGACATTGCAAAAATGGGGATTAATGAAGCGAAAAGTGCCGCTTAAAGGCCTGCCCAACTGCTGGAGGTAGGAATTTGAATTTTGGTACTAAAGTTCCTCCTCTATTGTAGACATCCGCTAAGATGAGATTTTTGGAAATTTCCACAGGTAGGGTCAAAAACAGGAAGTCTCCCCCTTAACGGCCTGGCCAAACTGCTTAAATTCGGTATTTGGGTTCCTTCTCCAACGTAGACGTCCCCTAAGACGGTATTTTTGGAAACTCATACCGGGAGGGGTAAAAAGTGAAAAAAAACATCCCCCTTGCCGAGTTGGGCAAACTGCTGGATATAGAGACCTAAAATTATGTATGTAGTAGGTTCCTCCTCCAATGTAGACGTTCTCGGAATTTTTGGAAATTCCTACCGGGAGGGGTAAAAACGGAATAATTCTCCCCCTTGATGGCCTAACCGAACCCTTCGGCTAGAAACCCGTAATCTATAATATGTTTTCCTTGGAGTATGGGCTAACTTATCGACAAGACATTTTTAGGACTTTGGACAGGAACGTGGTAAAAATGGTGGCTCGAAAGGGGAAAATTGCCCCCCCCCCTGAACATCTGCGTCTTTAGCTAGAAACCTAAAATTTAAAAAACGAGTGTATATGGAACACTAAAATTAAGAAACTAAATAGGAAACGAGTGGAATTGAAACACTACACAAGTGGAACGAAATGGATATAAACGTTGAACGAGTGGAATTGAAATTATAGACAATGGAAATGGATTGGAAAAGGAATGGACTATAGAACGAAATGGAATGAGGAGCGAGATGGCATAGAAATGTTCATTTGTGTTTTCATTCAAAACACAAATTTAATTGCAATTTATTATGGATTCATTACTAACAATCCAGTTTCATGAGAAAAAGTGATCAAATATTTATTTATTTTAAACCCATTGTTGTGCAGAATTATTTATTTGTGGTGGCTGGGTGAAGGCTTTTATTATAAAAACTGTACTTTAAATAAAAAAACGAATTTAAAAAAAATTGTGGGGGGCGCAGCCCTCCCCCCCCCCCCTAAACTTTAAGGCACGCTAACAACGTAGCGGGCTGCGCCCGCTAGTATTATCATAAAAAATTATGACAAAAAATTCAATTTTTGAATTTTTTTTCCAAATATCACCGAATTATCTTCCAAATGATAAAATGATGACAATTTCAAAATACTACTTGATTATTTTCATTCAAATGAAAAATAGAAGATATCGTTTTGATATCTTCTTGGAAGATATCTTCCAAATGCTTACAGGGATAGTTACATTTCCACACTTGTAAAATACTCATACTTGAAAGCACAAATTCAAGAATAAGAATTTGCTTTGTACATATATATTTTTGTGGATAGCATGTCGAGAGCGTAGAAAACAGCTATAAAATATGCTTATATTTTTTAATTTTAGCTTAAGGTTTAGTCTTAATATATTTTTGGGTAAAATTGTCTCTATACAAACACAACGAAGCCTAACATATTGCAATGATTGATAATTTGGGACCGGTGATTAGCGGCAATAGACTGTTTAATTCTGTTTTGAATGTATGGGCTTTAAAGGTAAGCACATTTGAATGCTCAAAGTCTTGTACCAAGCCAAAGATCAACTAAGTTTGATGAAGTAAATAATTTATTTGAAAACAGTATTATAGATGTAATTGGAGTCTCTGAAACATGGTATACGAAAAATGTTACAGATAGGTCAGTTAGTATTCCGGGTTATAATATTCATAGAATCGATCGTGAAATAAGAAAGGGGGTGGTGTATGTTTATACGTATCTCAAAAATTCAAATCTCGCGTAGTTTATGAGAAAATGGTAGAGCGTGTATTTGAAAGCCTCTTTATAGAAGTAATGCTTGGATATGGTCAATCTATTTTAATTGGTGTTGTCTATTTACCGCATCGTAATTTTAATGTTTGTGAAAATGAAATTTGTGATATAACTTCGCAGTACAGTAACGTAATTGTAATGGGAGGCTTTAATGTCGATATATTTTCTAGGGCAGAAGAAGTTCATAATCTTTGTAATCTCTCTTCTCTGTCCGTGGTTCACAACTCGCAACCTACTCATTACTGTGATGATAGGCATAGTACGTCTCTTATTGATTATTTTTTGGTATTTAATATTGAAGATGTGACACACAAGGGGCAATTTCAGCTGCCCGCTTTGAATTCGAATCATGCTTTAATATGTATATCTTTAGATCTGGTAACTAGCGCAGAAAGCGAAAGTATTTTCTACAGAGATTATAAATCCTTTAATCTTATTCAATGTGTTTCAGAAATAAGGTCTCTTGATTTTTCGCCTATATATGAAAGTCACATGCCCGATATACAAATATCATTTTTTATTGCCATGATTTATGATTTGTTTGATAGTCAAGTCCCCTTACGACAATTTAAAAAGCAAAATTCTTTTAACTGGATGAATCATCCTGAAATCAAAGTTGCTAGGGACAATAGAGATTTGACTTTCCGGGCCATGCGTGAGAATATATCAGAAAATACTGTGAGAGCTTACTGCACGTTACGAAATAAAGTTAAATCTACCTTTCGGAAAATAAGAAGAAGATCTTATATAAATTTTTTTGGGAACTGTAATCAACAGGGCAATGACTTTCATGCAAATGCATGTTTGTAGTCAGTGGCCCAAAAAAGATTTTGACCAAATACTTTTCCGAATCAAAGAATTTGGAAAAAAAATGGCATCGATTTGTTGTTGCATATTTTTGCATATTTTGTTATAAATGCATATTTTTGCATATTTTGCTTTTAAGTGCATATTTTATTGCATATTTTTTGATGTTTATTACATATTTAAATATGAAATTTAATTTAAGAATTCATACTTTAAAACTAAAAAAAATTTTAAAGAATTAATTATTTGGAAGCTCTGTTGGTAATATAACACTACACTAGAAAGAGAAACACATAGTATACAATATGTTGTCATCCATTAACACATTTTTTATAGATGTTATTTTAAATTAACGTTTTCGGGTGTTATTGCTCACACACAGAAAGTTGAAAAATTTTATAAAAATTATTTTAAGGAAACTTGTCCCCGAGCATTAATTTCTGCCACTTTTTTCTCTGAGTTACGAAAGTGAGTACGATTTTATAGTACATACACATATCGAAACACTATATTCAATACTCTATCCCCTAAATTCATAAATGCTTTGTAAAGTTATAGGAGTTTTATTGAACAAATTTTGTATGAAAATGACGTTTTGTAAACCTGCTATAACTTTACAAAGCATTTATGAATTGAGGGGTAAATCTGCAATTTTTGTCAAAATGAGTTTTTGATGGCAAAATCATTGTTGATATTTTATCCATCTATGATATCAATTTGGAAGCGAAATACCCATTCTTTGCCACTTTTTTGAACATTTTACATTTTCCCATATCTACAAACAAATTAATTTTCAAATACAGAAGTCTATATCTGCATATAAATTATTTGAATTCTATAAGGTTTACATTAAAGTTTTTTGAGAATATCTTTTATCGGAAATTTTGTTCTTGCAACTAACCGCCAAACTTTATTTTAATATTCTGCAAACGGATATAATGATGAAATTTTCCTTTATGCAAAGTATTTTCGCGATTTCTTTTTTGCAAACTAAGAACCAAACTTTGGTGTGGAAATTGGTATTATCAGGCATGTGATGAATATCGAAAACGAAAACGATCTGATTTTCAATGGTTAATATTTTACGATCTGTACAATACCAATTATTTTTTATTTCCTAATTTAGATGTCCGGAGACAAATAAAACGATAAATAATAATTTGAACCCAATTTGATTTTCGCGAAACTAATTATTCTAGATTGAAAAATTGTTCGTTTTCGTTTTCGATTTTCATCACACCCCTGTATATTCCCAAGATTAACGATTTAAAAAAACCACACTTAAAAAATTGCAAAATAACCGCGGGAAAGGGCTAAAAAGGCTTTATGGTACAAAAAATTAATTTAAAAAATTAATCAGCGATTTACATTCTGCAAACAAATATATTGATGCAAAAATTTTATGTTTTGCAAATTTTATTTTTCGCGATTTTTTATTTTTTGCAACTAACCACCAAACTTTTCCCTAGATTATAAATTTAAAAAATCGCACTCGAAAATTTGCAAAATGATAGCGGAACGCGAAAAAAAGTCTTTATGGTACAAAAATTGTATTAAAAATCTTAGTCAGCGATTTACATTCTGTAAAGAAATATATTAATGCAAAAGATTTCCTCTTTGTAATTTTTTTTCGTGATTTTTTTTTGCAATCCCTAGATTATAAATTTTAAGAAATCACACTTAAAAAATTGCTAAATAACGGCGGAATGCGAAAAGTGTAGAAAATGACTTAAAAAAGCTAATCAACTTGACTTTCTGAAAAGGAATATATTGGTGTAAAATTATTATTTTCGCAAAATTTTTTTCGCATTTTTTTTTTTTGCAAACTAACCACCAAACTTTGGGCAAGTCTTGGATTATGGATTAAAATACACCGCATTGAAAAAATTCAAAATAATGGCGGATTGTGAATAAAAGGATTTATGCCGCAGAAAATGAATTAAGAAACTTAATTAGCGATTAACATTTTGCAAACGAATATAATAATGCAAACTTTTTCGTTTTTTAAAAAAATTTTTCCCATTTTTTTTCCAAACTAATCATTAATTATACCCTACACCACTATGTGGTCAAGGTATTATAAGTTTGTGCTGATGTTTGCAAAATATTGGTCCTAGACCCACCTTATAGTATACCGATCGGCTTAGAATTTTTTTTTATTTCGATTTAACGATGTCCGTCTGTCTGTCTGTCCATGCATTCTTGTGCGCACTCTACAGGTCGCAAATATTGAGATATTTTGATACACCGACTTATGTCGGCCCAAGGACGACGCCTATTGATTTTGGTGAACATCGGTCCATGTTTAGACCTAGTGCCCATATAAGGGTCCTACTAAAATTATATGGTTTATACGCTGCAGGTCGCAAATATCAAGATATTATGATGAAATATGGTACAACGACTTATGTCGGCCCAAGGACGAAGCCTATTTATTTTGGTGGACATCGGTCCATGTTTAGACCTAGTGCCCATATAAGGGTCCTACCAAAATTATATTGTTTATACGCTGCAGGTCGCAAATATTAAGATATTTTGATGAAATTTGGTACACCGACTTATGTCGGCCCAAGGACGAAGCCTATTGATTTTGGTGAACATCGGTCCATGTTTAGACCTAGTGCCCATATAAGGGTCCTACTAAAATTATATTGTTTATACGCTGCAGGTCGCAAATATTAAGATATTTTGATGAAATTTTGTACACCGACTTATGTCGGCCCAAGGACGAAGTCTATTGATTTTGGTGGACATCGGTCCATGTTTAGACCTAGTGCCCATATAAGGGTCCTACTAAAATTATATTGTTTATACGCTGCAGGTCGCAAATATTAAGATATTTTGATGAAATTTTGTACACCGATTTATGTCAGCCCAAGGACGAAGCCTATTGATTTTGGTGGACATCGGTCCATGTTTAGACCTAGTGCCCATATAAGTCTCCTACTAAAATTATATTGTTTATACGCTGCAGGTCGCAAATATTAAGATATTTTGATGAAATTTGGTACACCGACCTATGGCAGCCCAAGGACGAAGCCTATTGATTTTGGTTAACACCGGTCCATGTTTAGACCTAGTGCCTTGGTTACAAACTGCAGGTCGCAAATATTAAGATATTTTGATGAAATTCGGTATACCGACCTATATCAGCCCAAGGACGAAGCCTATTGATTTTGGTTAACACCGGTCCATGTTTAGACCTAGTGCCCATATAAGGGTCCCCCCAAAATTGGCTTGGTTACAAACTGCAGGTCGCAAATATTACTTGATTAACATAAAATTATTTAATTACTAAAATTAATAACGGCAAAATTACTTATTAAAATCCAAAGCAAAAACTCAAAAAATTAAAAAAGTTAAAGCCGGTAATGCCCACTTTATGATAACCTACACCACTCTGGTTGAAAGCCACCCAGCAAAAACTTGGTAATGACTGGTCATTACTACATGCGTTACTTAGATCGCATATCTCATTACCCTTCGAATTACTTTTATACTGAATGTAATGTGTTACCGATAATTATACCCCACACATTACTATTTCACAATAGCTGAAACAAATAATATATGTTCTAAATCATTACAAACCATAACTATGGCATAGCCTAGTGTTTAGCGTTTTTGCCTGACAGACATGATGATCGCTGATCAACTCGTGTTAGCTTCCATTGTTTTTTTTTTTTTTGTAAATTATATTAAACATCTATTTATAGAAATGTTAATGTTCATTAAGCAGTATTTAATAACAACAAGTTTTGTGAAAAATAGACATGTATAACAGCTGCCACAATAAAAGTGTACACACTTAAAGCATTAAAAATCGTAGTGATGTCGTAGTCTAATGGTTAGAGTGTTTGCCTGACAATCGTGGGGTACGCTGATCAATTCGTGTCAGCTCCTATTGGTTTTTAAATTGTTATACTTTTTTAAATTTATATTCAACATCTATTTATAGAACAGTTGATAAATTACTTACAGGTAACATCAGTGTAATGACTCTCCTCCAATGACATCACCATGTTAAAATAAGTAGTTTAGTAATTAAAAGGTAACTAGTGAACATTTAAGATTTCAATACCTAAAACTCATTACATGGTAATGAAAGTTTTTGCTGGGGTGGGCCCAATATATTTTTGTGTAACAAACATCAGATCCAGTTGCTAAAATAATATTAAATAAATAATTACGAATAAATAAGAAGTTTGTTTCTAATACTAATTCATATTTTTTCTACAAAACAAGTTAAAAAAATTGAATTTTATTTGTGAAATCAGTAGAATCTTTTAATTTTTGCGCGTCATTCCAAAACTAATCAAATATCGCACGACAAGTTATTAAAATTTTGATCATCGCTTGAAGAAAAATAACATTTCGGTTTCAGATTAAACACAAAACCAAAAAAAATGTATTAATTTAAAAATTTTTAGGTAGGTTTTATAAAACTGCGTGAATTCTAGTTAAGACTATAAGTATGACAGAAATATTAGTTTAGTTTAGCTTCAATTTAGCCAGCCCGCACGCAGCCTAAATATGGAATAAGGAATTTTTTTGATGAAACAGTCATTCAATTTAAAAAAAAAAAATTATTTTATAACCGTATTTTTTAAGATTAAGATTACTCTAAAACTAAATACAAATTTTTATTTTTATTTTACAAAATTTTATAATTTTTTTGATGCCTTTCCACCAATGTTTTTATGGTATTATTAAATACCTTTCGAGCTGCTAAATACCACTTTCCGCAGAAATCTTTGTCGTTGGCGACTTTTTTTTGTTACCTTAGTTTGTCTTTTAACGAAGCCCAGAATTAACGAATTAACGCTTCAAAGCTCTGTTAATTAATTTGTAACAAAAGAAATCAAACGAAAACAAATATGAATTAATTCCATTCAATAAATAGTCTGTTGTGAATTAATTCATTGAATTTTAAATTCAGAATTCAAAAACAGAATTAAAGAATTAATTCTTCAAAGCTCTGGGTGAGGTAAAGCTAGGAATAGTCGAATTTCATTTCCATTTTGGTCTACTTCTCTTAGTTTAGTAGATATGTACCATTTTAAAAAACAGGGAGGGAAACAAATAGGGCTATCTTTAAAACATCGGATATACTGGTGGGGCCATCTAATAGGTGATGGTAGAGAGATGAAAATCTTATATTTTAACAATAAATTGTGTAAAATTTAACAAATGTATGTATAATTTTATCGACATTGTGAAATATAAACTTAATTTTTATAAATTCGGAAAACTACACTTAAAATCAGTGATGTTAGATAGTGGCCAAAAAAACCTGGTAGAGATGTCGCTAAAAGCTGGTATTTGAAACAAAAAATTGGTATACTCACAACATATGTTTAACATCCCAGCAAAAACAGACATTACCGAGTAATTAAGCGAGTAAGTAGCACAGAAAGGGTTTCACTACTTACCAGGCTATTTACTCGCAGCATACTTTTGTTCGCGATGTCCAAAAATTCATGGGTGGTCATTAGGGATGCCAAACGGGAAATCCCGAATCCCGAAATCCCGGGATCTTCGGGATTGGCAAAATCCCGAATCCCGGGATTATTTCTCAAAAATCCCGGGATTTTCTTATTTTTTTAATATTAAAATAAACGCAAATAAACGAAGTAAGCAATTTTAGATTACCTACGTTTGTTCTTGAATTTTCTCATATTGACAAGAAATTGATGCCAAGATATTGGTAAAATTATAAATTAAGTAGATTATTCGAGTAAACTATGCAAAGACTTTGCAGAAAAATTTGAAATTTTGGTAAACATTATTAAGTTTTTGAGGAATACATGCGAAAAATGAAGTTTGTTATTTTACCGATTTATTCTTCCAAGCGAAATTCGATTTCTGAAACCTAATTTTGGCTGGGACTGTAAGTTTGAATTCTTCCATGAAAACATTTGATAACGATAACCAAATAACTTTGTTGCTGTAATTGAGTGGGCAAGGTTATCGCAACGAATCTGTTTTAAAATCTGCTTACAAAATACTGGGCGCAAGTGTACTTAATGACAGGCCTTCATATATTATCCCAGCCAGAAAAATACAAACGGGAAAGCGATGGCAAGGTATTTTAACAGGTGGAACAAGTACTGACAAAAATTGCTTTCCCATTTCCAATATGATAACGTCAATAGACAAAAGGACCGGCAGTTCAAAAAGCGCCGGAAAAGTACTGGAGAAACAAAATTTTTAACTTTGGCAAAACGCTGCCGAAACCAATAAATAGGTGGTTTGGAATTATATTTTCCAAAATAAAACTTAAAAAAAAGTTCATATGTATCTTTTTTTGGCGCTCCCGTGATGTTTTGTAAAACAAATACTGGCAAAACGATTTTTGCAAACGCTGGCAAAGCGTCCCAAATGAGTCTTCTGCCAGTCATTTATTTTTAACGTCGCGGTTACCAAGTGGTATGCAGGTACTTGATTTTTTGTACCACTGTCAATTTCTGACTGAGATGTTTCAATATTCATAAAATGTACCACATTATTAATTAACAACTATTAAATAATTATAAAACGCTTTCTTCTATAAAAAAATTAGTTAACATAAAAATTTTTACAAATAAAGGAAAATTTAAATCCCAAATCCCGTAAAATCCCGGGATCCCGAAAAATCCCGTAGTCCCGAAAATCCCGGAATCCCGAAATCGGGATCCCGGGATTTCATACAAAATCCCGAATCCCGGGATTTTCAAATATCAATCCCGATTGGCATCCCTAGTGGTCATTAACCTCTCGCTTACAAAAAAAGTGCGAATAACGAGTTACCCATAGTGAAAGAATAAGTAGTTACTCACAAAGATAGAATAAGTGGTTACTCAGAAGTTAGGAATTAAGTGGTTACCCTACATTGTAAAATAGTTGGTCATATTGGCAAAATAAAACTTTTTACCTTGGAAAATTTCCTATTTAGTTCAAAACAAATTTATAAATAAAATATAGTGTTTCCAATTATTCGACATAGGCGGTTAACCGGTTAATGCATTATTCGAAAAATCACTAAAATGGATTAACCGGTTATTCGGGTCGGTTATTCGAGAAAATTTGCGGTTAATCGATTAATCGTTTAATGCTAAATTAAGGTATTTCATTAACTTTTTATTAATTAAAACACAAAAAGCTGACTCTTTTCATTAAATATTAACGTCATATATGAATACGATGTATTTAATAAAAAAGTTTTCATATTCGAAGGTTGAAAAGTTTCGGGATCTGAGATTTTAAAAAAAAAAGAAAGAACTGCTGAAACTAACAAAATATTAGTAAGTTAAGAACAGCAAACCTAAAACTGTTACATATCGATTACTTAACTTAGATTTTTTATTCAGAAAAAAATTTAAAAATCTGAAAAGCTTAGATACAAAATTTCTTTGAATGTGATTTTTAATCAATACTGACACTATAAAATTTAATATTGCATTTAACTTTTTCAGACCCAACTAGCTTGCAAAAATGTATTCATTTTATAACTTTAAGATAAAATGGTACTAAAACTATTAAAATTTCCTGGTGTCAATTCATATTTTATGAAATACTAGCGGGCGCAGCCCGCTACGTTGTTAACGTGCCTTAAAGGTTAAGGGTGGGGGGGGGGGGGCTGCGCCCCCCACAATTTTTATTAAATTCGTTTTTTTTATTTAAAGTTTTTATATTTAAAGCCTTCACCCAGCCACCACAAATATGTCCACAAATGTCCAAAGTCCTAGAAATGCCTTGTCGATAAGTTAGCCCATACTCCAAGGAAAACATATTATATATTACAGGTTTCTAGCCGAAGGGTTCGGTTAGGCCATTAAGGGGGAGAATTATTCCGTTTTTACCCCTCCCGGTAGGAATTTCCAAAAATTCCGTCTTAGAGGACGTCTGCGTTGGAGGAGGAACCTACTACATACATAATTTTAGGTCTCTATATCCAGCAGTTTGGCCAGGCTGTCAAGGGGGAAGTTTTTTCCCTTTTTACCCCTCCCGGTATGAATTTCCAAAAATACCATCTTAGGGGACGTCAACGTTGGAGAAGGAACCCAAATACCGAATTTAAGCTCCCTTGTTCCAGCAGTTTGGCCAGGCCGTTAAGGGGGAGACTTTTCCTGTTTTTGACCCTACCTGTAGAAATTTCCAAAAATCTCATCTTAGCGGATGTCTACAATAGAGGAGGAACTTTAATACCAAATTTCAACTTCCTACCTCCAGCGGTTTGGGCAGGCCTTTAAGCGGCACTTTTCGCTTCATTAATCCCCATTTTTGCAATGTCCCTGTCCAAAAAGCACCTTCCCGGTAAGTGAGCCCATACTCCAAGTAACATATGTTTTACATTTCAGGTTTATAGCCAACTTTTACTATTTGTGCCCCTCTCGGTAGGAATTTCCGAAAATCCATCGACAGGGAATTTCAGCTTCCTAGTTCCAGCAGTTTGAGCAGGCTGTCAAGGGGGACACTTTCTTTTTTTGTCCCTCCCGGTTGGAATTAGGCTGGAAGAGGAACCTAAGTACCGAATTTCAGCTTCCTAGTTCCAGCAGTTTGAACAGGTCGTTAAGGGGCAACTTTTCCTTTTTGAGCCCCCATTTTATAACGACCCTGTCCAAAATTCAAAAAAGTATCTTTCTAATAAGTTAGCCCTTACTCCAGGAACCCACATTTTAAGCTTCAGGTTTCTAGCCGAAGGGGTTTTTACAGGCCCCCAAGGTGAGGCTTTTCTTCTTTTTGCCCCTCCCTTTAGGAATTTACAAAAATTCCATCTTCGCGGCTATCTGCGATGGATGAGGAACATTCATACCAAATTTCAACTGCATTGCCTAAGCGGTTTGGGCAGGCCGTTAGTGGGGACATTTTTTCCTTTCAACCACCATTTTTACTATGTTCCTGTTCCAAAATAGAAAAATTACGTTGCCGGTGAGTTAGTCCTACTCCAAGGAATACATATTTAAAATTTTAGGTTGGCCAAAAGGGATTGGGCAAGCCGTCAGGAGGAGACTTTTACCTTATTTCCCCTCCCGATAGGAATTTCAAAAATTCCGTCTAAGCGGACGCCTACACAGAAGGAGGAACTCACATACCGAGTTTCCTTTTGGGATATCCTGTAGGGAATTCCAAAAATACAAACTTAGTCGATGTCTACCACAGTGGAGGAACCTTTATACCAAATTTCAACTTCTTACCTCCAGTGGTTTGGGCAAGCACTTTTCCAATTTGTGAGACTGTTTATGGGAAGACTTTTCCCCTTTTTGCCCGTTCCGGTAGGAATTTCCAAAAATCCCGTCTTAGCGCACGTCTATGCCGAATATCAAGAAACCTTGTTTTAGTGGAGATATCCGTGGGGGGAGGAAAAAAAGTAGTTTTTTTGAAATTATATATTATTTTAAATGGTACTTTTTGGAAAAACGAAATTTTTTTGAAAAAGATACTTTGTTTTTACAAAGTACTTTATTTGTGTTTTTTTTTGGAAAAGGTATTCTTTTTTAAAAAGGTGTTTTTTTTGTAAAAATGTATGTTTTTTGGAAAAAGGTACTTTTTTGGGAAAAGGTACTTCTTTTGGAAAAGGAACATTTTTTTCGAGAAAGGTACTTTTTTTTGAGAAAAGGTACTTTTTTTTTGGAAAAGGTACTTTTTTTGAAAAAGGTATTTTTTTGAAAAAATGAATGTTTTTTGGGAAAAGGAAAATTTTTTTAGAAAAAGGTACTTTTCTTGGGAAAAGGTACTTTTTTTTGGAAAAAGGTACTTTTTTTGGAAACAGTACTTTTTTTGGAAAAAGGTAATTTTTTTGGGAAAAGGTACTTTTTTCGGGAAAAGGTACTTTTTTTGGAAAAAGGTAAAATTTCCAAAACTCCCGTCTTGGTGGATGTCTACGATAGTGGAGGAACCTTTATACCAAATTTCAACTTCCTACCTCCAGCGGTTTGGGCAGGCCGTCAAGGGGGGCCTTTTTCCCCTTTTTAACCCCCATTTTTACAAAGTCCCTGTCCAAAATTCCAGAAAGTACTTTCCAGAAATGTTAGCCCATACTCCAAGGAACACATATCTTAAATTTCAGCTTTCTAGCCAAAGGGGTTTTGGCAGGCCGCCAAGGGGGAGACTTTTCCCCTTTTTGCCCGTTCCGGTAGGAATTTCCAAAAATCCCGTCTTAGCGGACGTCTACGCCGAAAGAGGAACCTACATACCAAATTTCAACTTCCTAGCTTCAGCGGTTTGGGCTGGGCGATGTTGAGTCAGTCAGTCAGTCACGTTATTCTTTTATATATAGAGATAATTTAGCTAAAAGTATAACTGAAATTTTTTATCTAAATAAACCTATTAGTATTTAAAATATTTGTAAATTTAAGAAAAAAATACCAATTTACTTTGTTTCTCAGTATCTTTTTCGTTACTAAAGGCCATTAACAGTAAAAAAACCTAAAGTTTGAGCGTACTTTGAGAGAATTTTATCGGACGAGCTGTAAACAAAATTTTCAATAAGCTAATGAAGTTTTCTTCAAAAAGTAAAAGCCAAATTTATTAAATTTTATGAAAAAGCTTCACAATTTTTATGAATCTCTTTCTAAAAAAACTTTTTAGGGTGTATGACATTTTTAATAAATAATATGAAATTCTTCATAAAATTTTATGAAAAATTGCATCAATTTTATTAAAAGTTTCAATAGACGAATTCCAGCGAAACTTAATTTAATCAGTGTATAAATTCATCAATAGCATATAGACAATTCACTGAGTGTGCAATTACAGAAGTCAAATTCTATATAAATTAAAATTTTTTAACTTTAGGTTATTTGCTTTAATTCGAATTTATATTCCTTGAAACAGGTTCGGGTTCAATGTTGCTCTAGTGGAACATGTTTTAGAATTGATGTGGTTTTGAACCGATGTGTATGTACACTTTCTTAGGAAAAATAAGAAAAGTTAAAGTTCTTTCAGAATTAACATGTTAATTGTGTAACAGTTTTAAAACAAATGCAGCCTTGTCTTAAAGGACATGGAAATATAATTATATATTAGTTCAAATTTTTAAAAGAATTGAAACAGTAATGCAAAATTGTCTATTTTATTTCATAAAGCATCCTCCAGCCAGTCGTGTATTTCGTGTGTTTTGTGAAGTTTTAAAAAACACCTTCATTTTGGCCTTTTGCTATGTTCTTAAGGCTTTTTTACAAATAGAAACTTTGATACATATTTTTTTAAAAACATTTGCCCAAAATTTTATTAAAAATTGGGAGTCTTGGGAAACACTAATAAAATATTAATATAAAAAACTTAGGCCTGGTATCTTATGTAATATTAAACAACCCAGCAAAATATTGGTAATGACACCTCATTACTATCTGCATTACCAAAAATGATATATCATTACCTTTTGCATTATTTTATAATATAAAATAATGACTTCCTAATAACGGCCTATTGTATTCATTGTTTCTAAATAAAAAATAATTACTTACTCATATTAGTTTAAATAAGTACTTTTTACACAGTTAAATTTTTTTATTATATGTAAATATGTTTTATGTTTAAATTTTTATGACGAGTCCTAAAATTACACACTAGAGAAAACTTAAATTTTTCTGAATGTATTTCCTTAAGCTTAACGTATTATTTTAAAGAATCAAGTAAGCAATCGGATAACCACTTATAATTAAACTTTTTGTAAGCATGTGTGTAACCACTTTTTATTTAAAATCTCATAACTACTTATTTCTCATTTTTTCGTAAGCGATAGGGTAAGCGTGACTACTTATAAAAACGACCACGCCAAACAAAAATAATGAGTTTAGACACCAAAAAATAAGTTGTGCGGAGCTATGAATTTCTATTATATAACCACTTATTTGGTAATGAAAGATTTTGCTGGGATTGATTAAATTGTAATAAGTTACCGATATTATTTTAAGTAAGTTTAAGGTTTAATCAATGATTTCTTAATTAACAATTAAAGTAAAATAATCATTGGAGATAAGATACCAGCCCTTAATCAGTACTTATTTAATCAATTACCAGTAAGTGGTTACTTTGCACGAATATATAAGTACTTCTATAAGTTATTATCGGTAAATCATTATTTTGTATTTTAAAGTAATTCAAAAGGTAATGACCTATCATTACTTGGTAATCCGTATGGTAATGACCTGTCATTACCATGTTTTTGCTGGGACGATATTATACCCGGGAGAACAAAGGGGATCTTGCTCCCATTCACAGCGATAGTTTTGCTTCCGGTGCTTTTGTTTTTCACGTAGAGTATCACCACCAGAGAAACAAGCCAGCCGCCGTAAGCCGTTTAAGCCGCCGCCGCCGGTCATTTTTGCCTCAGCCGCCGCCGCCGATTTTTTTCGGCTCATTTCGGCTGGAAGTATCAATTTTCCAAAATAAAAAATTTAAAAGCAAATGTCATTTTTAAAACAAATTTTCTACTTCATCATTTCCTGAACCATCAAGAGTATTTTTTTGTAGTTAAAAAAAATAAAAGAACCAGTTTTATAGTCAGAGCTAAGAAGGATTTTTGTCATAAATATTTCTTAAGTTGGAAGTTTTGCTTGAAAACTTCTGACAGATTTCGCTGAAATTTGGATATGCAAAAAGGAGAGAATCCAAATGAACAATATACATATATACTTTTCAAATGACCAAGTGTAGATTGTAGGCAGAGCTTCGAAAGAATTAATTCAATTTTAGGTTAATTCGCACAAAACCGAATTCAGCTTTAGAAATTGAATATATATCATTCCATCAAAACATGCCTTTATAATTAATTCATAGGTTTCATTCCCAAATTTTAATATTAAATAGAATGCATTCTTATGTTGAATACATTCCTTATAGAATTACTATCAATTTAAATAATTAATTTTTTCATTAATTCTAATCTTTTACAAAATGGCTTATCAAAATTGTCATTTTATTAAATCAGTAAAAGATCTAAGGGATGAATATACTAATGATTCTGACAACACTTTAGTTTATAATTACAAATTAAATAAAAATGTGGCTTATTTTAGGGATTTAATATTGATATCATATACACCACCCATAAAAATAATTAAAAACGCAACATTTGTTTTAAACTTTTACAAACCGAATGAAACGTGAAAGATCATTATAAAAAGAATGAATTCATGAAAGAATTCATTCATTATGCATGAAAATTAAAAGAATGAAGCCAGTGAATGAATTCATAAGGAATGGTATAATAGTAAGATATATTAGTAAATTTTAATTAAATGTCCAAAAGTGAATTAAAGAATTAATTCATTCGAATTTATGGTGGTAGGTTTGGTTAAGTAGATAACATCACATTTTTCAGAAATTTCAGTACACCTGAAATTATTATCAAAAGACACATTTTTAAGACATTGCGGACGAAGATATTTACAATAATCGACGCTGTTCTGAGTTCCGCATCCACAAAAAAATTCTAAAGTGAAACATTCCGAATTTTTTTGCTGTTCCGTGATCCACATCCGAATTTTTTTTGTTTTATTTCGTGTAGCTTGATGGTAGTGAAACGAATACATATTTTTTAACAACAATTATTATATAATAATTTATTTTAAAATTAGTCTATGAATATTAAAATTTGGTAGAAACAACAAATTTTCGAAATTTTTAATTCCGTGTGATTTTACAAATCAACTCTTTTTCGAACCATATTTTTTTCTAGTTTATTCTAAAAACACATTTAATTTTGAGTGAAAATAGAGTTTGTTTATTTCTAAGTTCCGAATCCACATAAAAAATTCTAAAGTGAAATATTCCGAATTTTTTTGCTGTTCTGTGATCCACATCCGAATTATTTTCTTCGTTTTATTTCGTGTTGGAAAAGCTTGGTGAAAGTAAAAGTAATATTTTGTTGCAAAAATTAATATGTTAAAATTTATTTTAAAATTTGTTGAAACTTTCGAAATTTCCGACATTTTGAATTTTGTGTGATTTTACAAAACCACTCTAATTAAAAAGTTTCGGAATTCAGAACAGGGGTGATAGTGTCAAAACTCTGTTTATGAGCGACTTCAAGCACTTAACAATTTGAAATTCAGCAATTTTTCAACCGATTTTGAATATTGTAACGTTTTTGGAAAGACAAAAAATTTAGCTTTCCAAATATATATAGAATTATTTATTTGTAACTAAAATATGTTGACAGTTTTTTTTTTAATATTAAAATTAATTTTTTTTTTTAATTTGTATACTTTGACGGCTTTTTTACAGTATTAAACAATTCTTTACTATTGTAATTCATGGGTTTAGTTCTTAGTAAAATCTTTTGTTTAAATTAATTGAAAATTGAAAAAGTTATCGTAATTTTTCTAAACATTTAATTTCAGCAACTCGAGGTTCTTGTTTGCACAATCATTAAGTTTAATATTTTCAATTTTCTTATAAATGCAGAGATTCCATGTTTATAAAAAAATGTATAACTTTGACAATTTTAAAACGATTAAAATAGAACTTCATTTTGCCCTGAATAAAGAATAAATTAGATAAAAATTAGTTTTTTTTTAACAAAATATTGCAATTAAAAGCCGTCAAAATTAAACAAAATAAGAAAAAATTAAGAAAATCAGTTTTATTTGAAAATATTTCCACACAATTTTGTTGAATATATAAACATATGTATATATTTGGAAAGCCCAACTATCTCCTTCTAGCTCTGTTCAAAAACTAAAAATCCTAAATTTGTAATTTTTATCGATGAATTTAACTTAAAATTATTTTTTATTTGATAATTCCAAATTTTTTTGCACAATTTTCTACTGCTATATTTTGGAAAAAACCTTAAACATCTTTAAAACACGTGTATAATGTTCTATCAAGCCGATCAAGCCGCCGCCGCCGCCGATTATTTGGTTGCGCCGCCGCCGCCGATTTTTATCCGGCTCAACCTTAATCGCCGCCGCCGATTTTTTGCTTGCGCCGCCGCCGCCGATTATTTTGATCGGCTTGTTTCCCTGATCACCACTACCGACACGAATTTTTTTTATGCGTTGAAGGGCCATCAGAACAGAGATACAAGCCAGCCGACTTTAGCCGGTTAGCCGCCGGCAGCCGATACCTTTGCCAAGCCGATTCAGCCGCCGACAATAATCGGCTAAATTAGTAGAACAAATTATTGTTCTACTAATTTCATTATAGTTGAGTTACTAAAATTAGCAAAATATACCGAAGGGGCAAAATATTTAAATTTCCAGTAATAACATCAGCATTTTCAGTAATCATCATAGACTTTTTTATTGAGTGGGCGAGTTTTATAGTCAGAACAAAACACGAGTTTAAACTTAAATTTTATTTTAGTGAAATATTTTGTTTCAAAATTTATTACTCAAGTAAAGGTTTTTTAAAATTCGTGCTTAGTGCTGACTATAATACTGCGACGCATTAGTCTTAATACTGCCCTGCATTGGTCTGTGTTGTGAAATAGTCGGCGTTTTAATTCATCAAAAGCATTTAAATTACTGTCTAAATCTTTAAGTTTGTAATCATCGTCTAAACTAACCCTTTAGTGCATAGTGTCCCTTGAAATTGTTAAATAAAAATTCGAATCCAGGAGGCTATGAATTTGTATACATGTTTTTTTTGGCGGAATAATGTTCAGTCTCTTATAACTAGTTGAGTTTTAAAATTTTCGTTGACCGATTCCGCGACACCGCGGATCAATGCAAAAACTATAAAAAAGTGTTCCAATAATGTTTAATTCTACTTATGTTATGTAATTCAAAAATACCAAAACAGAATTTGAAAAAAGTTGAGTTTGTAATGAGTTCTTATGGATCCAGTTTTGGAATAGATGGATTTGAAAACGGTTTTTTTTTTTATAAAACAAAAAACATTAGCTTTCATTTTAATTAAAGATTTGTAGTATCTTTTTTTTATTGTATGGTGCGGCCCTTCATAATCTATGAAAAACCACAATATGGCCCTCGCGGACAAATCCGTGCCCTCCCTTGCTATATACAAAATTTTATTATTTTTATTTTACAAAATTTTTTAATTTTTCTGATGCCTTTCCATCAACGTTTTTATGGTATTATTAAATACCTTTCGAGCTGCTAAATACCACTTTCCGCGGAAATCTTCGTCGTTGGCGACTTTTTTGTGACCTTAGTTTCTCTTTTAACGAAGCCCAGAATTAACGAATTAACTCTTCAAAGCTCTGTTAATTAATTCGTAACAAAAGAAATCGAACGAAAACAAATATGAATTAATTCCATTCAATAAATAGTCTTTTGTGAATTAATTCATTGAATTTTTAGTTCAGAATTCAAAAACTGTATTAAGGAATTAATTCTTCAAAGCTCTGGGTGAGGTAAAGCTAGGAATAGTCGAATTGCATTTCCATTTTGGTCTACTTCTCTTAGTTTAGTAGATATGTACCATTTTAAAAAACCGGGAGGGAAAAAAATAGGGCTATCTTTAAAACATCGGATATACTGGTGGGGCCATTTAATAGGTGATGGCAGAGAGATGAAAATTTTATAATTTAACAATAAATTGTGTAAAATAATAATAAATAATGTATGTATAATTTTATCGACCTTGTGAAATATAAACTCAATTTTTATAAATTCAGAAAACTACACTCAAAATAATAAGTCTGTTGGCTGAACAGAAAAATTTGTTACTTTAACAAAATTTATTCCTGTTTTTGGCATAAAATAAAATTTGTTGATTTTACCACTTTTTTTGTTAAATTAAAAAAATTTGTAAAACTTCAGTTTTATCTGTAATTATACTGAGTCGTAGAATTTATTAAAAATTAGGGACTCGCGACCCTCCCCGGGCCTAATCCATATCATGTGAGGGAATATAAGGGCACTCCAATGGAACAAACATTCTGTCCGCTTTGCTTTATCTCGCTTGGTTTTCGAGATATGGGCCATTTTATGAAGTGGAAAATTTTCATTAAAAATTTTCGAGGGTCCAAGGCCCCGTCAAGGTCCATTTTTGGATAGAAATAGCCCCTTTCTCTGGGGTATTACACGGTTAGAGGTAATCAATTTTGCTCTATCTCTCTTAGTTTTCAAGATATGGGCCATTTTAAAAAATCGGGAGGGAAAGAAATGGCGCCATCTTTAAAACTTCGGATACATTGGTGGCGCATCTACCGGGTAATAATAGTAACATGAATATATTTTATTTTAACAATAACTTCTGTAAAATTTACCGAATTAGTTAGTTTTAAATAATTTTGAAAACTAACACTCAAAATTAGTTAAAGTCTTGCGGATTTTTAGTATAGCGTTAAATGAAGATAACTAAAATCTTTGCTTAAATCAGTTTTTCAACTAAAAATTTGTTAAAAATTAGTCAAGTCGATTTGAAACCGGTTTGACATATTTTTCTACTGACGTATTATTTTAAGTGTACCTAAAAAAAATACAAAGTTGACTTCGATATTTTTGCAGTTGCTTTTTTTGCGTGTATGCATCTGTTGAAATTCTTGGAAAATGTACCTTTTAGCCGACGTTAGCCGGTTAGCCGCCGCCAGTCGACACTATTTTTTTAAGCCAGCCGCCGCCGATGCGTTTGCGGCTCAACTCTAAAAATCAATCGCCGCCGACAATTTTAGCCATTCGCCGCCGCCGGCCGACAGAATGGACCGGCTTGTATCTTTGGTGCGGAGTCCCAACTTCACATTAAATTTAGTTCGGCATCCAGAATTTTGAAAATTTCAGGCCTTTTTAATAAAAATTTATTTCAAACACAAATTAAAAATAATTTTAAATACAAAAAAAATTGTTGATGTTCTTTTTCTTTAAATTTTCAAAAGTTTCTTTTCAGTTTTCAAAAATTGACAACACATTTAGTTTAGGCTTTCAAACAGTGTTGCCACTTTTTGAATAATTATTCAAAAACGGGACTGTTTACACATTTGTTCAGTGTTGCCATTTCAGTGCTTTTCGGGTATTTTTTGGTGCTTTTTTCCTTCCCGTACCCGGTGATTTTTTACAAATACCCGTTTATAAAAAGCGGGTATTTACAGTGCTTTTTCAGATTTCTGGCAGTGCTTTTAGTGCTTTTCGTACAGTTTATATTTTTGGTATTTGTTCTCCTTTTTTCCATTTTTCTTGAATTTTCCGTCAAATTTGAAAAAATAAAACGAAATATTGTGAAAAAAATACAAATATTGTGAAAAAAATACATTTTTTTCACAATATTTGTAGTACAATTTTAAATAGCAACTTCGTTATATTTAAACTTCAAAATTTTGAAATATTAGTTTGGTGTTTTTTTACCCCTTTTTGGTAATTTTTTGAACCTTTTTTACACGATTTTACAAAGCTAAAATGTGTTTTTAAAATCTTGACTTAAATTTTTCAAAAAATTATTATCGTGCTTTTTTACCCCATTTTTGGTAAATTTTTACCCTTTTTACCCGTTTTCAAAATGCTCACGGTGCTTTCCTGCCTTCAAGAGTTGGCAACACTGCATTTGTTGGATAATTTTTGAATAATGACAGTTTTGTGTAGTTTTTGTGTAATTTCACTTTTTATAGAAATTTCCGTAAATTTTTAAAAGTCCCGGAGCTTTTTAATAAATTAATAAAAATTTGTCGATATTTAGACGAAACGAGTTTTTCAGTGAAACATTTACCACAAATCTCCATTTTCTGGTGAATTACTTTTGTAGATTTTTTCAACACTAAACCCAATTTAGAAGAAATCAGAAATAGTGGTATGTATTTTTTTGTTTTGTTTAAAGCACCGCTTTTTGTTTATTTTTTGCGAAAATAATTGTCAAGCTTCTTTTAAAAATTCTCTTGGTTTGCAAGAACATTTAAAAATTCAGCCAAAGAGTAGGAAAGTTTGAGTTTGTTATGATTGTGACTTTCTAATGTCTGAAAATTTTTTTGCTGTAGTTATCATGATACTGGACTTTGACCAGACAAAAATTTTGCTAACGCAGCGAGGTGGAGCAGAATGAGAATATTTTAGAATTCTGTAAATCCAACATCCCAGTGTAGAAAATCATTACCAGATATGTGTTTATGTAACTACATACTTGGTAATGGTAACTACTTACTTTTGTTATTACATTTCTTATTACCTTTATATGGTTATGTCGCGAAAAATAATGAGCTGTCGTTACACACCAGCATACGAAAAATCAAAAAATATATCGTTACCTTTGTGCTTACCAGTACTGACAAAAATAATGAGTCTAAAAATAGATTTCAAAAAATTTTCAAAAAAATCTGGAAAATTATTTTCTATTTGAAATAATGATGAAAATAAGTCATTACCAGTAACTTATTATTATATGTTTTAAAATAATGCAGAAGGTAAGTGGATGTCATTACTGGTAGTCCAAAAAATAATGATATGTCATTACCGTTTCTACACTGGGATGTTTAGAATTTCAACAGAATCGTTTGAAATTTTTGAAAAAAAATGTTATATTTTTATTTTTTAAAAGAAAATTTGTTGATACACATACTGCAAAGAAATTTCAAAATTTTACAAAAACGAATATAAATATCTTTAAAATTGTTCCTGTCTTGCTGACATTTAAAGCTAGGGTTGAACAGGGCTTATGCCATCACATTACGGAATTGTGAGGAATATGGGAGAGAATAATTAGCAAGTAAGTAATATTTTTGCATGCAGTGAATCTGAATGAAGTAGCCTTTCTGAAAAACATAAATAATTTGTTCTGAAATGAACTTTTAATATGGATAAAATACAATTTTTGTAATATTCAAATTTAAAAGCACGTTATTTTAATCCTGAAAAAGATATTGCATTGAAATTACCTTTAGTTAATGGAATAATTTTTTATAATATTTTCTGAAAATTGGCATGAATATGCTTTTGCAGAAGGCAAAAACACGGAACAGGTTATAGCAAAAATGTTAAATTTTAGTTTTAAAATGCAAATAACTTTTGCAGTTTGTAGATGATACAAATGTTACGTCTTTAAAAATCGGTTTGTAAATAGAAAAATTGCAAATCGGATGGCATAGCTCTTGCAGTTTCGGTCATCCAAAACTTACAGTGTGAAATTTCATATCAATCGGTAAGAAATGGCGAATATATTTGTATTCTGCTCTACTGTGCCCAGGAGAGTTTATTTTGAAATAATATGAAAAATATATTTTTTGTGTAATTTCATCCGGTTTTGGATAATTTTTGATCTACAGCTGTGTAATTTTTTGCTTTACTGGTGGCAACACTGCTTTCTAATAAATTAGTTCAAGAAATATGTTCTCTTAATTGCGTTGCCAACCTTTATATCAAAAATAAATTAGTTTAGTTTCAATTTAGCCTGTTCGCACACACCCTTAAAGGTTAAATTCCGACCCAAAAACAAGTTGCTATGTGCAAAATCCAATAAAAAACTTAACGTATGATTTGTTCGGCTTTTATTTACAAATATATTTTGTGACAACTTCAAATTTATAAATAAAGGGTAACCGAAAAATGTTGGTATTTATTATACAATAGTTGATAATGATTTTTTTATTTCTTTTGTTGTTTTTGTTTGTTTAACTGCGAATTTGTTTATGCGTTTGGTCGCACAAAATGTAGCACTTTGTTTGGAAAGTTTCGGGATAATCTCGCATTTTTACTCACAATTTCTAAACCGAAGGACCGATTTCGATAATTTTCAATACCAAACTGCTAGGTGAATAACAAATAATCTGAATTAAAATTAGCAACTGTTGTACCTACTTTCATTTCTTTCACGTTTGAATCTAGCACCACAGCAATTTTATTATTTATTAACGAAATAGTGAAAAGAGACATTTCAACTTTAAATACTTTGCAGAAAAGTAATTCTATATCTATAGTAGAAAATACAATTTCCCAACAAAAACTTTTTTGTAAATATTATTACATAGAATATTGAGATTAAAGATAACTTTGAAATTCTAAGGTCACATCTGTGATATGCGTCCCAACGACTATAAGAAATAACAAGTCGCAACATCGATGCATCAAATTGTTTTTATTTTGTTGTACTGTGTTACTAATTAAATGGTTTATTTGCAAAATGCAGAATCCTGTGATTTTTAAATATCAATCCTTATTGGCATCCCTAGTAAGCATATTGTTTAATTTAATATATTTTTTCGTATTTCATATTCTAGTGCCACCTAAAACGGCTCAAAAGCGACCTGCTACCAGTCCAGCGTCTTTTATACCATCTCCCCATCATTTACAGTCTCCTTCTACAACAACTGCCACTGCAGCTGCTGGTACCGGAGGAGGCGGGGGCAATTCAGCGAATTTTACACAGCAAAACTCTACACATAATACTGCTCCACCTGGCATAATTAATCATGCATTAGCTTCCAATCACCTTGGAGCTTATTCGCCTTCCATAGCTCAACAACAGCATTAAGCCCATCAACAGGCTGTTGCAGCTGCAGCTGCCGCTGTTCAAGTTCAGCAACAATTGGCCGGAGTGCCAGGGTCATTAAATCCGGCATCAACACAAGCACGTGGACCATTTGCTTCTGCTTTGCGTAATCTGGCAAAGCAAGCAGATATTAAGGAGGAAGAAGTATCTTCGCGCGAAAGAACTGATCGTAATGTGGCGTAATATAACTCCTTCGAGTGTGGGGGCTTCAAATGCTAATGCTTCAATAATTTCCAATCCAAATGTTAACAGCAGAGTCTCTCTTCAAAATGAGCGGATTGGTCCATCATCGCTAGGTCAACCGGGTAGCAACGATGATCGTTCATCATCAGCCGCCAAGAAAAGATCTGCACCTTCTCCGCAACCAGCAGAGAAGATTGCGCGTCTTAATTCCCAACCAAATTCTACCAACCGGAATTGTTGGCTCGAAGTGGTTTCCAGCAGGTGCCTTTGCTCTGGAAGCGTATTCTCCCTTCGCAGGAATACCAGACATGCCACCAGGTAAGCGTATTAATTGTCTTTACTGATATTAGGTGACACCTATCTTTTGCTTATGGCTTTTCAGGTGCCTTCCTCAATCCTGCTAGCCTGCCTTACACAGATCAAATGTACTTGGACAAGCGTAGGGCAGCTGGTGCACATCCTTCCCATCCTCATGCTGCCTTGTATCCACCTATGGCTTCGCCGTATGCTTCTCATTTGTAATCCATGATTCCCGCTGCTGCACTCGGCCTAGGACCCAGTCTTCACGACCGAATAAAACTGGAAGAAGAACACAGAGCGCGAATAGCCCCCGAAGAGGAACGAGAACGTGAATTGCAACGTGAAAAGGAGAGGGAGCTACGCGAACAACGAGAAAAGGGACAACGAGAACGAGAGCAGCGGGAAAAAGAGCAACGGGAAAAGGAGCAAAAGGACTACAATACTAACAACATCAGCTGGTTCCTCCCCCCATGGAAATCTTAATGTCGTTAGTTCGAGTAGTGCAATGTCGGTCAGGCAATCTGAAGCCAATATGATCACATCTTCCGCGCCGACTATACAGTCGTCCGTACGCATTGTTCAACCCACCTCTTCGCTCTCGACTCACATGTCGCCAATGAGTTCACTGTACTATGCTCATCATCCCAGTCATTTGGCTGCAATGCATGCAGCCGCCCAAGGTTCCCTATCAGGTTCATCAAATCAAAATCCAGGCTCATTGCAGCTACCAATGTCTGCTTCTCTGAATCCAGTGTCATTTACCTCATCAGCGATGACGGGAAAATTGACGACAACAACTACGCCAGTATCTTCAGTCGGAGCAGCAGAACTGCCCACAGTCCGCACGCAATGCGCCATCACATCGCCAATGTTGTTCCACAAGCTGCCGCTATGGAAAAGCCTAACACTACGGGTATATCGGCTTCTACACACGAACCAACTACTTTGGATCTAACTGGATCCAATTCGAATTCTAGCAATCATACTCCGTCAACAGTTAGCAATACTGAATCAGTGCGATTGACAAACTTGTAAATTTCAGCAAATGAAATAAATGGAGTGGAATCTACCAACGAGATCGGAAAAGACCAGGAGGAGTCCCCTAAAATGGAAAAGCATTTAAGTGAAAAGAAAACACCGAATTCTCCTACAACGACTACCACAAATACACCAATAGCTAACAAAGACAACCCAAATGAAGTTGATCAGCAACCTAGTCCAATTGCAACAGCGGAGGCTCTTAGCCGTCCTCATGACAGTCCTGGTCATGGTAAACATTCTGGTTCTTACAACACAACTACAATTACTACCACCACCACCACAGAACAGCAACAACATCAGCAAATGGGTAACGAAGTGAACGCTGCAAAAGTAACGTCTCACGGCATAGTAGTGACGACACATACAAATACAGAACTCTCCTCCCATGGTCGCTCCTCTCCCTGTAATAAGAAAAGCGGCAAGAATTCCAAACTACTATCAAATAAATCTCTAGCTACAACTTCTAGCACCACTTCTACTCCTTCTACCTCTAACATACCGCCCAATACCCAAACGGACTTCCAACATCAATCTACTACACCCCATCCACCACCACCTGGGGCATTTAGCACGCCGGCAATCCCTCGATCTTCACAGGATGGTACAGCCAAACAATCGCCTGAAGTGGTCTCTACATCTGGTGTCACTTCGACCACAAGTGGTACAACCTCACCACCTGTGGTGAGTAGCAGCACCAATATTTCTGGCTCTTCGCCGCAAACGAACTTCGTTGATGAGGCTGCTGTGTCCAGTGCTACGCCCTCCACCTAAGTTCAGACTGAGGTGAGTAGTAGGTGATTGTATGTAAATCATACGATATTTCACTTATTTCTAAATCTCTCAGTAAACTCACACACATACACATACACACACACATACACATACACACACACATACACACACGCATACACACACACATCGTTGCGTCACGCTACGTTACTTCTCAAGTAGTCTGAGAAGTTTTCCCTTAAATTTTTAACAACATAATCGAGATCTATAGTTATCACAACAATCAAAAATCATAAAACAAACCATTTTTCATAATACAAATTAAATACATTATTATACGGGTTTTGAGACGAGTCATTCTTTTTACACATGTATATTCTTCTAATTATTAAAGATGAAGATAAAGCTTTTGAGTCCCATAAAGCTTTTTAAATTATTTTTTTTTTAATTCTTTTCGTTTATTTAACCTTCTTTTTAAATTTTTAACTCTACTATTTTCTTGAGCTTAAGGTTTGGTTTTTATTTTTAAAAAGTTTTTTATTTTCGATATTTCGCTACTCCAATGTGTAGCATCTTCAGGAAATAACAATTAAATGAACAAATTATAAACAATTTTAAAGTTTGAAAAAATTTGAAAAGCATTTGTCAAATATAAATTGTATGTATACATTTATACCAGCAAACAAAGTTTTTGGTATAAAAGTATAACAAACAAAAATAACAATAATTAACAATAAAAAATGTATAATATAATGTGTTATAAATTAATGTAATGTGTGCTATTTCTTTTGTATTAAATATCTATAATTCTGAGCTACATTTTCAATATCTGCCTTAAAGTTAATTCTATTTGTTGTTGGTGTATTAATTATCTGTAACATTTCTAATATATAACGACGTTTATAATTGTGTTCTGTATTTAAAACTGATACATTTTCAAAGTCAGGATAGTGATTTAAACAATTTTTTATTGTTAATTATTGTTATTTTTGTTTGTTATACTTTTATACCAAAAACTTTGTTTGCTGGTATAAATGTATACATACAATTTATATTTGACAAATGCTTTTCAAATTTTTTCAAACTTTAAAATTGTTTATAATTTGTTCATTTAATTGTTATTTCCTGAAGATGCTACACATTGGAGTAGCGAAATATCGAAAATAAAAAACTTTTTAAAAATAAAAACCAAACCTTAAGCTCAAGAAAATAGTAGAGTTAAAAATATTTTTTTTTTATTTTTTCGTTTTTCTGTTGGTTCAATACGATAAAAAATGTAACCGATTTACTTCGGTTTGATGCATCTTAAATTTACATTTAACAAGATTTTAGCATTACGTGCAAACGCGACGCTAACAGTAACCTGTGTCTGTTTTAAATACCGCTTAACCTAGTGTCTTCACATGCAATAAAATAATGGCAACCAATTCATTCATTTCACTCATTTTGACGTTTCTCTGCAATCGATTTGACATTTTGTACAATATCATTTATTGCATTTGAAGACACCGGGTAAGTTGACTTTCATCGATGTCCTCTTTAAGACAGATTTATGCGTTTAACTCTCATTTCAAAATTCCATTTAGTTCGAAAGTTATAATAAGGGCTCGGAAGTTAATGTAAATACATGTTTGTTGTTGTCGTTAGATGTTGATCAAATATTTTTCCGAATCAACAAATTTGCACCAAAATGACATCGATTTGCTAATGCATAATATTTTTTGCATATTTTTCTGTAAATCAATTTTTTACATATTTTGTTATAAATGCATAATTTTGGCATATTTTGCTATAATACACATTTTTTGCACATTTTGCTAGAAATGCATGTTCTTAAGTATTTTTTTCTTTTGATAATTTACTATAATTTGATGATTTTCAAAATTTATATCTTTTATAACAATAATTTTTCAGATTCCAAAATATTTTTTTATTTTTTCATCACGGAGACATAATTATCAGAAAGTATTTATAAAAATGCTACAAGTCTTGAAAACTCTTGGTTTTTCTCTTTCACAAAGACAAAAATATTGTAAAGCCTTGTGTTTTTAATTTGATAAAACATTAAAAACAATAAAAGCTAACAAATGAATTATGTGTTTGTTAGTAAATGTACACCAGGGCACACTAGATAAAAACAAAGGCGACCGCAAATGTTTAAATTTTATTTGTTTTCAAAAAATAAGAGAAACGTCAGGCAAGTAGGGATAGTCGTTTTCTTTACAAGTAGTTGTACATATAGATATAAAATTCGAAAAAAAACAAACCTATTGTTGAAAACCAACATAAAAGACGATTATAAATGAGTAAAGTTCCGAGCCCTAGTTATAGTAATTTTCTAAAACCGGAATTTTTCATAAAAGCCGGTAGTTATATCAAGAAATGTCGACGTACATACAGAAATATAAAATTATTGTTGACGTTATTAGGACGGCATGGTAATCCCAACATTTAAAAATTCCATTTATATACTTTAATACCCAAATGCATAACATTGATTTTTATAACAGTCTTTTAAATCCAATTTACATGTAAAGCAACAACAAATTTGGGATATTATACATTATACAAAAAATATAACAACTCTATTAAGGCACATCTACACGGGATAGAAATCTCGTAGAGTTTGCGCTAAATTTGCCATCTCTAATATAGTTGGCACTAATTTTTATCGTAAAAGTATCATCTCTAGTTACCAAGTATTTGTTTTTATTAAAATTGTTGTATTTTAAAGAATAATATTTTCTCAAAATACCAAAAGGTGTATTTAATAACCAAACAACACCCAACACGAAACTTTAAACGACTCATTATTAATCGCTAACGCTTTTGGAAATGAATGGGCAGAGTACGCATCAGATAAAAATTTCTCACAGTTGTTTAAATCAAGTAAACAATCATTTAATCCAACATTAGTGGGACACACTATTGACAAAACAGCGTCGCTTTTGGAAGAACCAATTACAATGGTTGAACTCTCCAGTTGTCTAAAAAAAGTTAAAGGGTCAACTCCAGGACTAGACCGCATAAGCTATCAGATGATTAAACCGCTAAGCTATAATTCGAAACAAAAGCTGCTAGATCTTTACAACACAATATTTGAAAGTGGTAACATCCCACACAATTGGAAACTCGCAATAGTAGTACCGATTCCGAAAAATAAAACTCCCTCCACCATTGATGCTTACCGCCCCATATCACTACTCCCTTGTATTTCAAAAATCATTGAACGAATTATCGCTGCCAGATTATCATGGTTCATGGAAAGGAAAAAATTAATAGCTAAAGAACAGGTCGCCTTCAAGCCCAATAAGGGATGTAATGATGCATTGCTACATTTTGACAACTACGCAACAAAATCATTATCTGCCAAAAATCACGTAACCACACTATCAATCGACTTTGAAAAAGCGTTTGATAGAATTGGCTCTCATTTCATTTTAAATGTTTTAAAATCTTGGCATATAGGTCAAAAAATCTTTAATTTTGTAAAATCTTTTCTCACAAATAGAAACTTTAAAGTAAAAATCAATGGTTACTTATCAAAAACTTTCGCTTTAAAAATTGGTATCCCACAGGGATCGCCCCTTTCAGTAATATTGTTTCAAATCGCCTTTAATGAAATTAGTAAAATTTTAAATAAAAAATATTTAATGCCCTCAGCGATAAAAAATATCAAATGCCCTCAGCGATATAAGTAAATGGACCGAATACTCAGGTGCGAAAATCTCACTGCAAAAAACAAAAAAGTTCCATATTTGCAGAAAACAAAATTGCGATTCAGATAACCACAACATCCAAACAAACGAAACTGTAATACAACACGTTGATAATTTAAAAATTTTAGGAGTAATATTCTCCCGCAAATACCACTGGAAAGAACACTGTATTAAGCTGAAAAACTCAGTGCTAGCTAGAGCTAATATAATCCGCTATTTGTCCTTCAAAAGTTCCGTACATATCAATACTCTGATTTACTTAACAAAAACTCTAATACTGAGCAAAGTAAATTATGGCTTGTTCCTGTACGGTAATAGTCCCAAATCAACAATAAACATCATCAAGTCTGCATACCATAAAGCTGCACGTGCTGCTGTTTATGCATTTAGAACAACCCCAATCAACAATATTCTCAACGAAGCAGGTCTTATATCCATAGAAAACAGATTCCTTATGGTAATAGGGAGAATTCTACCAAAACTTTTAACGAGCACAAACTCTATAATTGATTGATATTGATATAATTGATCTCCGCTAAAAGACCTAAACGCATCAAATCTGCAATTGCCTTGTCTTTAAAACTCGCATCTGATGTTGACATTCCCATAAAGGTTGTCAAAACAACTACCATGGAACCACCTTGGAAATTTAACAACATCTCCTTAGACCTATCTTTATCCAAATTAAAAAAAAACTGAAACCTCCAAGGAACAATTTTTAAAAAGAATAACAAACTAAAAAATAATGGTTGGTACTTTTTCTACACAGACGGATCAAAATCTGAACATACTCTGCCCGCCTACGCAATAGTCGATGATGCAGGCAATAACGTGGCCCTCAGCACCATGTACCAATACTCATCCATTTTTACAGCTGAAGCTTGTGCAATCTTTCGTGCAATACAATATGCAATGAAAAGTAAAAATAAAACTATCATTTTCACCGATAGTTTATCAGTACTTAAGGCAATATATAACCCATATAATAACAAATGGAACAAAGTTATAAAAATAACGAAAAAGCGGATATTGCAGCACGATACGCCTCCTATGCCCCCATCCTGCTAGACGACACGGTTGAAAAAATAGATTTACGCCGACATATCACAGACTACATCAACATTAAAGTCAGGGATAACCAAATACCACATCATCATTATACCCACATCAACCCAAACTACAAGCATCCTATATGTCCAACGGATGTCGATAAAACAAAATAAAAATCTTTTCCAGACTCCGACTTGGTCATACAACCTTCTCCCACGAATACATATTAAAAAAGAATATTAATCCCAAATGCACTACCTGCAGCTGCAACCTAACCATAAACCACCTGCTCAATGATTGCCCATCATTACAGAATATAAGGTTTAACTACTTCAACAATACACCAGTTCTCAACATTCTACAAAAGCCGTCGAAGACAAACATCAACAACATTTATAATTTTATCAGGGAAACTAAAATATTAGTATAATTTTATTCTACCAATATAAATAATATTTTTCATAGATGTAGATATACCATTATTCTTCCACTGAGCTGATAGCCCTGGCAGCTAATGCTCGCTAAAAAAATCCTTAATCTTAGAATTCATTCATAAGATTAAATTAATAAATAAAATAAATTAATAAATATTTTCTCAAAATACCAAAAGATGTATTTAATAACCTGAAATATTCAATAAAGTTACAATATATCTTAAAAATTGTTACTAATTAAAGAAATTATGTGTGACAGCAATTGTCAATGCCCTAGAGATTACATTTCGTAGAATTATACAGATCTGTATTTTCATAAAGTCTAGCGAGTTTTCTATCCTGTGTAGATGCGCCTTTATAGTCATATTAATAGTTGTTAGAAAAGTCTTTCGTTACACACATTTTCATTTTAAAGTAAAGATCTTCTTGATTTTCAGTTTGGGTTCTACAATATTATATTAACTCATTTTGGACACACTGCTCCGTTTTCAACCAAGTACTTTAAAGAGATATATATTTTTTTTTTAAGTAGAAAGATAATTCAGTGATTTAAAAAACATGAAATAGTTTGATATCTTGACTGCAATCGTAAATAGAAAATGGTAGAAAAATTTGCCAAAGATTTATTCCAAAAATCAATTTTTTACAGTGTTGCCAAATCATGAAGGCAATTGAAGGCAATGTGAAAACAGGTAAAAAGGTAAACATTTACCAAAACTGCACTAATAGAAAAAAGTCTGTAAAAAATTTAGTTAAAACTACTAAAAATCAGTTAAAAATGATGCTGCAGAAAAAACTGCTAAAATTAGCAGATTTTTTTTGCTATATATTAGTAATATAGGAACAGCAAAAATAAAAATGTTAAATATACAGAATTTTAGTTATATTTGAGTTAAATTTTGTTAATGGAAAATAGCAAATTGACCTGCTAAATAATTCGTAGTCTAAAACACAAAAAAAATTAAAATTTTCGAAATTTTTCTTTCTTTCTAAAGCCCAAATTAGTTTGGAAGTATAGTAAAAAAAAGTAACGTATCATTCTCATAATAAATAAAAAGAGTATAAAAAATAAAAATATTGTATTTTTTATCTTTTTCTTGTGCATAGAATTAAATGTCAAGTAATAAAATAGAAAATTTCTATTTTCAACAGAACTTTTTTACGATTTTACTTGACAACAGTTTCAATGCATAGAAAAAAGATAAAAATATATTTCTATATTATTTTAACACATTAAATTGATTACAGATACGTTTTTTTACTTTACGATTAGACTAATGAAGCCTTAACCCTGGCCTTTCAAAGTTTTGTACTACGATTTACAAGGGGAAAATTACTTTTTTGAAAATACTGGCTCTCAAGTAACTGTATTTATGAAAATGTTAATAGAATCATAATCTAGACTGAATTGCCTTTTTACGAAGGCATAAAAATCCAAAATCGGTTGGAAAATATTTAAGTAATTGCAAAAGTCAAAAATAGTTTTTTTTAACCATTATGGGCAACCCTGGAAGTCAAATTGTTGTAATTTATATCGTTTATAGTCAAGGCCTCAAAGTATCACATGCTTTCTACGCCATTGTCACATCGTCTTCCTATCAAAAGTTATAGGCTCTTAAAAGTAGATGTGACTTTAAATTCACATTGGTAAGAAATGGGTTAAAAATATCTGAATAAATTGTATAGTTTTCATACAACCACCGGCCCGGAAAGAGTTAAATAATATGTCTGAATCAACAACCTTTTATAACTTTAAGACCACAGTTGCAGTTTTTAATACTATAAACAAACAATATGTCTGTTCCCGTACTTTACCGAAGTTACACAAACTAGCCCAAAGGCGTTCCCGTACTCAAAATTGCGTGTAAATTGTTGTTGTTTGGGCTGTTTTGGGTTCCCGCGGTAACGTACGGGAACGCACATAATATGTGGCAAAAATTTTAAATTCCAACCAAAAGCTGAACCCACGCAGAAGAACATTCTGGCGTGTGACGAACGAAAATCGATCGGTTTCAAATGAATCGTTTTTGAAATTTCAATCCTGAATATTTCGTATTGTGTTTTTAATTTAAAAGCGATAACAAGACGTAAATCAATATACCTGATTCAACTAAAGATTTTTAACCAAACCGATCGAAATCAAAACCGATCGTTTTTCATAACATGCCAGATAATGTCTGTTCCCGTGATTAGCCAAAGTAGCCCCAAAGCGTTCCCGTACTCAAAATTGCGTGTAAATTGTTGTTGTTTGGGCTGTTTTGGGTTACCGTAGGTAGCCCCGAAACGCATATCTTATGTATAGTGAAACGCAAACATAACAGAACATAAGAAAATTAAAAAAAGAATGAAAACTTAATTTTAATTTAGTTTAATACTACTATCCCTTTATAAAAACGTGTAAGTCCACACAATGTAATCGATTTCGTGTACTTCACATTGTGCGTACTTAGGATATGGGATACTTGTGTGTACTTACGAAGTATATTGGCTTGTGGGCCATTACAATACGGCCATACCCTGGGTAAAGTAAGCCAGCTTGTGTGTAGGATTTGAAAGTACTCGGAGATACTTGTGTGTACTTACTAGAATCCCCGAGTGCTTTCAAACTCTACACACAAGCTTTACTTTACCCAGGGTATGGCCGCATTGTAATGGCCCACAATGGCATGTAAATTAGAGAAAATTTTTGAAAAATTTCAAATATTTTTAGTTTCATATACAATTGTTATACACAAGTATCCCATATCGTAAGTACGCACAATGTGAAGTACACGAAATCGATTACATTATGTGGACTTACACGTTTTTCTACAGGGATCATTTTATTTGCTTGCTCAACTTAAATTTAAAAAAAAATTGTGTACAATCTCATATTTTTATTGTTTCAAAGCTTTATTTTTAGTTTACATTTTTTTTCAATTAATAAAAATAATAGTATAGAAGTTTAGAGCTATTGCTACTACAGTATATGAAAACAAAAAACATTATGCAGAATTTTGGTCAAAAAAATGTTGATTTGAATTTGAGCCATGAACAATGTTTAACAATACAACTTTACACCTAGTATGTGACTTCTAAATGAAGATAAAAAACTACTGACTCGATTGTATCGAGTGTCATTTTTTTTAGAAAAAACATCGTTCTTAACTTTATTAAAAACTAAAAAAAATGTATTTTACTTTAATTATCCTTATTATTTGTTAAGTTTTCTCTTTAACTGATTTATTATTACTGCATAATGTTTATACAATATGTTCAGTTTCACGGAGTGTTTGAATCCAAGTTCAATGTACATATATGGAGTTTCTTGCCAGAAAATATAAGTTTGTTCTTCTTTTTGTAAAAATTCGATCAACTAATAAAAGCAGCGAATTAGTAACATTTCGCGGGGTTTAGAAACTGTTACCAATTCGTTAATATTTGTTATTATAGAGACTAACTAACATTTATATAAATTATGAATTATTGTGAAACAATTAGATCCAAATTAAAACGATTTTTTTAAATATGATTTTTGTATGTTAGAAAATATGCGAATTTCGTTTTTTAAAAAAAGGGCTCGCTCATTTTTGTTCTTCTTGGTTTAAGTATGCTTGTGGAAGACTAAACTAGTTTAGCATTTGACCTAGCATTCAACTTGGACTCAAGCACGCCATAGTTTACTTTGTATTTATGTATATGTGACAGCGCATAGAGAAAGGGACCTAAGGGTAAAAAATCAATTTTTTTTTTGATGTGGACAACATCTGAGCATCGAATGAAACCGATCCCATGCCCCAAAAGTGTTCTCTTCCAGAGATATGTCATCATCCTCGTCATCAGGGAAGCGATAAAGTAAATCTACTTCTTCGAATTCGTCCACCATTTCATCCTAAAACAAACAGTAAGAATGTTATCAGTTTTAAATTATTTTCGCGAATAACATAATAAGGTTATGTGAAAAAATTTTCGTACTAACAGAGTGATATTCACGATTTAAAAGAATTATAAATGAGTATTTATCAAGGTTGGCAACCGATACCGTTATAATACCGTTATCCGTTTCAAAACCCTTTCAAATTGACAACCGATACCGATACCAATACCGAAATTCTTGATTTCAAAAAATACCGGTATTCAAAAACCTTTTCCCTTAATACCGGTATCGTACCGGTATGGAATCGGTTTTAAAAAATTCATAAATATTCTCTAACTTGTGACAAATTTAGTAAATATAATTTAATATATAAACTGGTTTCTTAAACCATTAATTGAATTTACAGTTTCTTTTAGAGAATCCTTTTATTAATTTTATAAACTTATTTTTTTTTATTTTATTATATGATCTCAATACAAATATAAAATATTTGTAGTGAATCAACTTGTGTTCCGAAAATCAAAAACAAAAAAAAACACTCTAATATAGGGCCTATATTCTGCAAAATAACCATTGGTACTTTTTTGTAACTTAAATGCCTTTATTCCCTTATTTTATTTAACGACGGTTATATATATATATCATGTTATACATCACTGGAAAGCTTATAAAAAAATAAATGATCTAATGTGGAAATAAGTATAACATTTTATATAAAAAAGACGGAGTATGTAAAAAACGCATGTTTTTTAAACTTTTTGTATGGGAGCATATTTCAAATTTACGAAATTAAAAAAGAGTATATCACAGGATTAATATATCCATCAAAATATGAAGTTTGATGTACATATTTCCTATGTTTAGCACAGAAAGAGGCCTAAATTCTTTAAAAATGTACCAAAAAAGGTGTTTCGGGGAAAATTTTGGCAAACCTGATGTAGTGCGAATATCGAAAAACGCAAAAACACGTTCCGCTTAAATTTAATAAGGAATAATATATATGAATTCAACAGCCATAGCAATATAGTTCTCCATATAAAGTACCCAAAAATTTTGAAAATTTTAAAACAGCAAATTCGAAAGAGCAAAAAAGTACCAATAAAAGCTACCAGTGAAAAGCCCTCAAAAATTGCTTTCCAACAATACCACACTTGCACATGGTTCCTTTGGTCGAAATATCTTAAAAAGCAAAAAAACCTAAAAAGGACGCATTTTTGAACCCCTTTTTGGACCCTTAAAATTCCGAGGTGGCCGATAAGCTGAGACAGGTCGATCTTAGATTTTTTTCTCAATCACATATCCAAATTTCATCAAAATCGGAGTGTTTAGGCTGAAGTACTTCCGTTGTTAGAAATTTTTAATAACTTAAATACTTATCCTTTATAAAAATTTAATAAAATTAAGTTTTTTTATAATTAAGAACGTTTTTTTTATATTTTTGTAAATTTTTTCAATAATACCGGTATATACCGGTATTAATGTTTCGGTATCGGTTATACCGATACCGAAATGATTAAAATACCGTTACCGATACCGAAACAAATAAAAAATCGATACCAATACCGATACCTATACCGTTATTCGTTTCGGTTGCCAACCTTGGTATTTATTATAATTCACAATTAATAATTTCAGAAAATAAAGCTGGATTCGAAAAACCGCGAGCGAAATTGATATCAAACTCATGGAAACAGCTCGCTAGGTAGAAAACCAACTAAACAAAACAAGAGGTAGGGACGACCTACGCGCGTTTTCAAGGTTGACCAACACGTTCCTGACGTCATGAGATGTGTCGCTTTCAAATGAGACCAATACCAACACGCTCAGTGATGGTACACCAAAGATACACGTATTTAAATATTTAAAATGGCTCTCCTGAACAAAACCGGTTTTTACCCTTAGGTCCCTTTCTATTTTGCGCGTCACATATCGAGTATTGAAAGAAAAGTTTTATCAAAAATCAAATAATGTATACTAAATAAATGTTTTGAATTATTGCTGTTTATTACTTATTTATTTATAAATATATGTATATACATATATGAATGTTCCACTTGCCAAATCGATTAACTCCACTTTCAGAATTTTATAAAACTTTAATTTCAAAACACTATTGATCCCTAACTCTAAAATATTCAAAACAAATTTCTCTGATAATAAATATTAATACTCATAAATGACAAAATGTATAATTTAACAAGAATTTAAAAAAACATTTACTATTTTCTCATTTTTCTCATTAAGACTCATTCATTTTTCTTTATGGAGTTAATCGATTTGGCAAGTGAAACATTCATATAATATTTGTTTTAAGTTTAATTTAATTATATATTTAGTTACAATATTCTTCCACCTCAAGTCCAAATTCTAATATGATATTGTCATATTAGATTTTTATTTGTTGTTTCAAAAAGGGGTTGATCATTTTCATGATAGACAATACAATTGTTTCGTAGACATCACTCTATTCTTCAGTTGTCCGCAATAAGAAAATGATAACTTTCTTACTCAAACCGAGACATTTACATCCCAGCAAAACCTTGGTAATATGTTGGTATTACAGAACACATTACCTGGTAATACCATACCCCTTACCATTGCATTATTTCATAACTAAAATGTAATGTCTTACGTATAATGGGCTGCATAACTACTGGGTAGTAATAGCAACTTATTACCAATGATATATTTAAACACCTCAAAGAAAAAAATTACTTGTAATACACAACATGAGTTCTAAATAATAGCAGCGACTTATTACAGATGGGATATTTTAAAACCGTAAAATAAGGAGTTACTTGATACGTGATCACCTAATAGAAATAGCCACTTATTACCGATGGTGTATTCAAATACCTCAAAATAAGGAGTTATTTGTAATGCGATACATGAGTGTTATTTTCTATTTAAAATATTCGATACAAATAATTTATATGTTTTATACATATTGACTGAAATATTTTTTATGTTTTTTGTTAACTTTATATTAATCTGAGTAAATATTAATTAAATATGAATATCCCAGTGTAGAAAATCATTACCAGATATGTGGTTATGTAACTACATACTTGGTAATGGTAACTACTTACTTTTGTTATTACATTTCTTATTACCTTTATATGGGGATGTCGCGAAAAATAATGAGTTGTCGTTACACACCAGCATACGAAAAATCAAAAAATATATCGTTACCTATGTGCTTACCAGTACTGACAAAAATAATAAGTCTAAAAATAGATTTTCAAAAAAATAAATTATATAAAAAAATATTTTTTATTGTATTTTTTTTTTTTTTTTAATAAAATTTGCTGGTGCGGGAATCGAACATTGGTCTACAGATTGCCAGTCAACAGCTCTACCATCTGAGCTATATCGACATGTAATATTTAACCCAGCCAGCAATTTCGGAGCGCTCGTAAATAAGATTTTTAAATGGCTCATAGAAATGATTATTGTTTTTTTGAAAACACTCTTTTATTGGTAGAAAATATGAACCCTCAGAAAACAATCCAAAAAGTTGTCTCTACAATCTAAAAAGCTGTCTCAAAACGAGGGTTCATTTTTCGGACTCAAAGAAGATTCCAAAATTATTTAAATTTATGAAGAAAATTTCGATTTTATGCGTTCTTTTTTCTGAGTCATTTCTGATTACAGAAGGGGCTCTTTTGGACGGACCACTGTCATAGGAAAAAGTTGAAAAATGTTTATGTTTTTGGAGCTCATTTCTGTATGTAATTAATGATCATCTTTGTTAGCTGGGAATAGATAAAAACATAATTGACCTGCTGCACACAAGTAAGCTTACTCGCCAACATACAAAAAATCAAAAAATATGTGGTTACATATATCCTTACCAGTGTTTAAAAAATATTGAGTCTAGAAATAGATTACAAAAAATTTTCAAAAAAATCTAAAAAATTATTTTGTATTTGAAATAATGATAAAAATAAGTCATTATCCGTAACTCATTATTATATGTTTTAAAATAATGCAGAAGGTAAGTGGGTGTCATTACTGGTACTCCAAAAAATAATGATATGTCATTACCGTTTCTACACTGGGATGCTTCGTTTTAGCATTTATAAAAAACCAACACGATAACATCTTATTTTAATTTTTTTTGTAAGAAGTATATATTTTTATACAGTAAGTAAGCGCATAATTTTAATGTGTTATTTCAGACCTGTTTGTAATATATTTTTTTAGCCTTACTTTAAGCTGTTATGTAAGTAGTATTGTGCTCAGTATCGGTTATGTAAGTGGTTACGTAACTTCTAACATGTAACATTAAAGTAACATGTTCTTATGTTGTTACCTAGCCCTCTTTTGGAAAGTACATACCTCCAATGACTTGCCCTTGTTAAAATAATAGCTGTTGGAATAGCAAAGTAAGAGGTTACATACCTCAATTTTTTCTTACAAACCTTATTACCAGGTAATCGAAAGTTTTGCTGGGATAAGGTACAAAAAATCAATGCGACGAACAATTTTTGTATTTTTTAATGCAAAAATTAAAATAATTGTTAATTTAATTAATTTAATTTTTGGCGTTTTGTTTGTATGTATAATATGAATGTATATTAAACATCGAGAGTTAAATGATGAATTATTTAACATCTTTCTTTTCAGATACGGAAAGTAAACAACATGCGGTGCATAACTTGAATAGTTTTCGCAGCAGTAGTACTAATAATACCGCCGCCTCTACGGAAGAAACATCCGCCTTATGACATCATCTTTTCAAAAATATTAGCAATTAATAATAAATATAGAGAAAAATCAATCCATTTGGAAATATGTACAGTATATCAGTAAGCTCATATTATTAGTAATATAAGACAGAATATGATTTATAATTTTTTTTTCCCCGTTTCCACATGCAAGTAAATGGTTGCAATTAATACGTATTATCAGCGAAAATTTCGAAAATTACCGAAAAAACATGAAAATTTTACATGTGTCCACACTACTTGCAGCAAGTTCATTTTTAAAATGTTGTTGAAGGCATAGGTTGTCACAAAATAGCACTCCAGTATTGCTGGGTAAAAATTTGTTCTTAACAATTTTTTTTTTCAAAAACTTTTAAAATTGATATTTTAAATTACCATTAAGATATGCCGTTGTGTTATTTTTAAACTTTTTTTTACAAATAAATACAAAATCAGTTGTATTACAACTTTTACTTTACCAAATACTAGTAAATTAATAGAAAACAATACTGTTTTCTTTATTCTGTCATTTCACTTGCCGCAAGTATCAAAAATCCACTGTCTTCCAAATTTACTTGCAAGTTGAGCCGCAAGTCGTATAAGTGTGATAGTATTAGTGAAAAAGTGTGAGTGTATTGAGTTTTTCGAACTTGCACTTGCATGTGGAAACGGGGGCTTAAGTACACCACTTCACATATCCATACCTATACCATTTCGTGTTTCGAAATTATTAAAATCTATGAACTTTTTAGACTTTCTTGGGAGGAATGATTTTTTAAGAGATCATATTCGGGTTTAGTAAAGTCGGGAAAAAAAAAATTCGAAATAAAAAATATTGTTTTGTATGTTTTGTCAACCGCATAAACCGCATATTACGTAAACGGATTCGAAAAATATTGTTCGTATTCGGAAATTTATCTTGTAAAAAGATATCCGTTCTTGAAAGTCCAACTTTTTTTTACTTTTCACTTTTACTACACTCATAGAAAAAAGCCCGTACAAATAGTTAAAACGTCTGCTAAAATAACAGGAAATAGTACCTGAATTTGCGCCAGCAGAAATTTCAATGATGTTGAGAATCATGGTCTGCTAAATTTAGGTGACCTAAATTTTAGGTAAAAAAGTTAGTTCAAATACAATAATTTATAAGAAATGTTGTTTAGTGGAAATGAAATTTACTCAGCTGAAATCAGCACATGTTTTCTGCTAAATTTTAGTTGGTTATATACAGGTAACAAATTCAGTTAACATTCAAAAATTTAGCAGAATTTTCGTTTAATAGAAATGAAAGTGGGTCAGTTGAAATCTGCAAAACATGCTGCTAAAATTACAATCACTTTTTGTTATTAATTGAATAAAAACAAATTAATGCAAATATTGTTAATTTTATTTTCGAATAAATTACACAATCCAAAAACACTATTTGCCCGCGGAAGTTGTATTATTTGGTTCCTTTTTTTCGTCTACCTGCAGAAAAATAATAACATATTTAATAGTATTCCCGTAAATAAATATACATAGTTTATATTATAAAATACCTCCGTTTTCTTTTGCGTTCCTTTGCTGACTAACAGAAACAAGAAAAAACATGCTCTTATCATATTATTTTATTTACTAGAACTTTCTTAAGCGCCATATTATTTTTATTTGTGTTGGTAAGCGTCATCAGTGATGACTCATCACACACATTAAAATACACTTACTAGAAATTTTCTAATTTGTATTGGTCGGCCAACTCACCAATACACACTTCACCTTCAAGCACCATCAATCACTATACACTAGCGCCCCTATTGTTTTCTTTTGAAAACACAAATATTAAAAAAGTTGCCAACAAATTTATCTATATTAACTGATAAATTGTCAAAATCATTTCTAAAAAAATAGCTAAATATCAGGAGGAAAAATTAGTTCAAGTACAGCAGAAATATGTTTTTGTGGTGAAATTGAATAACTAACAACTTTAGCTAAACAACGGATTTAAACGAAATCAACAGGAAAAATTAGTTCAACTGAATTAGAACGCGTTTAACAGACTTTTCTACTAACTTTTTTTATGAGTGTAGACATTGTCTAGTAGTCGTTTTCAACATTTTCCTTCACTAAAAACAATTTTCTGTTACTGAATTTTTATTGTGAAAATTCTGTTCGAAAGGGATTTCTTTTCGAATCGAATTACATAATAACCCCCCTGGTCCATTAGTTTCCGTGGTATCCTTATTAAAACTGCAAACAAAAAGTGAATTTCTAGCAAAAACAATCTGTTGGAGTCTTTAAAATTTTTTTTTTCGAAAAAAACTTTGTCTAAAGTCTACAATAACATTTGCATATTAAAAAAATATGCTACATGATATATGAATATATATGAATTTTTAAATAATTCAAGTCTATTTTCATAGTATACTATGCAATAGTAGTCCCACTCATTAAAAAATTGAGAGCTTGTCCTTCTCTCAGTAGTTGTAGTGGTATTAAGAATCATATGTACAAGTAAAATTATAAATAATATAATAATATGTGCTTCACACATTTTTCAAATGACAGAAAATGTGTGAAGCTACTATATTATACTAAATATATATGTCTGTTTCAGGTAGTGAGAATTATTAATTTTAATTAAAAAAATGGGAAAAAACCCCAGTTTCAGTTTACTTTATTTTTAATGCCATATGAAGGAGTTTTTTTTAAAGCTGTGCGGTAAATTATTTATTTCGAAAGTGGCGCAAGTCAATTTTTGTTCGATATTGAGAAAATAATAAAATACGAACAACTCTATGGGATTTAACAATAAAAAAAAGTCAAAAACAACTTATATCCTAAAGATTTTAATGAAATTTGGATATGTGATAGAGAAGAAAAAATAACAGAGACTCATTTTTTTAGCGGCCATTCTCACGTTAGGGTTAAAAAAAACGCCTGAAATTAACGAAATTTATACTACATTTCTCTGTGAAAAAATTATACTTAAAGCCACTGATATCAGCTCTTTTTTGATAAAAATTTATTGAAAATGTGCATAAAAGTGTAATAAACTTTTAAATAATGAAAAATTTTGCAATCCCAATATTCATTGAAGTAATCCCAACAAACCAAACGATATCGTTTCGAATTCGTAACGACACCATTTCGATGATAAGTTTATCTGAGAATGATATCATAACCGATTCATAAATAATAGGTACTGTGAAGAAAAATGCACATTCGTTAATGATTAGTTATTTCATGAAAAAACGATATCGTTATGGTATCGAAAATATCAGGCAGCGCCATAATATTTTCGTCATATTCAGAAACTTTTGCCGTTATTTTATCGCTATTCCATGAAAATATGATATCATTAACGATATCGAAATAAATATATTGAAATCTTTAACAGTAAAATTATAATAAACAAATATGAATTTTTCAGAAACTTTATCGTTATTTTGAAAAAGTATGATATCATTACCAGTTCATACTTTTTTATCATAAACGATAGCAAATATGATAATATGAAATCGTTAACGATTTTGTAATAGCGCATTAAAGAAACTAAAAGAGACGAAAATGGAGACAATTACAAATAATGAAAACTGGATTAATTTTATAATGAATATAAAAATTTTCGACAATTATTGGACATAAAATGTGATAGCTAAAGAAATAAAACTAAAAAAACAGCAGCATATGAAAAATTAACAATTAACAAATTAATTAATTTCATCTGATCAGTTCGACAAATCAACAGAACTTATGTTTCGTTTGAGATTGTGTTGTTGTGTGGCATCGTCTGTATAAAAAATGAAAACAAAAATAGAAACATGTTCTGTGATGAATGTTCCTCGTGTGTAGGCAGCTTAAAACATGTTGAAATTTCCAAATCTGAAAACCGTTCCATGATATCTTTAAATTTAGAATTTTGACAATGTTTTAAAGTTAATGTAACTATAAAGTTACATTGGTAAGAAATGGGTTAAGGGAAAAAGAAAAAAAAAGTATAGAAACAAACGAAATTGTGTTTATTTTAATACAAAAGGTAAGTGGCAACACTGAATGGTTTAACTGGAGTCTCCATTAGCTAAGACCGAAACCATATAAATGCATACTTTTAGGCACTAGTTATTATAATAAAGGTGTCACCCTGTTAATTTCAGTACATGGGACACCCTGTTAATTTCAATAAATGAAACACCCTGTAAACCCTAGGCACGAACCACCCAGAGAGGAACGAAATGGAATGAAACAGGGCTGAAAATCGGAACGAAATGGAATGGAACGGGGAACGAGTGGAATTGGAACACTAAACACAGGGAACGAAATGGAATGGAACGCGGAACGGAATGGAATTGAAACAATTTATATTCTTTCAAAAAAACAGTTTAGCTAAAACACTCGTATCTTCCAATCTAGTTGACCAATGCAAGTCCGGTTTTTTGAAAATGAAAGTTTGGAACATGAGCTTACTTCTTATATAACTTCTTACAACAATGGCAACAAAATACAACTTCTTGATTAATAGACATCTCACAACTATTAAAATTTAAAAAATTGTAAATAATGAATTCTTACCTGGAAGTTTATAAAATGATACACATTCGTTATTTTTCATATTTATAATATATATTTTTTATTAACCTTATTTTAATTTCGTCTAATGTTTATTACTAGTAAATTGGAACAAAATCGCATCGATTTATTTATAAATGCATATCAGAGAACGGTTTGAGTACATTCGTTTTTATTGTGCAGTCATACCACTCATTGCTTTTGCCATGTATTCATGCAACAACAGTAACTAAAGCTATTGTTATTATATACATTCATTGTTCTTGATGAGTGGTTTTTACGCATTATTTTTATAATGCCACTACATGTCAAGCAACGAAATAAAGAGATGACGCATTAAAAAAATAAAATCAATCACCATTCATTTAGTATTCGTTGACCTGTTGTTGCAGTATTTTGAAAAATGCAGTGTGAAGAAATTTCCATTTTTTTTTATTTAAATATGAAATATGTATATATTTTCTCATTTTGTTAATGTTTAAGTGAAAAAAATAAACACCAAAAATATACTAAAATATTTGACAGAAAAAAATTTTCAATTTTTATACAACCAACATTGCGACCACTCGTAACAATCGGTTTGTATTCATACCAATCATTTTATATTCGTTGCTTTTGTGAGTGTTAGGTAAGATTAACAGAAGACATGCAGTGCAATGCATGGCTTTCGTCATACTCACTTTTTTTCAATTGTGTCTGTATTGCTTTACTGAAATGATGTGTATTGACAACAATATGCACATTTTTTGTGATTGCATTCAAAAGCATAAAATAAGGTACTCAAACCGTTCTCTGGTGCATATAATATTTATAAGTGCATCTACATATATAAATATTATATGCATCTACAAAAAGGCTTAAGTGTATTTGCGAGAATTATGGAACATAAAATGTGATGACTAAAAAAATAAAACCAAAAAAACAGCAGCATATGAACAATTAACAAATTAATTAATTTGATGTACTTCCTCGCATATTTGATGTGATCAGTTCGACAAACAGAACTGCTGTTTCGTTTGAGGTTTTCTTTGCATGTGGCATCGTCTGTATTAAAAAATGTAAAAAAATTAAACATGTTATGTGAAGAATGTTCCCTTGTGTGTAGGCAGCATAAAAAATGGTATAAAATGTTAATGTTAAATAAGCACAAAAATATCAGCAAGTAACCACACAATATGTTTTCATGGTACGAGTACACAAACAAAAATGCATATACACACACGTACATCAAGTGTGTGTATTTTATTGTTGTGAATAGCGCTTGATGTGCTTTGTCCGGCATATTAATTGATCTTGTTTAAAAACAAAAATATTTTTTCTACTTGCTGATTTTCTTGTGCGCCTGGTATTTAAAAAATGGTGTAAAATGTTTTGGAATGGATTTTATTTTTATACCATGAAAAAACATTTTAAATACCTAGTTCGATTCGAAACTGAAATGCTTTCGAACGGAATTTTCACATTGAAAATCAAGTACCAAAACCCAGTTTTTAATGGGGGAAAACATTGAAAAAGTGTATGCTGGACAATCTCATACACGTTTTCAATATTTTACCCCATTGAAAACTGATTTTTGGTACTTTATTTTCAATGTGAAAATTCTGTTCGAAAGCATTTCCGTTTCGAATCGAATTACATAATAATCCCCCAGGGAACATAAGCACAAAAATATCAGCAACTAACTACCAGGAGGTTTACATCGCCTCTTTCGAACATTAACAGTTTGTACCGAAAAATTTTGCAACAACAATACCTACATAGTTACAAAAAAAATGAGTTTGCGTAAGTCGTTGTTGTTGTTTTTAGTTTTAGAAAAGTCTACTCTTTTTTATGTTCGCCTGATATTTAAATGTTTTCATGGTACGAGTTACAAACAAAAATGCATATACACACAAGTACATTTAGTGTGTGTATTTTGTTGTGAATAGGGCTTGATGTGCTTTGTCTGGCATATTAGTTCTTGTTTAAAAACAAAAATATTTTTCTGCTTGCTGATTTTCTTGTGCGCTTGGTATTTAAAAAATGGTATACAAATATTTTGGTGTGGTTTTTACTTCTTTTTATACCATAAAAAAAAAAACATTTTAAATACCAGGCGAACAGAAGCACAAAAATATCAGCAAGCAGCTACAATATTCCCCCTGATTATGTAAGACGTAGGCGTAGACGTTTTTAGGCGTTTTTACAGCAAAATCGCTAGAACAAATATTTTTGTAGTATTTAGCGATCGAGTCAGTCTTATATTTTATCAAAATTGTATTAGATTCGCCAGGAAAATTTTACTTTTTGGTAATTTCCATTTTGAAAAATTCGATTTGTATGGAGGCGTTTTACGCCGTTTTACGCCAACGCCTTACATCAGGGGGATTGATCAAAAAAAATGTTCTTGTATATTTTTGCAACAACAATACCTACATAGTTACACAGTTCTTGGGGGTTATTACGTAAGCGGATTCGAAAAATATTGTTCGAATTCGGAAATTTTAAAACTTGAAAGTCCAACTTTTTTTTTTACTTTTCACTTTTACTAGACATTATTGCCTACACGTTTTCAACATTTTCCATCACTAAAAACAATTTTCTGTTACTGAATTTTTAATGTGAAAATTCTGTTTGAAAGCGATTTCTTTTCGAATCGAATTACATAATAACCCCCCTTGTTTAAAAACAAAAATATTTTTCTGCTTGCTGATTTTCCTGTGCGCCTGGTATTTAAAAAATGGTATATAATGTTTTGGTGTGGTTTTTACTTCTTTTTATACCATGAAAAAAACATTTAAAATACCAGGAACATAAGCACAAAAATATCACCAAGCAACTACAATTTGATCAACAAAAAATATTTTTGTAGATTTTTGCAACAACAATACATACCTACATAGTTACACAAATATGAGAGTTTGCGTAAGTCGTTGTTGTTGTTTTTAGTTTTAGAAAAGTCTACTCTTTTTTATGTTCGCCTCAGTGTTGCAACTTGCCTCCAGTAAAACAAAAAATTACACAGCTGTAGGTCAAAAATTATCCAAAACCGAATGAAATTACACAAAAATATATTTTTCATATTTCACATTTCTTACCGACTGATATGCAATTTCACACTGAAAGCTTTGGATGGCCGAAACTGCGGGAGCTATGCAATTCGACTCCAAAGTTTTTCTATTTACAAACCGATTTTTAAACACGTAACATTGCTATCATCTGCAAAGTGCAAGAGTTATTTGCATTTTAAACTAAAATTTTGCATTTTTGCTATAACCTGGTTTGTGCCTTCTGCAAAAGTAAATCCAGGCCAATTTCTCTGAAAATATTATTACAAATTGTTCTATTAACTAAAGGGAATTTCAATGCAATATCTTCTTCAGGATTAAAATAGCGTGCTTTTAAATTTGAATATTAAAAGAATGATATTTTATCTATTTAAAAGTTTCTTTCAGAACAAAGTATTTATGTTTTTCAGAAAGGCTACTTCATTCAAATGCATTGCATGCAAACATTTTACTTACTTGCTAATTATTCTCTCCCGTACTCCTCAAAATTTAACTGTTTCTATTTAAATTAAACCAATTTTTCTCTGAATGCAAAGCTGGAATTTAAAAAAAGCTCTGGAGTATATCCTCCAAGGCGCCCGTAATGTGATGGCATAAGCCCTGTTCAACCCTAGCTTTAAATGTCGGCAAGACAGGCAAAATTTTACAAATACGGTATTTTTAAAATGTTTCCTTTAATTTCTATGTTAATGGTAGCAAGACAGACCTTAACATGAAATTTCTTCGCAGTATGTGTATCAACAAATTTTCTTTTAAAAAATAAAAATATAACATTATTTTTCAAAAATTTCATACGATTCTGCTGAAATCTGAAACATGTTGGATTTACAGAATTCTAAAATATTCTGATTCTGCTCCACCTTGCTGCGTTAACAAAATTTTTGTCTGGTCAAAGCCCAATATCATGATAACTAGAGCAAAAAAAAATTTCAGATATTAGAAAGTCACAATCATAACAAACTCAAACTTTTTCACTCTTTCGCTGAATTTTTAAATATTTTTGCAAACCAAGAGAATTTTTAATAGAAGCTTGACAATTATTTTCGCAAAAAATAAACAAAAGGTGGTGCTTTAAACAAAACAAAAAAATACATAGTACCAGTTTTGATTTCTTCTAAATTGGGTTTAGTGTTGAAAAAATTTACAAAAGAAATTCACCAGAAAATGAGATTTGTGGTAAATATTTCACTGACAAACTCGTTTCGTCTAAATATCGACTATTTTTTTTTATTAATTTATTAAAAAGCTCCGGGACTGTTAAAAATTTACGGAAATTTCTATAAAAAGTGAAATTACACAAAAACTACACAAAAATTATCATTATTCAAAAATTATCCAACGAATGTGTAAACAGTCCCGTTTTTGAATAATTATTCAAAAAGTGGCAACACTGGTTCGCCTGGTATTTAAATGTTTTCATGGAACGAGTATACAAACAAAAATGCATATACACACGTACATGTAGTGTGTGTATTTTGTTGTTGTGAATAGGGCTTGATGTGCTTTGTCTGCAGTGTTGCCATATAGTCAGTTTTAACTGTTTTTTACAGTTTTTTGGGATGCCTAACAGTTTTTCAGTTTGTTCATGTAAAAAACAGTTTTTTTAAATGCAAGGATTTTTTTTACAGTTTTTTCATATTAAATCGGCACATTTGTTTCATTTACAATTTTTATACCCTCCATCCCACTGTGCAGGAGGGTATATATCATTTTGTCATTCCGTTTGTAACTCATCGAAAAAAAAATCTGGGACATAAAAAAAATATATATTCCTGATCGTTATCAATAGCGAAACCGATATAGCCGTGTCCGTCTGTCTGTCTGTCTGTTGAAATCACGATCACGCTCAAAATAGTTGTGCTAGGATGTTAATTTTTAGTCAAAATTTTGGTCCAATTTCTTAAGCAGTTTGCTATTGGAAATGGGCATATTTGGTCCAGACGTTTAAAAGTTATGAAAGAAAATGTAGAAGCACCTCTAGAATTTTCCATATTAACATGAAAAATATATTAACTGTGTGTTGTTGTTGTTACTGAATGAGAAAAAAATACAAACATACACACCCAGACCTTGAAAGAGTTAATTCTTTTTTTTGAATTTATATGCATAAAATTGGATTCATTTTATAAATTACTGAATAATTCATTATGCCTTTAAATCAATGATTGGACATTGAATAAAGTGAGATAAGATTTGTTCCTATTTGTGTTGATTCAATTTCGATTCTATTGAATAATTTGGACGTATGTTGGCTTTAGAGGCACCTCACCGATTGATTCTAAATTTTTACTACTGATATAACTCTCTTTTGGGAGCCCGAAGAATTTTTTTTTTTCAGCTAAAAGCCTGTATGGGGAGTTACTTCGGTTTAAAGTTTAAAAATGAACTTAACTATATTTTCTTCATTTATGATAGGGTTGGAACAATATGTACACCATTGGAAAGGTAATAAAAATATCTTTAGGATAGCATTTTTTTGTTGACCCATTATGATTCGGCGTAGGAATTTTAATTTTTTTGTTTTTTTAATGTTTTTATTCCATAAAAAACCTATATAAGAACAAAAATTGTGCTTAGTAGATTGTTATCAAGACGAAAAGCTTTTATTTGATATATAGATCAAGTTTTGATCACTTTAAACACCGAAGATATTAGAGGTCAAAATCGTGAGATTTTTTTTCTTTCAAAGTATTGCTAACTTTTGACAAATGAAAAATCTCACGATTTTAAAATGTGTTTACTCCCAAAATAGGCTTGCCAGACGTACTGTTTTCAGCAGTACGCGTACTTTTTTTTACTGATTGTACTGCTTTCTGCATAACTCCCAAAGAAGTACGCAAATGTACTTTTTTTAACCTGTGTACTTCTTTTTGTACTTTTTTTTTGTTAAAAACATTAAATAATACTAAAATGTTCGTTATTTGATAACACTATTAGGAAAATTATTTTTTTTTTTTGGATTTCCTGCACTTGCAATACATCTTATGTTTATAATATTGACGCGTCAAACACAAATTGGCAAAAAAAATTGAATGGGGCGAGCAGTTTTCCAGATTTTTTAGAATTTACATTTCATTTAAACCCCTGTTTTCGGCAGTTTTGGTTCAATTTTTTTACGTTTTTGAAATAGAGATGCTTGAATAGAGATGTTTCCTAAATTTTGTAAGAATTGAGAAAATTCAATTTTTTGGTTTAATCCTTAAGTGGAGTATACACGAAGGAACATTCGTGAAAAAATTCCCATTTTTTACGAATGTTCATTTGTGCATGTTAGTGTGTCGTTTTGACATTCGTGCAATTCGTGTTATCAAAATTTTTTGATTCTTTTTTGTTTCCAAACTCAATGTTCCTTCGTGTATACTTCGCTTTATACTACAACAGTTAATTGATTTCGTTGTTTTGTATTAATATAAAGCTACACACTTTAATGTTTATTTTGTATCAAAGTTGCAAAAATATTCGATATGTCCTAAAATATTTTAAAAGCAAATCAAAATATCAACTTTAATTTTATTATTGTTTTTTTTTTTGATTTTATTTATATAAAAATCGATTTTAATTGTTAAAAAATTAACTTACCAACATTTTCATAAACTCCATTTTTTGATATAAAAAATTTTAATTTTGGTTGAAATTTCGAATTGTTTTCGAAATATTTTTTGACATATACAAATAATTTGCAACTGTGATACAAAATATTGATCACGAATATTTCTAGTTTACGTATTATCCTAGAACAACGAAATCCATTTACTTTAAACGAAATATTAAATAAATATTAATAAAATAGAAATACACCTCTAATAAAACGTGATTGACATATTTTGTTATGAATTCTAAATACATAAATTGTTACTTTTTTGTGTACTGAATTTTATGATATTTTTAAAGAAAAAAGTGTACTTCTTTTTCACTAATTGTACTGCCTTTTTTTCCTCGATGTACTTTTTTCGTCGATTTCATATCTGGCAACCCTATCCCAAAATATGTTCGATTCCCGATGAGTTAATTCAGTATAATTGTTGGTTAGGGTCAAAATTGCATCTTTTGTACCATCTGCAAAAAAATTAGGCTTGACTTTTGTTTGAAGTGATAAAATTTGAACTACATCTTAAAAGTTTTTAATCTTGAGAATATATTAATAAGTAAAAAATTATGTGGTAGTATACGGTGGTTTTTATAAAAACGGTTTATTTTAAAAAATCTTAAAAATAAATCTCATTCGTCGGTAATGGGTAACCAAAAAAATGTCGTCCATAAGATATTTTTACTATCTTTCAATGATATATATATATTGTTCCAATCTGACTATAAATGACTTAGATATATGTAGCTAAGTCCATTTCCAAACTTTTCACAGAAATAAACTCCCTACAGAGGTCTTTCCGCGGATTTTTTTTTAACAGCTTGAAAAGTACTACATCGGGGTAAAAAAAAATTCACTGAGATCAACTTATTGCAAAATTGAGATTTAAAATACGAATTAAGGAATTAGGTCTGCACACATCTATATGAATAACATAAGCAGTGTTGCCACTTTATGGGTAGGGCATGGATGACAGCAATTATTAAATTGTTTGGTTTTTCACTTAAATTTCAATTCAAATGAATGAATTGAGAAAGTTATCAAATTTGTAAATAAAAAAATATATTATAAATAAAAAAAGAATTTAATTCATAAACTAGCCAATAGATAGTGGGTCTATGAATACAACTTAGCAATTACTTCAAAGCATTGTTGGTAGCAGAAACGGTGCGATTACACTATGGAACATTTTTGGGATTATTGTCTGGGGGGTGAGAAATTCCAAGTCAGGGTGATGGTACTAGGTCAGTATAGTAAAACCCTCAAAGGGTTTGGTGTTCGTATGTGTCATTTTTTTTATGACCTTTTAAATTTTTTCCTTATCTTGATGTTTTTTCGCTTAGTTGTAACTCGAGAACCACTTGTCCGATTTTGATGAAACAAATTTAGAAAAATTTAGAATTACAATTTCTTTAATCCGTTCATATAACATTTTTCTTTATAATCAACAGTTTTGCAGGTAAAAATAAATTTGTGGAGAAAAAAAAATATTTTTTTGCCTAAAAATTAAAATTTTTTATGAATTTAACTGAAACTGTTGATTATAAAGAAAAATGTTATATGAACGGATTAAAGAAATTGTAATTCTAAATTTTTCTAAATTTGTTTCATCAAAATCGGACAAGTGGTTCTCGAGTCACAACTAAGCGAAAAAACATCAAGATAAGGAAAAAATTTAAAAGGTCATAAAAAAAAATGACACATACGAACACCAAACCCTTTGAGGGTTTTACTATACTGACCTAGTACAATCACCCTGACTTGGAATTTTTCACCCCCCAGATTGGCTGTTGTACTGTGTTATCGGTGAGCGTAAGTAATGCTATCATAGATTATTTCGGTTACAGTATTTTAAGGATAATTGTATTTCGATAACGGTATTTTAAGGTTAACTGTATTGCAATTATTTCGATAATGGTATTTTAAGATAAGCGGTATTCAGTTATTTCGGTGCATTTCGCAAATTTTTTTTTTATGAAAAAACAAAGTAAAGTAAAATAAATTTATTAACTAAGTGTATGTAAAATTCACAATTACGACGTGGAATTACAAAAAGTTTAGACTAAAAAATAATGGTGTTGTAAGGATAATGGGATAATGGTATTTCATTAATTTCGGTACTGGTATTTTAAATGTATCGATATTTGAATCTATAACAGTATTTTAGCGATAGAGCCTACCAACCCTGCCTCAATGTATGTAATTACTTTTGGCTTATGAATGACTTAACATCTAATTCATCCGTTGACTTGTAGAAGAGCATGAAATATTAATAAAAATAAAAATTCTAGACTACTCGCAAACTGACTAAAATTGCGAATTTTGCATAAAAATTCCAATATCTATTTTTTATTCATACGAGTTAATGAATTGATTCACAGCGACTGATCATCCACGAATTAAACCGATATATCAGGAAAGTGTATTAATCTATACATACTTTGAAATTCTTTCGTTATACAAATAATCTATTAACGTACACAAAAAAATCGTTACCAAGTAATTAAGCAAATTTCAACTAATGAAGTTTTATCGAATAATTTATAATATTGTGTATGCCACAAAAACATTATTTTAGTTGAAGTGCTCCCAATTGCTTGCCAAAGATTTTTTGTGTGTATTTAAAAACGCAAATAAAACTTGATTTTTGAAAGACTCTAAAATAAATTATTTTTATATTGTTCACATGTGATCATAACTGACTCTTATTTACAAGCTTTTTAAGTGTTTTGTTCTAAATTTTATGAAGATTCATATAAGACTCAAAAGTTCATCATAAATGCTGCATATTTAAGGAACTTTTCTTTGTAATAATATAACGCCCAGAACGATGGGACAATTGAAATGGCCAAATCACTTTTTTTTAAGTTTACTGATGAGGTTATTACCTTTTTTCGGAGTTCAAATTGTAATAATATGTTAATTGAAGTCATTTATAATTTCATATTTTTTGGGTAATTTTGTCTACACTTTTGGGAATTTTGAATCTTGCTTGTGGCAGCACTGAGATTAAACAAGATTAAACTGAAATATTTACTTGTAGTGGTGGAAAAAATCATACACATTTGTTGCACAGTGGATTGGCCGAATAAAAAATGGGTAATAATTCATTCTTGTTTGTACTTAGTAGAATCCCCGAATAAAAACACCAGGATGGAGGGTATCTAAAGACTCGGCACAGCTGAATTTAATCTTTGGTTTGTATAAGTTCCCAGTCACCTGGGGACTTATACAAACCATCGAGCGGGCTTTAGCCCGCTTGTTTTTAGCTAAAATTTAGGAATTAAAATATAAAAGTGCTTATGCCTAATAATTTTAAAACTTTATAACACGTTTTAAAATTAATTTTGTATAAAATATTTGTTTTATAAGCCATTTATAAACTTAGAAAGTGGTTATTATGACCCAAAAACTGCAATAAAACTTTCATATTGTCAAAAATTAGGTATAAGTCTGACACGTCATAGACCCGACGGACATTTTTTAGCCGAACTTTTCAGATCATTTCTAAATGAAGGATAATTTAGAAATTTATATTTTTTGAAAAAATTAAAACAATGTCTTATCAAAAGAGGCAAAAATTGAATTTTTTTAATAAATATTTGCCAATTCTGGATAACAAATTACTACTATTTTTCAATAATGATCAAGGAGAACACCAAAAAACTTAATTTTTTCAAACAAACAATTCCCGACATAACAATACTCAATCAAATGAAAGTCAATTTTATGTGGAATGCAAATCAATAAAGAATATTTTGAAATACTAAATTGATCAGTAAAGTATTCTATCCTAAGCCAGGGGTTAATCTCGGAAGGGTGATTCGATGAACTTTTTTTAACTTTAGATTCGGGCCTAAACTCTTTAAAAAAAAGTTTTATTAGGAGGCTATGCAAAAAGTCGATTACTATCAATTTGAAAATTGATACCCTGGGATAATATTTTAGTCCCAGGATACTTCGGGATCCCAGAATTACTTCTGATTTTGAAAATTTTTTCGAAAAACAGTTTTTCTATAAAGAAACAGTTTTTTATTACAGTTTTTCTAAAAAAATATATGGTAACACTGTTTATTCCGTGGTGTTCTGAAAAACGAAACTACGTAAAATAATTCGTTTTCACACAAAATTATATATTGTTGTTGTACAAAACCGAACAATTTTATGTGGTTTTGTTTTTCAGAACACCCCCAATTAGTTCTTGGTTAAAAACAAGGTTGGTTACCGTTATCGTTAAAATACCGTTATCGCTAAAATACCGTTTCAAATTGAATACCGTTATCGTTACCGATACCGTTATTTTTATGGGCAGTTACCGGTATTTTACCGGTATTTATTAATTTATATAAAAAATGACAATTTTTTAACTTTTTTATTTTATAATCTTGAGTTATTTTTGCAACAAAATTTATAGAAAATAATTTTAATTACTAAAACTACCAGCATTGAATTTAGAGGTTAAAATCTGTATTTTTAAGACTTAAAAGCAAGAATATGCTATGTTTTTACTTGTTTTTATATGTTTTTAACGTAATTTTTATTACCGGTACGTCCGGTATTGCTGTTTCGATAACGGTATACCGTTACCGAATCAATCTTAAATACCGTTACCGAAACAAACGAAATTCGATACCGTTATTCGTTTCGGTAACCAACCTTGGTTAAAAACAAACATATTTTTCTGCTTGATGATTTTCCTGTGCGCCTGGTATTTAAAAAATGGTACCTATATAATATTTTGGTGAGTTTTTTACTTCTTTTTATACCATGAAAAAAACATTTAATACCAGTTTATTATGTACCTGAAATGGTGGACTAAAATAACATGTTTGTCTAATTTATGTAAATTAATTGCAAGGGTTTTTTTTATATAATACAAATCTGATTTCACTTTTTGTATCAGGGACGTCTATTAAATGCACCCTATCAAAAATGTTCATTCAAATGTTTTTTGATAACAAACTATTCAGTAAAATTAATACTGTAACCAATAAACCATTCGATGCAATGTATTTAAATTACGATTTTTTAAAAAACTACAGTGATGCCAAACTTATTCGCTTTTCCAGCATTAGACCTGGTCGAGCCAAAAATTATCCAACAGTTGCACAATTAACCCTTCTGCTGCGTAAGACGTATATATACGTTTTTTCGTAACTTTATCCTGTTGCGTAAGACGTATATATACGTCCAGCTCAAATAAGTGCTACAATTCGTTATAAAAAATTTTATTTTTTTTGAAAAAGCGAACGAATCAAATACGGTAGGCAGATTTCTAAATGTTAACAAAAAATAGGTGGCATAACTGGCTGCATTTAGAATTTATTAGCATTTTTATTAAATCCCTATTCTGTTGCGTAAGACGTATATATAAGTCTAAATTGCAACCGTACTTATGGCTGCCAAATTTATTTTTTTTTTTAACAAAATGAATCTAATTTATTTAGCTATTTTCCATATTTATGCAACAAATTTGTTATTTGAGAAGCAGGGTTCAAGATTTATCAGCATTTTTGTCAAATCCCTATTCTGTTGCGTAAGACGTATATATACGTTTTTTCGTAACTCTATCCTGTTGCGTAAGACGTATATATACGTCCAGCTCAAATAAGTGCTATAATTCGGTATGAAAAATTTAATTTTTTTAAAAAAGCGAAAGAATCAAATACTTTGGGCAGCTTTCTAAATGTTAACTAAAAATCTGTGGAATAAGTGGCTGAATTTAGCATTTATTAGCATTTTCATCAAATCCCTATTCTGTTGCGTAAGACGTATATATACGTCTAAATTTCAACCGTAATTTTGGCTGCCAAAAATATTTTTTTTTAAACAAAATGAATGAATCTAAATTATTTAGCTATTTTCTATATTTATACAACAAATTTTTTATTTGAGAAGCAGCGTAAAGATTTGATAAAAATGATAATAAATCTTATTATCAATTTTATCAAATAAAAATTATTATAATTTTTATCAAATCCTTGTTATGTTACGTATACAGTGAGCAGCATAAGTCATGGTTAGGGTTTTTAACCCGGGAATTCCCGGGACGAAATTCCCGGGAATTTTGCCTATTTTTCACTTCCCGATTCCCGGGAATTTTCCCTATAATTCCCGGGAATTAAAAAAAAACACTAAAACAACCATGTAAATTAGCTTGAATAACCGCAAAAAGCCAAAAAATAATCATATCTTGAAAAATCTTTATGTATTTTACCTTTTAAAGGAGTTCTGCAACGATGTCCGTGAGAAGGGTATCGACTATGGAAAGAAATTTTTTTGGATTTTTTAAAATTTTATTTGGATACAGAAAACTCTTCACTATATGATCCGATTTCGACAAAAAATTCGAAGAAATAAAATTTCCACATGTTTTTTTTTTTTTGTAAAATATGTTGTAGTCTCAAAGTAATTTTCTATGCGTTAAATTTGTGTATACCATATTTTGGTTGCATTTTCATTTACTTTTTTTATTAGAGCCCTATATCGCATAACACGCAGAACAAAGAGATAAAAACTACATCCAAAGATGAAATTTTCTTTAAAGTAAAGCCAGTGACAATTCCATAGTAATGGGCGAAAGCACGTCCGTCATATCCTTCAACCAATTCGTCCCAATCGGTTAAACTAGGAGATCTAAATTTTATTAATACACGGTTTTTATGAAATTTTGCTGTTTTGTTAATTTTAAACTTTAAACGCGTTTGCCCACAACCATGAGTTTAAAATCGGCTGCCACTGTACAGACAAAGCGGGTAAACCGATTTCAACGCGGTTTTTTTCTTTCGTAGGCAACAAAAACTCTAGTCCTTATCGTGGATATTTTTTTTTAATTTTAGTCATTTAAATGTAATATCCCCAAGTAAAGGTCTTTCTTCTTGCATTTTTTTTTGTAATTTTTAAATTTGTGTGGCAACTTTGTTAAAAAATTTTTTTTAAAATAAAAATCGGGCCACGAAAAGGACTAGAGAATTTATCTGGCATTAAGAATGACTTTACATTTTTATTTTCCGATAATTAATGAAGGGTGCACAGTGGCAGCCGATTTTGCCTTTTTTAAAAAAGGCCAATAACCCTGTCGGTTTTGGTTGGCGAAATTCAAAACTAATAATTTTTGAAAATAATGCTATAACATGTACTTTAAATAAAAGAATAAAATTAAAAATATATTGTTATTTAAATTTTTGACAACCGGTCAAAAATGCTTTTAAAAATGCTGCTGTTACAGTATTTACCCCCTTAAGTCAATTTTTGCTGGAAGAAATCAATTATTTTTAGGTCGTTTTATCCCAATGAGCGTTTTTCAAAATTTTTTCGAAATCATATAATTTACAATTTTTTCATTGAAATTAAATGCAAAAAACACATTTCTGCATTATCAGTTTTCGGCAATGTGGAACATATTATGTTTTTCGAGCAAAAAGTAGTATTTACTGTTAAAATATGAGTAAAAAATTACTTTAGTATTCCCGGGAAATCCCGGGAAAGTTCGAAAAAAATTCCCGATTCCCGGGAGCTCGAAAATGTCGGGAAATTAAAAACCCTAGTCATGGTACCCCACTTGAAATAAAAGTGTTTTTAAAATTTCTCAAAAAATATATTACAAAATATGTAATATTTATTTTTATCTCATGTACTAACTCGTGTATTATAACAAAACAAAAAATGATTCATGTACCATGCGAAACAAAAAAAATACAATTCGGAATTTGCAACTACACCATATTTTTGCACAGCAAAAGTCTTGGTACCCTTTACAAGCATTTTGAAAAATCCATTGCAGCTCTGTTGTTCTTAATAAATCTCTTTTGATATTTATAGCGGTACATTTCAAACATAATATATGAATTTCTAATTTGAAAAAATTATCAAAAAAATTAATGTTTTATTAAAAAAAGTGAAGTAACATGATTTGTAAAAATGTCTCGAAGGCAATTAACAATTTAGGGAAGAAAAATAATAATAATTAATAGCCACGAAATTGGAAAATATTTTCAGAAATTGCTAATATAATAAAAAGAAGCAAATCGACAACACAAAAAATTAGTAATCAATTCAAAGAAGAGAAAAAGAATTGAAAATAAACTACGAACTGGACATCCTGCAAAGTTAAGTAATAGAGAAGATAGAAAAATAGAAGCTAAAATTGAGGAAGATCTAATTAAAAGTGCAATTAAGATAGCTGCAGAGTTGAACGAATATTTTGACAATAGTGTTTCTTCAGACACGGTACGTATATCAATCAAAAAGACCAGGTACAATGCTTGTACAGCACGCAAGAATTCTTACATTAACGAAATAAACAGAAAGAAGCGCATAGATTTCGCCAATGAGTATAAAAAAAAACACAAATGAGTTTTGGGATAAAGTCATTTCACGGACAAATACAAATTTAACATTTTTGGATCAGACGGACGTGCATTGGTATGGAGAAAAAATCTTAACGTAATCCAAAGAATGCTCGTCAAGCACGGAGGAGGTGGTGATGTTATGGTATGGGGCTGTATGACAGCAGCAGGAGTTGATAATTTGGTTATTATCGAAGAAATAATGAACAAAATAGTATATTTAAATATTCTGAAGAATAATCTGAATAAAAGTGCTGAAAAATTTAAAATTCTTAATGATTATTATTTTGAACAGGACAATGATCCTAAGAACACTGCTGATGAGGTAAAGATGTAGGTTGCATACAATATCAGTTATATTGTATGCAAAATCTCTCCGCAAAGTCCCGATATGATCCCTATTGAACCCTTGTGGGATCATTTAGAAATATGATTGCGTATTCTTTCGTGAGCGTGCATGAGCGTGATTCAAAATTCACTCACGCGGCCATCTGTAATTATATGTAAATCCCAACACTTTAAATGACTTGGAACTCCAAATTTGTTTGTCGACAACACATTGTGATTAAATATTAAAACTTTTTTTTACAATTATTGTTTGTTTAAATTTATTTCTCATTAAATTTCCTAGATATTTTCTTTGGATGAAAAAAATTTACAACAAATATTTGTTTTACGCTATTCTTATTCGGTTTTGAATACAAAATCAAATTAAAAATATGTTTTCCTGCAACTACAACCGAAAAATAAATACAGTTCACTTTAACGGTTTATGTTAACAGCCGAAAATTAACTCTAATAACTAGAAACACATTTTTCATTTCAAATATGTTCCTAGATTAAATTTTTTTGTTCTGATCGCCAATATTTGGGTTAAAAATTTAAATGTATTAAATTTAGTTGCATCAATGAAAACAGTTTACAAATTTGTAAAAATACTGCGATTGCTAAAAGGAACTGATTTTTTTGATTTAGGAACTTTTATTTCGTTACAGGTATGTTATAACAGTTATTAGTATAGAAAATCTATTCCGATTTTAAATATTTAATGATGGAAATATAATTCTTTTTTAGCATACTGATATTTTTCAGTGATAACCGATTGCCAACCAATCTTTTTTTTTCAATCTGAAATACAAATTTTATGTCTTTTTTATTTTAAACTAATTTTATATGTATTTACTATGCGAAAAGTAAATAAAGTACATTTTTCCACATGCATATCTTAAAATTGTTATTTTTATGAATTTGAACTTGAAATATCTGAAACTTCGTTGAAATTGATTAGAAAATATATGTTTTACATTTCTGAATGGTTTTATCTAGGTTTTGTGATTTAAGATTTGTCACAGACTCCTTCATTTTTAGGTATTAAAAAAGTCAATATTTTTCAGATTTAATCAATTTTAACCAAGGTTGGCAACCGAAACGAATAACGGTATAGGTATCGGTATTGGTGTGGATTTTTTGTTTGTTTCGGTATCGGTAACGGTATTTTAATCATATCGGTATCGGTATAACCGATACCGAAACATTAATACCGGTATATACCGGTATTATTGAAAAAATTTACAAAAATATAAAAAACGTTCTTAATTATAAAAAACTCAATTTTATTAAATTTTTATAAAGGATAACTATAGTTTATGGAAATGTTTTTATAATATGAACAAAAAACAATAACGGTGGGTCTCATAATGCAGGTTTAAACTTAGGTTAATAGTTAACCCAAAAATTTGTTGTTGTTTTGTGTACATTTTTTTGACATTTTATTTTGTTTTTAGTTAAGTTAAAGTTAAACATACAGTATGAGACCCACTTTAAGTTATTAAAAATTTCGAAGTGTTTTATTTTTTAAACACAAACATTTTTCTAAATCTATTAGGAACACAAGTTGGTTCACTACAAATATTTTATATTTGTATTGAAATCATATAATAAAATAAAAAAAAAAATAAGTTTATAAAATGAATAAAAGGATTCTCTACTGTAAATTCAATTAAAGGTTTAAGAAACCAGTTTATATATTAAATTTTATTTACAAATTTGTAAATTTGTTGCCCTTTGTTCCTAATGGAACCATAGGACATATATATATATATATATTAGGGTGGGTCGATTTAGCAATATTGCGTACTCGATTTTTCGAAAGCTTTTAGCATGGGAAAAAAAAAAGTTCCTCTACGACATATCAAAAAATCATTTTCGAGTCTCCCAAATTTAAATTTTTTGCAATTTTCAAATAAATGCTAGATAAGGGCCATCTTGAGGTGGCTTTTTGAAACAACTAATAAAGTTGTAAACAATATAACATTACAGCCTTTTCAGAAAGGTATTATTTATGAAAATCGGATAAAAAATGTGGAAACTAGAGGTAAAAGTATATAAGTAAAATTATTTTCTGCTTGATGATGAAATGATGATAATGATGAGAAATGATGATAATGATGTTGATGACAACAAGGAGAAAATAATTTTACTTATATACTTTTACCTCTAGTTGCCACATTTTTTATCCGATTTTCATAAGTAATACCTTTCTGGAAAGTTTGTAATGTTATATTGTTTACAACTTTATTAGTTGTTTCAAAAAGCCACCTCAAGATGGCCCTAATCTAGCATTTATTAGAAAATTGCAAAAAATTTAAATTTGGGAGCCTCGAAAATGATTTTTTTGATATGTCGTAATGGAACTTTTTTTTCCCATGCTAAAAGCTTTCGAAAAATCGAGTACGCAATATTAAAAATTTTTTATCCATACCCGCCATAATATATATATATAAATTTGTCACAAGTTAGAGGATATTTATGAAGTTAAATAAATTAAAAACAATGTCAATGCAAATTAAAGGCTGATAACCGCACTTTGAATTTGTAACACGATTTTCTATTAACAATCAATAAAAAAGTTTAATTGTTTAACAATTTTGGAAATTTTATATTAAAAAAATTAGTATTTTTGCTAAAAACGTGAAAAAAAAACAATTTTTTTAAAACCGATTCCATACCGGTACGACACCGGTATTAAGGGAAAAGGTTTTTGAATACCGGTATTTTTTGAAATCAAGAATTTCGGTATTGGTATGCGTATCGGTTGTCAATTTGAAAGGGTTTTGAAACGGATAACGGTATTATAACGGTATCGGTTGCCAACCTTGATTTTAACTTAAAATTAAAACAGAAAATCCGGAATTATTTTGATTATTAAGTAACATGAGATGTTTACTAAAGGTGCAAATTCAAATATTGGATATTCCTTTCATCGCAGATTATTTATTAACGAAACCGTGAAAAAAGAGAAATTTCGACTTTAAATGCATATATGTGACCCTCGAGAATAGGGACCTAGTGTGTCAAAAAACGGAACTTGGGAAAATCGATAAAAATGAGAAAAACATTAAAATTTTATTATTTAAATGCGTTCTTCTCAAAACTTCATTTTCACACACTAGGTCCCTTTTCTCGGAGAAGGTCACATATAGAGAATATTATTGCAGCTGTCAAAACGTGCTATATATCAAATAAAGGGTAAGTAGTAATAACAAAGTAATAACTTTTAATTTTGCATTTTTGCTATGTGCTATATATCAAATAAAGGGTAAGTAGTAATAGAGCAATTCCATATGAAAGCGATCACCTTTTGGACGACCCCTCTCCGATTTTAAAATAAATAGTCTCAATCGATTGCCCAGCAAAAAATAATGTACCTACATATTTTTTTTTTTTTATAGTGACTGGTTTAGTGGTGGTGTACAGTGTACACCACTGTCATGTGACAAAATTGAAGAATTCTTCATAAGGGACCTCATTGAAAGTTGTTTTAAAGCTCGTTGGAAAGGTATTGAATCAGGCTTTAATTGAAAAATAAAATTTTCCTAATTTTTCTCAGAAATTTACCTTTTTTCCCATGAAAATTAAATTTTCCCATGAAAATTAAATTTTCCGATTTTCCACAGAAGCTCCTAAATTTTCCGGCTAATTTTTTTTTTTTTTGGATTCCTCATAATTTTTGCTTTAAGAATCAGCAATAAAAAAATGGGCCCCGATTCCTTGTTTGGACAGGAGAGGAGCATTTAAGAGACCACCTTGTTCTCATTGTTTTTATATTTTTTATAATTGAATTATTTGTAATTATTTAACATTATTTTATTTTATTATTAAAAATACATTTTAAAAATTATTTTACAGTTAAAAATACATTTATGAAGAAAAAATCAATTTTTTTAAGAGCCCCAAGTTGAGTGTGTAGTGAATATGCTCTGCCTGCCTTCACAAGATCGGCCATAAATCCATGGATAATAGCAGCAGTGGCATGTAATGGCACACCAAACCCGACTGAGGCTACAGGTCATAAAATGTTTTGTAAATTTTTTAAATTACCAGGTAATAAATATTTCGCCTAAAATGGCACGTGCAGAAACAAGTCATAAAACACGGATTTTCCATAAATATGGCGTCCCTCTTTAAAAAAACATTTTATGACCAGTAGTTCACGCAAATTTTCCTATTAAAGAAAAGCAAATATCGCTTATTTTTTTTTACATATTTTTTACCAAAAAATAAATATAAATACTTCACACACTCTGAGTCAAATTTTAGTTGAATACTAAACGTGAAAGTGTTAAAGTGTTTTTTTTGTAAAGTAAAGAGTGAAGCTGTAAAGACAATTTAAAGTAAAATGAATAAATTTTGCTGCAATCCGTTTAACAAGAGTGGACATCGTTCGAAAAAGATAAAAGTATTAAAATGAACTGGTGTTTCGAAGCGATACATGAATGAATTAAATATACAATACGGTGAAGAAGCAGAATTCATTTGCCCCAAGTGTAAAATCGATTTGTCTCAACAAGCAAATGCATTGAAACAAATGCAACCACAATCCGAGAGTGAAATGACAATTGAACAAAATGTTTCATCTGATAGTGAGGCAGACATTCCGATGGTCAATATGTCTTTGAGTCCTTTGAATGAGGCTATTACCACTTTAGGTGAATCGCCTATTACAAAAAGAAAGTTGCGAAGTGAAAAATACAGGAAAGAGAAAAAAGGCAAGGTTATGAGTGCAATCGCGACAATATTTGATGAAGGCTCTGATAACGAATGCAGTCAAGCAGATGACGTTGATGACGGCAAACAAATGATTGAGCAGTTGAAAAGAAAATTCAATTTAGCGACCACTTTTCCGGAGAAATATCTCATTTTATCTGTGCTGCCTCAATCATGGTCTATACGCAAGATTTCTGAACAGTTTCAAACATCTTTCTACATCGCGAGAAGAAGCAAAGAATTAGTTCGACAGAAGGGCATATTGGCGACTCCCACCAAGAAATTTGGCTCAAGGACCCTCAGCGAAGCAACGGTGAAATTGATTCAAGATTTTTACTGCAATGATGACAACAGCCGCGCCTGCCCAGGTACACGTGACTATGTTATCACACGTGAAGATGGAGAAAAAGTACACAAGCAGCGCAGATTATTATTATGTAATCTATCCGAAGCATACCATCAGTTCAAAGAGAAATACCCAGCAGAAAAAGTGGGATTTTCTAAGTTTGCCATCCTACGACCAAAAGAATGCGTGCTGGCATTAGACAGGCACGGAACGCATTCAGTCTGCGTTTGCATGTTTCATCAAAACATCAAATTAATGTTCTTTCCATGCAAGAAATTGAAAGTATTTCACGGTGAAATTGAAACATATAGGGAGCTCCTGTCGAAGTCGTTGTGCGCATACCCCACGGGAAATTGTCATCTGTCCAAATGCGACAATTGTCCGAAGATTGACGAGCTAGAGCAATATTTGGCGGAAAAGTTTGAACAGCTGTTAATTCAGGAGGTGCATTTCAAACAGTGGATAATTAGCAGCGGCAGATGTTCCCTTGAGACCGTGGTAAAGCAGATTCCGGAATTCATCGAGGAATTCGGATTCAAGTTGAATGAACTGAAGGCGCACCATTTCATATCCGAGATGCAATCGAAATTTCTAAAGGAAAGTAAGGAGAAATTAGCCCAAAATGAATTCATTGTGATAAGCGACTTTGCCGAGAATTACACTTTTCTCGTTCAGGATGAAATTCAGGCTTATCACTGGGCAAACGAACAGTGCACGGTGCATCCTTTTTGCATTTATTTCAAAAACGAAGATAACGAACTACAGACCGTAAGCCTTGTTGTTGTCGCGGAGAGTTTAGCTCATAATTATGTGTCCGTTTATTTATTTCAAATGAAACTGTTTGAATTCTTAAGATCAAAATTCGATGCAATCGACAAAGTAACGTTTTTCTCAGACGGCGCGGCTTCTCAGTACAAGAATAAAAAAAATTTTTACAATCTTTGCATAATTGAAGAAGAACAAAACTGCAAGGTCGAGTGGCACTTTTTTGCGACGTCCCACGGTAAGGGCCCATGCGATGCGTTAGGGGGAACCCTAAAACGCATGGCGACTAAGGCAAGTTTGCAAAGGCCATATACTGACCAGATCTTAAATGTACAACATTTGTTTTCGTGGATTCAAACCAAGGAAATTGCCATTAACACAGTTTTATGCACTCAAAAAGAACACGATGCCATGGAGCGACGAATTCAAAACAGATATAATAATGTCAAAACTATAACTGGAACGCAAAAATTTCATTGCTTCATACCAAATATTTCTGATATGTCAATTAATGTAAAGCGGTACTCTTCGTCTGCCGACGTGCTAAATTTAAAGTTATTTTAATTTTATAATGATGCCAAGACAATTGAAATTTTTAATAAATATTGTAATTAAGTATAAGCAGCAAAATAAGAAAGATTTTTTCTTCATAAATGTATTTTTAACTGTAAAATAATTTTTAAAATGTATTTTTAATAATAAAATAAAATAATGTTAAATAATTACAAATAATTCAATTATAAAAAATATAAAAACAATGAGAACAAGGTGGTCTCTTAAATGCTCCTCTCCTGTCCAAACAAGGAGTCGGGGCCCATTTTTTTATTGCTGATTCTTAAAGCAAAAATTATGAGGAATCCAAAAAAAAAAAAATTTGCCGGAAAATTTAGGAGCTTCTGTGGAAAATCGGAAAATTTAATTTTCATGGGAAAAAAGGTAAATTTCTGAGAAAAATTTGGAAAATTTTATTTTTCAATTAAAGCCTGATTCAATACCTTTCCAACGAGCTATCACTCGTTGCGATCGCTTTAGTAGTTTTTTTTTTTAAAACAACTTTCAATGAGGTCCCTTATGAAAAATTCTTCAATTTTGTCACATGACAGTGGTGTACACCACCACTAAATCAGTCACTATAAAAAAAAAAAAAATATGTAGGTACATTATTTTTTGCTGGGCAATCGATTGAGACTATTTATTTTAAAATCGGAGAGGGGTCGTCCAAAAATTTGCCAATTTTGATCGTTTTCATATGGAATTGCTCAATAACAAAGTAATAACTTTTAATTTTGCATTTTTTTTATAAAAAGTTTGTTAAAAAATTTATTTTTCCAAAACAGTTTTTGCAAATATTATTAGAAATGATGTGTCGCCATCGCGATTCATCAAATTTTTCTTATTTTGTTGCACTGTGTTATTAAAATTTTTTGCAATTTTTTCACAGAAGTTTATATTATCAAAATATAAAAATTAAGTTTTTTTTATAAAATATTAACGCTATAAGTGCGTACAAAGCTTCAATTTTTCAATTTGAATTTATTATACCACCACTAGAGGGCGCGACCAAGATATAAAAAATACAAAAAATGCTTACTGTGAACAAGGTTGCCAATTTAGACATTTTCCGGCTAGATCTAGCCATAGATTGGATCTTGTCGGAAGATTTAGCCATTTTATTTTGCCCTACCCAGCTAAAAATCGACATATGTGAATCCATACAGGATACATAAATCTCCATACATGAATCATATATGACCATACGTGTGCATTAACGAAATTTGAGGTAATATCTACATGTATGATCATGCATGCTCATGCGTGTTTATGCGTGTTCATGTATGTTCATGCATGTACACACATGTAGATATTACCTCAAATTTCGTTAATGCACACGTATGGGCATATATGATTTATGTATGGAGATTTATGTATCCATGTATGGTCATGAATGCATGTTTATGAGCATGCACGCACATGGATGCATATATGTCGATTTTTAGCTGGGTAGCCATTTTTCTTTTAATGTTTTACAGTTAATTTCATACAAAAGTGCTTAAATTTTTATGATTTTCGAAATTTTAGTACAAAATTTAATATGTTTGCAACTTTTATTTGGGTTTACAGACACATGTAATTTTTACATTCGATTTAAAGTTTTGAATGAAAATATTCTATAAATTCTGAAAACTTTAAAATTTATAGGTCACTTTCATGAAATTCGTGTTAGAACTCTTTATTATCACTTCACTAATAGAAAAAAGTCCGTAAAAAATTTAGTTAAAACTACTAAGAATTAGTTAAAAATGATGCTGCAGAAAAAAACTGCTAAATTAGCAGATAATTTTTGCTATATATTAGTATTATAGGAACAGCAAACATAAAACTTCTCAATATACAGAATTTTAGTTACAGTTATGGACATATAAATGGCAAATTTTACCATGTATTCTTTCTTATGCTACTATATTGCAAATACTATTAACAACCAACAAGTTTTTGTTTTTTCCAAATGTTTATTATGCACATTTAATATTGCTATAAACTTTAATTGAAATTCATTAATGTAAATAAAAACTTATCATTATGAAAAAAAAACCCATTGAAATGAGCTGGACACATAAATGGCACAATCTTAAAAAAAAGAGAAGAAATGGTTTTAATATTGCATTTGTTAAATTTTTTGGTATGTACAAATATTTTACCGTTAATATTTAGTGCTGTAGCCTTTGTTTCTGATGGCAGCTTCGCACCTGCGACCCATACTTTCCACTAGTTTTTGGCATTTTGTTTTGGGGATGGCGTACCAAGCATCCTGTGCGGTCGACCACAGTTCGTCCATATTTTTGTAATTTTTCTTGGCGATTTCAACCTTGACTTCATTCCACAGGTTCTCTATTGGATTTAAGTCAGGGCTCTGGGCTGGCCAATCCAAAACATCAATCTTCTCGGCACAAAACCATTTTTTTTACTAGTTTGGAGGAGTTTTTGGGGTCATTATTTTGCATGAATTTCCATTTTATTGGCATGGAGTTGAAGGCATATGGATACTGAAACTTGTCCATTTTTCCATTGATTTTTATAAGCGGACCTACGCCATGCCAAGAAAATGCACCCCAAACCATAATACTGCCAGCTCCATGTTTTACCGTCTTCTGAGTGAACCGAGGATTAAATTCTTGGCCTTTAGGACGACGAACACAGTTTCTGCGATGTGGTCCTATCCTGTTAATTTTTGTTTCTTCACTCCATAACACATTTTTCCAAAAACTAATGGGATTTTCATTATGGGTTCTGGCGAACTTTAGTCGTTTTGAAATATTTTTATTTGGGAGAAGGGGCTTTTTTCTGGAAATGCGCCCAAACAAATTTGCCTCGTTTAGTCTTCTGCTGACAAGTCTGCTGGATATTTCCATGTTAAAATTTTCATTCATATCCGATGCTATCTGCCTTGATGACTTGAATAGATCAATTTTCACCATTCGTACTATAGCTGCATCCGTAAGCTCATCTGTTTTTCGTGGCCTTGGCTTCCGAATTTTACCCTTAGTCAATAGGTGTGTTTCTTTACTTTTTATGTAAAGTTCGGTAAAATGAGAGAAAGCACAAAATCCTCTCACAAAATGACAAAATTACCCAATAGTACAGGAACTCAAAAAACTACTTTTCTAGCCCAAAAACTTATTTCAAAGAATAATGTTAAACAGTGATGGGACTTGATAAATTTTGTTTTGTGCCAAGTGTGTGACTAAAATGTGCCAAATGGGCCTTTATTGTGCCAAAACTCAATTTTCACTTAGAAACCGTGTTTTCAACTTTCATTTTGTAAATAGAATGCATTTGAATGCTTATGGAATTAATTATATTTGAATGAATTAAAATTTTCTTTCAATTAAAAGGTGAATGATAAATTAAATTCATCCGATACTTATTAAAGATTTGGGAATGCAGCCAATAAATGAATTCTTTAGGAATGGTTGCACGGAATGGTATACATATAAACATTTTCTAAAACTGAATTAATTTTTTTATGAATTAAACTTAAATTAATTCTTTCGAAGCTCTGAGATAAATTTATAGCATTTGAATTTTTAAAATTCTATGGATTAATCACCGTAAGTTATTCAGTTTTCACGTGAAAAAACTGTTATACTCCATATAAAAAAAAATATTTTTCACGACAATGAGTTTCACGTGAAAATTGTGCAAACTTAGTTTTCACGCAAATTTAATGTACAAGACTATTATTTTTCTGGTGAAAAAGTGACATTTTGTGTTAATTGTGATTGTGGCTTTGTTATAAAATTAAAATATTGTTAATTTTTTTAACTTAAATTGCAATTTAAAGCATTTAAAGTCTGAGAGAAATTTTTTCAGGTGAAAAACAACTTACGGTGCTTTATTCGGTAATATCTTCGATGCCATTTTTTAGTTTTGCTTTATTCGAAAAGGTATTTTAATACCAATAAATGCTTAGAAACTAAAAATTAAAGAATTGTTATTTTTAAAATTCATTTTCTATTAAATTTTGTAGATAACCAAAATGTGCCAAAATAGTATCGGTTGTGCCATTGTACCAATCAATCTTAGATTGTGCCAAAAATCCCATCACTGATGTGAAAATACGTATAATTTCAGTTTGCAAATCGGCACAAATAGACATATTTGTTCGCATTTAAAAGTTGTTTTTGATTTTATTCAATTAATTTTAACAAAAAACTAAGTTTCTTTTGTTTATTTCTTTATTTAATTACAATTTTTAATTTAATTTCACAATTGTTTTTTGTTTATATTTGCATCAGCTGTTTTACCAAAGTTTACCCGAAGAAAAAGTCTGGGTAAATTTTGGTAAAAAGAGAAGCACTAATACACTCTCATTAGCGCTCTCATTTACCCAATTCTCGAGTACGGGAACGCTTTTGGGTAAATTTCGGTAACTTTGGGTAAATTTCGGTAACTTTGGGTAAATTTCGGTAACATTGGGAACGTACGGGAACACACTGAATATATTGGGATCCTCAACACAAGAATTAAATGCATTGTAGACTTCTTTGCGAAAAATTTGCATTATCTCAGCAATTTCCGCTACTTTTTTCCATCTTCATACATTTTCCATATGATCCGCCTTTCCTCACTTTAACTTTTTATATTTATTTTTGAACTACGAAAAATATTTATTGCTTTGAATTAAATCTACATGACTACTGCCTATTTTAAGTAAATTGTGCCAATTATATGTCCACTTTAAATCAGCATTGTTAACGCAAAAATGATAACGGTAAATAATAAGCAAAACATAACGGAACATTTGAGCACTATCAAGACAAACATTTTTTTCAACAATAATTAGAAGCGATAAAAATTGCATTTTAAAATATATTTAGTTGGAAAATACTTAAATTTATGCGCAATTTAAATTTGTGCCAATTATATGTCCATAGCATTATATCCTTACCAGTGTTTAAAAAATATTGAGTCTAAAAATAGATTTCAACAAATTTTCGAAAAAATCTGTAAAATTATTTTCTATTTGAAATAATCATAAAAATAAGTCATTATCAGTAACTCATTATTATATGTTTTAAAATAATGCAGAAGGTAAGTGGGTGTCATTAATGGTAGTCCAAAAAATAATATGTCATTACCGTTTCTACACTGGGTTGCTGCGCACAAGTATGCTTACGCGACAATATACAAAAAATTAAAAAATATCCTTACCAATGTTGAAAAAATATTGAGTCTAAAAATAGACTTAAAAAAAATTACAAAATAATCTATAACATTAATTTATATTTGAAATAATGATAAAAACAATTCCCAGTCAGAAAAATACAAACGGGAAAGCGGTGGTATAAGTACTGGCAAAAAGTGCTTTCCCATTCCCAAAATGATAACATCATTAGACAAAAGGACCGGCTGTTCAAAAAGCGCCGGAAAAGCACTGGAGGAACAAAATTTTTAAACGGTGGCAAAACCAATAAATAGGTGGTCTGGAAATATATTTTCCAAAATAAAATTAAAAAAAAGTTCATATGTATTTTTTTTTGGTCCTGCCGTGATTTGAACCCAGGCCGTCAGATTGGCAGACGATTGCTCTACCCACTGAGCTAACGAGACATATAATATTTAATGGCTAAACACATAAATGAGTGATAATAGCTGGACAACTACTGGCTGTGCCAAAATGCTAGTACTGGCAAACAATTTTTAGTAACTAGTATGCCAGTGTTGGGAGGGCAAAAAAAAGTTGGTCTTGAAGGAGCTTTCCCACAAAAAAAAAATTGATTTTATAAAACAAAAAAAATTTTAAATTAAAAAAAATCCAAAAAAAAATTTTTGCTTGCAACCGGATTTGAACTCGGAACCTTCCGACTACAAACATTTTTTAACGAAGCGTCAGCATTTTTATAAAATCATTGGTTTTCCAGTGAATTGATTTTTGTACGCCTGGTAGCATTGGCTAGGTAGCACTGGATAACCACTGTGGTTTTGCAGTGGTTTTTTTTATAAACCACCGAAATTTTTGTAAAAAAAATACTGGTAAAACGCTTTTCGCAAACGCTGGCAAAGCGTCCCAAATGAGTGTTCTGCCAGTCATTTATTTTTAATACCGTGGTTACCCAGTGGTATGCCAGTGCTTGATTTTTTGTACCACTGGCGATTTCTGACTGGGAAGTCATAATTGGTAACACAGTATTTTTTTGTTTTAAAATAATGGAAAAAGTAACCAGTTATGAGTATATATATATTATATGTTTTAAAATAATGCAGAAAGTAAGTCTGTGTCATTACTTTCAGTCCAAAAAATAATAATATGTCATTACCGTTTCTACCCTGGGTGGTTTAGTTAAACTGAAAACAAATTTTATAAGCCATTCCCAAATTTACCAACAAAAATTCCTCGGAAAAATATTTTTATTTAAAATGGTGATCTCTGTTCAAATAAGTAATATATACAACATTTCAACATCAGTATTTCAGTTCCGAAAAACTCCAAAAAGCTCGGCATTAAAATTAAAAAATTTTTCAATTTCAGTTACTATTCCTTTATTTAAATTGTATTTTTTTTATTTTATTTATTTTTAAAATAATGCATCAGATGCTTTTTAAAATTATTTTGTATTTAATTTAAACCGCAAACATGAAAATAGTTTCGGCAAAAGTTTATTTACGTTTAGGGGCACACCACAAAAGGGAAAAAAATATGACCCCCTCTGGAATTAAAAAAGAAATATTTTTTTCTATATGGTGTTAAGGGGTCAGGGCCAGAGAAACAAGCCAGCCGCCGTGAGCCGTTTAAGCCGCCGCCGATTTTTTTCGGCTCATTTCGGCTGGAAGTATCAATTTTCAAATATAAAAAATTTAAAAATATATTTTTTAAAAAGAATTTACTAATTCATTAAACTTGAACAACCAGAGCTAAAAACAATTTTTTTATATGAAAAGAAAAAAGTTAAAATCTTCTAAATATAATTTTTTTAAGCTATAAAAGCTTATATAAATTTATATGTACTGTGAAAAAAATTAAAAAAAAGGTCTTAATGGGTTAATATAATACTTCAGAATGCAACTCTTTGCAGATGTGTTAAGCTGCCTACACACTAGGGAACATACTTAAAAAAAGAGAGCATTTTTTGTGAATGTGTGAGTGCGTTTGTGTGTGTGTGAGTGTTGAGAGCGTGCATTTCGTGTTTACAAAATTTTTTGATATTTTTTGTTCCCTCAACCATGTTCCCTAGTGTGTAGGCAGCTTAAAAAATCAATTAATAAAAAAACATAGCTGCTTAACTTTGCATTTAAAACTCAATATATGTATTTGGTGTACGCATTTTTATCAAAAATTATGACGAAAAATCGTTACAGAGTTGAAGTCGTGTTAGCATAGATATACGAAAAAGTTTGTAAAATGTATTAATTTTTGTTAAAAGCGTTACTTCTCCTCTTCATATAAATTCTTACAGTTAGTGTTTAGCTTCATTGGTTATTAAAATATAAGCTATTCAAGTTAAAAAACCTTACCAGATACTGGTTACGGAGTTTACATTTGGCCTATAAAATTGGTTACAAATTTTATGTATTAACCAAAAATTGGTCAGATTGTTATAAATTTTGTAACACAGGTGACAATGCGCTGATATATATCGAAATATATAACTCAAATGTAATCCATGCATTTGAAATTAGCTGGTTACATGGTTTTTATCACATTTTTTGATATCACCCATAAATATTTTTTCAATTTTAAAATATATTTTTAAAAATGGTCCAGTTGAATATTTTGGATAAATTAGACATTTTGTAACAAATAAATGAAAAAGTAAAGATAAGAGATATTGTAAAATTCTATAATATTTAGAAAAGGACACTTTTACGGATAAAATGCTCAAACCAATGTTCGAATTGATCACATAATTTCATCATTTAAGGACATTATTGATTGGGCATCTAATTCAAATGGGTCCCTACAAGATATGTGCATCCTGCCCAAACTTTCTAACAAAGCCTCCATTCAAAAGCCTTCAAACAAGTTTAATTTCTTAAATCAATCGATATGTATTTTTTCTATGGTCTTTATTTATTCCTTAATTTGTTAAAATTAAAAATAAACAATAAAAAAAAAATTGATTCCCAGTATGCTTTAATTGTCTGAAAATTCTATAAGAGGCAAAAATTGTTTTGAGTTCCAAGGGGGTTATATTTTCCCAATGTTGGGATTACTTTGGAGCCCTTTACATTGGCAAAAAAATGTGCTGGCAAAATTAATATTTTGCAAGTTATGTTTCAACGAAAAGGACTTGGTACTAAAAGGGTATGTTTATTATTTATTAAATAAAACTTGTATGTTATATTAAATATTTAGGTCCATTTGTTAGATATAGTCTTGACTAGCCATGGATCTGTGCGAACATGAAACAAATCACACGTGAACCAACAACAAATCTTATATAAATTGATTTTATATATATTTTTTGCGAGTGATTTTCTGACCGTGATAAAGTGCAGACGTTAATTGTGATCTCTTTTCTATAATTCTATTTAAAATTAAAAGCAATAACATTTGTTATTGTTTTAAGAAAAAACTTTTTTTTAATACATTGTATCAGTGTTGCCATAACGGCGATTTTCTCGTCAGATCTAGCGATTTTATTTCGCCCCTAGCGGGAAAAATTGTCCTGTAGCTATTAGCCAAAAATCTAGCGATTTTTTTATCAGCCGTAATATAATTTTTAAAACTCGGTTTTATGTTGAAAAATATTATAAAACTCGCACTTTGATATTCCTTTATTATAAAACACAACATCTTAAACGATTTTAGTAAAAAAAACTCTTAAAATACACATTTCGATAAAATATGGGTATGCACTTTTTCATCGTACAACGCCCTCTATTGTGTATTCGCAATACTAAGATTAATTCAATGAAAATCAGGACTCATTATTTTAAGCTTAATCGTAAAATGTTTCATTATTTAAAAGTTTATAACACTTCTTATTAACATATTAAAGAAATTTTTGAGTAAAAACTGCTTTAAGTACCATTTTTCAACAATCTAGCGATAAAATCGCTAAATATTTACACTGTTTATAATCTAGAGATTTTCTAGCGATTTTTGGGTCTGATCTAGCCATTTATTTTGAAAATTTGTTGGCAACACTGCATTGTATATTGAAATCAACAACAAATTATTACTTATTATTCAGTAGTAAACAAAGGGATTAATATTCTGCTATACTAATCCTCTGCTGTTAAGCTGCCTACACACTAGGGAACATACTTAAAAAAAGAGAGCATTTTTTGTGAATGTGTGAGTGCGTTTGTGTGTGTGTGCGTGTTGAGAGCGTGCATTTCGTGTTTACAAAATTTTTTGATATTTTTTGTTCCCTCAACCATGTTCCCTAGTGTGTAGGCAGCTTTACAGCAAAATGGATAGTAGCAGCGAGTCTACTGAAGCAAGCGATATTGTCTGGTAGACAGTCGCTGAAAACAAAACAACGAAACGACGACAAAATCGATCACCAGGATTAAGCATGCAATCAAAATAAAAAAACTACCAACAATGATGATTAGGGCAAGGAATTCCATGGAAATGCATGTTATTTCTCGATAGTCCAAAACTAATATGGACTAAACATTTATCCGAATCATCAAATTTAGAACAAACTTGCATCGATTTGTAGTTGCATATTTCGACTTTAAATGCATATTTGGTGGCTTTTTAATGCATATTTTGTGCTTTTTAATGCATATTTGTTCATATTTTTCATTTTTAATAGCATTTTTTATTTTGTAAAAAAATATAAAAAATTTATACGTTTTCATATTTTGATTCAATCAAAATAAACATTTTTAAAACTCTATTGACCTATGGGAAATCTTCGAGTTCTGTGTCTGTTTGCAAAATAACTAACTTAAATATATTTTTAAGTTTTAAAGTGCATTATTTTTGCATAAATTATAGTTTTTAGTGCATATTTTTCTTTTTTAACCGCATATTTTACACGCAGAAAAAAACAGGGGGAATAATATCTAAGTGCTATGTAATTATACAACTACATAATTTTCAAGTTAGTTTTACAAAGTTCTTGTAAAGTATGCACATTTTTTTGTAAAATATATACAACCCTTGCAAAATATATACATGTGTAGTGGAAAATATCCGAAAAAATGCATATATTTTGCTAGAAAATTGTAAAACTTACTTCGAACTTATGTAGTTGTATAATTACATAGCACTTAGATAAAGTTCCACCTGTTTTTTTTCTGTGTGTAGGCACAAATTTTTCATTTTTAAGTGCATGAAATTCCTTGCCCTAATGATGATATACCAAGTACCTACTAGCAACAACATGTTTGCTGCACTTGATGTAGACAATAATGATTATGATAATTATATTAACGATAATGCTAACAGAGAGCTGTCTGAAGAAAAACCGCCTCCAATAATTATTCCAAATGTTTCAGATATAAGAGCGATGATGAATAACTTTTCAAAAATAGTAAACCTTGAAGATTATTCGTACAAATCCTTGAGAGATGGTCAGGTAAGAGTAATGGCAAAAACGAAAAGGCATATAGAGTGATAGTAAAATATCCATCTTTAGTAAAAAAAACTTAAACGTTTTCAAATCACATTACAAAATGTTGTTTTCAGCCGATCAAGCCGCCGCAGCCGCCGATTATTTGGTTGCGCCGCCGCCGCCGATTTTTATCCGGCTCAACATCAATTGCCGCCGCCGCCGCCGATTTTTTGCTTGCGCCGCCGCCGCCGATTATTTTGGTCGGCTTGTTTCTCTGGTCAGGGCCCCCGGGACCCGCTAGGTCCGAAAAACCGAAACACGCCCAAAATGGCACGTGTGACGACTCAAATTAAAGAAAATTTTCTCACGATTCCAAATATGCATTTTGTTTTAAGATCCGGAAAATAGAATTCGATCTAGGTGAATTTTTGTCATTTAAGGTGTTAAAAAATACTATTTTGTATTTGCTATCGTTGGTACATAGTAGGGATACAGGTCCCTAAAATCCCGGGATTTGTAAATCCCGAAAAAAAAAATTATTCTTGAAAAAATCCCGGGATTTTCGATTTCATTATTTGGCATATTTTATCACTTTTTGTATTTCTTTTTATTGTTATATTCGACCTAAATCACTTAAAAATCTAAGGTCATATGCATAATCACTTTTAAAATTTATAAATGACTTATAAAACAAAATTTTCATACAAAATTCGTTTTATAAATGTGTTATAAGGCTTTCAAATTATTATGCATATGCACTCTAATATCTTATTAAATTTTATTAAAAAACAATACAAAAAAAACACAGGCCGACAAAATTCGATGAAATGTCGTAACTTTTCCGATATTTAAAAAATTGATTGGATTTGTTTGATTCTTGTTACTCGAAGGTTTTTGCAGTTCCTGATTATGAATTCGATGTCAATTTTCAAAAAAATTACAATGGCGGATTTTTATTATATAAGAATATAATTATAAATCGGAACGCAAATATATATTTTGAACCCCTAACCAGAGCTTTGAAGAATTAATTCCTTTTTGAATGAATTCACTACCAATCGAATTCAATTTTCTCTAGAATTGAATGAATTCCTTTTCTTAAGTAATTCACTGAATTCATTCAAATGAACGCGTTCATCAAACAACAAATTCAAAGAATTAATTCAATTGCAATAGTTCTTTTTATTAAATCAAATGAATTAATTCAACTGTGAACGCGTTCAATTTTATAAATCGAACGGAAAAAAAGTGAATTAATTCCTTACTGAATTAATTCACTACTGAATTCGTTCAATTTCATTTTCGTTCAGTGAATTAAAAAAAATAAAATTACGTTCAGTGAATTAAAAAAAAAAAAATAATAAGTTCACTGAATTGAAAAAAAAATAAAATAAGTTCACTGAATTGAAAAAAAATAAAAAAAGTTCCCTGAATTCAAACCTTGTTTTCTGCCGTTCAGTAGAAGAAAACAATAACGTACAAATACAATTTTTAAATAAGCAATTTTGCAGCGTGTGCTAGTAAAAATAAACAAATTAGAAACCGGATGCTGTTTATCAACCTACATGATTCAAAAATAAAGCCTTTTACTATTAAAAATAAAAACTTTACAGGTATAGATAAATTTGGAAAAAAATATAACTATTAATTTTTCAAACCAGTTATATAGTTATATTTTTTTCCAAATGTATCTATATCTGTAAAGTTTTTATTTTTAATAGTAAAAGGCTTTATTTTTGAATCATGTAGGTTGATAAACAGCATCCGGTTTCTAATTTGCTTATTTTTACTAGCACACGCTGTAAAATTGCTTATTTAAAAATTTTATTTGTACATTATTGTTTTCTTCTACTGAACGGCAGAAAACAGGCTTTGAATTGAGTGAACTTATTTTATTTTTTTTCAATTCAGTGAACTTATTTTATTTTTTTTTCAATTCAGTGAACTTATTATTTTTTTTTTAATTCACTGAACGTAATTCTATTTTTTCTTAATTCACTGAACGTAATTTTATTTTTTTTTAATTCACTGAACGAAAATGAAATTGAACGAATTCAGTAGTGAATTAATTCAGTAAGGAATTAATTCACTTTTTTTCCGTTCGATTTATAAAATTGAACGTGTTCACCAGTGAATTAATTCATTTGATTTAATAAAAAGAACTATTGCAATTGAATTAATTCGGAACAAAATAAATCGAACGAAAGCAAATATGAATTAATTCCATTCAATATATGGTACTTAGTGAATTAATTCATCGAATTTTTAATTCAGAATTGAAAAATTGAATTAAGGAATTAATTCTTCAAAGCTCTGCCCCTAACCCATTGCATGTGCAACACGTTTACAGACGCAAATAACGAAGTGTTAAGAACTGTGTAACACTGCTTCTTAGTGACAAATGATAATTATAAAATACCTTGAGTGTGTGTAGACGTTCTTTTGTTGGATCCACATAAAAGTGAAGAAAAATCATATTCATCGACTTAATAATCCATCCTACTATACCTGTGGACGATCAACTTGGTGTGTAGCTTTTGGTGAGAGTGCATTATGCGATGAGTAATGTTTTCAACAAAATTCCCATTTTAAATTAATATTTTTTACACAAAATTAATATTTATTGAAAAAAACACTCAAAATAAAAGAGATAGCCGTTCTTTATAGAATTGGAAACTTTGTTGTAAACGTAAACAACACCAGCTGTGGTTCTTTTCATGCAAATACTGGTTGTAAATGTTACAGTTTTGAAGCCACTGTGTAATTCTTATAGTGTTGCTATTTGAGCGGTTTTTTAGTAACTAAACTAAAAGCAATACACTAAAAGAAAAAACTTGAGTAAACTATTTAAAAAGTATACCATGCAAACTCAAATAATACTAACAAACGGTTTTTGGCAGACACTTCTCCAGAACAACAAACTGAATATGCTCCAAAGAGTCAAAAAGTGGGTGATCTTGATGTTAGTGATTTAAAATCGATAATTAGAGAAGGTAATAAAGAAGTTTTGGAAAAATTATCAACACTTTCTTGTGATGTGGATGCACTAAAACAGCAAAACATGTGGTTGAAAGAGCAAGTTGAATGTCTTCAAGCGGATAAAGAGGCAGACAGGAAGCAAATTGTACTATTGGAGGAACAGATAAAGAGTAGAAATTTATTATTTAAGGGTCTAGAAGCGAAAAGTACCGTATTCGAAGAGGTTGGAAAAGTATGTACTGAAAAATTATAACTGCCAACAGCTTCTATAGTAAAATCTACCCGGAAACTTTCTGAATGTGATGGTAAGATGACGGTGCTAGCTGAGTTTGACTCAAGTCAAAGTGTACAAAAAGTTTTATAAAAAGCAAAGAAGCTTGCTGGAAGTAAAATATATATCGAGAAGGATTTAAATTTGGAAAGGCAACGAGACGTAAAAGTTATGCTTCAACTTAAAAAAGAAATTAAAGCTTTGAGTACAATTCATCGTATTGCGCTTGTAGATGATAAACTGATTATTGCTAAAAATTGGTTTCGATGGAATAAGGATAAACAACTTGTATGCGGCCAACAAGATGCGAAAAATATCTTAAGTACTTTAAATAAAAATTGTTATTCAGAATTTAATTTATATTATAATTCATTGTTTGAAAAGTGTATGTCAAAAAACCAAAAATATTAGAAAATTCAAATATTTAACTAAATATAATAGCTTATAATATACATGGGCTGTTTCCGGAATTTTTTGAGTATGTTTGTAATTGTGATATATTTACCCTGTGTGAAACGCATATAGACCCTACGGGAAATTTTAACAAACTGTCACCGAACTGGCCCCTTTACATGAAATAGATTGTTCACTTTTACATGGCGTTGTCATAGGAGGGGGAAATTGTCCCCTTGTGACATGTCACAAGACAAATCCAAGGACAGGTTACTGAACTCTCATAAAAAACAAAGTTCAAGGACCTGTCCTGGGATTTGTCTTGTGCCATGTCACAAGGGGTCAATTTCCCCTTCCTATGACAACGCCATGTAAAAGTGACCAGTCTGTTTCGTGTAAAGGGGCCAGTTCGGTGACAGTTTGTTAAAATTTCCCGTAGGGGAGGAACAAAATGTTGACAAGTGGAGAAAATATTTTAAAAATTTTGATTTGTTTTGGAAACCAGCAACTTGATCGAGTTCTCGTGGAAGAGCAATCGCAGCGCTGTTTATGGCGTAAATATAAATCTAAAGGAAATTGGCTTAAAGCATTCTTTTTATAACGAGAATGGTACTGTGGTTATTCGAATTCAATTAAACGGAAAAAAGTTCAGTTTAATACCAATATATATAAAATAATGGAAAAAGTAACCAGTTATGAGTATATATATATTATATGTTTTAAAATAATGCAGAAAATAAGTCTGTGTCATTACTTTCAGTCCAAAAAATAATGATATGTCATTACCGTTTCTACCCTGGGTGGTTTAGTTAAACTGAAAACAAATTTTATAAGCCATTCCCAAATTTACTAATAAAAATTCCTCGGAAAAATATTTTTATTTAAAATGGTGATCTCTGTTCAAATAAGTAATATATACAACATTTCAACATCAGTATTTCAGTTCCGAATAACTCCAAAAAGCTCGGCATTAAAATTAAAAATTTTTCAATTTCAGTTACTATTCCTTTATTTAAATTGTATTTTTTTAATTTTATTTATTTTTTAAATAATGCATCAGATGCTTTTTAAAAATTAGAAACCGGATGCTGTTTATCAACCTACATGATTCAAAAATAAAGCCTTTTACTATTAAAAATAAAAACTTTACAGGTATAGATAAATTTGGAAAAAATATAACTATTAATTTTTCAAACCAGTTATATAGTTATATTTTTTTCCAAATGTATCTATATCTGTAAAGTTTTTATTTTTAATAGTAAAAGGCTTTATTTTTGAATCATGTAGGTTGATAAACAGCATCCGGTTTCTAATTTGCTTATTTTTACTAGCACACGCTGTAAAATTGCTTATTTAAAAATTTTATTTGTACATTATTGTTTTCTTCTACTGAACGGCAGAAAACAGGCTTTGAATTGAGTGAACTTATTTTATTTTTTTTCAATTCAGTGAACTTATTTTATTTTTTTTTCAATTCAGTGAACTTATTATTTTTTTTTTAATTCACTGAACGTAATTCTATTTTTTCTTAATTCACTGAACGTAATTTTATTTTTTTTTTTAATTCACTGAACGAAAATGAAATTGAACGAATTCAGTAGTGTAGTAGTAAGGAATTAATTCACTTTTTTTCCGTTCGATTTATAAAATTGAACGTGTTCACCAGTGAATTAATTCATTTGATTTAATAAAAAGAACTATTGCAATTGAATTAATTCGGAACAAAATAAATCGAACGAAAGCAAATATGAATTAATTCCATTCAATATATGGTACTTAGTGAATTAATTCATCGAATTTTTAATTCAGAATTGAAAAATTGAATTAAGGAATTAATTCTTCAAAGCTCTGTCCCTAACCCATTGCATGTGCAACACGTTTACAGACGCAAATAACGAAGTGTTAAGAACTGTGTAACACTGCTTCTTAGTGACAAATGATAATTATAAAATACCTTGAGTGTGTGTAGACGTTCTTTTGTTGGATCCACATAAAAGTGAAGAAAAATCATATTCATCGACTTAATAATCCATCCTACTATACCTGTGGACGATCAACTTGGTGTGCAGCTTTTGGTGAGAGTGCATTATGCGATGAGTAATGTTTTCAACAAAATTCCCATTTTAAATTAATATTTTTTACACAAAATTAATATTTATCGAAAAAAACACTCAAAATAAAAGAGATAGCCGTTCTTTATAGAATTGGAAACTTTGTTGTAAACGTAAACAACACCAGCTGTGGTTCTTTTCATGCAAATTCTGGTTGTAAATGTTACAGTTTTGAAGCCACTGTGTAATTCTTATAGTGTTGCTATTTGAGCGGTTTTTTAGTAACTAAACTAAAAGCAATACACTAAAAGAAAAAACTTGAGTAAACTATTTAAAAAGTATACCATGCAACTCAAATAATACTAACAAACGGTTTTTGGCAGAGACTTCTCCAGAACAACAAACTGAATATGCTCCAAAGAGTCAAAAAGTGGGTGATCTTGATGTTAGTGATTTAAAATCGATAATTAGAGAAGGTAATAAAGAAGTTTTGGAAAAATTATCAACACTTTCTTGTGATGTGGATGCACTAAAACAGCAAAACATGTGGTTGAAAGAGCAAGTTGAATGTCTTCAAGCGGATAAAGAGGCAGACAGGAAGCAAATTGTACTATTGGAGGAACAGATAAAGAGTAGAAATTTATTATTTAAGGGTCTGGAAGCGAAAAGTACCGTATTCGAAGAGGTTGGAAAAGTATGTACTGAAAAATTATAACTGCCAACAGCTTCTATTAGGGTTTGGGATTTCCCGGACTTTTTTATTTCCCGGGAAACGGGAATGAAAAAATTTGATTCCCGGGATTCCCGGGAATCCCGGGAAATATTTTTGATCAAAAGTGTTAATGAAAACCACCTATATAAGTAATTTTTGTTAAAAAAAAACACTATTTCAGCACAAATTCAGTCTGTGTATTGAGAATTCAAAGTAAAAATATCAGAATGTTGAACATTTGATTTCACATAAATTACTCTAAGCACTGCCAAATGAATTGCATGATTCCAGCAGAAAGCACCCACTACTGGACTGTCGGAAACAAACCGTTTCATCACACTTGACCCATTAGATATGGTGGCCACAATGTTATTTTCCAAAGACAAATAAAACTCTTCTAGTCTTATTTCTACAATTTTTCTTATTTCATCAGTATTACATTTTCCTGATATATAAACCAACCCCAGGTTATAAAATTAATTATTTCCGTTTATACATATGTTCAAATAACTCTTTTGTGATATTCTTGTCCATTCATCTAAGATTATAGTAAATCTCCTATTGTTAGAAATATTGCTCGATATTTCTTTTATCATGATATCTTTTACATGAATGTAGTAATTTAATATAATGTTCTTTACATCGGTTTCATTTTTTTGCAATGCCAGGTTTTTATTATAAAAACTTTCTCGAATAAACGAAGATCTAGTTATGGTGCGGATTGACTGCGGCTAATTTGGATACCATTTCAGGAAATGTTTGCCCTACCATAAAACATTTAATGCCTATTCAGCTTACACTTTTTTCTTCGGGTACTTTGCTAATTTTAGCTGAAACGGTATTCTTGTTGTTCTTCAAGAGAAGTTGCATGACAATCAATTTTTTTTTTTTTTTTTTTGTGAACCAAATTTAGATGTCGCATAACCAAATTTAGATACCACCGTTAACCATTAGTCTTTTTCTTTTCATATTTATTAATGAACACGTTACTTATAAAATTATTGACCCATAATATAAAGGCGTATTTTAAATTTAAAGTCGACTTTATTTTTAATCAAACGGTTTTGTTCATTTTGTGTATGAAAACCTTACAAAAATATTTATATTTTCAAATATTTTGATTGGTTGAAAATAAATTAACCAATCAGAATGCTCCAAAAATAAACCAAATCAAGGTATACTGCCACCCAATATTTTAACTAAAGTCGACTTTACCTAAATTATACATTTGAAAAATTTAGATAGTAAGGGCGATTATTTGTAAGGAACAAAGCTTTTTTCATATTTCTTTTAAACATTTTACCAAGTTTTTAGGTTTTACTACTTAAATTTTGAATAAGTTATGGGAAAAATCTTTATTAGTTGAAATGCTCCTTATTACTTGGCAAAGATTTTATTTGTGTGTCAAATAAATGTATTCCCTTTTAAAAGATTTTAACAATGACATTTTTTTTTTTTGGTATTTAAAATGTTTTTTATGACTAAAACTAAAAAATCCTATTCGAAACAGAAACAATTTAAAAAATTTAATATTTTTAAAATTTCCCGTTTTCCCGGGAAAAATATATTATTTTCCCGGGAATTCCCGGCAAACTTTTCCCGGGATTTCACGGGAATTCCCGCCCGGGAATTCCCGATCCCCAAACCCTAGCTTCTATAGTAAAATCTACCCGGAAACTTTCTGAATGTGATGGTAAGATGACGGTGCTAGCTGAGTTTGACTCAAGTCAAAGTGTACAAAAAGTTTTATAAAAAGCAAAGAAGCTTGCTGGAAGTAAAATATATATCGAGAAGGATTTAAATTTGGAAAGGCAACGAGACGTAAAAGTTATGCTTCAACTTAAAAAAGAAATTAAAGCTTTGAGTACAATTCATCGTATTGCGCTTGTAGATGATAAACTGATTATTGCTAAAAATTGGTTTCAATGGAATAATGATAAACAACTTGTATGCGGCCAACAAGATGCGAAAAATATCTTAAGTACTTTAAATAAAAATTGTTATTCAGAATTTAATTTATATTATAATTCATTGTTTGAAAAGTGTATGTCAAAAAACCAAAAATATTAGAAAATTCAAATATTTAACTAAATATAATAGCTTATAATATACATGGGCTGTTTCCGGAATTTTTTGAGTATGTTTGTAATTGTGATATATTTACCCTGTGTGAAACGCATATAGACCCTACGGGAAATTTTAACAAACTGTCACCGAACTGGCCCCTTTACATGAAATAGATTGTTCACTTTTACATGGCGTTGTCATAGGAGGGGGAAATTGTCCCCTTGTGACATGTCACAAGACAAATCCAAGGACAGGTTACTGAACTCTCATAAAAAACAAAGTTCAAGGACCTGTCCTGGGATTTGTCTTGTGCCATGTCACAAGGGGTCAATTTCCCCTTCCTATGACAACGCCATGTAAAAGTGACCAGTCTGTTTCGTGTAAAGGGGCCAGTTCGGTGACAGTTTGTTAAAATTTCCCGTAGGGGAGGAACAAAATGTTGACAAGTGGAGAAAATATTTTAAAAATTTTGATTTGTTTTGGAAACCAGCAACTTGATCGAGTTCTCGTGGAAGAGCAATCGCAGCGCTGTTTATGGCGTAAATATAAATCTAAAGGAAATTGGCTTAAAGCATTCTTTTTATAACGAGAATGGTACTGTGGTTATTCGAATTCAATTAAACGGAAAAAAGTTCAGTTTAATACCAATATATATAAAATAATGGAAAAAGTAACCAGTTATGAGTATATATATATTATATGTTTTAAAATAATGCAGAAAATAAGTCTGTGTCATTACTTTCAGTCCAAAAAATAATGATATGTCATTACCGTTTCTACCCTGGTTGGTTTAGTTAAACTGAAAACAAATTTTATAAGCCATTCCCAAATTTACCAATAAAAATTCCTCGGAAAAATATTTTTATTTAAAATGGTGATCTCTGTTCAAATAAGTAATATATACAACATTTCAACATCAGTATTTCAGTTCCGAATAACTCCAAAAAGCTCGGCATTAAAATTAAAAAATTTTTCAATTTCAGTTACTATTCCTTTATTTAAATTGTATTTTTTTAATTTTATTTATTTTTAAAATAATGCATCAGATGCTTTTTAAAATTATTTTGTATTTAATTTAAACCGCAAACATGAAAATAGTTTCGGCAAAAGTTTACGTTTAGGGGCACACCACAAAAGGAAAAAAAATATGACCCCCTCTGGAATTAAAAAAGAAATATTTTTTTCTATATGGTGTTAAGGGGTCAGGGCCCCCGGGACCCGCTAGGTCCGAAAAACCGAAACACGCCCAAAATGGCACGTGTGACGACTCAAATTAAAGAAAATTTTCTCACGATTCCAAATATGCATTTTGTTTTAAGATCCGGAAAATAGAATTCGATCTAGGTGAATTTTTGTCATTTAAGGTGTTAAAAAATACTATTTTGTATTTGCTATCGTTGGTACATAGTAGGAATACCGGTCCCTAAAATCCCGGGATTTGTAAATCCCGAAAAAAAAATTATTCTTGAAAAAATCCCGGGATTTTCGATTTCATTATTTGGCATATTTTATCACTTTTTGTATTTCTTTTTATTGTTATATTCGACCTAAATCACTTAAAAATCTAAGGTCATATGCATAATCACTTTTAAAATTTATAAATGACTTATAAAACAAAATTCTCATACAAAATTCGTTTTATAAATGTGTTATAAGGCTTTCAAATTATTAGGCATATGCACTCTAATATCTTATTAAATTTTATTAAAAAAACAATACAAAAAAAACACAGGCCGACAAAATTCGATGAAATGTCGTAACTTTTCCGATATTTAAAAAATTGATTGGATTTGTTTGATTCTTGTTACTCGAAGGTTTTTGCAGTTCCTGATTATGAATTCGATGTCAATTTTCAAAAAAATTACAATGGCGGATTTTTATTATATAAGAATATAATTATAAATCGGAACGCAAATATATATTTAGAACCCCTAACCAGAGCTTTGAAGAATTAATTCCTTTTTGAATGAATTCACTACCAATCGAATTCAATTTTCTCTAGAATTGAATGAATTCCTTTTCTTAAGTAATTCACTGAATTCGTTCAAATGAACGCGTTCATCAAACAACAAATTCAAAGAATTAATTCAATTGCAATAGTTCTTTTTATTAAATCAAATGAATTAATTCACCGGTGAACGCGTTCAATTTTATAAATCGAACGGAAAAAAAGTGAATTAATTCCTTACTGAATTAATTCACTACTGAATTCGTTCAATTTCATTTTCGTTCAGTGAATTAAAAAAAATAAAATTACGTTCAGTGAATTAAAAAAAAAAATAATAAGTTCACTGAATTGAAAAAAAAAATAAAATAAGTTCACTGAATTGAAAAAAAAAAATAAAATAAGTTCACTGAATTGAAAAAAAATAAAAAAAGTTCCCTGAATTCAAAGCTTGTTTTCTTCCGTTCAGTAGAAGAAAACAATAACGTACAAATACAATTTTTAAATAAGCAATTTTGCAGCGTGTGCTAATAAAAATAAACAAATTAGAAACCGGATGCTGTTTATCAACCTACATGATTCAAAAATAAAGCCTTTTACTATTAAAAATGAAAACTTTACAGGTAATTCAGTAAGGAATTAATTCACTTTTTTTCCGTTCGATTTATAAAATTGAACGTGTTCACCAGTGAATTAATTCATTTGATTTAATAAAAAGAACTATTGCAATTGAATTAATTCGGAACAAAATAAATCGAACGAAAGCAAATATGAATTAATTCCATTCAATATATGGTACTTAGTGAATTAATTCATCGAATTTTTAATTCAGAATTGAAAAATTGAATTAAGGAATTAATTCTTCAAAGCTCTGCCCCTAACTCATTGCATGTGCAACACGTTTACAGACGCAAATAACGAAGTGTTAAGAACTGTGTATCACTGCTTCTTAGTGACAAATGATAATTATAAAATACCTTGAGTGTGTGTAGACGTTCTTTTGTTGGATCCACATAAAAGTGAAGAAAAATCATATCCATCCTACTATACCTGTGGACGATCAACTTGGTGTGCAGCTTTTGGTGAGAGTGCATTATGCGATGAGTAATGTTTTCAACAAAATTCCCATTGTAAATTAATATTTTTTACACAAAATTAATATTTATCGAAAAAAACACTCAAAATAAAAGAGATAGCCGTTCTTTATAAAATTGCAAACTTTGTTGTAAACGTAAACAACACCAGCTGTGGTTCTTTTCATGCAAATACTGGTTGTAAATGTTACAGTTTTAAAGCCACTGTGTAATTCTTATAGTGTTGCTATTTGAGCGGTTTTTTAGTAACTAAACTAAAAGCAATACACTAAAAGAAAAAACTTGAGTAAACTATTTAAAAAGTATACCATGCAACTCAAATAATACTAACAAACGGTTTTTGGCAGACACTTCTCCAGAACAACAAACTGAATATGCTCCAAAGAGTCAAAAAGTGGGTGATCTTGATGTTAGTGATTTAAAATCGATAATTAGAGAAGGTAATAAAGAAGTTTTGGAAAAATTATCAACACTTTCTTGTGATGTGGATGCACTAAAACAGCAAAACATGTGGTTGAAAGAGCAAGTTGAATGTCTTCAAGCGGATAAAGAGGCAGACAGGAAGCAAATTGTACTATTGGAGGAACAGATAAAGAGTAGAAATTTATTATTTAAGGGTCTGGAAGCGAAAAGTACCGTATTCGAAGAGGTTGGAAAAGTATGTACTGAAAAATTATAACTGCCAACAACTTCTATAGTAAAATCTACCCGGAAACTTTCTGAATGTGATGGTAAGATGACGGTGCTAGCTGAGTTTGACTCAAGTCAAAGTGTACAAAAAGTTTTATAAAAAGCAAAGAAGCTTGCTGGAAGTAAAATATATATCGAGAAGGATTTAAATTTGGAAAGGCAACGAGACGTAAAAGTTATGCTTCAACTTAAAAAAGAAATTAAAGCTTTGAGTACAATTTATCGTATTGCGCTTGTAGATGATAAACTGATTATTGCTAAAAATTGGTTTCAATGGAATAATGATAAACAACTTGTATGCGGCCAACAAGATGCGAAAAATATCTTAAGTACTTTAAATAAAAATTGTTATTCAGAATTTAATTTATATTATAATTCATTGTTTGAAAAGTGTATGTCAAAAAACCAAAAATATTAGAAAATTCAAATATTTAACTAAATATAATAGCTTATAATATACATGGGCTGTTTCCGGAATTTTTTGAGTATGTTTGTAATTGTGATATATTTACCCTGTGTGAAACGCATATAGACCCTACGGGAAATTTTAACAAACTGTCACCGAACTGGCCCCTTTACATGAAATAGATTGTTCACTTTTACATGGCGTTGTCATAGGAGGGGGAAATTGTCCCCTTGTGACATGTCACAAGACAAATCCAAGGACAGGTTACTGAACTCTCATAAAAAACAAAGTTCAAGGACCTGTCCTGGGATTTGTCTTGTGCCATGTCACAAGGGGTCAATTTCCCCTTCCTATGACAACGCCATGTAAAAGTGACCAGTCTGTTTCGTGTAAAGGGGCCAGTTCGGTGACAGTTTGTTAAAATTTCCCGTAGGGGAGGAACAAAATGTTGACAAGTGGAGAAAATATTTTAAAAATTTTGATTTGTTTTGGAAACCAGCAACTTGATCGAGTTCTCGTGGAAGAGCAATCGCAGCGCTGTTTATGGCGTAAATATAAATCTAAAGGAAATTGGCTTAAAGCATTCTTTTTATAACGAGAATGGTACTGTGGTTATTCGAATTCAATTAAACGGAAAAAAGTTCAGTTTAATACCAATATATATAAAATAATGGAAAAAGTAACCAGTTATGAGTATATATATATTATATGTTTTAAAATAATGCAGAAAATAAGTCTGTGTCATTACTTTCAGTCCAAAAAATAATGATATGTCATTACCGTTTCTACCCTGGGTGGTTTAGTTAAACTGAAAACAAATTTTATAAGCCATTCCCAAATTTACCAATAAAAATTCCTCGGAAAAATATTTTTATTTAAAATGGTGATCTCTGTTCAAATAAGTAATATATACAACATTTCAACATCAGTATTTCAGTTCCGAATAACTCCAAAAAGCTCGGCATTAAAATTAAAAAATTTTTCAATTTCAGTTACTATTCCTTTATTTAAATTGTATTTTTTTAATTTTATTTATTTTTAAAATAATGCATCAGATGCTTTTTAAAATTATTTTGTATTTAATTTAAACCGCAAACATGAAAATAGTTTCGGCAAAAGTTTACGTTTAGGGGCACACCACAAAAGGAAAAAAAATATGACCCCCTCTGGAATTAAAAAAGAAATATTTTTTTCTATATGGTGTTAAGGGGTCAGGGCCCCCGGGACCCGCTAGGTCCGAAAAACCGAAACACGCCCAAAATGGCACGTGTGACGACTCAAATTAAAGAAAATTTTCTCACGATTCCAAATATGCATTTTGTTTTAAGATCCGGAAAATAGAATTCGATCTAGGTGAATTTTTGTCATTTAAGGTGTTAAAAAATACTATTTTGTATTTGCTATCGTTGGTACATAGTAGGGATACCGGTCCCTAAAATCCCGGGATTTGTAAATCCCGAAAAAAAAAATTATTCTTGAAAAAATCCCGGGATTTTCGATTTCATTATTTGGCATATTTTATCACTTTTTGTATTTCTTTTTATTGTTATATTCGACCTAAATCACTTAAAAATCTAAGGTCATATGCATAATCACTTTTAAAATTTATAAATGACTTATAAAACAAAATTCTCATACAAAATTCGTTTTATAAATGTGTTATAAGGCTTTCAAATTATTAGGCATATGCACTCTAATATCTTATTAAATTTTATTAAAAAACAATACAAAAAAAACACAGGCCGACAAAATTCGATGAAATGTCGTAACTTTTCCGATATTTAAAAAATTCATTGGATTTGTTTGATTCTTGTTACTCGAAGGTTTTTGCAGTTCCTGATTATGAATTCGATGTCAATTTTCAAAAAAATTACAATGGCGGATTTTTATTATATAATGTGCTAATTCATAAACAAAATTTATTTGGTATTTGAAGCTTGCTATAGTTAAAGTACATATTTCGCTTAATAAAGAGTTATTAGAAATCTTGATTCATAATCGTATTTTAACTATAAATTAATTTTTCGATTTGGTACTGGCAACACTATTGTTTATTTTCTCTCTTCTCCCAAATAAGTCGTAAGTGATTTACAAATTTAGTAAACGATTGACTCGGTAATCGGAAGTGAAAACTTTATTTGCTTAAATTAGAGAACTAATGATGTGCTAAGATAAATTTAAAAGCCATTAAAAATATTTTTTTTTTTATTTATAAAGCAAATCAATGGAAATGTCTGTAAAAAAGTAATTTTATAGAACATATTATTCAAAGCATACAAAAGTAATCGAATTTCGAATAATGTTTTGACAGTCTACACATCACTATTGTTTTGTTTTTCTTTTTAATTTTATTTTTACATTTTTTTTGTAAATTTTTTCGAAAAAGGTCATTGACTACGCAATTGTTGTAGTTTTTTTCAGTTGGATGGATGCAAGTTGTTGGAAGCCACACATTCTAGGGATGGATGCAAGTTGTTGGAAGCCACACATTCTAGGGATGGGATGGCTTTAATAAATCATTTCATGCCTGAAAATGAAATAATTAGCAATTAAATGGTGGCTTCCTCACTCCAAACTTTATAAAAGGTTTAAAGTTAGTGAGTACCAACTATAAACCTTTATTATTTTCTTCATTATTAAGCAAATATGAATACTGTTTTTCACAAATTAGCTTAAAATCCTGCAATAAGACTGTTGTAAAAGTTTATGAATTAGACCATAAGAATATAATTATAAATCGGAACGCAAATATATATTTAGAACCCCTAACCAGAGCTTTGAAGAATTAATTCCTTTTTGAATGAATTCACTACCAATCGAATTCAATTTTCTCTAGAATTGAATGAATTCCTTTTCTTAAGTAATTCACTGAATTCGTTCAAATGAACGCGTTCATCAAACAACAAATTCAAAGAATTAATTCAATTGCAATAGTTCTTTTTATTAAATCAAATGAATTAATTCACCGGTGAACGCGTTCAATTTTATAAATCGAACGGAAAAAAAGTGAATTAATTCCTTACTGAATTAATTCACTACTGAATTCGTTCAATTTCGTTCAGTGAATTAAAAAAAATAAAATTACGTTCAGTGAAATAAAAAAAAAAAATAATAAGTTCACTGAATTGAAAAAAAAAATAAAATAAGTTCACTGAATTGAAAAAAAAAATAAAATAAGTTCACTGAATTGAAAAAAAATAAAAAAAGTTCCCTGAATTCAAAGCTTGTTTTCTTCCGTTCAGTAGAAGAAAACAATAACGTACAAATACAATTTTTAAATAAGCAATTTTGCAGCGTGTGCTAGTAAAAATAAACAAATTAGAAACCGGATACTGTTTATCAACCTACATGATTCAAAAATAAAGCCTTTTACTATTAAAAATGAAAACTTTACAGGTAATTCAGTAAGGAATTAATTCACTTTTTTTCCGTTCGATTTATAAAATTGAACGTGTTCACCAGTGAATTAATTCATTTGATTTAATAAAAAGAACTATTGCAATTGAATTAATTCGGAACAAAATAAATCGAACGAAAGCAAATATGAATTAATTCCATTCAATATATGGTACTTAGTGAATTAATTCATCGAATTTTTAATTCAGAATTGAAAAATTGAATTAAGGAATTAATTCTTCAAAGCTCTGCCCCTAACTCATTGCATGTGCAACACGTTTACAGACGCAAATAACGAAGTGTTAAGAACTGTGTATCACTGCTTCTTAGTGACAAATGATAATTATAAAATACCTTGAGTGTGTGTAGACGTTCTTTTGTTGGATCCACATAAAAGTGAAGAAAAATCATATTCATCGACTTAATAATCCATCCTACTATACCTGTGGACGATCAACTTGGTGTGCAGCTTTTGGTGAGAGTGCATTATGCGATGAGTAATGTTTTCAACAAAATTCCCATTTTAAATTAATATTTTTTACACAAAATTAATATTTATCGAAAAAAACACTCAAAATAAAAGAGATAGCCGTTCTTTATAAAATTGCAAACTTTGTTGTAAAAGTAAACAACACCAGCTGTGGTTCTTTTCATGCAAATACTGGTTGTAAATGTTACAGTTTGAAAGCCACTGTGTAATTCTTATAGTGTTGCTATTTGAGCGGTTTTTTAGTAACTAAACTAAAAGCAATACACTAAAAGAAAAAACTTGAGTAAACTATTTAAAAAGTATACCATGCAACTCAAATAATACTAACAAACGGTTTTTGGCAGACACTTCTCCAGAACAACAAACTGAATATGCTCCAAAGAGTCAAAAAGTGGGTGATCTTGATGTTAGTGATTTAAAATCGATAATTAGAGAAGGTAATAAAGAAGTTTTGGAAAAATTATCAACACTTTCTTGTGATGTGGATGCACTAAAACAGCAAAACATGTGGTTGAAAGAGCAAGTTGAATGTCTTCAAGCGGATAAAGAGGCAGACAGGAAGCAAATTGTACTATTGGAGGAACAGATAAAGAGTAGAAATTTATTATTTAAGGGTCTGGAAGCGAAAAGTACCGTATTCGAAGAGGTTGGAAAAGTATGTACTGAAAAATTATAACTGCCAACAGCTTCTATAGTAAAATCTACCCGGAAACTTTCTGAATGTGATGGTAAGATGACGGTGCTAGCTGAGTTTGACTCAAGTCAAAGTGTACAAAAAGTTTTATAAAAAGCAAAGAAGCTTGCTGGAAGTAAAATATATATCGAGAAGGATTTAAATTTGGAAAGGCAACGAGACGTAAAAGTTATGCTTCAACTTAAAAAAGAAATTAAAGCTTTGAGTACAATTCATCGTATTGCGCTTGTAGATGATAAACTGATTATTGCTAAAAATTGGTTTCGATGGAATAAGGATAAACAACTTGTATGCGGCCAACAAGATGCGAAAAATATCTTAAGTACTTTAAATAAAAATTGTTATTCAGAATTTAATTTATATTATAATTCATTGTTTGAAAAGTGTATGTCAAAAAACCAAAAATATTAGAAAATTCAAATATTTAACTAAATATAATAGCTTATAATATACATGGGCTGTTTCCGGAATTTTTTGAGTATGTTTGTAATTGTGATATATTTACCCTGTGTGAAACGCATATAGACCCTACGGGAAATTTTAACAAACTGTCACCGAACTGGCCCCTTTAAATTTAAATTGTCCCCTTGTGACATGTCACAAGACAAATCCAAGGACAGGTTACTGAACTCTCATAAAAAACAAAGTTCAAGGACCTGTCCTGGGATTTGTCTTGTGCCATGTCACAAGGGGTCAATTTCCCCTTCCTACGACAACGCCATGTAAAAGTGACCAGTCTGTTTCGTGTAAAGGGGCCAGTTCGGTGACAGTTTGTTAAAATTTCCCGTAGGGGAGGAACAAAATGTTGACAAGTGGAGAAAATATTTTAAAAATTTTGATTTGTTTTGGAAACCAGCAACTAGATCGAGTTCTCGTGGAAGAGCAATCGCAGCGCTGTTTATGGCGTAAATATAAATCTAAAGGAAATTGGCTTAAAGCATTCTTTTTATAACGAGAATGGTACTGTGGTTATTCGAATTCATTTAAACGGAAAAAAGTTCAGTTTAATACCAATATATATAAAATAATGGAAAAAGTAACCAGTTATGAGTATATATATATTATATGTTTTAAAATAATGCAGAAAATAAGTCTGTGTCATTACTTTCAGTCCAAAAAATAATGATATGTCATTACCGTTTCTACCCTGGGTGGTTTAGTTAAACTGAAAACAAATTTTATAAGCCATTCCCAAATTTACTAATAAAAATTCCTCGGAAAAATATTTTTATTTAAAATGGTGATCTCTGTTCAAATAAGTAATATATACAACATTTCAACATCAGTATTTCAGTTCCGAATAACTCCAAAAAGCTCGGCATTAAAATTAAAAATTTTTCAATTTCAGTTACTATTCCTTTATTTAAATTGTATTTTTTTAATTTTATTTATTTTTTAAATAATGCATCAGATGCTTTTTAAAAATTAGAAACCGGATGCTGTTTATCAACCTACATGATTCAAAAATAAAGCCTTTTACTATTAAAAATAAAAACTTTACAGGTATAGATAAATTTGGAAAAAATATAACTATTAATTTTTCAAACCAGTTATATAGTTATATTTTTTTCCAAATGTATCTATATCTGTAAAGTTTTTATTTTTAATAGTAAAAGGCTTTATTTTTGAATCATGTAGGTTGATAAACAGCATCCGGTTTCTAATTTGCTTATTTTTACTAGCACACGCTGTAAAATTGCTTATTTAAAAATTTTATTTGTACATTATTGTTTTCTTCTACTGAACGGCAGAAAACAGGCTTTGAATTGAGTGAACTTATTTTATTTTTTTTCAATTCAGTGAACTTATTTTATTTTTTTTTCAATTCAGTGAACTTATTATTTTTTTTTTAATTCACTGAACGTAATTCTATTTTTTCTTAATTCACTGAACGTAATTTTATTTTTTTTTTTAATTCACTGAACGAAAATGAAATTGAACGAATTCAGTAGTGTAGTAGTAAGGAATTAATTCACTTTTTTTCCGTTCGATTTATAAAATTGAACGTGTTCACCAGTGAATTAATTCATTTGATTTAATAAAAAGAACTATTGCAATTGAATTAATTCGGAACAAAATAAATCGAACGAAAGCAAATATGAATTAATTCCATTCAATATATGGTACTTAGTGAATTAATTCATCGAATTTTTAATTCAGAATTGAAAAATTGAATTAAGGAATTAATTCTTCAAAGCTCTGTCCCTAACCCATTGCATGTGCAACACGTTTACAGACGCAAATAACGAAGTGTTAAGAACTGTGTAACACTGCTTCTTAGTGACAAATGATAATTATAAAATACCTTGAGTGTGTGTAGACGTTCTTTTGTTGGATCCACATAAAAGTGAAGAAAAATCATATTCATCGACTTAATAATCCATCCTACTATACCTGTGGACGATCAACTTGGTGTGCAGCTTTTGGTGAGAGTGCATTATGCGATGAGTAATGTTTTCAACAAAATTCCCATTTTAAATTAATATTTTTTACACAAAATTAATATTTATCGAAAAAAACACTCAAAATAAAAGAGATAGCCGTTCTTTATAGAATTGGAAACTTTGTTGTAAACGTAAACAACACCAGCTGTGGTTCTTTTCATGCAAATTCTGGTTGTAAATGTTACAGTTTTGAAGCCACTGTGTAATTCTTATAGTGTTGCTATTTGAGCGGTTTTTTAGTAACTAAACTAAAAGCAATACACTAAAAGAAAAAACTTGAGTAAACTATTTAAAAAGTATACCATGCAACTCAAATAATACTAACAAACGGTTTTTGGCAGACACTTCTCCAGAACAACAAACTGAATATGCTCCAAAGAGTCAAAAAGTGGGTGATCTTGATGTTAGTGATTTAAAATCGATAATTAGAGAAGGTAATAAAGAAGTTTTGGAAAAATTATCAACACTTTCTTGTGATGTGGATGCACTAAAACAGCAAAACATGTGGTTGAAAGAGCAAGTTGAATGTCTTCAAGCGGATAAAGAGGCAGACAGGAAGCAAATTGTACTATTGGAGGAACAGATAAAGAGTAGAAATTTATTATTTAAGGGTCTGGAAGCGAAAAGTACCGTATTCGAAGAGGTTGGAAAAGTATGTACTGAAAAATTATAACTGCCAACAGCTTCTATTAGGGTTTGGGATTTCCCGGACTTTTTTATTTCCCGGGAAACGGGAATGAAAAAATTTGATTCCCGGGATTCCCGGGAAATATTTTTGATCAAAAGTGTTAATGAAAACCACCTATATAAGTAATTTTTGTTAAAAAAAAACACTATTTCAGCACAAATTCAGTCTGTGTATTGAGAATTCAAAGTAAAAATATCAGAATGTTGAACATTTGATTTCACATAAATTACTCTAAGCACTGCCAAATGAATTGCATGATTCCAGCAGAAAGCACCCACTACTGGACTGTCGGAAACAAACCGTTTCATCACACTTGACCCATTAGATATGGTGGCCACAATGTTATTTTCCAAAGACAAATAAAACTCTTCTAGTCTTATTTCTACAATTTTTCTTATTTCATCAGTATTACATTTTCCTGATATATAAACCAACCCCAGGTTATAAAATTAATTATTTCCGTTTATACATATGTTCAAATAACTCTTTTGTGATATTCTTGTCCATTCATCTAAGATTATAGTAAATCTCCTATTGTTAGAAATATTGCTCGATATTTCTTTTATCATGATATCTTTTACATGAATGTAGTAATTTAATATAATGTTCTTTACATCGGTTTCATTTTTTTGCAATGCCAGGTTTTTATTATAAAAACTTTCTCGAATAAACGAAGATCTAGTTATGGTGCGGATTGACTGCGGCTAATTTGGATACCATTTCAGGAAATGTTTGCCCTACCATAAAACATTTAATGCCTATTCAGCTTACACTTTTTTCTTCGGGTACTTTGCTAATTTTAGCTGAAACGGTATTCTTGTTGTTCTTCAAGAGAAGTTGCATGACAATCAATTTTTTTTTTTTTTTTTTTTGTGAACCAAATTTAGATGTCGCATAACCAAATTTAGATACCACCGTTAACCATTAGTCTTTTTCTTTTCATATTTATTAATGAACACGTTACTTATAAAATTATTGACCCATAATATAAAGGCGTATTTTAAATTTAAAGTCGACTTTATTTTTAATCAAACGGTTTTGTTCATTTTGTGTATGAAAACCTTACAAAAATATTTATATTTTCAAATATTTTGATTGGTTGAAAATAAATTAACCAATCAGAATGCTCCAAAAATAAACCAAATCAAGGTATACTGCCACCCAATATTTTAACTAAAGTCGACTTTACCTAAATTATACATTTGAAAAATTTAGATAGTAAGGGCGATTATTTGTAAGGAACAAAGCTTTTTTCATATTTCTTTTAAACATTTTACCAAGTTTTTAGGTTTTACTACTTAAATTTTGAATAAGTTATGGGAAAAATCTTTATTAGTTGAAATGCTCCTTATTACTTGGCAAAGATTTTATTTGTGTGTCAAATAAATGTATTCCCTTTTAAAAGATTTTAACAATGACATTTTTTTTTTTGGTATTTAAAATGTTTTTTATGACTAAAACTAAAAAATCCTATTCGAAACAGAAACAATTTAAAAAATTTAATATTTTTAAAATTTCCCGTTTTCCCGGGAAAAATATATTATTTTCCCGGGAATTCCCGGCAAACTTTTCCCGGGATTTCACGGGAATTCCCGCCCGGGAATTCCCGATCCCCAAACCCTAGCTTCTATAGTAAAATCTACCCGGAAACTTTCTGAATGTGATGGTAAGATGACGGTGCTAGCTGAGTTTGACTCAAGTCAAAGTGTACAAAAAGATTTATAAAAAGCAAAGAAGCTTGCTGGAAGTAAAATATATATCGAGAAGGATTTAAATTTGGAAAGGCAACGAGACGTAAAAGTTATGCTTCAACTTAAAAAAGAAATTAAAGCTTTGAGTACAATTCATCGTATTGCGCTTGTAGATGATAAACTGATTATTGCTAAAAATTGGTTTCAATGGAATAATGATAAACAACTTGTATGCGGCCAACAAGATGCGAAAAATATCTTAAGTACTTTAAATAAAAATTGTTATTCAGAATTTAATTTATATTATAATTCATTGTTTGAAAAGTGTATGTCAAAAAACCAAAAATATTAGAAAATTCAAATATTTAACTAAATATAATAGCTTATAATATACATGGGCTGTTTCCGGAATTTTTTGAGTATGTTTGTAATTGTGATATATTTACCCTGTGTGAAACGCATATAGACCCTACGGGAAATTTTAACAAACTGTCACCGAACTGGCCCCTTTACATGAAATAGATTGTTCACTTTTACATGGCGTTGTCATAGGAGGGGGAAATTGTCCCCTTGTGACATGTCACAAGACAAATCCAAGGACAGGTTACTGAACTCTCATAAAAAACAAAGTTCAAGGACCTGTCCTGGGATTTGTCTTGTGCCATGTCACAAGGGGTCAATTTCCCCTTCCTATGACAACGCCATGTAAAAGTGACCAGTCTGTTTCGTGTAAAGGGGCCAGTTCGGTGACAGTTTGTTAAAATTTCCCGTAGGGGAGGAACAAAATGTTGACAAGTGGAGAAAATATTTTAAAAATTTTGATTTGTTTTGGAAACCAGCAACTTGATCGAGTTCTCGTGGAAGAGCAATCGCAGCGCTGTTTATGGCGTAAATATAAATCTAAAGGAAATTGGCTTAAAGCATTCTTTTTATAACGAGAATGGTACTGTGGTTATTCGAATTCAATTAAACGGAAAAAAGTTCAGTTTAATACCAATATATATAAAATAATGGAAAAAGTAACCAGTTATGAGTATATATATATTATATGTTTTAAAATAATGCAGAAAATAAGTCTGTGTCATTACTTTCAGTCCAAAAAATAATGATATGTCATTACCGTTTCTACCCTGGTTGGTTTAGTTAAACTGAAAACAAATTTTATAAGCCATTCCCAAATTTACCAATAAAAATTCCTCGGAAAAATATTTTTATTTAAAATGGTGATCTCTGTTCAAATAAGTAATATATACAACATTTCAACATCAGTATTTCAGTTCCGAATAACTCCAAAAAGCTCGGCATTAAAATTAAAAAATTTTTCAATTTCAGTTACTATTCCTTTATTTAAATTGTATTTTTTTAATTTTATTTATTTTTAAAATAATGCATCAGATGCTTTTTAAAATTATTTTGTATTTAATTTAAACCGCAAACATGAAAATAGTTTCGGCAAAAGTTTACGTTTAGGGGCACACCACAAAAGGAAAAAAAATATGACCCCCTCTGGAATTAAAAAAGAAATATTTTTTTCTATATGGTGTTAAGGGGTCAGGGCCCCCGGGACCCGCTAGGTCCGAAAAACCGAAACACGCCCAAAATGGCACGTGTGACGACTCAAATTAAAGAAAATTTTCTCACGATTCCAAATATGCATTTTGTTTTAAGATCCGGAAAATAGAATTCGATCTAGGTGAATTTTTGTCATTTAAGGTGTTAAAAAATACTATTTTGTATTTGCTATCGTTGGTACATAGTAGGCATACCGGTCCCTAAAATCCCGGGATTTGTAAATCCCGAAAAAAAAATTATTCTTGAAAAAATCCCGGGATTTTCGATTTCATTATTTGGCATATTTTATCACTTTTTGTATTTCTTTTTATTGTTATATTCGACCTAAATCACTTAAAAATCTAAGGTCATATGCATAATCACTTTTAAAATTTATAAATGACTTATAAAACAAAATTTTCATACAAAATTCGTTTTATAAATGTGTTATAAGGCTTTCAAATTATTATGCATATGCACTCTAATATCTTATTAAATTTTATTAAAAAACAATACAAAAAAAACACAGGCTGACAAAATTCGATGAAATGTAACTTTTCCGATATTTAAAAAATTGATTGGATTTGTTTGATTCTTGTTACTCGAAGGTTTTTGCAGTTCCTGATTATGAATTCGATGTCAATTTTCAAAAAAATTACAATGGCGGATTTTTATTATATAAGAATATAATTATAAATCGGAACGCAAATATATATTTAGAACCCCTAACCAGAGCTTTGAAGAATTAATTCCTTTTTGAATGAATTCACTACCAATCGAATTCAATTTTCTCTAGAATTGAATGAATTCCTTTTCTTAAGTAATTCACTGAATTCGTTCAAATGAACGCGTTCATCAAACAACAAATTCAAAGAATTAATTCAATTGCAATAGTTCTTTTTATTAAATAAAATGAATTAATTCACCGGTGAACGCGTTCAATTTTATAAATCGAACGAAAAAAAAAGTGAATTAATTCCTTACTGAATTAATTCACTACTGAATTCGTTCAATTTCATTTTCGTTCAGTGAATTAAAAAAAATAAAATTACGTTCAGTGAATTAAAAAAAAATAATAATAAGTTCACGGAATTGAAAAAAAAATAAAATAAGTTCACTGAATTGAAAAAAAATAAAAAAAGTTCCCTGAATTCAAAGCTTGTTTTCTGCCGTTCAGTAGAAGAAAACAATAACGTACAAATACAATTTTTAAATAAGCAATTTTGCAGCGTGTGCTAGTAAAAATAAACAAATTAGAAACCGGATGCTGTTTATCAACCTACATGATTCAAAAATAAAGCCTTTTACTATTAAAAATAAAAACTTTACAGGTATAGATAAATTTGGAAAAAAATATAACTATTAATTTTTCAAACCAGTTATATAGTTATATTTTTTTCCAAACGTATCTATATCTGTAAAGTTTTTATTTTTAATAGTAAAAGGCTTTATTTTTGAATCATGTAGGTTGATAAACAGCATCCGGTTTCTAATTCGCTTATTTTTACTAGCACACGCTGTAAAATTGCTTATTTAAAAATTTTATTTGTACATTATTGTTTTCTTCTACTGAACGGCAGAAAACAGGCTTTGAATTGAGTGAACTTATTTTATTTTTTTTCAATTCAGTGAACTTATTTTATTTTTTTTTCAATTCAGTGAACTTATTATTTTTTTTTTAATTCAATGAACGTAATTCTATTTTTTCTTAATTCACTGAACGTAATTTTATTTTTTTTTAATTCACTGAACGAAAATGAAATTGAACGAATTCAGTAGTGAATTAATTCAGTAAGGAATTAATTCACTTTTTTTCCGTTCGATTTATAAAATTGAACGTGTTCACCAGTGAATTAATTCATTTGATTTAATAAAAAGAACTATTGCAATTGAATTAATTCGGAACAAAATAAATCGAACGAAAGCAAATATGAATTAATTCCATTCAATATATGGTACTTAGTGAATTAATTCATCGAATTTTTAATTCAGAATTGAAAAATTGAATTAAGGAATTAATTCTTCAAAGCTCTGCCCCTAACCCATTGCATGTGCAACACGTTTACAGACGCAAATAACGAAGTGTTAAGAACTGTGTAACACTGCTTCTTAGTGACAAATGATAATTATAAAATACCTTGAGTGTGTGTAGACGTTCTTTTGTTGGATCCACATAAAAGTGAAGAAAAATCATATTCATCGACTTAATAATCCATCCTACTATACCCCTGGACGATCAACTTGGTGTGCAGCTTTTGGTGAGAGTGCATTATGCGATGAGTAATGTTTTCAACAAAATTCCCATTTTAAATTAATATTTTTTACACAAAATTAATATTTATCGAAAAAAACACTCAAAATAAAAGAGATATCCGTTCTTTATAAAATTGCAAACTTTGTTGTAAACGTAAACAACACCAGCTGTGGTTCTTTTCATGCAAATACTGGTTGTAAATGTTACAGTTTTAAAGCCACTGTGTAATTCTTATAGTGTTGCTATTTGAGCGGTTTTTTTGTAACTAAACTAAAAGCAATACACTAAAAGAAAAAACTTGAGTAAACTATTTAAAAAGTATACCATGCAAACTCAAATAATACTAACAAACGGTTTTTGGCAGACACTTCTCCAGAACAACAAACTGAATATGCTCCAAAGAGTCAAAAAGTGGGTGATCTTGATGTTAGTGATTTAAAATCGATAATTAGAGAAGGTAATAAAGAAGTTTTGGAAAAATTATCAACACTTTCTTGTGATGTGGATGCACTAAAACAGCAAAACATGTGGTTGAAAGAGCAAGTTGAATGTCTTCAAGCGGATAAAGAAGCAGACAGGAAGCAAATTGTACTATTGGAGGAACAGATAAAGAGTAGAAATTTATTATTTAAGGGTCTAGAAGCGAAAAGTACCGTATTCGAAGAGGTTGGAAAAGTATGTACTGAAAAATTATAACTGCCAACAGCTTCTATAGTAAAATCTACCCGGAAACTTTCTGAATGTGATGGTAAGATGACGGTGCTAGCTGAGTTTGACTCAAGTCAAAGTGTACAAAAAGTTTTATAAAAAGCAAAGAAGCTTGCTGGAAGTAAAATATATATCGAGAAGGATTTAAATTTGGAAAGGCAACGAGACGTAAAAGTTATGCTTCAACTTAAAAAAGAAATTAAAGCTTTGAGTACAATTCATCGTATTGCGCTTGTAGATGATAAACTGATTATTGCTAAAAATTGGTTTCGATGGAATAAGGATAAACAACTTGTATGCGGCCAACAAGATGCGAAAAATATCTTAAGTATTTTAAATAAAAATTGTTATTCAGAATTTAATTTATATTATAATTCATTGTTTGAAAAGTGAATGTCAAAAAACCAAAAATATTAGAAAATTCAAATATTTAACTAAATATAATAGCTTATAATATACATGGGCTGTTTCCGGAATTTTTTGAGTATGTTTGTAATTGTGATATATTTACCCTGTGTGAAACGCATATAGACCCTACGGGAAATTTTAACAAACTGTCACCGAACTGGCCCCTTTACATGAAATAGATTGTTCACTTTTACATGGCGTTGTCATAGGAGGGGGAAATTGTCCCCTTGTGACATGTCACAAGACAAATCCAAGGACAGGTTACTGAACTCTCATAAAAAACAAAGTTCAAGGACCTGTCCTGGGATTTGTCTTGTGCCATGTCACAAGGGGTCAATTTCCCCTTCCTATGACAACGCCATGTAAAAGTGACCAGTCTGTTTCGTGTAAAGGGGCCAGTTCGGTGACAGTTTGTTAAAATTTCCCGTAGGGGAGGAACAAAATGTTGACAAGTGGAGAAAATATTTTAAAAATTTTGATTTGTTTTGGAAACCAGCAACTTGATCGAGTTCTCGTGGAAGAGCAATCGCAGCGCTGTTTATGGCGTAAATATAAATCTAAAGGAAATTGGCTTAAAGCATTCTTTTTATAACGAGAATGGTACTGTGGTTATTCGAATTCAATTAAACGGAAAAAAGTTCAGTTTAATACCAATATATATAAAATAATGGAAAAAGTAACCAGTTATGAGTATATATATATTATATGTTTTAAAATAATGCAGAAAATAAGTCTGTGTCATTACTTTCAGTCCAAAAAATAATGATATGTCATTACCGTTTCTACCCTGGGTGGTTTAGTTAAACTGAAAACAAATTTTATAAGCCATTCCCAAATTTACCAATAAAAATTCCTCGGAAAAATATTTTTATTTAAAATGGTGATCTCTGTTCAAATAAGTAATATATACAACATTTCAACATCAGTATTTCAGTTCCGAATAACTCCAAAAAGCTCGGCATTAAAATTAAAAAATTTTTCAATTTCAGTTACTATTCCTTTATTTAAATTGTATTTTTTTAATTTTATTTATTTTTAAAATAATGCATCAGATGCTTTTTAAAATTATTTTGTATTTAATTTAAACCGCAAACATGAAAATAGTTTCGGCAAAAGTTTACGTTTAGGGGCACACCACAAAAGGAAAAAAATATGACCCCCTCTGGAATTAAAAAAGAAATATTTTTTTCTATATGGTGTTAAGGGGTCAGGGCCCCCGGGACCCGCTAGGTCCGAAAAACCGAAACACGCCCAAAATGGCACGTGTGACGACTCAAATTAAAGAAAATTTTCTCACGATTCCAAATATGCATTTTGTTTTAAGATCCGGAAAATAGAATTCGATCTAGGTGAATTTTTGTCATTTAAGGTGTTAAAAAATACTATTTTGTATTTGCTATCGTTGGTACATAGTAGGGATACCGGTCCCTAAAATCCCGGGATTTGTAAATCCCGAAAAAAAAATTATTCTTGAAAAAATCCCGGGATTTTCGATTTCATTATTTGGCATATTTTATCACTTTTTGTATTTCTTTTTATTGTTATATTCGACCTAAATCACTTAAAAATCTAAGGTCATATGCATAATCACTTTTAAAATTTATAAATGACTTATAAAACAAAATTCTCATACAAAATTCGTTTCATAAATGTGTTATAAGGCTTTCAAATTATTAGGCATATGCACTCTAATATCTTATTAAATTTTATTAAAAAACAATACAAAAAAAAACAGGCCGACAAAATTCGATGAAATGTCGTAACTTTTCCGATATTTAAAAAATTGATTGGATTTGCTTGATTCTTGTTACTCGAAGGTTTTTGCAGTTCCTGATTATGAATTCGATGTCAATTTTCAAAAAAATTACAATGGCGGATTTTTATTATATAAGAATATAATTATAAATCGGAACGCAAATATATATTTAGAACCCCTAACCAGAGCTTTGAAGAATTAATTCCTTTTTGAATGAATTCACTACCAATCGAATTCAATTTTCTCTAGAATTGAATGAATTCCTTTTCTTAAGTAATTCACTGAATTCGTTCAAATGAACGCGTTCATCAAACAACAAATTCAAAGAATTAATTCAATTGCAATAGTTCTTTTTATTAAATCAAATGAATTAATTCACCGGTGAACGCGTTCAATTTTATAAATCGAACGGGAAAAAAGTGAATTAATTCCTTACTGAATTAATTCTCTACTGAATTCGTTCAATTTCATTTTCGGTCAGTGAATTAAAAAAAATAAAATTACGTTCAGTGAATTAAAAAAAAAAAATAATAAGTTCACTGAATTGAAAAAAAAAATAAAATAAGTTCACTGAATTGAAAAAAAAAATAAAATAAGTTCACTGAATTGAAAAAAAATAAAAAAAGTTCCCTGAATTCAAAGCTTGTTTTCTTCCGTTCAGTAGAAGAAAACAATAACGTACAAATACAATTTTTAAATAAGCAATTTTGCAGCGTGTGCTAGTAAAAATAAACAAATTAGAAACCGGATACTGTTTATCAACCTACATGATTCAAAAATAAAGCCTTTTACTATTAAAAATGAAAACTTTACAGGTAATTCAGTAAGGAATTAATTCACTTTTTTTCCGTTCGATTTATAAAATTGAACGTGTTCACCAGTGAATTAATTCATTTGATTTAATAAAAAGAACTATTGCAATTGAATTAATTCGGAACAAAATAAATCGAACGAAAGCAAATATGAATTAATTCCATTCAATATATGGTACTTAGTGAATTAATTCATCGAATTTTTAATTCAGAATTGAAAAATTGAATTAAGGAATTAATTCTTCAAAGCTCTGCCCCTAACTCATTGCATGTGCAACACGTTTACAGACGCAAATAACGAAGTGTTAAGAACTGTGTATCACTGCTTCTTAGTGACAAATGATAATTATAAAATACCTTGAGTGTGTGTAGACGTTCTTTTGTTGGATCCACATAAAAGTGAAGAAAAATCATATTCATCGACTTAATAATCCATCCTACTATACCTGTGGACGATCAACTTGGTGTGCAGCTTTTGGTGAGAGTGCATTATGCGATGAGTAATGTTTTCAACAAAATTCCCATTTTAAATTAATATTTTTTACACAAAATTAATATTTATCGAAAAAAACACTCAAAATAAAAGAGATAGCCGTTCTTTATAAAATTGCAAACTTTGTTGTAAACGTAAACAACACCAGCTGTGGTTCTTTTCATGCAAATACTGGTTGTTAATGTTACAGTTTTAAAGCCACTGTGTAATTCTTATAGTGTTGCTATTTGAGCGGTTTTTTAGTAACTAAACTAAAAGCAATACACTAAAAGAAAAAACTTGAGTAAACTATTTAAAAAGTATACCATGCAACTCAAATAATACTAACAAACGGTTTTTGGCAGACACTTCTCCAGAACAACAAACTGAATATGCTCCAAAGAGTCAAAAAGTGGGTGATCTTGATGTTAGTGATTTAAAATCGATAATTAGAGAAGGTAATAAAGAAGTTTTGGAAAAATTATCAACACTTTCTTGTGATGTGGATGCACTAAAACAGCAAAACATGTGGTTGAAAGAGCAAGTTGAATGTCTTCAAGCGGATAAAGAGGCAGACAGGAAGCAAATTGTACTATTGGAGGAACAGATAAAGAGTAGAAATTTATTATTTAAGGGTCTGGAAGCGAAAAGTACCGTATTCGAAGAGGTTGGAAAAGTATGTACTGAAAAATTATAACTGCCAACAGCTTCTATTAGGGTTTGGGATTTCCCGGACTTTTTTATTTCCCGGGAAACGGGAATGAAAAAATTTGATTCCCGGGATTCCCGGGAATCCCGGGAAATATTTTTGATCAAAAGTGTTAATGAAAACCACCTATATAAGTAATTTTTGTTAAAAAAAAACACTATTTCAGCACAAATTCAGTCTGTGTATTGAGAATTCAAAGTAAAAATATCAGAATGTTGAACATTTGATTTCACATAAATTACTCTAAGCACTGCCAAATGAATTGCATGATTCCAGCAGAAAGCACCCACTACTGGACTGTCGGAAACAAACCGTTTCATCACACTTGACCCATTAGATATGGTGGCCACAATGTTATTTTCCAAAGACAAATAAAACTCTTCTAGTCTTATTTCTACAATTTTTCTTATTTCATCAGTATTACATTTTCCTGATATATAAACCAACCCCAGGTTATAAAATTAATTATTTCCGTTTATACATATGTTCAAATAACTCTTTTGTGATATTCTTGTCCATTCATCTAAGATTATAGTAAATCTCCTATTGTTAGAAATATTGCTCGATATTTCTTTTATCATGATATCTTTTACATGAATGTAGTAATTTAATATAATGTTCTTTACATCGGTTTCATTTTTTTGCAATGCCAGGTTTTTATTATAAAAACTTTCTCGAATAAACGAAGATCTAGTTATGGTGCGGATTGACTGCGGCTAATTTGGATACCATTTCAGGAAATGTTTGCCCTACCATAAAACATTTAATGCCTATTCAGCTTACACTTTTTTCTTCGGGTACTTTGCTAATTTTAGCTGAAACGGTATTCTTGTTGTTCTTCAAGAGAAGTTGCATGACAATCAATTTTTTTTTTTTTTTTTTTTGTGAACCAAATTTAGATGTCGCATAACCAAATTTAGATACCACCGTTAACCATTAGTCTTTTTCTTTTCATATTTATTAATGAACACGTTACTTATAAAATTATTGACCCATAATATAAAGGCGTATTTTAAATTTAAAGTCGACTTTATTTTTAATCAAACGGTTTTGTTCATTTTGTGTATGAAAACCTTACAAAAATATTTATATTTTCAAATATTTTGATTGGTTGAAAATAAATTAACCAATCAGAATGCTCCAAAAATAAACCAAATCAAGGTATACTGCCACCCAATATTTTAACTAAAGTCGACTTTACCTAAATTATACATTTGAAAAATTTAGATAGTAAGGGCGATTATTTGTAAGGAACAAAGCTTTTTTCATATTTCTTTTAAACATTTTACCAAGTTTTTAGGTTTTACTACTTAAATTTTGAATAAGTTATGGGAAAAATCTTTATTAGTTGAAATGCTCCTTATTACTTGGCAAAGATTTTATTTGTGTGTCAAATAAATGTATTCCCTTTTAAAAGATTTTTACAATGACATTTTTTTTTTTTGGTATTTAAAATGTTTTTTATGACTAAAACTAAAAAATCCTATTCGAAACAGAAACAATTTAAAAAATTTAATATTTTTAAAATTTCCCGTTTTCCCGGGAAAAATATATTATTTTCCCGGGAATTCCCGGCAAACTTTTCCCGGGATTTCACGGGAATTCCCGCCCGGGAATTCCCGATCCCCAAACCCTAGCTTCTATAGTAAAATCTACCCGGAAACTTTCTGAATGTGATGGTAAGATGACGGTGCTAGCTGAGTTTGACTCAAGTCAAAGTGTACAAAAAGTTTTATAAAAAGCAAAGAAGCTTGCTGGAAGTAAAATATATATCGAGAAGGATTTAAATTTGGAAAGGCAATGAGACGTAAAAGTTATGCTTCAACTTAAAAAAGAAATTAAAGCTTTGAGTACAATTCATCGTATTGCGCTTGTAGATGATAAACTGATTATTGCTAAAAATTGGTTTCAATGGAATAATGATAAACAACTTGTATGCGGCCAACAAGATGCGAAAAATATCTTAAGTACTTTAAATAAAAATTGTTATTCAGAATTTAATTTATATTATAATTCATTGTTTGAAAAGTGTATGTCAAAAAACCAAAAATATTAGAAAATTCAAATATTTAACTAAATATAATAGCTTATAATATACATGGGCTGTTTCCGGAATTTTTTGAGTATGTTTGTAATTGTGATATATTTACCCTGTGTGAAACGCATATAGACCCTACGGGAAATTTTAACAAACTGTCACCGAACTGGCCCCTTTACATGAAATAGATTGTTCACTTTTACATGGCGTTGTCATAGGAGGGGGAAATTGTCCCCTTGTGACATGTCACAAGACAAATCCAAGGACAGGTTACTGAACTCTCATAAAAAACAAAGTTCAAGGACCTGTCCTGGGATTTGTCTTGTGCCATGTCACAAGGGGTCAATTTCCCCTTCCTATGACAACGCCATGTAAAAGTGACCAGTCTGTTTCGTGTAAAGGGGCCAGTTCGGTGACAGTTTGTTAAAATTTCCCGTAGGGGAGGAACAAAATGTTGACAAGTGGAGAAAATATTTTAAAAATTTTGATTTGTTTTGGAAACCAGCAACTTGATCGAGTTCTCGTGGAAGAGCAATCGCAGCGCTGTTTATGGCGTAAATATAAATCTAAAGGAAATTGGCTTAAAGCATTCTTTTTATAACGAGAATGGTACTGTGGTTATTCGAATTCAATTAAACGGAAAAAAGTTCAGTTTAATACCAATATATATAAAATAATGGAAAAAGTAACCAGTTATGAGTATATATATATTATATGTTTTAAAATAATGCAGAAAATAAGTCTGTGTCATTACTTTCAGTCCAAAAAATAATGATATGTCATTACCGTTTCTACCCTGGTTGGTTTAGTTAAACTGAAAACAAATTTTATAAGCCATTCCCAAATTTACCAATAAAAATTCCTCGGAAAAATATTTTTATTTAAAATGGTGATCTCTGTTCAAATAAGTAATATATACAACATTTCAACATCAGTATTTCAGTTCCGAATAACTCCAAAAAGCTCGGCATTAAAATTAAAAAATTTTTCAATTTCAGTTACTATTCCTTTATTTAAATTGTATTTTTTTAATTTTATTTATTTTTAAAATAATGCATCAGATGCTTTTTAAAATTATTTTGTATTTAATTTAAACCGCAAACATGAAAATAGTTTCGGCAAAAGTTTACGTTTAGGGGCACACCACAAAAGGAAAAAAAATATGACCCCCTCTGGAATTAAAAAAGAAATATTTTTTTCTATATGGTGTTAAGGGGTCAGGGCCCCCGGGACCCGCTAGGTCCGAAAAACCGAAACACGCCCAAAATGGCACGTGTGACGACTCAAATTAAAGAAAATTTTCTCACGATTCCAAATATGCATTTTGTTTTAAGATCCGGAAAATAGAATTCGATCTAGGTGAATTTTTGTCATTTAAGGTGTTAAAAAATACTATTTTGTATTTGCTATCGTTGGTACATAGTAGGCATACCGGTCCCTAAAATCCCGGGATTTGTAAATCCCGAAAAAAAAATTATTCTTGAAAAAATCCCGGGATTTTCGATTTCATTATTTGGCATATTTTATCACTTTTTGTATTTCTTTTTATTGTTATATTCGACCTAAATCACTTAAAAATCTAAGGTCATATGCATAATCACTTTTAAAATTTATAAATGACTTATAAAACAAAATTTTCATACAAAATTCGTTTTATAAATGTGTTATAAGGCTTTCAAATTATTATGCATATGCACTCTAATATCTTATTAAATTTTATTAAAAAACAATACAAAAAAAACACAGGCTGACAAAATTCGATGAAATGTAACTTTTCCGATATTTAAAAAATTGATTGGATTTGTTTGATTCTTGTTACTCGAAGGTTTTTGCAGTTCCTGATTATGAATTCGATGTCAATTTTCAAAAAAATTACAATGGCGGATTTTTATTATATAAGAATATAATTATAAATCGGAACGCAAATATATATTTAGAACCCCTAACCAGAGCTTTGAAGAATTAATTCCTTTTTGAATGAATTCACTACCAATCGAATTCAATTTTCTCTAGAATTGAATGAATTCCTTTTCTTAAGTAATTCACTGAATTCGTTCAAATGAACGCGTTCATCAAACAACAAATTCAAAGAATTAATTCAATTGCAATAGTTCTTTTTATTAAATAAAATGAATTAATTCACCGGTGAACGCGTTCAATTTTATAAATCGAACGAAAAAAAAAGTGAATTAATTCCTTACTGAATTAATTCACTACTGAATTCGTTCAATTTCATTTTCGTTCAGTGAATTAAAAAAAATAAAATTACGTTCAGTGAATTAAAAAAAAATAATAATAAGTTCACGGAATTGAAAAAAAAATAAAATAAGTTCACTGAATTGAAAAAAAATAAAAAAAGTTCCCTGAATTCAAAGCTTGTTTTCTGCCGTTCAGTAGAAGAAAACAATAACGTACAAATACAATTTTTAAATAAGCAATTTTGCAGCGTGTGCTAGTAAAAATAAACAAATTAGAAACCGGATGCTGTTTATCAACCTACATGATTCAAAAATAAAGCCTTTTACTATTAAAAATAAAAACTTTACAGGTATAGATAAATTTGGAAAAAAATATAACTATTAATTTTTCAAACCAGTTATATAGTTATATTTTTTTCCAAACGTATCTATATCTGTAAAGTTTTTATTTTTAATAGTAAAAGGCTTTATTTTTGAATCATGTAGGTTGATAAACAGCATCCGGTTTCTAATTCGCTTATTTTTACTAGCACACGCTGTAAAATTGCTTATTTAAAAATTTTATTTGTACATTATTGTTTTCTTCTACTGAACGGCAGAAAACAGGCTTTGAATTGAGTGAACTTATTTTATTTTTTTTCAATTCAGTGAACTTATTTTATTTTTTTTTCAATTCAGTGAACTTATTATTTTTTTTTTAATTCAATGAACGTAATTCTATTTTTTCTTAATTCACTGAACGTAATTTTATTTTTTTTTAATTCACTGAACGAAAATGAAATTGAACGAATTCAGTAGTGAATTAATTCAGTAAGGAATTAATTCACTTTTTTTCCGTTCGATTTATAAAATTGAACGTGTTCACCAGTGAATTAATTCATTTGATTTAATAAAAAGAACTATTGCAATTGAATTAATTCGGAACAAAATAAATCGAACGAAAGCAAATATGAATTAATTCCATTCAATATATGGTACTTAGTGAATTAATTCATCGAATTTTTAATTCAGAATTGAAAAATTGAATTAAGGAATTAATTCTTCAAAGCTCTGCCCCTAACCCATTGCATGTGCAACACGTTTACAGACGCAAATAACGAAGTGTTAAGAACTGTGTAACACTGCTTCTTAGTGACAAATGATAATTATAAAATACCTTGAGTGTGTGTAGACGTTCTTTTGTTGGATCCACATAAAAGTGAAGAAAAATCATATTCATCGACTTAATAATCCATCCTACTATACCCCTGGACGATCAACTTGGTGTGCAGCTTTTGGTGAGAGTGCATTATGCGATGAGTAATGTTTTCAACAAAATTCCCATTTTAAATTAATATTTTTTACACAAAATTAATATTTATCGAAAAAAACACTCAAAATAAAAGAGATATCCGTTCTTTATAAAATTGCAAACTTTGTTGTAAACGTAAACAACACCAGCTGTGGTTCTTTTCATGCAAATACTGGTTGTAAATGTTACAGTTTTAAAGCCACTGTGTAATTCTTATAGTGTTGCTATTTGAGCGGTTTTTTTGTAACTAAACTAAAAGCAATACACTAAAAGAAAAAACTTGAGTAAACTATTTAAAAAGTATACCATGCAAACTCAAATAATACTAACAAACGGTTTTTGGCAGACACTTCTCCAGAACAACAAACTGAATATGCTCCAAAGAGTCAAAAAGTGGGTGATCTTGATGTTAGTGATTTAAAATCGATAATTAGAGAAGGTAATAAAGAAGTTTTGGAAAAATTATCAACACTTTCTTGTGATGTGGATGCACTAAAACAGCAAAACATGTGGTTGAAAGAGCAAGTTGAATGTCTTCAAGCGGATAAAGAAGCAGACAGGAAGCAAATTGTACTATTGGAGGAACAGATAAAGAGTAGAAATTTATTATTTAAGGGTCTAGAAGCGAAAAGTACCGTATTCGAAGAGGTTGGAAAAGTATGTACTGAAAAATTATAACTGCCAACAGCTTCTATAGTAAAATCTACCCGGAAACTTTCTGAATGTGATGGTAAGATGACGGTGCTAGCTGAGTTTGACTCAAGTCAAAGTGTACAAAAAGTTTTATAAAAAGCAAAGAAGCTTGCTGGAAGTAAAATATATATCGAGAAGGATTTAAATTTGGAAAGGCAACGAGACGTAAAAGTTATGCTTCAACTTAAAAAAGAAATTAAAGCTTTGAGTACAATTCATCGTATTGCGCTTGTAGATGATAAACTGATTATTGCTAAAAATTGGTTTCGATGGAATAAGGATAAACAACTTGTATGCGGCCAACAAGATGCGAAAAATATCTTAAGTATTTTAAATAAAAATTGTTATTCAGAATTTAATTTATATTATAATTCATTGTTTGAAAAGTGAATGTCAAAAAACCAAAAATATTAGAAAATTCAAATATTTAACTAAATATAATAGCTTATAATATACATGGGCTGTTTCCGGAATTTTTTGAGTATGTTTGTAATTGTGATATATTTACCCTGTGTGAAACGCATATAGACCCTACGGGAAATTTTAACAAACTGTCACCGAACTGGCCCCTTTACATGAAATAGATTGTTCACTTTTACATGGCGTTGTCATAGGAGGGGGAAATTGTCCCCTTGTGACATGTCACAAGACAAATCCAAGGACAGGTTACTGAACTCTCATAAAAAACAAAGTTCAAGGACCTGTCCTGGGATTTGTCTTGTGCCATGTCACAAGGGGTCAATTTCCCCTTCCTATGACAACGCCATGTAAAAGTGACCAGTCTGTTTCGTGTAAAGGGGCCAGTTCGGTGACAGTTTGTTAAAATTTCCCGTAGGGGAGGAACAAAATGTTGACAAGTGGAGAAAATATTTTAAAAATTTTGATTTGTTTTGGAAACCAGCAACTTGATCGAGTTCTCGTGGAAGAGCAATCGCAGCGCTGTTTATGGCGTAAATATAAATCTAAAGGAAATTGGCTTAAAGCATTCTTTTTATAACGAGAATGGTACTGTGGTTATTCGAATTCAATTAAACGGAAAAAAGTTCAGTTTAATACCAATATATATAAAATAATGGAAAAAGTAACCAGTTATGAGTATATATATATTATATGTTTTAAAATAATGCAGAAAATAAGTCTGTGTCATTACTTTCAGTCCAAAAAATAATGATATGTCATTACCGTTTCTACCCTGGGTGGTTTAGTTAAACTGAAAACAAATTTTATAAGCCATTCCCAAATTTACCAATAAAAATTCCTCGGAAAAATATTTTTATTTAAAATGGTGATCTCTGTTCAAATAAGTAATATATACAACATTTCAACATCAGTATTTCAGTTCCGAATAACTCCAAAAAGCTCGGCATTAAAATTAAAAAATTTTTCAATTTCAGTTACTATTCCTTTATTTAAATTGTATTTTTTTAATTTTATTTATTTTTAAAATAATGCATCAGATGCTTTTTAAAATTATTTTGTATTTAATTTAAACCGCAAACATGAAAATAGTTTCGGCAAAAGTTTACGTTTAGGGGCACACCACAAAAGGAAAAAAATATGACCCCCTCTGGAATTAAAAAAGAAATATTTTTTTCTATATGGTGTTAAGGGGTCAGGGCCCCCGGGACCCGCTAGGTCCGAAAAACCGAAACACGCCCAAAATGGCACGTGTGACGACTCAAATTAAAGAAAATTTTCTCACGATTCCAAATATGCATTTTGTTTTAAGATCCGGAAAATAGAATTCGATCTAGGTGAATTTTTGTCATTTAAGGTGTTAAAAAATACTATTTTGTATTTGCTATCGTTGGTACATAGTAGGGATACCGGTCCCTAAAATCCCGGGATTTGTAAATCCCGAAAAAAAAATTATTCTTGAAAAAATCCCGGGATTTTCGATTTCATTATTTGGCATATTTTATCACTTTTTGTATTTCTTTTTATTGTTATATTCGACCTAAATCACTTAAAAATCTAAGGTCATATGCATAATCACTTTTAAAATTTATAAATGACTTATAAAACAAAATTTTCATACAAAATTCGTTTCATAAATGTGTTATAAGGCTTTCAAATTATTAGGCATATGCACTCTAATATCTTATTAAATTTTATTAAAAAACAATACAAAAAAAAACAGGCCGACAAAATTCGATGAAATGTCGTAACTTTTCCGATATTTAAAAAATTGATTGGATTTGCTTGATTCTTGTTACTCGAAGGTTTTTGCAGTTCCTGATTATGAATTCGATGTCAATTTTCAAAAAAATTACAATGGCGGATTTTTATTATATAAGAATATAATTATAAATCGGAACGCAAATATATATTTAGAACCCCTAACCAGAGCTTTGAAGAATTAATTCCTTTTTGAATGAATTCACTACCAATCGAATTCAATTTTCTCTAGAATTGAATGAATTCCTTTTCTTAAGTAATTCACTGAATTCGTTCAAATGAACGCGTTCATCAAACAACAAATTCAAAGAATTAATTCAATTGCAATAGTTCTTTTTATTAAATCAAATGAATTAATTCACCGGTGAACGCGTTCAATTTTATAAATCGAACGGAAAAAAAGTGAATTAATTCCTTACTGAATTAATTCACTACTGAATTCGTTCAATTTCATTTTCGGTCAGTGAATTAAAAAAAATAAAATTACGTTCAGTGAATTAAAAAAAAAAAATAATAAGTTCACTGAATTGAAAAAAAAAATAAAATAAGTTCACTGAATTGAAAAAAAAAATAAAATAAGTTCACTGAATTGAAAAAAAATAAAAAAAGTTCCCTGAATTCAAAGCTTGTTTTCTTCCGTTCAGTAGAAGAAAACAATAACGTACAAATACAATTTTTAAATAAGCAATTTTGCAGCGTGTGCTAGTAAAAATAAACAAATTAGAAACCGGATACTGTTTATCAACCTACATGATTCAAAAATAAAGCCTTTTACTATTAAAAATGAAAACTTTACAGGTAATTCAGTAAGGAATTAATTCACTTTTTTTCCGTTCGATTTATAAAATTGAACGTGTTCACCAGTGAATTAATTCATTTGATTTAATAAAAAGAACTATTGCAATTGAATTAATTCGGAACAAAATAAATCGAACGAAAGCAAATATGAATTAATTCCATTCAATATATGGTACTTAGTGAATTAATTCATCGAATTTTTAATTCAGAATTGAAAAATTGAATTAAGGAATTAATTCTTCAAAGCTCTGCCCCTAACTCATTGCATGTGCAACACGTTTACAGACGCAAATAACGAAGTGTTAAGAACTGTGTATCACTGCTTCTTAGTGACAAATGATAATTATAAAATACCTTGAGTGTGTGTAGACGTTCTTTTGTTGGATCCACATAAAAGTGAAGAAAAATCATATTCATCGACTTAATAATCCATCCTACTATACCTGTGGACGATCAACTTGGTGTGCAGCTTTTGGTGAGAGTGCATTATGCGATGAGTAATGTTTTCAACAAAATTCCCATTTTAAATTAATATTTTTTACACAAAATTAATATTTATCGAAAAAAAACACTCAAAATAAAAGAGATAGCCGTTCTTTATAAAATTGCAAACTTTGTTGTAAACGTAAACAACACCAGCTGTGGTTCTTTTCATGCAAATACTGGTTGTTAATGTTACAGTTTTAAAGCCACTGTGTAATTCTTATAGTGTTGCTATTTGAGCGGTTTTTTAGTAACTAAACTAAAAGCAATACACTAAAAGAAAAAACTTGAGTAAACTATTTAAAAAGTATACCATGCAACTCAAATAATACTAACAAACGGTTTTTGGCAGACACTTCTCCAGAACAACAAACTGAATATGCTCCAAAGAGTCAAAAAGTGGGTGATCTTGATGTTAGTGATTTAAAATCGATAATTAGAGAAGGTAATAAAGAAGTTTTGGAAAAATTATCAACACTTTCTTGTGATGTGGATGCACTAAAACAGCAAAACATGTGGTTGAAAGAGCAAGTTGAATGTCTTCAAGCGGATAAAGAGGCAGACAGGAAGCAAATTGTACTATTGGAGGAACAGATAAAGAGTAGAAATTTATTATTTAAGGGTCTGGAAGCGAAAAGTACCGTATTCGAAGAGGTTGGAAAAGTATGTACTGAAAAATTATAACTGCCAACAGCTTCTATAGTAAAATCTATCCGGAAACTTTCTGAATGTGATGGTAAGATGACGGTGCTAGCTGAGTTTGACTCAAGTCAAAGTGTACAAAAAGTTTTATAAAAAGCAAAGAAGCTTGCTGGAAGTAAAATATATATCGAGAAGGATTTAAATTTGGAAAGGCAACGAGACGTAAAAGTTATGCTTCAACTTAAAAAAGAAATTAAAGCTTTGAGTACAATTCATCGTATTGCGCTTGTACATGATAAACTGATTATTGCTAAAAATTGGTTTCAATGGAATAATGATAAACAACTTGTATGCGGCCAACAAGATGCGAAAAATATCTTAAGTACTTTAAATAAAAATTGTTATTCAGAATTTAATTTATATTATAATTCATTGTTTGAAAAGTGTATGTCAAAAAACCAAAAATATTAGAAAATTCAAATATTTAACTAAATATAATAGCTTATAATATACATGGGCTGTTTCCGGAATTTTTTGAGTATGTTTGTAATTGTGATATATTTACCCTGTGTGAAACGCATATAGACCCTACGGGAAATTTTAACAAACTGTCACCGAACTGGCCCCTTTACATGAAATAGATTGTTCACTTTTACATGGCGTTGTCATAGGAGGGGGAAATTGTCCCCTTGTGACATGTCACAAGACAAATCCAAGGACAGGTTACTGAACTCTCATAAAAAACAAAGTTCAAGGACCTGTCCTGGGATTTGTCTTGTGCCATGTCACAAGGGGTCAATTTCCCCTTCCTATGACAACGCCATGTAAAAGTGACCAGTCTGTTTCGTGTAAAGGGGCCAGTTCGGTGACAGTTTGTTAAAATTTCCCGTAGGGGAGGAACAAAATGTTGACAAGTGGAGAAAATATTTTAAAAATTTTGATTTGTTTTGGAAACCAGCAACTTGATCGAGTTCTCGTGGAAGAGCAATCGCAGCGCTGTTTATGGCGTAAATATAAATCTAAAGGAAATTGGCTTAAAGCATTCTTTTTATAACGAGAATGGTACTGTGGTTATTCGAATTCAATTAAACGGAAAAAAGTTCAGTTTAATACCAATATATATAAAATAATGGAAAAAGTAACCAGTTATGAGTATATATATATTATATGTTTTAAAATAATGCAGAAAATAAGTCTGTGTCATTACTTTCAGTCCAAAAAATAATGATATGTCATTACCGTTTCTACCCTGGGTGGTTTAGTTAAACTGAAAACAAATTTTATAAGCCATTCCCAAATTTACCAATAAAAATTCCTCGGAAAAATATTTTTATTTAAAATGGTGATCTCTGTTCAAATAAGTAATATATACAACATTTCAACATCAGTATTTCAGTTCCGAATAACTCCAAAAAGCTCGGCATTAAAATTAAAAAATTTTTCAATTTCAGTTACTATTCCTTTATTTAAATTGTATTTTTTTAATTTTATTTATTTTTAAAATAATGCATCAGATGCTTTTTAAAATTATTTTGTATTTAATTTAAACCGCAAACATGAAAATAGTTTCGGCAAAAGTTTACGTTTAGGGGCACACCACAAAAGGAAAAAAAATATGACCCCCTCTGGAATTAAAAAAGAAATATTTTTTTCTATATGGTGTTAAGGGGTCAGGGCCCCCGGGACCCGCTAGGTCCGAAAAACCGAAACACGCCCAAAATGGCACGTGTGACGACTCAAATTAAAGAAAATTTTCTCACGATTCCAAATATGCATTTTGTTTTAAGATCCGGAAAATAGAATTCGATCTAGGTGAATTTTTGTCATTTAAGGTGTTAAAAAATACTATTTTGTATTTGCTATCGTTGGTACATAGTAGGGATACCGGTCCCTAAAATCCCGGGATTTGTAAATCCCGAAAAAAAAATTATTCTTGAAAAAATCCCGGGATTTTCGATTTCATTATTTGGCATATTTTATCACTTTTTGTATTTCTTTTTATTGTTATATTCGACCTAAATCACTTAAAAATCTAAGGTCATATGCATAATCACTTTTAAAATTTATAAATGACTTATAAAACAAAATTCTCATACAAAATTCGTTTCATAAATGTGTTATAAGGCTTTCAAATTATTAGGCATATGCACTCTAATATCTTATTAAATTTTATTAAAAAACAATACAAAAAAAACACAGGCCGACAAAATTCGATGAAATGTCGTAACTTTTCCGATATTTAAAAAATTGATTGGATTTGCTTGATTCTTGTTACTCGAAGGTTTTTGCAGTTCCTGATTATGAATTCGATGTCAATTTTCAAAAAAATTACAATGGCGGATTTTTATTATATAAGAATATAATTATAAATCGGAACGCAAATATATATTTAGAACCCCTAACCAGAGCTTTGAAGAATTAATTCCTTTTTGAATGAATTCACTACCAATCGAATTCAATTTTCTCTAGAATTGAATGAATTCCTTTTCTTAAGTAATTCACTGAATTCGTTCAAATGAACGCGTTCATCAAACAACAAATTCAAAGAATTAATTCAATTGCAATAGTTCTTTTTATTAAATCAAATGAATTAATTCACCGGTGAACGCGTTCAATTTTATAAATCGAACGGAAAAAAAGTGAATTAATTCCTTACTGAATTAATTCACTACTGAATTCGTTCAATTTCATTTTCGTTCAGTGAATTAAAAAAAATAAAATTACGTTCAGTGAATTAAAAAAAAAAAATAATAAGTTCACTGAATTGAAAAAAAAAATAAAATAAGTTCACTGAATTGAAAAAAAAAATAAAATAAGTTCACTGAATTGAAAAAAAATAAAAAAAGTTCCCTGAATTCAAAGCTTGTTTTCTTCCGTTCAGTAGAAGAAAACAATAACGTACAAATACAATTTTTAAATAAGCAATTTTGCAGCGTGTGCTAGTAAAAATAAACAAATTAGAAACCGGATACTGTTTATCAACCTACATGATTCAAAAATAAAGCCTTTTACTATTAAAAATGAAAACTTTACAGGTAATTCAGTAAGGAATTAATTCACTTTTTTTCCGTTCGATTTATAAAATTGAACGTGTTCACCAGTGAATTCATTTGATTTAATAAAAAGAACTATTGCAATTGAATTAATTCGGAACAAAATAAATCGAACGAAAGCAAATATGAATTAATTCCATTCAATATATGGTACTTAGTGAATTAATTCATCGAATTTTTAATTCAGAATTGAAAAATTGAATTAAGGAATTAATTCTTCAAAGCTCTGCCCCTAACTCATTGCATGTGCAACACGTTTACAGACGCAAATAACGAAGTGTTAAGAACTGTGTATCACTGCTTCTTAGTGACAAATGATAATTATAAAATACCTTGAGTGTGTGTAGACGTTCTTTTGTTGGATCCACATAAAAGTGAAGAAAAATCATATTCATCGACTTAATAATCCATCCTACTATACCTGTGGACGATCAACTTGGTGTGCAGCTTTTGGTGAGAGTGCATTATGCGATGAGTAATGTTTTCAACAAAATTCCCATTTTAAATTAATATTTTTTACACAAAATTAATATTTATCGAAAAAAACACTCAAAATAAAAGAGATAGCCGTTCTTTATAAAATTGCAAACTTTGTTGTAAACGTAAACAACACCAGCTGTGGTTCTTTTCATGCAAATACTGGTTGTAAATGTTACAGTTTTAAAGCCACTGTGTAATTCTTATAGTGTTGCTATTTGAGCGGTTTTTTAGTATCTAAACTAAAAGCAATACACTAAAAGAAAAAACTTGAGTAAACTATTTAAAAAGTATACCATGCAACTCAAATAATACTAACAAACGGTTTTTGGCAGACACTTCTCCAGAACAACAAACTGAATATGCTCCAAAGAGTCAAAAAGTGGGTGATCTTGATGTTAGTGATTTAAAATCGATAATTAGAGAAGGTAATAAAGAAGTTTTGGAAAAATTATCAACACTTTCTTGTGATGTGGATGCACTAAAACAGCAAAACATGTGGTTGAAAGAGCAAGTTGAATGTCTTCAAGCGGATAAAGAGGCAGACAGGAAGCAAATTGTACTATTGGAGGAACAGATAAAGAGTAGAAATTTATTATTTAAGGGTCTGGAAGCGAAAAGTACCGTATTCGAAGAGGTTGGAAAAGTATGTACTGAAAAATTATAACTGCCAACAGCTTCTATAGTAAAATCTATCCGGAAACTTTCTGAATGTGATGGTAAGATGACGGTGCTAGCTGAGTTTGACTCAAGTCAAAGTGTACAAAAAGTTTTATAAAAAGCAAAGAAGCTTGCTGGAAGTAAAATATATATCGAGAAGGATTTAAATTTGGAAAGGCAACGAGACGTAAAAGTTATGCTTCAACTTAAAAAAGAAATTAAAGCTTTGAGTACAATTCATCGTATTGCGCTTGTACATGATAAACTGATTATTGCTAAAAATTGGTTTCAATGGAATAATGATAAACAACTTGTATGCGGCCAACAAGATGCGAAAAATATCTTAAGTACTTTAAATAAAAATTGTTATTCAGAATTTAATTTATATTATAATTCATTGTTTGAAAAGTGTATGTCAAAAAACCAAAAATATTAGAAAATTCAAATATTTAACTAAATATAATAGCTTATAATATACATGGGCTGTTTCCGGAATTTTTTGAGTATGTTTGTAATTGTGATATATTTACCCTGTGTGAAACGCATATAGACCCTACGGGAAATTTTAACAAACTGTCACCGAACTGGCCCCTTTACATGAAATAGATTGTTCACTTTTACATGGCGTTGTCATAGGAGGGGGAAATTGTCCCCTTGTGACATGTCACAAGACAAATCCAAGGACAGGTTACTGAACTCTCATAAAAAACAAAGTTCAAGGACCTGTCCTGGGATTTGTCTTGTGCCATGTCACAAGGGGTCAATTTCCCCTTCCTATGACAACGCCATGTAAAAGTGACCAGTCTGTTTCGTGTAAAGGGGCCAGTTCGGTGACAGTTTGTTAAAATTTCCCGTAGGGGAGGAACAAAATGTTGACAAGTGGAGAAAATATTTTAAAAATTTTGATTTGTTTTGGAAACCAGCAACTTGATCGAGTTCTCGTGGAAGAGCAATCGCAGCGCTGTTTATGGCGTAAATATAAATCTAAAGGAAATTGGCTTAAAGCATTCTTTTTATAACGAGAATGGTACTGTGGTTATTCGAATTCAATTAAACGGAAAAAAGTTCAGTTTAATACCAATATATATAAAATAATGGAAAAAGTAACCAGTTATGAGTATATATATATTATATGTTTTAAAATAATGCAGAAAATAAGTCTGTGTCATTACTTTCAGTCCAAAAAATAATGATATGTCATTACCGTTTCTACCCTGGGTGGTTTAGTTAAACTGAAAACAAATTTTATAAGCCATTCCCAAATTTACCAATAAAAATTCCTCGGAAAAATATTTTTATTTAAAATGGTGATCTCTGTTCAAATAAGTAATATATACAACATTTCAACATCAGTATTTCAGTTCCGAATAACTCCAAAAAGCTCGGCATTAAAATTAAAAAATTTTTCAATTTCAGTTACTATTCCTTTATTTAAATTGTATTTTTTTAATTTTATTTATTTTTAAAATAATGCATCAGATGCTTTTTAAAATTATTTTGTATTTAATTTAAACCGCAAACATGAAAATAGTTTCGGCAAAAGTTTACGTTTAGGGGCACACCACAAAAGGAAAAAAAATATGACCCCCTCTGGAATTAAAAAAGAAATATTTTTTTCTATATGGTGTTAAGGGGTCAGGGCCCCCGGGACCCGCTAGGTCCGAAAAACCGAAACACGCCCAAAATGGCACGTGTGACGACTCAAATTAAAGAAAATTTTCTCACGATTCCAAATATGCATTTTGTTTTAAGATCCGGAAAATAGAATTCGATCTAGGTGAATTTTTGTCATTTAAGGTGTTAAAAAATACTATTTTGTATTTGCTATCGTTGGTACATAGTAGGGATACCGGTCCCTAAAATCCCGGGATTTGTAAATCCCGAAAAAAAAATTATTCTTGAAAAAATCCCGGGATTTTCGATTTCATTATTTGGCATATTTTATCACTTTTTGTATTTCTTTTTATTGTTATATTCGACCTAAATCACTTAAAAATCTAAGGTCATATGCATAATCACTTTTAAAATTTATAAATGACTTATAAAACAAAATTCTCATACAAAATTCGTTTCATAAATGTGTTATAAGGCTTTCAAATTATTAGGCATATGCACTCTAATATCTTATTAAATTTTATTAAAAAACAATACAAAAAAAACACAGGCCGACAAAATTCGATGAAATGTCGTAACTTTTCCGATATTTAAAAAATTGATTGGATTTGCTTGATTCTTGTTACTCGAAGGTTTTTGCAGTTCCTGATTATGAATTCGATGTCAATTTTCAAAAAAATTACAATGGCGGATTTTTATTATATAAGAATATAATTATAAATCGGAACGCAAATATATATTTAGAACCCCTAACCAGAGCTTTGAAGAATTAATTCCTTTTTGAATGAATTCACTACCAATCGAATTCAATTTTCTCTAGAATTGAATGAATTCCTTTTCTTAAGTAATTCACTGAATTCGTTCAAATGAACGCGTTCATCAAACAACAAATTCAAAGAATTAATTCAATTGCAATAGTTCTTTTTATTAAATCAAATGAATTAATTCACCGGTGAACGCGTTCAATTTTATAAATCGAACGGAAAAAAAGTGAATTAATTCCTTACTGAATTAATTCACTACTGAATTCGTTCAATTTCATTTTCGTTCAGTGAATTAAAAAAAATAAAATTACGTTCAGTGAATTAAAAAAAAAAAATAATAAGTTCACTGAATTGAAAAAAAAAATAAAATAAGTTCACTGAATTGAAAAAAAAAATAAAATAAGTTCACTGAATTGAAAAAAAATAAAAAAAGTTCCCTGAATTCAAAGCTTGTTTTCTTCCGTTCAGTAGAAGAAAACAATAACGTACAAATACAATTTTTAAATAAGCAATTTTGCAGCGTGTGCTAGTAAAAATAAACAAATTAGAAACCGGATACTGTTTATCAACCTACATGATTCAAAAATAAAGCCTTTTACTATTAAAAATGAAAACTTTACAGGTAATTCAGTAAGGAATTAATTCACTTTTTTTCCGTTCGATTTATAAAATTGAACGTGTTCACCAGTGAATTCATTTGATTTAATAAAAAGAACTATTGCAATTGAATTAATTCGGAACAAAATAAATCGAACGAAAGCAAATATGAATTAATTCCATTCAATATATGGTACTTAGTGAATTAATTCATCGAATTTTTAATTCAGAATTGAAAAATTGAATTAAGGAATTAATTCTTCAAAGCTCTGCCCCTAACTCATTGCATGTGCAACACGTTTACAGACGCAAATAACGAAGTGTTAAGAACTGTGTATCACTGCTTCTTAGTGACAAATGATAATTATAAAATACCTTGAGTGTGTGTAGACGTTCTTTTGTTGGATCCACATAAAAGTGAAGAAAAATCATATTCATCGACTTAATAATCCATCCTACTATACCTGTGGACGATCAACTTGGTGTGCAGCTTTTGGTGAGAGTGCATTATGCGATGAGTAATGTTTTCAACAAAATTCCCATTTTAAATTAATATTTTTTACACAAAATTAATATTTATCGAAAAAAACACTCAAAATAAAAGAGATAGCCGTTCTTTATAAAATTGCAAACTTTGTTGTAAACGTAAACAACACCAGCTGTGGTTCTTTTCATGCAAATACTGGTTGTAAATGTTACAGTTTTAAAGCCACTGTGTAATTCTTATAGTGTTGCTATTTGAGCGGTTTTTTAGTATCTAAACTAAAAGCAATACACTAAAAGAAAAAACTTGAGTAAACTATTTAAAAAGTATACCATGCAACTCAAATAATACTAACAAACGGTTTTTGGCAGACACTTCTCCAGAACAACAAACTGAATATGCTCCAAAGAGTCAAAAAGTGGGTGATCTTGATGTTAGTGATTTAAAATCGATAATTAGAGAAGGTAATAAAGAAGTTTTGGAAAAATTATCAACACTTTCTTGTGATGTGGATGCACTAAAACAGCAAAACATGTGGTTGAAAGAGCAAGTTGAATGTCTTCAAGCGGATAAAGAGGCAGACAGGAAGCAAATTGTACTATTGGAGGAACAGATAAAGAGTAGAAATTTATTATTTAAGGGTCTGGAAGCGAAAAGTACCGTATTCGAAGAGGTTGGAAAAGTATGTACTGAAAAATTATAACTGCCAACAGCTTCTATAGTAAAATCTACCCGGAAACTTTCTGAATGTGATGGTAAGATGACGGTGCTAGCTGAGTTTGACTCAAGTCAAAGTGTACAAAAAGTTTTATAAAAAGCAAAGAAGCTTGCTGGAAGTAAAATATATATCGAGAAGGATTTAAATTTGGAAAGGCAACGAGACGTAAAAGTTATGCTTCAACTTAAAAAAGAAATTAAAGCTTTGAGTACAATTCATCGTATTGCGCTTGTAGATGATAAACTGATTATTGCTAAAAATTGGTTTCAATGGAATAATGATAAACAACTTGTATGCGGCCAACAAGATGCGAAAAATATCTTAAGTACTTTAAATAAAAATTGTTATTCAGAATTTAATTTATATTATAATTCATTGTTTGAAAAGTGTATGTCAAAAAACCAAAAATATTAGAAAATTCAAATATTTAACTAAATATAATAGCTTATAATATACATGGGCTGTTTCCGGAATTTTTTGAGTATGTTTGTAATTGTGATATATTTACCCTGTGTGAAACGCATATAGACCCTACGGGAAATTTTAACAAACTGTCACCGAACTGGCCCCTTTAAATTTAAATTGTCCCCTTGTGACATGTCACAAGACAAATCCAAGGACAGGTTACTGAACTCTCATAAAAAACAAAGTTCAAGGACCTGTCCTGGGATTTGTCTTGTGCCATGTCACAAGGGGTCAATTTCCCCTTCCTACGACAACGCCATGTAAAAGTGACCAGTCTGTTTCGTGTAAAGGGGCCAGTTCGGTGACAGTTTGTTAAAATTTCCCGTAGGGGAGGAACAAAATGTTGACAAGTGGAGAAAATATTTTAAAAATTTTGATTTGTTTTGGAAACCAGCAACTAGATCGAGTTCTCGTGGAAGAGCAATCGCAGCGCTGTTTATGGCGTAAATATAAATCTAAAGGAAATTGGCTTAAAGCATTCTTTTTATAACGAGAATGGTACTGTGGTTATTCGAATTCATTTAAACGGAAAAAAGTTCAGTTTAATACCAATATATATAAAATAATGGAAAAAGTAACCAGTTATGAGTATATATATATTATATGTTTTAAAATAATGCAGAAAATAAGTCTGTGTCATTACTTTCAGTCCAAAAAATAATGATATGTCATTACCGTTTCTACCCTGGGTGGTTTAGTTAAACTGAAAACAAATTTTATAAGCCATTCCCAAATTTACCAATAAAAATTCCTCGGAAAAATATTTTTATTTAAAATGGTGATCTCTGTTCAAATAAGTAATATATACAACATTTCAACATCAGTATTTCAGTTCCGAATAACTCCAAAAAGCTCGGCATTAAAATTAAAAAATTTTTCAATTTCAGTTACTATTCCTTTATTTAAATTGTATTTTTTTAATTTTATTTATTTTTAAAATAATGCATCAGATGCTTTTTAAAATTATTTTGTATTTAATTTAAACCGCAAACATGAAAATAGTTTCGGCAAAAGTTTACGTTTAGGGGCACACCACAAAAGGAAAAAAAATATGACCCCCTCTGGAATTAAAAAAGAAATATTTTTTTCTATATGGTGTTAAGGGGTCAGGGCCCCCGGGACCCGCTAGGTCCGAAAAACCGAAACACGCCCAAAATGGCACGTGTGACGACTCAAATTAAAGAAAATTTTCTCACGATTCCAAATATGCATTTTGTTTTAAGATCCGGAAAATAGAATTCGATCTAGGTGAATTTTTGTCATTTAAGGTGTTAAAAAATACTATTTTGTATTTGCTATCGTTGGTACATAGTAGGCATACCGGTCCCTAAAATCCCGGGATTTGTAAATCCCGAAAAAAAAATTATTCTTGAAAAAATCCCGGGATTTTCGATTTCATTATTTGGCATATTTTATCACTTTTTGTATTTCTTTTTATTGTTATATTCGACCTAAATCACTTAAAAATCTAAGGTCATATGCATAATCACTTTTAAAATTTATAAATGACTTATAAAACAAAATTTTCATACAAAATTCGTTTTATAAATGTGTTATAAGGCTTTCAAATTATTATGCATATGCACTCTAATATCTTATTAAATTTTATTAAAAAACAATACAAAAAAAACACAGGCTGACAAAATTCGATGAAATGTCGTAACTTTTCCGATATTTAAAAAATTGATTGGATTTGTTTGATTCTTGTTACTCGAAGGTTTTTGCAGTTCCTGATTATGAATTCGATGTCAATTTTCAAAAAAATTACAATGGCGGATTTTTATTATATAAGAATATAATTATAAATCGGAACGCAAATATATATTTAGAACCCCTAACCAGAGCTTTGAAGAATTAATTCCTTTTTGAATGAATTCACTACCAATCGAATTCAATTTTCTCTAGAATTGAATGAATTCCTTTTCTTAAGTAATTCACTGAATTCGTTCAAATGAACGCGTTCATCAAACAACAAATTCAAAGAATTAATTCAATTGCAATAGTTCTTTTTATTAAATAAAATGAATTAATTCACCGGTGAACGCGTTCAATTTTATAAATCGAACGAAAAAAAAAGTGAATTAATTCCTTACTGAATTAATTCACTACTGAATTCGTTCAATTTCATTTTCGTTCAGTGAATTAAAAAAAATAAAATTACGTTCAGTGAATTAAAAAAAAATAATAATAAGTTCACTGAATTGAAAAAAAAATAAAATAAGTTCACTGAATTGAAAAAAAATAAAAAAAGTTCCCTGAATTCAAAGCTTGTTTTCTGCCGTTCAGTAGAAGAAAACAATAACGTACAAATACAATTTTTAAATAAGCAATTTTGCAGCGTGTGCTAGTAAAAATAAACAAATTAGAAACCGGATGCTGTTTATCAACCTACATGATTCAAAAATAAAGCCTTTTACTATTAAAAATAAAAACTTTACAGGTATAGATAAATTTGGAAAAAAAATATAACTATTAATTTTTCAAACCAGTTATATAGTTATATTTTTTTCCAAACGTATCTATATCTGTAAAGTTTTTATTTTTAATAGTAAAAGGCTTTATTTTTGAATCATGTAGGTTGATAAACAGCATCCGGTTTCTAATTCGCTTATTTTTACTAGCACACGCTGTAAAATTGCTTATTTAAAAATTTTATTTGTACATTATTGTTTTCTTCTACTGAACGGCAGAAAACAGGCTTTGAATTGAGTGAACTTATTTTATTTTTTTTCAATTCAGTGAACTTATTTTATTTTTTTTTCAATTCAGTGAACTTATTATTTTTTTTTTAATTCAATGAACGTAATTCTATTTTTTCTTAATTCACTGAACGTAATTTTATTTTTTTTTAATTCACTGAACGAAAATGAAATTGAACGAATTCAGTAGTGAATTAATTCAGTAAGGAATTAATTCACTTTTTTTCCGTTCGATTTATAAAATTGAACGTGTTCACCAGTGAATTAATTCATTTGATTTAATAAAAAGAACTATTGCAATTGAATTAATTCGGAACAAAATAAATCGAACGAAAGCAAATATGAATTAATTCCATTCAATATATGGTACTTAGTGAATTAATTCATCGAATTTTTAATTCAGAATTGAAAAATTGAATTAAGGAATTAATTCTTCAAAGCTCTGCCCCTAACCCATTGCATGTGCAACACGTTTACAGACGCAAATAACGAAGTGTTAATTAAGAACTGTGTAACACTGCTTCTTAGTGACAAATGATAATTATAAAATACCTTGAGTGTGTGTAGACGTTCTTTTGTTGGATCCACATAAAAGTGAAGAAAAATCATATTCATCGACTTAATAATCCATCCTACTATACCCCTGGACGATCAACTTGGTGTGCAGCTTTTGGTGAGAGTGCATTATGCGATGAGTAATGTTTTCAACAAAATTCCCATTTTAAATTAATATTTTTTACACAAAATTAATATTTATCGAAAAAAACACTCAAAATAAAAGAGATAGCCGTTCTTTATAAAATTGCAAACTTTGTTGTAAACGTAAACAACACCAGCTGTGGTTCTTTTCATGCAAATACTGGTTGTAAATGTTACAGTTTTAAAGCCACTGTGTAATTCTTATAGTGTTGCTATTTGAGCGGTTTTTTTGTAACTAAACTAAAAGCAATACACTAAAAGAAAAAACTTGAGTAAACTATTTAAAAAGTATACCATGCAAACTCAAATAATACTAACAAACGGTTTTTGGCAGACACTTCTCCAGAACAACAAACTGAATATGCTCCAAAGAGTCAAAAAGTGGGTGATCTTGATGTTAGTGATTTAAAATCGATAATTAGAGAAGGTAATAAAGAAGTTTTGGAAAAATTATCAACACTTTCTTGTGATGTGGATGCACTAAAACAGCAAAACATGTGGTTGAAAGAGCAAGTTGAATGTCTTCAAGCGGATAAAGAGGCAGACAGGAAGCAAATTGTACTATTGGAGGAACAGATAAAGAGTAGAAATTTATTATTTAAGGGTCTAGAAGCGAAAAGTACCGTATTCGAAGAGGTTGGAAAAGTATGTACTGAAAAATTATAACTGCCAACAGCTTCTATAGTAAAATCTACCCGGAAAATTTCTGAATGTGATGGTAAGATGACGGTGCTAGCTGAGTTTGACCAAGTCAAAGTGTACAAAAAGTTTTATAAAAAGCAAAGAAGCTTGCTGGAAGTAAAATATATATCGAGAAGGATTTAAATTTGGAAAGGCAACGAGACGTAAAAGTTATGCTTCAACTTAAAAAAGAAATTAAAGCTTTGAGTACAATTCATCGTATTGCGCTTGTAGATGATAAACTGATTATTGCTAAAAATTGGTTTCGATGGAATAAGGATAAACAACTTGTATGCGGCCAACAAGATGCGAAAAATATCTTAAGTACTTTAAATAAAAATTGTTATTCAGAATTTAATTTATATTATAATTCATTGTTTGAAAAGTGAATGTCAAAAAACCAAAAATATTAGAAAATTCAAATATTTAACTAAATATAATAGCTTATAATATACATGGGCTGTTTCCGGAATTTTTTGAGTATGTTTGTAATTGTGATATATTTACCCTGTGTGAAACGCATATAGACCCTACGGGAAATTTTAACAAACTGTCACCGAACTGGCCCCTTTACATGAAATAGATTGGTCACTTTTACATGGCGTTGTCATAGGAGGGGGAAATTGTCCCCTTGTGACATGTCACAAGACAAATCCAAGGACAGGTTACTGAACTCTCATAAAAAACAAAGTTCACGGACCTGTCCTGGGATTTGTCTTGTGCCATGTCACAAGGGGTCAATTTCCCCTTCCTATGACAACGCCATGTAAAAGTGACCAGTCTGTTTCGTGTAAAGGGGCCAGTTCGGTGACAGTTTGTTAAAATTTCCCGTAGGGGAGGAACAAAATGTTGACAAGTGGAGAAAATATTTTAAAAATTTTGATTTGTTTTGGAAACCAGCAACTAGATCGAGTTCTCGTGGAAGAGCAATCGCAGCGCTGTTTATGGCGTAAATATAAATCTAAAGGAAATTGGCTTAAAGCATTCTTTTTATAACGAGAATGGTACTGTGGTTATTCGAATTCAATTAAACGGAAAAAAGTTCAGTTTAATACCAATATATCTCAGAGCGGCTGATTGGAATAACGAATTTTCGGAGTTGAAATCATTTTTCTTAAATCATAGTGAAACTAACGCTATAGTTTTAGGTGATATGAATGTTAGAATTGGTGCACTAAACCAAGATATAGAAGAAATTCATAAAGCAACTTTTACATCGGGATTGAATGAGAAAATCTGAAGATAAAATAGTCAATGGAAACGGTAGACAGCTGATCGAATTTTGTAATAGGTCCATTCGATTACTGGATAATTTGTACAAATTTTTACTGGATGACGTTCGTTTACATAAATACTCAGTAAACAGAAAGAAAAAAGAGAGAATAAAGTGACAGTTCTATGTTGAGGGTTTCTAAGTCTGCTTTTTCTTGCAAATTTTTACTGGATAAATTTTTGCCAATAAAAATTTGCAAGCAGAAAAAACATGTTTCGAAAACATATGATTGTTTATGGTAAAAAAAAAAATTATTTTCCAATTATATTATTTTATGGAAATGCAAAGCAGTAAAACTTTCAAAATAAATTATGGAAAAGATAAGAAAACCTTCTAGAAATGTTCTGCTTAAGGTTTAACATCAAAAATTGTCTTCTTTCATAGCGACCAGTTAAAATTTATTTGTATATTTGGTGTTGTAATCAGCTGTGTCTACAAACTTGCAAATTGTTGCAAATTTTCTGTTCGCGTACATCTTTGGGAAAATTTTATTTTGAGTGTAAATCTTGTCTTAAAAACTCCCCAGGGCCTTAGTGTTTTTCTATTGAAAAAATTGTTAAAAAAAGTGCATTTAGATTTTGAGGATTGCTAAAAAATGCCCTCAGGATTTTGTGTCGGAAAACCCCGTTAGAATCTGAAATTTTTTTCAGAAAATCTCATCGGATCCTGAGGGATTTTCTGTAGCAAAACAATCATTCATATTTCTGTGGTCTTCTATGTTACAATAAAAAAGTGTGCAGATTCTTAGGATTTTTCCCCTTAAAACTCGCGGATTCTGAACTTGGCTGTGGTGATCTGAAAGTACGTATTAACCTAGAGAAAGGAGATATAGTTTAATTGTTTGATGATGAAAGTAAAATAAGATGCCCGTGCGTATTGTAGGTTTTTGGAGTAGTAAAACACAGGCCTTAATATATTTTTTCCGATAGCTGCTGAATACTGCTTCCGCCAACATCATCTAGCAAATTAAACGAAACATTGATTATTCAATAAATTTAAATATTAAAAAGATATAAATTACCCCGTTTAACGCTTCTTTATACATTTTTTCAAGATTAACAAAACATTTTGATTTTTCTGATTAAAGCGAACAAAAGCTAATAAATAAAATTATTTAAAATGTGACATTTCACATTTCAATTTATTTTTCGAAGATGTTGCCTAACTTCAATAGTAGAAATTAAATTGCTTTAAGGTAAAATCGTAATGTAAAAATTACCTATTTGCATAGTTATTAAAAATATTTTCCTTAATAACATACAAAAAAGGGCTGCCTATGCCAGCCAACGTAATATTACCTCTAGTATTTTTTTGTGTGTATATAATTTTTACATTTCCGGCAAAAAAAATTTAGAACTCTTCACAGATTCTATTATGCATAGAAAAGGAAACTATGGCCATTTTGACCACACCTTTTTAGCCCTAAAATGTGCACACAAAAAAATACAAAAACATATACGGATTCTGAGGGCTTTCTTTAAAAAAACTCCCTGATTCTAAGAATAACTTTCTGCTAGAAGATTCTATTAAAAATTCAGATTCTGCGTTATTTTACGTATACATCGGAGAGACTTTCCGATTGGAAAAGTTCTTCATCGCTGACCTACATTTACACAAAGTCTTGAAAATCTCTGGGGTTTTTTTATTGAAAAATTACCTCAGAATCTGAGTTTTTATACAGGATAAATATCTCGGAGTATGAGGATTTTACTATAGGAAAAAGTCCTCAGAATCTGACAATTTTTCTATAGGAAGACTACACGGAGGGCTTTTCTATAGGAAAAAGTCCCAAAGATGGAGGTATTTCTGTAGGAAGAATTCTTCAGAATGTGGGTTTTCTGTAAGCTAAATTCCTCTGAAACTGAGTGTTATTCTATAGGAAAAAGTTCTCAGAATCAGAGGGGTTTTGTATAAGAAAAAGTACTGAGAATTTAAGGGTTTCTCTATAGGAAATAGTTTTCAAAAGCTGAGGGGTTTTCTATAGAAAAAAGTTCTTAGGATCTGACTAGTTTTCTAAAGGGTTTTCTTAAGAAAAGTCCTCAGAATTTAAGGGCTTTTCTATGGGTCCTTATATTATTGTATGAATTTTTGCGATTGAAAAATTATTCAGGATCTAGAAAAAACCCCAAAAAATTCCCAGATTCTGTGAACTTTTGCATTCAGAAAAACCTCCAAATTCTGTTTAATTATTCCAATTGAGAAAAAATCCCTTGAGTCCTTTTTCATATCGAAAAACCCTCAGATTCTTAGATGTTTTCTGTGTTAAAAGTTCTTATAGAAAAATATTATTATTTTATTTGTTATTCTATAGAAATATCTAATATTTTTTATATAACTCCGCTAATTAAAATTATATACTGTAATATATTGTATATTATTTACGTAGTTAAATTAATTGTAAAATTTACATGTATTTTTATATATCTTAATAAATAAATATGGAATTAATAAAAAAAAATACTATTTAGGGATCTCTTTTGCAAAAATTAACTAATATCAATGTAAAATTACCAATATTTTACCTACGTTAAAAATGGTAAACTCAACTTTTTTTAGTTAATTTGACCTACGATAGAAATGGTAATAAACTAATTTTTATTAGTTAATTAACCAAAAATTATAGGTGATTTTTCGAACATAAAAGTCAAACTGAAATTGACTATTTTTTATGGTAATATTGCCGTAAAACATAGCAAACTCTATGTTGCCTTTGTAAATAGGTGATATCACCCTATAGTTTTAGGCAATTATACCTTTAGTTTTTTTTGTGTGTACATTTTTTAAGGAATATTTCTTAAGTTTCAGAAAAAGTTACAAAGAGCTAATATTGTGGTACGTCAAAATTAAGATATTAAATTTTTTTTTATTACTATAAAATATTAACCTAATTTTGATGTAGTGTATAATTTTTATTAAATAGCGACAAAAAATTGGAAGTAATAACATAAGAGTAAACACGGAAACCCTAAAATTTTACCAAGTCAATATAAAATTATAATTTTTTTTTTAAAGTATACAAAATTTATAAGGGAGACGGAAATTTCCTGATACCAAATAAAATAAAATTTGCCAGAGAGTTAAAAAGTATAATTTTATAAGTTAAAATTAGTTTTACTGCATTTTGATCATAAATGTAGCTTGAATTTAGTTTTCGGGAAAAAGGATATATGGGAGATAGTCATGTCCTTGAACCGAATGAAACAAAATTAATCACTGAGCTAAAAGACATCATTTTACACACAGTTACCAATTTTGCTTTATTTTGTTTATAATTGTAGTTAAAATTAAAAATAAATGAATGTTCTTTTTAGTTTGACTCTAGATCATAAATTAATATCACTTTCTGTTTAAATTATTAAGAACATTCATTTACTTAAAAATAAGAGATCAACTAAATTTTCCTCCATTCATCTTAAAATTAAAAATTTTAGATTAAGGATGTATGAGAGCTAGTCATGTCCTTGCACCGATTATGCCGAAACTTCGAATTTTTCTTAATTTACAAGTTATGAACCAGCACACCAAATTTCATTCTTCTGCGATAACTGCTCTAATTTTGCCGATTTACTATATGGGGTGGAAGCACTGTGAGTCGTGTTGTGAGGAGCTCCTGTATTGTAAAACATAGCAAACTCTATGTTGCCTTTGTAAATAGGTGATATCACCCTATAGTTTTAGGCAATTATACCTTTAGTTTTTTTTGTGTGTACATTTTTTAAGGAATATTTCTTAAGTTTCAGAAAAAGTTACAAAGAGCTAATATTGTGGTACGTCAAAATTAAGATATTAAATTTTTTTTTATTACTATAAAATATTAACCTAATTTTGATGTAGTGTATAATTTTTATTAAATAGCGACAAAAAATTGGAAGTAATAACATAAGAGTAAACACGGAAACCCTAAAATTTTACCAAGTCAATATAAAATTATAATTTTTTTTTTAAAGTATACAAAATTTATAAGGGAGACGGAAATTTCCTGATACCAAATAAAATAAAATTTGCCAGAGAGTTAAAAAGTATAATTTTATAAGTTAAAATTAGTTTTACTGCATTTTGATCATAAATGTAGCTTGAATTTAGTTTTCGGGAAAAAGGATATATGGGAGATAGTCATGTCCTTGAACCGAATGAAACAAAATTAATCACTGAGCTAAAAGACATCATTTTACACACAGTTACCAATTTTGCTTTATTTTGTTTATAATTGTAGTTAAAATTAAAAATAAATGAATGTTCTTTTTAGTTTGACTCTAGATCATAAATTAATATCACTTTCTGTTTAAATTATTAAGAACATTCATTTACTTAAAAATAAGAGATCAACTAAATTTTCCTCCATTCATCTTAAAATTAAAAATTTTAGATTAAGGATGTATGAGAGCTAGTCATGTCCTTGCACCGATTATGCCGAAACTTCGAATTTTTCTTAATTTACAAGTTATGAACCAGCACACCAAATTTCATTCTTCTGCGATAACTGCTCTAATTTTGCCGATTTACTATATGGGGTGGAAGCACTGTGAGTCGTGTTGTGAGGAGCTCCTGTAATTGCGCCGTAAATAAAATAAAAGAGACGAAAATGGCGACAATTACAAATAATGAAAATTGCATTAATTTTATAAATGAATATAAAAATGTTCGACAATTATGGGACATAAAATGTGATAGCTAAAAAAATAAAACTAAAAAACAGGAGCATATGAAAAATGAACAATTAATTGTATAAAAAATTAAAAAAAAATTGAAACACATGTTCTGTGAACACATGTTCCCCGTGTGTAGGCAGCTTAATATCTAATCTTAATATTTCCAATTTCAACGTGGCTCATTTTATTGCACAATTGCATTATTCCCAGAAACAATCCTGCAAAGATGGATAAAATAATATTTATTTTTAGTGATTCACATTTAGATGTGCGGCCCTATGCTCCTTGCAGGAGTAAAAGGAACAAATATATATATACATTTAGATGTGATAGGTATAAGCGAAACATGGCTCAAGGAAAGTATTCCTGATAGGGCAATAGCATTGGATGGATACCAAGTATACCGTAACGATAGAGCTTACAGAACAGGTGGCGCAGTGTGTTTATTTGTTAAGAATAACTATAAGTCGAAACTAATTCACGAAAAGCGTGGAGAGTGAAGAGTATTTTTGTGGAAGATGAAGTTAATAGTTCACTCAAGGTTCTTGTGGGGGTTTTATATTTACCCCATGGTAATCTTTCACTTTGTGAGGATGCTGTGGGCGATCTATCTGCTATTTATAGACATATTGTGTTTATGGGGCATTTTAAAAGTCTTGACTTGATTTCACTTTGTTGTACACACAGAAAACAAATCAGTTGGAAATCGACCACAACTGTCTTTATTCAGTTTCCAAAATAAACTTTTTACCACAATGGCATAAAAGCAATTGCATTAGTAAAACATTAGCTTTGGCGACTAACAATTTCAACTTTTACTAAAAGAGGGTTATTCCTACTGTTTTGAGACCAGCTGTATTTTTTGCTAATTTTAGCAACACATGTTTGCTGATCTGTGGTACAATAAAATTAGTAGAAAAAATTAGTAGCCACTACCAGGCACGTAGCTAGGAATTTTCAAAAAATTTTTGTTTAATTTTTCCGTTTTTTTTTGTTTACTGGGGAAGCTTATAAAACTTAAAAAAAAACTCGTTATTTTAAGTTAAGTGTGCTCCTTTACTTTTTGTGTACAGTTCAATAAAATGAGAGTAATCACAAAATCCTCGATCTAAAAGACAAAATTACCCAAAAGTACGGGAACGCACAAAATCACTTTTCTAACCCAAAACTATTTAAAAGAAAAAAATTAAAATGCGTATAGTTTTAGTCTCAAAAATCGCACAGAAACACATATTTTTGGCATTTAAAAGTTTTTTGACTTCGTTCAGTTAATTTTTATATATCGTTAGCTGAAATGCAAAACAACGTAACTAACATTTTTACTATTTTACAGGAGAAACAATTTTTTACAATTTTCAAGCAACAAGTATGTAGTTACGTGCTTTCGATTTTCGCTAATAATATGTCTAATTTTTATTATATGACAGTAAAAATTGGAGAAGACGTGGACCTCGTTGATATGCATCATAATCGATCAAAAAACCGATTTTGTATTTTTTGTTAGTTACGTGGTTTTGCATTTCAGCTAACGATATAGAAGTTTTATTTTGTTCCTTAATTAAAATTTAGAATTTTCACAATGGTATTTTTTGTTTATCATTGTACCAGCTGTCCCTTTTACAATTTATCTTAATAGTAAAAAGAGAAGTTAATAGTAGACAGAGACAGAAAATTTTGTAAAAATATCTGTAAGAACCCAAAAATATCTGTAAGGGCCTAAAGGTTTTTAAAACTTGTTTAATATTACAACTAAGAGTGGATAATAACCATAAAAGAAAATTTATTTTCTAACGCATTTTCTAAGATCTAAACTAAATTATATATTTCAAGTGTAATTTGATTTCTAGGTGATTTCAATTTTCAAAAATTTGAGTTTTTTGTCAATATTTAAAATTTTATGTAATCCGTTTGTGATATGGAGTATATTGTTTTACTAATTTTCTGCCAAGCATGGATTCCGTGCAAATTTTCTGACAAAACTTCGTAGAAGGATAGGTGTCTTTAGAGATATTTTGGTAAAAAATGGATTAAACAATTTAAATACTGTATCTCATAGTCTTGTCATTTTAATACTTTGTGGACAAATTCTTAATTTATATGTGTGGTTTTCTTGTTCGATATTAGTTTTAAAAGGTACCAGCAAAAAAAACTTGGATTTAATGCTTTACAAACTACTTCTTTCATTGCTTCAAAAGTATCCGTTAGTATATTTTTACAGCTTTTGTAGAATTACTTCTGAACAACATCCAAAAAATCACTTAAGTATTGCTTCTAAAGAATAATTGCTCTAAAAGTGATCGTAAAAAGTGATTTTCGTATCATTTGGCATTTCCAAACAGAGGGTCGATTCCCGGCGGGACCTATATTTTTTTCCATTTTTTTCTTATTTTATTAATTTTTTTAATATTTATAATTAATTTGTTAAAATTAATATTTTTTAATTTTTAAAAATATGTATGTATAAAAAAAAATGGTGAGAATTTGCTTTTTATGCACCTGTAAGGTGCGTTTACAATGCTGGAGTACTCCAATCTGTAGCAAATTTCGTTCTTTGCTCTTTCTTACTAATACGTTTTTATATTTTGCTATCTCTTTTTATTCCACTCCAGAGTCAAAGTTGTTTGACTCTGGAGTACGGATTTGTTCCACTCTAGAGTTAACATTGATCTGTTAAATATTTAATACTAGTTCAAAAATAAAATTGATTGAAATGAACTGTGAACTGTAATACCAAATTCTAGTAATTTTTATTCCGATTGTTTGTTTGTACAACATGTTTTATTTTGTGTCAAAATTTCCGAGTGTCCTCACATTTTTACTCACCATTTGAAATTTTTTTTTACCATAGACTAAAGGCTTCATTAGTCTAATCGTAAAGTAAAAAAACGTATGTGTAATCAATTCAATGTGTTAAAATAATATAGAAATATATTTTTATCTTTTTTCTATGCATTGAAACTGTTGTCAAGTAAAATCGTAAAAAAGTTCTGTTGAAAATAGAAATTTTCAATTTTATTACTTGACATTTAATTCTATTCACAAGAAAAAGATAAAAAATACAATATTTTTATTTTTTATACTCTTTTTATTTATTATGAGAATGATACGTTACTTTATTTACGATACTTCCAAACTAATTTGGGCTTAACACTCAGGCGATGCCCCCTACTTATGCTAGTGCATTGTGTTAGAATTAGGAAAATAGAATAGATTTCGACAATTTTTAACACCAAACTGCTAATAACAAACAATTTGAATAAAAAGCAACTGATAAGTAGTCTTTCTGACGAGAACGTGATTAAAATAGACACATGTTTCAGAGGCAATCAAATTAAAATCTGAGCTAGATTTGTAAAAACTTTTTAGGGTTTTGTTTTGGCAACAGTGTACTTTCATTTCGCGTTTGAAACATTGATTCTGACCGCGATTATCATTTTGCAGGATCTTCTAAAACCGCAGAATATAGTTTTGTTAAATATATTGCAAGAAGCTCCTTGGGACAAATCCGAATTTAGATATGTATTTAATTTACAGTCACTTCCAAAATAAATTTATTGTTTCTCCTAAAGTACGCTTTTTCATGGACAGTTAATAATTTTAATTTAAAAAAAATTATAAAAATCCAACATTATACTGCTTAACTTAGGGTAGATAAAAATTTTAAAATGTCGAATTATGCCAAATTATCACCCTATAGTAACGACTTGTGCCTGCAAGCAGTAAAAAACCGAAGGTTAATTTATCAATTTTATGTTTATCTTATAATAAATATGACGAAAACTATTAGTAGTAACAATAAAAAATAGCCACTTATCAATTAAAAGTTGCGAAAAAACATTTCTGTTTCCTATTTGCAGTCATATTTTAAAAAATTTTTCTCAGTAAAAGAGTGGGTTGCATTCTATTTATTTTCTAACCTCTTTGATTGTGCCTAGCACATATAACTATTCAAGATTTTTACAAAAAATCATAAAAAACAGTTTCTATGGCCACCAAAAAGCTTAAAAAAATTTTTAGAAAGCAGTTTTCGCAATTGGATTTAGAGTCTATTCTATTTATGAAAACTTAAGAAACTTGGTCATTTGGTATTTGATTTCAACAAAACGTAAATATTTTTTTATTAAATTTTTTAAAAAATGTTGTTGCTTTCGACGTATTTTGTTACGTTTCAAAATTTGTGAAATCACGAGCCCCAAAGCCCCCCCCCCCCTAGCTACGTGCCTGGCCGCTACTAAATTTTAGCAAAATTTATGTAAAATCAGTGTTGCCACTTTTTGAATAATTATTCAAAAACGGGACTGTTTACACATTCGTTGGATAATTTTTGAATAATGACATTTTTGTGTAATTTCACTTTTTACCGAAATTTCCGCAAATTTTTAAAAGTTCCGTAAATTTTTTAAAGTTAATAAAAATTAGTCAATATAGACGAAACGAGATTGTCTGTGAACCATTTACCACAAATATCAAGTTTCTGGTGAATGATTTTATAAATTTTTTCAACGCTAAACCGAGTTTAGAAGAAATTAAAAATGGTGCTATGTGTTTTTTTTTTGTTTTGTTTAAAGCTCCGTCTTTCTTCTTTTAAAAATTCTCTTGGTTTGCAAAATCATATAGAAATTCAGCGAAAGAGTGGGAAAATTTAGGTTTGTTTTGATTGTTGCTTTCTAATCTCTGAAAATTTTTTGGCTGTAGTTAACATGACACCGTCCGGCCGGCACATAAAATCCTTCCACTGAACCCTCCTCGGGGGTGCTGGCTGGAAACGGCTAAGGTCAGGGTTTGATCATAGTGGGACAATGTAAGGTCTATTGTCTGCATTACTGAGATGGGCTCTGACTATAGGTGGAAGGTAACCGGGGCTAGGTATCGGTCCGAGTGTCTGTTTTTCTCACATTGAGCGGCTTGGGACGCTTCCTTTCTCGTGGTTCTTCAAATCCAGGCGCGTCTGTTTCCCATAGTGGGCGGCTTCCTGGTCCGCGTCTGTTTTACCTAGTAGGTCGGCGGTGAAAATTTTTTAACGATGTTGGTAGAAGAGGAAACATGGGAAAACAACACGAGGAAAATGAAATCCCGGCGGTAATATACGCCCAAACGTCGGTGTTAGCAGTGACTGCGACCACCGGCGGGCACGGTGGAGACAGCGGGTCTCCTCTGCGTGTCGCCAGCAGTCACACAACGGATATGGTAACGGACACGGCAACGGCAAATCCACAACTGGGGTCATCTCTCGTCAGACAGGAGGCCATGGAGGTGCCCTCGGACAGTGACACCAACGACCAACTATTGGGTTTGGAGGATCTCTTCTTAAACTAAATGGATGAGGAGGATATTCGTATATCCTCCCAGCCGGTGGTCAGTAAGTCCAACAATCCCAAGAAAATGATCGTTGGAGGCACCGAAGAGAGCAAATCCACTGGCAGTCCTCTGCCGGCAGATGACTCGAAAAGAGTGGCAGGCTACAAGCGCTCTATCCGGTATTTGAATCAGCTGGCTTGTCGAGATCCAGCTGCCTTAACTGCCAGAGAAAAGCGATTGAGGCGGAAACATGAATTCCATGTGCGGAAGTATGAATCCATGGCGAAGAATACTTCCGTAGTGGAATCCAGGCCACACACAAAGGCGCAAGATCAGAGCAAAGCCATGGAAAAACCATAAAACCGGATCCCATTGCCACTCTGAGGCGCGGCGAACGGTCTCCAAGATTCCTGCGGAGTCCGGGAAGCGTTCGACCAACCAAACCGAAGCACTCTCAACGCGACCGTCCACATCACGTGGCAATGTTGAGGGTACGAAGTTTGGCGGTGATCCTGGCGATAAAGCCGGACCTGACGGCGGAAAATCCGAGGTGCGGGCCGTACCATCCTCATCAAAAGGAAGTATGGCTATCTTCAAGGACAAAGCCTGCAGGCCCGGTGAAAAGCGACAGATGTCAGGTGAGACGCAGGTGTCAGAGGGTAAGCGGTTGAAACCATCGGCTAGCTTTCCATCTGCACCTGAGCTACAGGTAGCCATTGTGGACCGGAGTCATCCTGAAGGTAGGATGGCAACGGACAGATGGCTGGTGTTGGAGGAACGGATACTGAGGGCACTAGTTGACGCACTCGCACACAGTGAAGATGATTCCTTCACTGCGTTCGATGGCGCCAAGTGGCAGAAAGGTGTCAAGATAGTGGGTTGTGGCAATGAGAAAGCGTTGAACTTTCTCAAAAGCACAATCCAGGATCTTGACGAGCTTTGGCCGGGTATGAATGTCGATATCGTTCCCATTGATGAGGTCCCTTTTCCGACGACCGTGAAGGTGTGGGTTCCTCCTCCAGTAATAGAGGATGAAGCCATTCTGACACTACTGAAACGTCAGAACAAGGGACTTGGTTCAGATGATTGGAGAATCATCAGGGGACGAGCGAGGGACAAAGGAGACGGAAAGGACATCTGGCTAAAAGTCGGCTCGGAGTCTTTGCGCCTCTCCAACGGATCGGTGAAGTTTGGGTTTAACCATCTTAAGATGATTCTACCCAAGGAAGATACCAGCAATGCGTCCTAGATGCATCAAGATGGTGCAGATAAATCTGCATCACTGCGAGACAGCGACCGATGAATTGCTGCGTTTCATGGAGACGGAGAGGATGGACGTGGCCCTGATTCAAGAAACTTGGCTTTCTGGCAACAGGGTTCGGGGACTAGGATCACGCAACTTCATGCTTCTCTCTCCGCTATGTGAAGGTAAGATCAGAAGCTGTGTATTGTATAGGAAGGGCATTAATCTTTTTCTTGTCAGCAATGGAGACCTAACGGTGGCGGCACTTGAGCGCAGGGGCATGCCCACCAGAGAAACAAGCCAGCCGCCGTGAGCCGTTTAAGCCGCCGCCGCCGGTCATTTTTGCTTCAGCCGCCGCCGCCGATTTTTTTCGGCTCATTTCGGCTGGAAGTATCAATTTTCAAATATAAAAAATTTAAAAATAAATATATTTTTTTAAAAGAATTTACTAATTCATTAAACTTGAACAACCAGAGCTAAAAACAATTTTTTTATATGAAAAGAAAAAAGTTAAAAGCTTCTAAATATTAAATTTTTATAAATATAATTGTTTTAAGCTATAAAAGCTTATATAAATTTATACTGTGAAAAAAATTTTAAAAAAACTTCTTAATGGGTTAATATAATACTTCAGAATGCAACTCTTTGCAGATGTGTAAAAAATCAATTAATAAAAAAACGTAGCTGCTTAACTTTGCATTTAAAACTCAATATATGTATTTGGTGTACGCATTTTTATCAAAAATTATGACGAAAAATCGTTACAGAGTTGAAGTCGTGTTAGCATAGATATACGAAAAAGTTTGTAAAATGCATTAATTTTTGTTAAAAGCGTTACTTCTCCTCTTCATATAAATTCTTACAGTTAGTGTTTAGCTTCATTGGTTATTAAAATATAAGCTATTAAAGTTAAAACACCTTACGAGTTACTGGTTACGGAGTTTACATTTGGCCTATAAAATTGGTTACAAATTTTATGTATTAACCAAAAATTGGTCAGATTGTTATAAATTTTGTAAAACAGGTGACAATGCGCTGATATATATCGAAATATATAACTTAAATGTAATCCTTGCATTTGAAATTAGTTGGTTACATGGTTTTTATCACATTTTTTGATATCACCCATATATATTTTTTCAATTTTAAAATACATTTTTAAAAATGGTCCAGTTGAATATTTTGGATAAATTAAACATTTTGTAACAAATAAATGAAAGAGTAAAGATAAAAGATATTGTAAAATTCTATAATATTTAGAAAAGGACACTTTTACGGATAAAATGCTCAAACCAATGTTCGAATTGATCACATAATTTCATCATTTAAGGATATTATTGATTGGGCATCTAATTCAAATGGGTCCATACAAGATATGTGCATCTTGCCCAAACTTTCTAACAAAGCCTCCATTCAAAAGCCTTCAAACAAGTTTAATTTCTTAAATCAATCGATATTTATTTTTTCTATGGTCTTTATTTATTCCTTAATTTGTTAAAATTCAAAAGAATAAATAAAAAAAATTGATTCCCAGTATGCTTTAATTTTCTTAAAATTCTATAAGAGGCAAAAATTGTTTTGAGTTCCAAGAGGGTTACATTTTCCCAATGTTGGGATTACTTTGGAGCCCTTTACATTGGCAAAAAAAATATTCTGGCAGAAATTAAAATTTTGCAACGAAAAGGAGTTGGTAGTAAAAGGGTATGTTTATAATTTATTAAATAAAACTTGTATGTTATATTAAATATTTAGGACCATTTGTTAGATATAGTCTTGACTAGCCATGGATCTGTGCGAACATGAAACAAATCACACGTGAACCAACAACAAATCTTATATAAATTGATTTTATATATATTTTTTTGCGAGTGATTTTCTGACCGTGATAAAGTGCAGACGTTAATTGTGATCTCTTTTTTATAATTCTATTTAAAATTAAAAGCAATAACATTTGTTATTGTTTTCAGAAAAAACTTTTTTTTTTACATTGTATCGGTGTTGCCATAACGGCGATTTTCTCGTCAGATCTAGCGATTTTATTTCGCCCCTAGCGGGAAAAATTGTCCTGTAGCTATTAGCCAAAAATCTAGCGATTTTTTTTTATCAGCCGTAATATAATTTTTAAAACTCGGTTTTATGTTGAAAAATATTATAAAACTCGCACATTGATATTCCTTTATTATAAAACACAACATCTTAAACGATTTTAGTAAAAAAAACTCTAAAAATACACATTTCGATAAAATATGGGTATGCACTTTTTCATCGTAGAACGCCCTCTACAGGACTCATTATTTGAAATTTTTGAATAAAAACTGCTTTAAGTACCATTTTTCAACAATCTAGCGATAAAATCGCTAAATATTTACACTGTTTATAATCTAGAGATTTTCTAGCGATTTTTGGGTCTGATCTAGCCATTTATTTTGAAAATTTGTTGGCAACACTGCATTGTATATTGAAATCAACAACAAATTATTACAAAGGGATTAATATAATAATAATATTCTGCTATACTAATCCTCTGCTGTTACAGCAGAATGAATAGTAGCAGCGAGTCTACTGAAGAAAGCGATATTGTCTGGTAGACAGTCGCTGAAAACAAAACAACGAAACGACGACAAAATCGATCACCAGGATTAGTTAAGCATGCAATCAAAATAAAAAAAACTACCAACAATGATGATTAGGGCAAGGAATTCCATGCAAATGTATGTTATTTCTCGATAGTCCAAAACTAATATAGACTAAACATTTATCCGAATCATCAACCTATGATGGTTTTCATTGACCTATGGGAAATCTTCGAGTTCTGTGTCTGTTTGCAAAATAACTAACTTAAATATATTTTTAAGTTTTAAAGTGCATTATTTTTGCAAAAATTATAGTTTTTAGTGCATATTTTTTATATTGTTAGGGCATATTTTTCTTTTTTATTCCTTGCCCTAATGATGATATACCAAGTACCTACTAGCAACAACATGTTTGCTGCACTTGATGTAGACAATATTGATGATGTTAATTATATTAACCATAATGCTAACAAAGAGCTGTGTGAAGAAAAACCGCCTCCAATAATTATTCCAAATGTTTCAGATATAAGAGCGATGATGAATAACTTTTCAAAAATAGTAAACCTTGAAGATTATTCGTACAAATCCTTGAGTGGTGGTCAGGTAAGAGTAATGGCAAAAAACGTAAAGGCATATAGAGTGATAGTAAAATATCTATCTTTCGTAAAAAAACTTAAACGTTTTCAAATCACATTACAAAATGTTGTTTTCAGCCGATCAAGCCGCCGCCGCCGCCGATTCTTTAGTTGCGCCGCCGCCGCCGATTTTTATCCGGCTCAACCTCAATCGCCGCCGCCGCCGCCGATTTTTTGCTTGAGCCGCCGCCGCCGATTATTTTGGTCGGCTTGTTTCTCTGATGCCCACTCTGCTCCTTGCCTCGATGTATCTCCCGTATGAGGAAGACAACCCTCCATCACAGGCAGTTCGTAATCTGGTCGAGGTGGGCATAACCAAGGGCCATGATCTGGTGATGGGGGGTGATGCCAATGCTCATCACTCTTTATGGGGCAGCACTGACATCAATGACCGAGGTGAGTCACGGTTTGATTACCTAATGTCCACTAATTTGATTATATGTAATAGGGGCAATAGGCCAACATTCTATAATAGGATTAGGGAAGAGGTTATTGATATAACCATGGTATCGAATACCGACTCTGTTGAAGTCCAAGACTGGAGAGTTTCACAAGAATGTTCATTCTCTGATCATTATAGGATTCTCTTCAGCGTTGATCTTTCTGTTAGGGAAATGATTCCATATAGGAATCCTAGGAAGACAAACTGGGCCAAATTTCGTAGTCTTGTTCAGACGATACCGGGCCCAGAACGGGACACCCCGGTCAGTGTGCGAGACTTGGAAGGTTCAGTTCGTCTATTGACGGATAATCTTAGGGAAGCATTTCTGAACTCGTGTCCTGAGCGCTTGCCACCGAGGAAAATTCACCAACCATGGTTTACTCCGGAGCTTAAGACACTTAGGACGGAGAGCAGAAACCTTTTCAATAAGGCGAAGAAGGAGAACAGACCTGAGTACTGGGAGCGGTACCGTCTCAGTTTTAATGCCTTTAAGAAGGCGACTCGAAGGGCAAAAAGGGAATCGTGGTCTAAGTTCTGTGGAGAAGTAGAGGGCACTACGGATGCAGCGAGGCTTCGTAAGGTTCTTTCTAAGGCACCCAGTGCACCAGGATCCCTTATGAGGCCTGATGGTACTTTCACGGAGGGTAATAGGGAAACCATTGAGCTCCTGATGGAGACTCACTTTCCGGGTTGCAGAGATGATGTGATGTCCAATGTCCCGTTGGACGCACTCTCATCGACTGCAATTCAGATAGGTGAGCACATCTGGTCAATGGTAGACGAACGCAAAATTGCTTGGGCGATACGGTCTTTTAAGCCCTACAAATCAGCAGGGCCGGATGGTATTTTTCCGGCACTTTTGCGGGAGTCCCTGGACATTATCATGCCATGGCTGCTGCGTATTTTTACTGGCAGTCTGGCATCGGGGTTTATACCCTCTGGGTGGAGAAAGGTCAGGGTGGTCTTCATCCCGAAAGCGGGTAGGATAAACCACAGCACAGCCAGGGACTACAGGCCGATTAGTCTCTCGTCGTTTTTATTGAAAACGCTGGAGAGACTGGTAGATGTTCATGTGAGGAGCATCCTCTCTGCAGACAATTTCAGCAGAGCCCAACACGCATACCTCAAGGAGAGGTCGGTGGAAACGGCTCTGAGTGAGGTTGTCGGCACAATTGAGGATGCTCTTCACGACCGTGAGTATGTGTTGGCGTTTTTCCTGGATCTAGACGGGGCTTTCAACAACATGAGTATATCATCGATCATTAGTGCCTTGGAGGGTATTGGCACTGACCCGCAGATAACCCTGCGGACGGGCAATATGCTCAGGAGCAGGGCTATAAACTCGGACATAGGCGGTGATGGGGCGCGGAAGGTGGTCACAAGGGCTACTCCACAAGGGGGGGTCATTTCTCCTCTTCTATGGAATCTTGTGATCAATGGAATCCTTGTCTCATTGGGGAGAACGGGGACGAAGGTTGTGGCATACGCCGACGACGTTGTGCTACTGATCAGGGGGAAATTTCTCCAGACGGTCTGTGATCTCATGGAATCGGCGCTTACGATGCTATCCAGGTGGGCAAGGGAGAACGGTCTGGGAGTCAATCCATCTAAAACCGAACTTGCTTTGTTCACAAGGAAGTACAAATCGGAGAGGTTTAATCTCCCTAGATTGGACGGAGTTACTCTTCAACTCTCGGGGGAGGCAAAGTATCTGGGTGTCATTCTTGACTCTAAACTTTCCTGGAAGAGGAATACCGAGGAGAGAATGAGAAAAGCCTTATGTGCTTTTTACACCTGTAGAAGGACCTTTGGGAAGAGATGGGGTCTACAGCCGTAAATCATTCACTGGATGTATGCGGCGATTATCAGCCCAATCTTGACCTACGTGGCACTGGTGTGGTGGAGGGCGGTGGACACGGGTTCATATCTCTCCACTCTCGCAAAGGTGCAACGACTGGCTTGTCTGGGTATTACGGAGGGGGCTCGTTCTACACCCCAGGCAAGTTTGGAGGTGATGCTTGGCATCCCACCACTGGATATTTATATCAGGGGCATGGCGGCAAAGGCAGCTCTCAGACTCAGGGAGATGCAGGAGCTGAGGCAACGCACTTGGGGGCACAGTACCATTCTGCATGGGATTGGTGGTGCACTACTGGATCGTGAAACGGACTCTATTGTACCGGTCATGAATTTCCAGAGGACTTTTGAGGTGATTGTACCGACCAGGGAAGACTGGGCAGCCAACTCCGTTATTCGGAGTGGTGATATCTCAGTGTTCACGGACGGTTCGAAGACGAACATGGGGACAGGGTCGGGAGTTTACTCCTGCGAACTGGACCTTCGAATCTCCATACGACTCTCGGGCGATTGTAGCGTGTTCCAGGCGGAAGTGTATGCAATTGACGTGGCCGCACGGATGATAATGGAACGGGATTTGGATCCATCATCCATTAGCATCTTTGCGGACAGTCTTGCTGCTTTGAAAACCCTGGAATCCGATACTGTCAGATCGGGGTGTGTGCGGCACTGTATTGAATCCCTCGACCGTATTCGTCGGCACTCGGTAAGGCTGGCGTGGGTCCCTGGACACGCTGGGATTGCGGGGAACGAGCTGGCTGACGAGTGTGCGAGGAATGGCTCCGAGTCGGATGAGGACCCTATACAAACGGAGGTCCTGGTTCCTCTGGTGGAGCTATTCGGTGTGATAGGGGATATATCGGATAGGGAGACGAGGGCAAGGTGGAGAACCTTGACCAATTGTAGGATATCTCGGACCCTATGGCCACTGCCTGATCCGGGGAGGACAAAGATTCTTCTTGGATTTGGCAAGCGGACGGTCGGGATGCTTGTAGGAGTTCTAACGGGACACTGTGCGATAGGCTGAATGGCTGCGCGTTGGGGTTACACCCAGGCGGACTACTGCAGGGGTTGTGGGGACGAGGAGGAGGAGACAGTGCATCATCTGCTTTGTGAATGTCCGGGACTGAAGGAACGGCGACTCAGATATCTGTGGTGCAGGTTCTTCGACGACCTGGACAGTCTACGCGATGTTTCTCTGTCTGGTCTTGCGAACTTTTTAAGGGGATCGGGATGGTTCTAGATTTCTCGGGTCGTGGTATTTCTTTCCATGTGGGGAAAATAAAGGAATCACAATGGGCCCTATGGCCTCCGAGTGAACTCGCCGTTCTGGCAGGCTCCCATTCAACCTAACCTAACCTAACATGACACCGCGCTTTGACCAGACGAACATTTTATGAACGCAGCAGGGTGGAGCAGAATCAAAATATTTTAGAATTCGGTAAATCCAACACGTTCCAGATTTCAACAGAATCGTATAAAATTTTTGAAAAAAAATATCGGTAATTTTTTGTGAAATTGTTATATTTTTATTTATGGTTCAAATTTGAAGGGTATGGGAGAGAATAATTAGCAAGTAGGTTATATTTTTGCATGCAACGCATCTGAATGAAGTACCCTTTCTGAAAAAACATACTTTTTTCTGAAAGAAGCTTTTAATATGGATAAAATACCATTTTATTAATATTCCATTTTAAGCCTGAAAAAGATATTGAATTGAAATTCCCTTTAGTTAATAGAATAATTTGTTATATTTTTCAGGGAAATTGGCCTGGATTTGCTTTTGCAGAAGGCAAAAACTCAGACCAGGTTATTGCAAAAATGCAAAATTTTAGTTTTAAAATTTAAAAATCGGTATATAAATAGAAAAAAAACAAAACTTTGGTAAGAAATGGCGAATTTTTTTACAAAATATTTTTTTATTCTTCCCCACTGTGCTCAGGAGAGTTTATTTTGAAAATTTTTTGTGTAATTTTTTCTTTTACTGGTGGCAACACTGTGTAAAATGCAATTTAAAATCAATTTGCTAAAATCAGTTAAAAAACTTACTAAATATCATAATTTTAGTACAATTAAATTAGTATAAATAATTAGTTGCATCTACTAAATTTCAGTAAATTTCTGTAAACTGTAATTTAAAATCAATCTGCTGAAATTAGCAAAAAATTGTACTAAAAAATAAAAAAACTGTAAAATCTAAAAAAAAAATTTTTTTCTTTCGATTGTAACAAGCGTATAATTACTTTATCGTACTTGCAATTTGGAGTCAAAATTGCAAACGGTTCTCCAGTTATTGCCGTTTTATGCATTGCAGATATCAATAGTAACAAATATAAACTAAACAAGAATTGTAAAAAAACAAAAAAAAAATATTTTTAAATTAGTATATTTTTTTGCTAAATTTAGCACTCGGGTTTTGAAAAATTAGTAAAATGTTTTTCTGAAATTAGCAGCGAAAATTAGTAACAAAAAAATCCGTAATTTGTAATAAGAGAATAGCAAAAATGATTACTAAAAATAAAAATTGTACTAATAATCAGTATAAAAATAGTATAGTGCGATTGGAAATTGTTTACAAATTTTTTTACAAACTTTTTTATCTGAGTGTACTATAAAAATCCATTTTTCTGTCCAATTCAAGCAATAAACAAAATTTTTAATTGCATTCGATAGTGCCAACTATTTCTAAATCTTAAAATTTTACACTCCCCAGCATATATCGGTTGTAAGAATCAAACTTATAGAAGTATAATTCACTAATGCCATACTAAATGCTTTCTACAGAATGGTGGTTCCATGTATTGATTTAAAAAAATTTTATATTTGTTGTGTAACAGATTTTTAGTCATAAAACCCAAATTAAATAAAACATTAAAATTCATTCCAATAAATTTGGTCACAATAACAAAGAAAAAGCAAATACAACCGAAAGATATTTTCATTAAAGTGTTTAATTGTCAAAAATTTAAAATAACAAAAACAATTAAACAAAAAATTTTAAATTAAAAGGATAAAAAAATTTAAAAATTCTTAAACAAATATGTAAAAAATTCAATTGGAATTATGGAAACGTATAATTATTTCATAAATGACAAAATGGCACAATCTTAAAAAAAGAGAAGAAATGGTTAATATTTAGTGCTGTGGCCTTTGTTTCTGATGACAGCTTCGCACCTGCGACCCATACTTTCCACTAGTTTTTGGCATTTTGTTTTGGGGATGGCGTACCAAGCTTCCTGTGCGGCCGACCACAGTTCGTCCATATTTTTGTAATTTTTCTTGGCGATTTCAACCTTGACTTCATTCCACAGGTTCTCTATTGGATTTATGTCAGGGCTCTGGGCTGGCCAATCCAAAATATCAATCTTCTCCGCACAAAACCATTTTTTTATTAGTTTGGAGGAGTGTTTGGGCTCATTATCTTGCATGAATTTCCATTTTATTGGCATGGAGTTGAAGGCATATGGCTCCATATGGTTTTTTAAAATATCTAAATACTGAAACTTGTCCATTTTTCCATTGATTTTTATAAGCGGATCTACGCCATGCCAAGAAAATGCACCCCAAACCATAATACTGCCACCTCCATGTTTTACCGTCTTCTGAGTGAACCGAGGATTGACTCTTGGCCTTCAGGACGACGAAAAAAGATTCTGCCATCTGGTCCTATCATGTTAATTTTTGTTTCGTCACTCCATAACACGTTTTTCCAAAAACTAATGGGATTTTCCTTATGGGTTCTGGCGAAGGTTAGTCGTTTTGAAATATTTTTTTTTTTGAGAGTAGGGGCTTTTTTCTGGAAATGCGCCCACACAAATTTGCCTCGTTTAGTCTTCTTCTGACAAGTCTGCTTGATATTTCCATGTTAAAATTTTCATTAATATCCGATGCTATCTGCCTTGATGACTTGAATGGATCAATTTTCACCATTCGTACTATAGCTGCATCCGTACGCTCATCTGTTTTTCGTGGCCTTGGCTTCCGAATTTTACCCTTAGTCAATATATCGGGATCTTCAACACAAGAATTAATTGCATTGTAGACTTTTTTGGGGAAAATTTGCATTATCTCAGCAATTTCCGCTACTTTTTTTCCATCTTCATACATTTTCCATATGATCCGCCTTTCCTCACCTGTGGTATGTTTTCCTGATCCCATTTTAAAAATTTTTTAACTTTTTATATTTATTTTTGAACTACGAAAAATATTTATTGCTTTGAATTAAATCTACACGACTACTGCCTATTTTAAGTAAATTGTGCCATTTATATGTCCACTTTAAATCAGCATTGTTAACGCAAAAATGATAACGGTAAATAATAAGCAAAACATAACGGAACATTTGAGCACTATCAAGACAAACATTTTTTTTCAAAAATAATCAGAAGAGATAAAAATTGCATTTTAAATATATATAGTTGGAAAATACTTAAATTTATGCGGAATTTAAATGTGTGCCAATTATATGTCCATAGCTGTATATTTGAGCTAAATTTTTGTTAATGGAGAATAGCAAATTAACCTGCTAAAATCAGCAAAAAATTTTGCTAAATAATTAGTAGACTAAAAAATCACGATTTTTTTTTTAATGCAAATAAAAATCGATCCTTTTGAAAACAGCAGTTTACAATTTTAGCTTAAATTATAGCTTAAAAATAGCAAAAATTTGTAGATTTAACAGTTTACTTTTTCTATTTTTGGTCTACAAATATTTAGCAAAATTTTCTGCAGATTTTACAGTACAATTTGTTATTTTCAATTAACTAAAAGTTAGCCTTAATATAACTAAAATTCTGTAAATTTAACAATTTTAATTTTGCTGTTCTCATTTTACTAGTATTTAGTAAAAAAATCTGCTAATTTTAGCAGTTTTTTCTGCAGCATCATTTTTAACTAATTTTTAGTAACTTTTTCTGCTATTTTTACAGATTTATTTCTATGACTAATTTAGAAATGATTTTGTTTCCACAATATTCCGTATTTATTTTTAGTTTGAAGTTTCTTGCACAGATAAATTAATATATTTGCGATATAGCAAACAATACCGTTATAATTAGTATTTAAACAAGCATTTGTCAAACAAAATTAAATTTTCTTTTATGGTTATTAGCCAATTATTAAAAGAAAGTTGTCTTTTAATTTTTCTTCTGAATTATCACCGTTATGTTACCGCAAGACCACTCTTACCCAATTTTCGTTCCCGTACTCGAAAATTGGGTAATTGAGAGCGCTCAAAAGAGTGTATTTCTGTTTCTCTTTTTACTATTAACTTCGGAGAATTGTAAAAGGGACAGCTGGTACAATGATAAACAAATAACACCATTGTGAAACAAATTTAAAATTTAATTAAACAAAGAAATATGTAAAATAAAACTTCTGTGTATTAAAATTAATTGAGCAAAATAAAATAACTTTTAAATGCAAAAAATATGTGTACCTGTGCGATTTTTCAGACTAAAACTATACGCATTTTCATTTCTTTCTTTTAAAAAAGTGATTTTGTGCGTTTCCGTACTTTTGGGCAATTTTGAGGATTTTGTGCTTACTCTCATTTTACTGAACTTTACACAAAAAGTAAAGGAGCACATTTAACTTAAAATAACGAGTTTTTTGTAACGGTTATAAATTTTATTCTGTGGACATAGTTTTAAAAGTTTCACCAGTATACAAAAAAAAAACGGGAAAAATTAAACAAAAAAATTTTTAAAAATTGCTTTAAAGCAACGGTTCCCAGGGGATCCGTGAAGAGTTCCGGCAAAAACCCTAAAACAAGTTATTAGAAAAAAAAACAATTTTTTATATAATTTTTAAATTACACTGCATGATAAAATCTTGACTGTTAAAAATTAATAGAGCTCTGACCATCAATTCTATATATTTCGGACATGCTGATTACAATGGCGTAGTTTATTGTTCGATTAATGGTACAGATTTTTTGCGATGTGCTTATCTTGATATTTAAACCACTACTTAGCGTTTTATATAGTTTTTTTTTATAGTTTTTTGCTATTTCAGCGACTTTAGTCGCGGAATGAACAATCGACCTCAATAAATGTAATGCCTTAGTAAGAAAGCAAATAAAAGAAAAATATTTCAATAAAAAAAATGTATTCTTCTATAGCGGCCTATACGTTAAAATCGCGACTTTTCAGAAATTTTATATGGCAGCATAGCTTTCCAAGATGTCCCCAAAATTCAACTTTTAGTATAATATGGGGTCATCTCTAAAAACTGTTGCTAAATTTCAAGCAAAACAATTTCCATTTGCAAAAGTTATGGCAATAAATAAATTTTTTACTAAGGTTAGTATCGTACTAAAGACACTTTAGTATCCCGAGTAAGAACGTTTGTATATAATAATGTATAATTTTATATACCCATATATGTTTTTGTACACCAGTGTATATAAGCATACATACATACATACATGTATGTATGTAAATATATCCATATATAATTTTTTCTTTCAAAAAAACACGATTTCGTTTTGGATAGAATTATTTAATTTAATTATATAAATTTGTCAGTCGCCTTTTGGATATAATTCTATATTACATTGCAATGGAAAGAAATTTGTTAGAAAATTTATACAAACAGTTTAAAGCAATACTAAAGGCGTTTGTGCTTTCTTGTAAAATGTCCTTTTCTCAAAATCCAAAAAAGTTTAAAAGTTTTAGGTCTGACAAACTGTCAGGTAATTATTTCTGTAAACATTTAGGATTTCAGTGAAATTTATAGTGAATAAACTGGATATAACAATATTTGATTTTCTATATGTTTGTACCATTTTAGCTATAATTTTATACCAAATTATATCGCGCCATTATTCGGATACATTTATATCTCATATTATCAAATTATAACTGAACTGATGCAATCTTATGAAATTATATGGGCCCATTTCTCGGATAAAATTGTATAAAGACACATGTTAAATTACATATGACTGTATAAAGCCCCATATTAACTTTTTTTAGTCAGGATATTAAAATGTCTTTAGTACGATACCAACCTTAGTAAAAAATGTATTTATTGCGATAACTTTTGCAAATGGAAAATGTTTCGCTTGAAATTTAGCAAGAACAGTTTTTAGAGGTGACCCCATATCATTCTACATTCAGCGACTAAAATCGCTGAAATAGCAAAAAACCATAAAAACCTATATAAAACGCTACCCCACGGGGAATGATGAGTCAATTGCCCTTCAAGAACCGGTCAACCGAAGGCATATTACTAAATTATTACAAATCAGAGATGGGCTAAAATCATTACCATTACATTTTCATTACCATTACTTGATGTAATGGTAATGGAGCTTTTTTTTATCATTACCATTTTTTGAAGAAATGGTAATGTTTTTTTTTTCATTACCATTTCGTTAAAAAATGGTAATGAATATTTTTTTTAATTTTCATTTGTTTTGAAAATTAAAATGAACCTTTTTTTAATTTTCATTACTTTTACCTAATGTTTACATAGTAATGAAACACCCATTTGTTTTTCATTCCATGCCGTTTTTGTCGAAGTTTTTTATTTTAAAAATATGAGGTTTACAAATTACTAAAAGCATTTTTTAGTTCATAATCCGAGGCCTATGGTATCCATATTTGATACCAAGTTTTGTTGGCTAGTTGCAAAAAAAATCGCGAAAAGAAATTGCATAAAGGAAAATTCTTGCATCAATATATTTCTTTGCAGAACATAAATAGCTGATTAAGTTTTTTAATTCAATTCTAGTACCATAGTCTTTTTTCGCGATCCGCCATTATTTTGCAATTGTAAGTGAAATTTTGCTAGTTGAAAAAAAAAAATTGCAAAAAAAAAAATCGCAAACAAAAAAAATTCAAAAAGGAAAATTTTTGCCTTAATATATTTGCTTGCAAAATGTAAATCGTGATTAAGTGTGTTAATTCAATTCTTTTACCATAAAGTCTTTTTTCGCGTCCCGCCGTTATTTTGGAGTTTTTTAAGTGTGGTTTCTTAAAATTTATATTCTAGTGACTATAATACCCGTTGCATACAAGAAAGTCTGGGAGCTAGTTAAAAAACAACCGCGAAAAAAAATTTACAAAAAGGAAAATTCTTACATCAATAGATTTGTTTGCAGAATGTAAGTCGCTGATTAAGTGTTTTAATTAAATTTTTGTATCATAAAGTCTTTTTTCGCGTCCCGCCATTTTTTTTGGAGTTTTTTAAGTGCGGTTTCTTAAAATTTATATTCTAGTGACTATAATACCCGTTTCATACAAGAAAGTTTGGGAGCTACCCGAGTAAAAAAGTTTTGATATAATCATATATTATTTTATGTAATTACATATAGTAACTTATAGTTACATATGGCCACATATGCTTTTAAATTGAAGCATATATACTTTTATATAGTCATTTATTAAATATTTTTTCCTCAAAGGTTTTAATATTGAGACATATGTGATTTTATATTATTACATACTGGCCTACATATAAGTGTATGTGCTATATATAAGTACATAAAGTAACATATAAAAGATATAATTACATATACGTTTATATATAATTTAGTATGACACTACACATAATAATATAAAACTATATATGGAGCCATTTAAGAAATATTATATAATAGGTGTTATATATGATTATATATTGACGGATATGAACCCATATATAACTTAGTATGGTTTCATATCTACAATATTTCATACTTTCTTTTATATATAACGATATAACGTTCTTTATAAAATCATCTATAATTATATATCATCCCACATTAGCAATTTTTTCAAAGTGATTTTATATAAAAATATATAATGTCCTTTTAAAACCGTATTGTATTAAATGTGGTTCCATATTAAAAATGATTTTGAACTAGTTTAAGATTTAGTAATTACTAGCGATTGGCGCATGACACGATCGTGAGTGAAGTTATTCACAAGTGATCGTGAGTAATAATTACTATACCAAAGTAATTCGCGCGTGAGCGTGAGAATATATAATTCGTACGTGAGCGTGAGTAAGAATATATAACCCGTGCATGATTCGTGTGTGAGTTTATTTTTTGCATCATATGTTTTTAGAAATTTTTACTGTTTTGCGTGAGAATTTTCTGATTGTGAGTAAGTTTTTAATATACTCATGGCTGCGTGAGTAAGACACGAAATGCTCGTGCGTGAGTAATTTGTTTTTGTTTAGGAGCGTGAGTCAAAATGGCTAACGCGCCCATAAAATTAACAATACTGAAGCTTTAATATGGAATTCTCTATACTATAACGCACACTTGACTGATCTCTTATATCTTGGTTGTATGTATATCACAATCCTATTAAGTTAAAAATTTCAGTGTTGTTAACCTTATTTTAAAATTACTAAAAACAAATAAAAATTTGTTCATGTTTCATGCACTGTCATGGTAAATCTGGATAAAAGTAATGGAAGATTTATCGAAATTATAGGATATCCAGTAGACCTGGGGGTTAATCATTACATTTTGTAATTAATTACACATGCATTTACACAATTACATGTAATTGTAATTGAAAAAAACTCAATTACAATTACAAATTATTTGTAATTACAATTACAAATTATTTGTAATTGTAATTCAAAAAAGAACAATTACAAGTAATTTGTAATTTGAAAAATGTCAATTACATTTTTTGGAAAAATAAATAATGACAAAAAGCACAAGTTAGGGGTAAGCCCAACATGACGGATTCTTTTTATACGCATCCATGCCTATGCAACCTATCCCAGTCAGATTTTTCTAAAAAATTTTAACAAAAAACACTTTTTACTTGTAATTTCAATTACAAATTACAAGTAATTGTAATTGAAATCCCTCAGGTCTGATCTCCAGATATTGTATATCTTTTTTTATTTAAAAATATAATTTTGTATATTGTTTGATATGGTCATATATATTATGGTAAAAATATAGGGTCAATATTTAGGTATAATTGTATCAAACTATGTCCACTTTTATAACATTTTATATAATTTTATACAAAAAGATATAGTTTTATGTAATTGGATGAGGACAAAATTCGGATACAATTGTATCAAATTGCATAAAATTGTATCAAATTGTACCAAATTGTATACAATTGTATACAATTCGATACAATATGATGCAATAAGACGTTCTCATTTTTCGGATATAATTATATCTAATTACATAAAAGATTATATATAATTAAATATAACTTTATATGGCTCCATATCATTTTTTTTTACTTGGGTAGTTAAAAAAAAACCGCGAAACAAATCGCGAAAAAAAAATTTACAAAAAGGAAAATTCTTACATCAATAGATTTGTTTGCAGAATGTAAGTCGCTGATTAAGTGTTTTAATTAAATTTTTTTACCATAAAGTCTTTTTTCGCGTCCCGCCATTATTTTGGAGTTTTTTAAGTGCGGTTTATTAAAATTTGTAATCTAGGGACTATAATGCCCGTTTCATACAACAAAGTTTGGGACTTATTAAAAAAAAACCGCGAAAAAAATCGCGAAAAAAAATTTACAAAAAAGGAAAATTCTTACATCAATAGATTTGTTTGTAGAATGTAAGTCGCTGATTAAGTGTTTTAATTAAATTTTTTTACCATAAAGTCTTTTTCCGCGTCCCGCCGTTATTTTGGAGTTTTTTAAGTGTGGTTTCTTAAAATTTATATTCTAGTTACTATAATACCCGTTTCATACAAGAAAGTTTGGGAGCTAGTTAAAAAACAACCGCGAAAAAAATCGCGAAAAAAAATTTACAAAAAGGAAAATTCTTACATCAATAGATTTGTTTGCAGAATGTAAGTCGCTGATTAAGTGTTTTAATTAAATTTTTGTATCATAAAGTCTTTTTTCGTGTCCCGCCATTTTTTTTGGAGTTTTTTAAGTGCGGTTTCTTAAAATTTATATTCTAGTGACTATAATACCCGTTTCATACAAGAAAGTTTGGGAGCTAGTTAAAAAAAAACCGCGAAAAAAATCGCGAAAAAAAATTTCCAAAAAGGAAAATTCTTACATCAATAGATTTGTTTGCAGAACGTAAGTCGCTGATTAAGTGTTTTAATTAAATTTTTTTACCATAGTCTTTTTTCGCGTCCCGCCGTTATTTTGGAGTTTTTTAAGTGCGGTTTCTTAAAATTTATATTCTAGTGACTATAATACCCGTTGCATACAAGAAAGTTTGGGAGCTAGTTAAAAAAAAAAACGCCAAAAAAAAATCGCGAAAAAAAAATTTTCAAAGAGGAAAATTCTTACATCAATAGATTTGTTTGCAGAATGTAAATCGCTGAATAAGTATTTTGATTAAATTTTTTTACCATAGTCTTTTTTCGCGTCCCACCATTGTTTTTGAATTTTTTAAGTGCGGTTTCTTAAAATTTGTAATCTAGGGACTATAATGCCTATTTCATATAACAAATTTTGGTGGGTAGTTGCAAAAAAAAAAAAAACGCGAAAAAAAATTTGCCAAAACGAAACTTTTTGCATCAGTATATTTGTTTGAACAATGTTAATCGCTGATTAAGTTTTTTAATTGAATTTTTCTGCCATAAAATCTTTTTTCGCGTTCCGCCACAATTTTGCTATTTTTTAAGTGCGGTTTTTTTTAAATTTATAATCTAGAGATATAAAGAAAAGTTTGGTTGCTAGTTGCCAAAAAAAATTGCGAAAAAAAATTTCCATAAAGGAAAATTTTTTATTGTAGAACAAAGAACAAAACGTTCTTTACATCATTATATTAAGTAATGGTAATGAAATTTCATTTGTGTAGAAAAAATGGAAATGATTTTTTGTTTTTACTACCATTGCGTATTGTAATGAAAATTATAAAAACGTTTCATTACATGTAAAGAAAACAAATGAAATTAACATTTTTTTCATTGCAATTACATTTTGTAATGGTAATGAATTTTTTTAATTTTCATTTTATATATTTAAATGGTAATGAAAACCCGCAATGGTCATTACAAAGTAATTAATTACTCCCATCTCTGTTACAAATATGAACCAAAGAGAATTCATTAATTTTCTAAGTATTTTCTGATTCGTTATTTTCACTGTTGCTTTTAAAAAAAATTGACCGATACCGAAATAAAAAATAAAATTCGCGGCATATTTTTTAAAATATTTTTTATTTATTTTGAACTTTATTTTTTTACGATTTGCTAATTTTAGCTCTTATTTTAAATTTTTATAATTTTTTGCTAAACAATTTTAAGTTTTGTATTTTCAACGTTTTGTAATGTTAAAGCTGTTTTAGTTGTAACAATTGGTATTTCATTTAATTTTCTTTTTAATTTAAGGCTTTTTAAATGTAGATTTATATTCAGGCATGTCACAGGTTTTTTACGGAATTGATTTGATTTCGCAATTTCACTTCCGCAATGTTTTTCCTAAAGCGATCTCAAACAATTTTTTTTTCTTCTGAATTTGCAGTTTAGGGTGCTACAGATAATTTTGTATTGAAAATAAAACGTTCTGGTAAGTATCAAGAATGCTACAGGCTTTAAAGTGGTACCTAAAACGTTAAAAGTTTCTCCAGAAAACGTAAAACGAAAAAAAAATCGTTTTCATTCCACTTTCAAAAACCAAAGTGGAATTGGTATTTAGAGCAGCTCAAACTCATAAAAGCTTTGCAAGAGTACTTGGTATGTATTCCCTAAAGTGTCGTTAACTATTTCACTTTCAAAAATGTACATTTAAAACGCTTTTTGTTGGTAAATTCAACTATTTTCTTACTGATTAGTAAAACGTAATTTTTTCTGAAAAATTAAAATTTTTAATTTTGATCGGCGATCTTCTCCTTTTTAACTACAAATGGCAACTTATATCAAAATTTTGCAGTTGGAACACGAATTTGCCCCAAAAAATCTTTTTTTAACATTTTAGAATTTACGAAAACGCAAAAAACCTGAAGAAGCAAAAGTAAAACGTTACGAAATTGTACATCGAAATCATATTAATTTTATGCGAAATATGTGTTAAAACTTTAAATATGCTCTCTAACAAAAACTTTTTTAAGTAAAATTATTAAAAACAGCATTCTTAACTTATAATTAATTATGTTTATCTGTTATATTTGGTCTAAATATGCAAAAATGCCATTTACATCTGGAGAAGCAATTTGCGTTTTCAATTTCACTTTTAAGAGTCAACTGCCATTAAAGGACCTATCCCGTGACCGGTCAATCGGGGGCATACTGAAGGCACTTCCACTATATTTGTGTGTGTGTTAGTGTTGTTTTCTTTTCTATTTTTTTCTTTTCCTTTTTTTATTTGCTTGTAGTGTTTGTTTTTTCTTTTTCTTTTTTATTTGAACAGAAACAAAAAATATATAACTTTACCATCAGCCAGTCATCACGAATATACACCCTACGGGGAAAGGGACCGGTCCCAGATGACACGCAGGATAGGTCCCAAGGGGGCGGAGATCGGTCGTTGATCGGTCTTTTTCTTTGAAAGAGACATATCACTTTAACATGGCGTTGTCATTGGAAATGACCAATTGCCACATTTTAGACACCTTGTGGCAGTAATGTGGTGTGTCTAAAAATAGCTTTTCAAATAAACTAATAAAAAATTAAGAATTAAAAATAATCTACTTGACGTCGAAGTAGGGCTCGATAACACAACCCCCTGGTTGTAAGGCAAACGCTCTACCGTCTGAGCTAATGTTGCTTATGCGTGATGGCTGGCTGATGGTAAAATTATATATTTTTCGTTTCTGTTCAAATAAAAAAGAAAAAGAAAAAACAAAGCAAATAAAAAAATAGAAAAGAAAAAAATAGAAAAGAAAACAACACTAACACACACACAAATATAGTGGAAGTGCCTTAAGTATGCCCCGATTGACCGGTCACGGGATAGGTCCTTTAATGGCAGTTGACTGGTTTTTTGCGTTGGCCATAATTAAATTAAAAAATCAATTAAAAATTAGAAAATTACCTCAAAAACTCGGATAATATAAATAAAAATTTAAAAAATTGCCCTTAAGTTAAAAAGAAAATTAAATGAAATACCAATTGTTAAAACTAATACAGCTTTAACATTAAAAAACGTTGAAAATACAAAACTTAAAATTTTTTAGCAAAAAATTATAAAAATTTAAAATAAGAGCTAAAATAAGCAAATCGTAAAAAACTAAAGTTCAAAATAAATAAAAGAGTAAAATAAATAAAAAAATATTTTAAAAAATATGCCGCGAATTTTACTTTTTATTTCGGTATCGGTCACGTTTTTTAAAAGCAAGAGTGAAAGTAACGGATCGGAAAATACTTAGAAAATTAATTCATGCCCTTTTGTACATATTTGTACTAATTTAGTAATATGCCTTGGGTTGACCGGTCACGGGATAGGTCCCTGGAGGGCAATTGACCCCACATTCCCCGTAGGGCAACATTAGCTCAGACGGTAGAGCGTTTGCCTTTCAAGCAGGAGGTTGTGTTATCGAGCCCTACTTCGACGCCAAGTAGATTATTTTTAATTCTTAATTTTTTATTAGTTTATTTGAAAAGCTATTTTTAGACACACCACCTTACTTTCACAAGGTGTCTAAAGTGTGGCAATTGGTCATTTCCAATGACAACGCCATGGTAAAGTGATATGTCTCTTTCAAACAGAAAGACCGATAAACGACCGGTCTCCGCCCCCTTGGGACCTATCCTCCGTGTCATCTGGGACCGGTCCCTTTCCCCGTAGGGTAAGTAGTGGTTTAAATATCAAGATTAGCACATCGCATTTATATCGTAAATATCTAACTAAATATATTTTCATATATTTAGTTAGAATATTCTTCTACCTCAAGTCCAAATTCTAATATGATATTGTCATATTAGATTTTATTTGTTGTTTCAAAAATGGTTGATCATTTTCATGATATACAATACAATTGTTTCGTAGGCATCACCCTACTCTTCAGTTGTCCGCAATAAGACAACTGAAGACAACTGTTAATTTTAGTTTTCACTAAAATAGTGAAGTGCATATTGTTGAATTACCATTATTGTTGTTTTATTCATGTTTAGTTTCCTGGTTTTCTTTTAAATATAAGTAAAAATAAATGAATGTTTTTGGTTTGATTTTAGATCATAAATTAATGTCACTTTCTGTTTAAATTATTTTTCAAATTAAACAAAAATGCTACAATTTTCACAAGTAAATTACAAAGAATAAAAAAATTTGAAAGAATTCGATAAGGCCAGCAACACAGAATACGTATTTTCAACTATCGCTACAAAGTCATCATCAGTGACATTTGCCTTGGCGGTTAACTTTGATAATCGTCTAAGATTGGAGTAGTGGAAAGTCGTGTACCTTGGATCGCGTGTACCTTGGACAAAAGTAAATTTTTTTAAAAAATTTAAACTATTTTTTTTTTTAATAATCAAGATATTTCAAGTTACGGGCTTAAATCAATATAAAGTTTGTCGTTTTCTAAATGCAGTAACCAGTAAATTTCTTAACTATATTGTACAAATAAGAAAAAAATTATCTTTTTTGCAAAACTTAAAATGCGTCTACTGTGGAACTTTTTGAATATTTCCTCTTCTGTGTATCCAACAAATTTCAATACATGATTAATTGAAGCTCTACAGGCTAACTGTACTTTTTGAATTTAATTCGCTTCAAAATAACCTCTGATTTAAGATTTTCGCCATTTTTTAAAAATTATGTTTTCATGCAAATATTAAATTTCATTGTCTCATTTCAAGTAGATATTAACTCTACTGCAAATAAAGCAATAAATTTCATTATAAGGCAGTACTTTTTTTAAGAAATTCCCTTAATTTTTTACGAGTTCCAAGGTACACGCCAATTTGTAATTTGGAATACTTTTTCGCTTTTTTAAAAAAAATTAAATTTCTTAAAATGCATAAGAATTATTAAAGTTTTTATTATTTGCAATCTATGACAACACCAACACTAATATTTCTGCATTAAAAGATTTTAATCTTATACTCGTAGATATTGACACAGGATTTTCAAAAGTACCAAGGCACACGACTCTCCCCTACTCCATCATTGTAAACGCACCTTTAAGGTTCAAAGCAAAGCAAGAGTAATAATAAAAAAAGGATTAAAATAGCATTGTTAGATTTCGTTGATGTTAGTCTAAGTTGAGTTATTAACATATTCGATTTGCTTTCAACTTTCACATAAGTAGACGATTACCAAAGTTTAACCCGTCAAGGCAAATGACACTGATGATAGCTTTGTAGCGAAAGCCGAAAATACGTATTCTGTGTTACTGGCCTTATCGAATTCTTAAAAAAAAATTTATTCTTTGTAATTTACTTGAGAAAATTGTATCATCTTTAATTTGAAAAACAATTTAAACAGAAAGTGATATTAATTTAAATATGATCTAAAATCAAACTAAAAAACATTCATTTACCAAATAAAAGATCATCTATACATACCCCTCATTCATAAGTAAAAATAATAAAACAATCCTTGGAAGCATAGTCGGGAAGTATTCATTACCTCAGTACTTAAGTACTAGTGAAGTACAAGTATTTGGTACTCGTATTTAAAAAAAATAAGTACAAGTACTTTGAATGTACTTGTATTTAAGTACAATTACTTGGTTAATTACTTGGTACTTTCTAAGTACCAAGGTACTTAACAAGTACTGTGGAACTTGCTAAGTACTACGGGTACTTGCTAAGTTCTATGGTACTTGCTAAGTTCTATGGTACTTGCTAAGTACTATAGGTACTTGCTAACTTCTATTGTACTTGTTAAGTACCTTTGGTACTTGTTAAGTACCTTTGGTACTTGTTAAGTACCATGGAACTTGTTAAGTATCTTTGGTACTTGCTAAGTAGCATGGAACTTGTTAAGTACCTTTGGTACTTGCTAAGTACTATGGTACTTGTTAAGTACCTTAGGTACTTGCTAAGTACTATGGTACTTACTAAGTACTATAGTAGTTTTTTGTGGCCCTTTGTTCCTTATGGAACCATAGGACATAATATATATGTATAGTAGTTTTCAATACTACTGCACTCGTCAAGTTTCACAATAATTATGTGTATATTTGTGCATTTTAGGTGCCTATTCCTACTTTTGACTAGTTGTGAACGTCATAAGACTATTTTTAAGACTGAGAGTCACAACTTTTCATACAAAGCAACAATAAAATTCAAAAAATTCAGATTTTATTTGTCAATTTTATGATTGATAAATATAATTTATTGTGACTTTGCAATAACAAATACATGGGGAATACAGTCACAACTAAGAGTCGCAGACCTCTCGTAGGAATAGGCACGTTAACGGTATTACATGGATGTAAAAATCGCTGAAATTTAAGTTAAGTACCTTAGGTACTTGCTAAGTACTATGGTACTTACTAAGTACTATAGTAGTTTTTTGTGGCCCTTTGTTCCTTATGGAACCATAGGACATAATATATATGTATAGTAGTTTTCAATACTACTGCACTCGTCAAGTTTCACAATAATTATGTGTATATTTGTGCATTTAGGTGCCTATTCCTACTTTTGACTAGTTGTGAACGTCATAAGACTATTTTTAAGACTGAGAGTCACAACTTTTCATACAAAGCAACAATAAAATTCAAAAAATTCAGATTTTATTTGTCAATTTTATGATTGATAAATATAATTTATTGTGACTTTGCAATAACAAATACATGGGGAATACAGTCACAACTAAGAGTCGCAGACCTCTCGTAGGAATAGGCACGTTAACGGTATTACATGGATGTAAAAAATCGCTGAAATTGAAAAAAAATTTCAAATATCAGAAAAAATCGCCAAAACAAAAAAAAATTTTAAATTTAAAAAAAAAATCGTCAAAATTAGAAAAAAAACACCAAAATCCGCCAAAATTGAAAAAAAAAATTGTCAAAAGTGAAAAAAACACCAAAATAAAAAAAATTCTAAAATTTAGAAAATCGTCAAAAATTAAAAAAAAAATTGCCAAATTTAAATAAAAACGCAAAACTTGGAAAACTAATCGCCAAATTTAAAAAATCATGCAGATTTTATAAAAAAATTTAAAAATAGACAAAATTTTAAAAACTCTTCAAAATTTATCAACATCGTCTAAATTATAAAAAAGCGCCATATTAAAAAAAAATTGTTTAAAATTAGAAAAAATCGCCAAAATTTTAAAAATTTTGTAAAAATTTTTAAAAAATCGTCCTTACTTGAAAAAATCGTCAATATTTGAAAAAATTGCCCAAATGGTCAAAATTAAAAAAAAAAAATCGTCAAAAATTAGACAAAATCGCCAAAATTGCAAAATATCGTTAAAATTTTTAAAAAGTCGTCTTGAAAAATTGTCAATATTTGAAAAAATTACCAAAATCGTCAAAATTTCAAAAAGTCGTCAAAAATTTGAAAAATTCCCAAAATTGAAAAATTTTATGAAAGTTTTAAAAAAATCGTCATAACTTAAAAGAAACGGCAATATTTGAAAAAATTGCCCAAATAGTCAGAATTAAAAAAAAAATTAGAAAAATTCGCCAAAATTGCAAAATATCGCAAAAATTTGGAAAAAAAAATCGCCTTGAAAAAATGGTCAATATTGAAAAAAATACCAAAATCGTCAAAATTTCAAAAATTGGAAATAATCGGAAAATTGCCAAAATTTAAAAACTCGTAAAAATTTTTGAAAATCGACTTTTTTCGATCGATTTTTGCCATTTTTTTTTAATTTTTTCCAATTTCGCCGATTTTTTTTTAATTTTTGATGATTTTTTAAAATTTTAGATTTTTTTATTTTGGTGATTTTTTCACTTTTGACGTTTTTTTATTAATTTTAAAGTTTTTTTTCACTTTTGATGTTTTTTTTTAATTTTGGCCATTTTTTAAAATTTTTGCATTTTTTTGTTTTGGCGATTTTTTCTGATATTTGAAACTTTTCAATTTCAGCTATGTTTTTTTCAATTTTTAAAATTCAAAATCTAGGGACTATAGCTGCGTTTGTGCGGCATTCCTATCAATGATATCTCGAACAATTTTGACAGTAGAAAGCCGGAATACGTTGAAAAACTGTCAAAATCGTTCTTGATAACACTGATAGAGTCACACAAACACAGCTAATATTACTGTTGGATATAGTGTAACTAAATTACAGTTTTTTATAATAACTAAATTAGTTTAATGGGAGCGAGCTTTTTTAGCGGCTCGATTTCAAAAAACTCAATTAAATTTCGTTAAAGAGCTGCTCGATAAAAAAAGCTCTATGAAATTTTTATACGAGCTGCTCGATTTAAAATACTCTATTCAGTTTTGTAAACGAGCCTTTTCATTTTTATAAGCTCTTTATTTTTGGCTTCCGAGCTTTTTAAAAAAATGTATATATTTATGGCTCGCTCGAGCTTTCTTTCCATCCCTTGTATAAATACAAGGTTTACGCTATGTAACATTAATACCACTAATCTTTTTTAGGCCTGTTACCTGGTTCTTCCTGAGTCTTTTATTAAAATTTTTAATTTTTTTTGTATTTTTTTTTAAAGACATAAACAGATAAAATAAAGTATCATAGTACTTAGCAAGTACCATAGTACTTGTTAAGTACCTATAGTACTTAGCAAGTACCATGGTACTTAACAAGTACCAAAGGTACTTAACAAGTACCTTGGACTTAGCAAGTACCAAGTGTACTTAGCAAGTATCTAGTACATTTTAATGTATTGGTACTTAAGTATCAAGTACTTCCCTAGTAATTGGTACTCATTACAAAGTACATTTGAAACTTGGTACTTGTACTTAAAAAATTTCAAGTACAAGTACCATGGTACTTGTACTTGTACTTAATATACTTTTGCCCATCTATGCTTGGAAGTATATTTATTTTCCTGAGTACATAATGGTATTACTTCTGATTAACATTAAGATATACATGATTATTTTAATAAAACAAATACAAAATAAACAGAATTCTTAAATATATATTCAGGCTTACAAGCTAATGTACAATAAAATCGTTATTTTTGCCACCTTTAAAATTTGGACCATATCGTTCATCAACACAGCACAGACATGGCTCAGTATCAGAAAATATATTTGGAATGCTGTCAGAATCATAGATGTTATGTTCTTCCAATGCAATACACTTGACATTTGGGGGACATTTTATCACTACTAGAGCATTGCCCTCATCATCGTACATAGACATATCGTTTTTCAGTTCGATATAATCCAGCCAATTATTTCTAATCATAAGATATTTGGCAAGGCAGCATATAATAATCTAGAAATAGTTTTGCCATTATTTAAATCATACTTGGGAATTTTTCCATTAGAAAAAACATCACTAATGGTAATGAAATCACACTAATGTAGAAAAAATTAATTACAATTGATTAAAAAACTATTTTTCACAAAAAAAATCCTGATATGGGCATTTCCATGGGCATATACGCGACAGTCGTACCTTCCAATGAGATGAAAAACAAGGAAAAATGTATTTTTTTCAACTTCTTTATATTTTTGCGTACTACGTAATTAGCTCCATATTTAGTAACTAGTAAGAAAACAATCCAACTGCATGGTTCTTATGCTGCCTACACACAAAGGAACATTCGTCAGAACATGCGTTTCATTTTTTTTACAGTTTTTTTAACCCTTAAATGCATGGTGTAGCAAGTTGGCAATATACCGGTTTTTTAATAAAAAAACCAACTTGATGCACAAAACTGCATTTTTGGGCATTGGGGCCCAAAGTGTACAAAGTGTTCTTATAGTCTAGCTCAGATTTTTTAAACAGTTATAGGAAAAATCTTGGCTTTGCTTCGTATGTTTCTGAAAAATCTAAAACACGTTTTTTTTTTACAAAAAGTGTAATATTCAGAAATGTTTGTTTAAATATTTAAAGTGGGTTTCTCGCAATAAAATTAATTTTGGTGACAATAAATATATAATTCATAGTTTTTATATATTTTTTTTTGTTTTTTTTTGCATACACGTTAAAATAATCACAATTTAACTATTTGGCTGAATTTTTTTTTTTGCAAGTAATGCTAAAAGGGACAACACGATTAATTTTTTAAACAGACATTTTAGAATATCAACATTAATTTTTAATTTTGAGATTTTGTGTAGATTTTTTGATTTTTTTTCTTGGAAGAAATAATTTGTTTTGTGCAGGAAACTTGACAGATTCTATATATTTTTCAAGAGATAATTCTCAAATTTTTTTACGATGTGCTTATTTTTAAAGAATAAAGGTATTCATTTAAAGCACTTTTTGTACCTGCACATTTAAGATAACTGCCTCATATTTTTGGTAGTTTTACAATATTTTCATAAAAAAGATCTCCGTTAGCTCTTGTGTTTTGCTTTGTTTTTCAATTCTAGGAAAAAAAACACACATATAATAAATGTGTTGTCAACTTTTTTTGTGACAAAAATATCCTACTTTAGTCATTTTTTAACCATAAAAATCGCAAGATCTGGTGGAAAGCACAAAGTTGTCATCATTAGCTTCATTTCTTTTATTTGTTTTCAGTCTGTATTGGTATACCTGTACATTAAGGCAGGTAAACAATTTGACTTAGCTGCGTTTTTGGCTTACCTGCACAAAAATTCTTGCAAAAGTTGGTTGTGCAGCTAAGTCAAAATTACTGTATTAAAAATATGTTAATTTTAATTTAATACACAAATAAAAAATATTTAAATTAAAAAAAAACTCATTACTTGTAATCTAAACTGCGAGAATATCTGCAGGATATTGAGTTTTTGCATAAAACCAATTAAGTTTCAATGGAATTGGTTCATTGAAACTTTTCATTGAATTAATGGAATTTTTAATAAAATGTGAAAAATTTCATTTTATTTATTAAAGGTATCTACACTCAATGAAAAAGTTTCTTAAAATATATGAAGCTTTTTTATCGAATCTAGAAAATGAAAAATGTCATTAAAATTCATTGAGCTAAATTCTCTCTGTGTACACTTAAAATAATACGTCAATAGAAAAATCTGTCAAACCGATTCGAAGATGACAAAGTAAATTGTGGGAAATTTTCTGTTATTGTTTTGGTTTTTTCTTTGATATTTTAAATGTTTAATAACGCTCCTAGACGAGAACAAGAAATTCTCATTGAGTTTGTAATTTAACTTAACAAATATTTCCTTAAATTCTAAAAACGTCGTTTCCTGACGATTTCCTTAGGCAAGAATGAAATCCGGATAGGGACATGACTACAACGGATTATTTTTCACAATTTGTTAAATACGTTTCGAATTTTAAGCATATTTAATTTCTTTAACGGTTTCAAATCGATTTGACTAATTTTTAACAAATTTTTGAGCTAAATTCTCTCTGTGTACACTTAAAATAATACGTCAATAGAAAAATCTGTTAAACCGATTGGAAGATGACAAAGCAAATTGTGGGAAATTTTCTGTTGTTGTTTTTTCTTTGATATTTTAAATGTTTAATAACGCTCCTAGACGAGAACAAGAAATTCTCATTGAGTTTGTAATTTAACTTAAAAAATATTTCCTTAAATTCTAAAAACGTCGTTTCCTGACGATTTCCTTAGGCAAGAATGAAATCCGGATAGGGACATGCCTACAACGAATTTTTTTCACAATTTGTTAAATACGTTTCGGATTTTAAGCATATTTAATTCCTTTAACGGTTTCAAATCAATTTGACTAATTTTTAACAAATTTTTAGTTGGAACACTGATTTTAGCATAGATTTTAGTTATCTCCATTTAACACAATACTAAAAATCCTCAGTACTTTAACTAATTTTGAGTGTTAATTTGAAAATTATTTCTAACTAATTTTTAAGAACCCATTCGTTAAATTTAACAAAATTTATTGTTAAAATATAATATTTTCATGTTACTGTTATTACTCAGTAGATGACGCCACCAATGTATCCGAAGTTTTAAAGATGGCGCTCTTTCTTTCCCTCCCGATTTTTTACAATGGCCCATATCTCGAAAACTAAGAGAGATAGAGCAAAATTGATGAAAATTTCGACTACCCCTAACTGTACAGTACCCCAGCGAAAGGGGTTATCTCTATCCAAAAATGGACCTTGGCGGGGTCTTGGACCCTCGGAAATTTTTAGTAAAAATTTTCTACTTCATAAAATGACCCATCTCTTGTTAAAATCAACAGATTTTATTTTAAGCCAAAAAACAGGAATAAATTTTGTTAAAGTAACAAATTTTTCTGTCCAGCCAACAGTCGTATTATTTTGAGTGCACTTAAAAAATACGTCAATAGAAAAATCTGTCAACCCTGTTTCAAATCGAGTTGACTAATTTTTAACTAATTTTTAGTTGAAACACTGATTTAAGCAAAGATTTTAGTTATCCTCATTTAACTCAATACTAAAAATCCTCCGCACTTTAACTAATTTTGAGTGTTAATTTCCAAAACTATTTATAACTAATTTTTAAGAGCCCATTCGTTAAATTTTACAAAATTTATTGTTAAAATATATTTTCATGTTATTGTTATTACCTGGTAGATGGCGCCACCAATGTATCCGAAGTTTTAAAGGTTGCGCTATTTCTTTCCCTCCCGATTTTTTAAAATGGCCCATATTTCGAAAACTAAGAGAAATAGAGCAAAATTTATGAAAATTTCGACTACCCCTAACCGGATAGAGATAACCCCAGCTAAAGGGGCTATCTCTCGACAAAAATTGACCTTGCCGGGGCCTTGGACCCTCTGAAATTTTTAATAAAATTTTTCCACTTCATAAAATGGCCCATATCTCGAAAACTATCGTAAGCGAGATAGAGCAAAACGGACAAAATGTTTGCTCCCTTGGAGTGCCCTATATGCCCTCACATGATACGGACTAGGCCCGGGGAGGGTCCCGAGACCCTAAATTTAAGTAAATTCTACGACTCAGTATAATTACAGATAAAACTGTAGTTTTACAAATTTTTTACTTAAATTTAGATTTGTTAAATTTAACAAAACAAGTTTTAAAATCAACAAATTTTGTTTTAAGCCAAAAAGCGGGAATAAATTTTGTTAAAGTAAGAAATTTTTCTGTTCAGCCAACAGACTTACCCCTCAATTCATAAATTCTTTGTAAAATTATAGCAGGTTTACAAAACGCCATTTTCATACAAAATTTGTACAATGAACCTCGTATAATTTTACAAAGCATTTATGAATTTAGGGGTTATTATTTTGATTGTACCTGTTTAAATGTCAACAATAATTTTTAAATAACACTGCATGACAAAATCTTGACTTTTAAAAATTATTAGAGATCTGACCATCAATTCTATATATTTCGGACATGTTGATTACAATGGCGTACTTTATTTTTCGATCAATGGGACAGATTTTTCGCTAAATGTCTTCAAAGTTTGGCGGTTTTCCATTTAGTTTTTTATATACAGTAATTTTGACTTAGCTGCACAACCAGCTTTTGGAAGAATTTTTGTGCAGGTAAGCCAAAAACGCAGCTAAGTCAAAGTGTTTACCTGCCTTAATGTGCAGGTATACAAATACAGACTGAAAACAAATAAAACAAGTGAAGCTAATGATGACAACTTTGTGCTTTGCACCAGATCTTGCGATTTTTATGGTTAAGAAACGACTAAATTAGGATATTTTTGTCAGAATAAAAGTTGACAACAAATTTATTTTATGTGTGTTTTTTTTCCTAGAATTTAAAAACAATTCAAAACACAATTGGCAGCTAACGGTGATCTTTTTTATGAAAATAATGTAAAACTGTCAAAAATATTAGGCAGTTATCTTAAATACGCAGGTACAAAAAGTGCACTTAAAGAAGAAAATTGCGTACATAATTTTGTAAAATAGAAACGAAAATGTGCACTTAAGAAAAAGGCAGTTAAATCAATACTACTGTACAAACATTTTGAAATGCAACTAAAATAAATTTTTTGTCGTGAATTTAGACTTAAAATTTGATGCATAAAACTTGATATTAAAACCACTGCAATTAAAAGGAAAATATTTCAACAAAAAAAATATATTCATCTACAGCAGCCTATACGTTAAAATCGCGATTTTTCAAAAATTTTGTATGGCAGCACAGCTTTCCAAGATGTCCCCAAAGTCCAACTTTTAGTATAATATGGGGTCACCTCTAAAAACTGTTCTTACAAAATTTCAAGCGAAAAAGCTTCCATTTGCAAAAGTTATGGCAATAAATACATTTTTTACTAAGGTTAGTATCGTACTAAAGACTTTAGTATCTTAAAATGTCTTTAGTACGATACTAACCTTAGTAAAAAATGTATTTATTGCCATAACTTTTGCAAATGGAAACTGTTTTGCTTGAAATTTTGCGAGAACAGTTAGCTAGTTTTAGCTAATTGGGTTTCAAAATTTAGTAAAATTAAATTTGTAGAATTAGCAACCCAAATTAGTAAAAAATTCTGTAATTTGTAAAATGAGAATACCAAATTATTTTACTAAAAAATAACTTTATACTAAAAGTTAGCATAATGTTTGTATAATAACATTGGAAACCGTTTTACTAATTTTTATACTAACTTTTTTTTAGTGCACTCAAATAAAAAAGTCTGTAATAGTTACAAAAGAAAACTGTAATTTTACAGAAAAATTAACTAATATTAGGACAGCAGACCAGTTAACTAATTTTAGCAAAATGTGTCTGTAATTATTAGTAAAGTGAAAGTAGTAGAAAAAATTTGTAATGGTTACTAAAATTTACTAAAGTTTTAGTAAACTCATATTGCAAATCGATTTGCTAAAATCAGTCAATTTCTTAGTAAAATTAATTTTATAAAAAAAATTTGTAAATTTTACTAAATGTTAGTAAAATTTATGCAAAATGAAAATGAAAATAAAACTACTGAAATTAGCGAAAAGTTTTACAAAATTAGTAAATTTAATAAAATTTTGGGAACAAGTTGACTTTTTTTCTTTGCTTCAGATAGTGCTTTTTGAGGTGATTTAAAAAAAACATTTTTTTTTGGCGGAAACGCTTATATCGGGAGTTATTTCGGTGCAAAGTTTGAAAATGGAGTAGCCTATATCTTCGTCGTTTATTGTCCGATTGGAACAACATATACTTCATTGGAAAGTTAATTAAAATATCTTTAAGATAACATTTTTTTATTTTATTATTATTAACCCATTACGGCCCGACGGAGGAGTTATCTTCTCTATTTTTACTCTTTTTAAGAAAAAAGGTTTTTATAAAATAACCGTACACTCAGATAAAAAAGTTTGTAAAAAAATTTGTAAACAGTTTACTATACTATTTTTATACTGATTATTAGTAAAATTTTTAATTTTAGTAATCATTTTTGCTATTCTCTTATTACAAATTACGGATTTTTTTACTAATTTTCGCTGCTGATTTCAAAAAAACATTTTACTAATTTTTCAAAACCGAGTACAAAATTTAGCAGAAAAATATACTAATTTAAAAATAATTTTTTTTTTTTTGATTTCTTACAATTCTTGTTTAGTTTATATTTGTTACTATTGATATATTCTTAGTTTAAAAATAACACCCAGAAAATTTTATTGTATCCCCAAGTTGTTGCTCAGCCCAATTCACGAACATATGACGCTTCTGGTGGTCAAGCGGCTTCAGTTCTTGCGTCAATTTGATCTTGTAAGGATGTAGGCCAAGATGTTTTCGCAAAATTCGCCACAACGACGTCACAGAGATGCCCAACGCTTGAGAACGACGTGTGAGACACATTTGGGCTTTCTTCAACTGAAGCCTCAGCGGCAGCAATATTCTCGACACTACGGAACTTCTTTGTCTCACTGGCATGGGAACATTTTGTACTGTGCCTGTGGATTCAAATTTTTCCACTAGACGCTCAATTGTTGATCTGCTAGGACGATTATGACGACCATAAATTGGACGTAGCGCTCTTAACGTTGAGGCCACTGACTCCGAATTTCGGTAGTAAATTTTAATAATATCGACACGTTGTTGGCTCGTATATCTTTCCATCATGAAATGGCAAACCTTACTGAAGAGAAATGTCAAAAGAGCGGCAAGAAATATGGCGTCGTTTGTTCTCCCTGTCTTTCTACTTTTGTAGCGTCCCTGTTGAAAAACCCTTTACTTACTAATTAACCCCTTGAGAATCAAGTTAAACTTTTTTTTGGAAAAAATTTCCCAATAAACATTAATGTAACCATGAAGCGAACGCACATGATATCATTTTTAAACTTTTTGTAAATACTTTGTAAAATTCAAAAATAAACATCTAAATGAAGGAAATTCAAAAGTATTTTTAAATAAATTAAATCAAGCTGTATAAAAAAATGTTGTTATACTAAATATTTCGTTTTTCTTAAACATTTTGTAAGCATATATTAAGTACAATAACATATAGTTTATTTGCGGGCAATACAAGCTTGATCTAAGTTTTTTGAAAGCATGTTATTTTTAAAAGAATTTACCATAAAAGAATCTGTGGACTTAATGACTTTTATATAGTATATCGTTTGAAAAATGTTTTTTTTTAAATAAAATTTTTGTATTTTAATATAGCATTTGATATTCAAAAAATAGCAATTGTAATTTTAATTCGAATATTTGTTTTTCAAACAATAGCTGTGTTTTCGACTTAACTATATCCGTTAACTTATAAAAAACTCAAAGTGCATAAAAACGCGTTTAAGACAAAAACTAACATATTACTCAGGGGTATGGCATCACTAAAAAAGTAAGTTATAAAAAAATCGTTGTCACTAGATGGCACTTTGAAAAAATAATTGACAATTTTCTTTTTTTATTTAAATTTAAATAATAACAAACAACAAAGGAAAAAATACAAACAAATATTTCAAATGTTATTATTTGAATATATTCCGCGTTTGGTTTTTCCTTATTTTGAGCAGTTATCAGCAGTTTTTGAGTTTTTAAATATAGGCTCAGCTGATACTAAACTGATACTAAATTGTTTGCTAAGGTAATACTAAATTTCAGCGCCCTCTATCGGTAAGTAGTGTAAGTTTTGATTTCCTATCTCTATAATTAATAGTCTCTGATATTACTTTTCGTATGCACGTTAATTTTCAACACGGATAATTAGCAACGTAGAAAACTCGACTTTTATACATTTTCACATCTAACGTAACTTACTCGCATTACTTCCTAAAAACTTTTGCTGACGTACGTTCGATTATAACGGAACAATTACAAACATAATCTGTTTAAATTTTTTTTGTACTACAATCGGTTCAAAGTAGATTTCCTTTAAGGGGTTACATGACATTCGCGGCAGAGAAAACAGACCTTTCCTTGTCTGTATCTTACGGTTTTTCCACAAAAATAGACTATTTTTGCTTTTTTATAAATCATTAATAATAATACACTACAATATTATTTAGATTTAAAATATTAAGCACATCCGGCTCGGTTTACCTATCTCTCCAGCGCTTTAATTCGAATTATGGACCTAGAGTAAAATCCAACATCTATATGGAAAAGAGGCAATACATTAGTTATGGTTTAATTTACTGTGTACATGATGCTAATTCTCACATGTTATACACAAAACATTGGAAAACATTAAGTTTCATAAATCCTACCTTGTTACTTGCTGTTGTTTGATTGATGGTGCGATAGAAGAAATTCCATCTATTGCATATTCTACATATATACCCGTTATAATAATATTTTCACCGACTTTTTAAAAATGTAATTGTTTTTTATTTTATAAACAAACTGAAACCGATGAAATCCGTATTTAAAGGTACGGAAACGGACACACCAAAACGGAGTTAAAACGTATAGTGTTCGAAAATCCATTTATACGGTCCGTTAATGTACCGTATACGTATAAGCGTTGACGGATACGTGCATTACGGATAGTTAACGTGACGTAAAAGCCGGATTCATGAATCCGTACGTGCCGGAGAGTCCGTAAAAATGTTTCTTGGGTAACCAATCGAATAATAATTTAGTTTAGAACTTAGAAAATGCGCTAGAAATTAAATTTTCCTTTATCGTTAGCCACTCTTAGTTGTAATTTTAAACAAGTTTTAAAAACCTTTAGGCCCCTTCAGATATTTTTGCATTCTTACAGATATTTTTATAAAATTTTCTACCTCTGTCTACTATTCAGTTCAGTAGTGATTGCCGTTTAAACAAGTTCATTTTTATTTTTTCTTCCTAATGCAGTCTAATACTGCTTGTGTTAGTTGCTTTAGAGCTGTTGGTACACTCAAAAAAATAAGTTAGTAGAAAAATTAGTAAAACGTCTTGTATATCAAGTGTACTAGTTTTCAGCAATTTTTTTTGCTGAAATTCCGTTTTCAGCAAAAATTTTAGTTATATTTTTTTAGCACTAAACTAATTTTGAACTAATGTTTTACTAATTTATTTTGCTGCAAAAATTGTGCTGAGAACCGCATGCATAGCGTGGACGACAACCAGATAGACAAGATGTAGATGTCGCAGCTTGTCTGGAAACGGAAATGACAAAAAAAGAAAAACAACTCTACACATATTCTATATTCAAATTTTCAGCAAATAAATTAACTAAAGTAAAATTTCGCTACAAGTTTTTTGAGTTTTTTTCCGTCTACTAATATTCAGCAAAAAATTCAGTGATTTTAGCAAAGATTTTTTTCATTTGCAGTCGACTAAGTGTTAGCAAAACTTTTGCTGAAGATTACTATTTTTTTGGTAAAAATCAGCTCGCTGATTTTCAGCAAACCTTTTGCTGAAATTACCAACTTTTTTGCAAGCACGCTCCTGACTAAAAATTTGCTGACACAGCAACATTTTTTGCTGACTTTACTGACTTTTTTTTTTGAGTGTAGTATCTTTATTAGATGCATATCATGTAGTGGTCTATTCGATAAAGGGTGCTCTGGTGTCAATAGTGATGATTTTAATGTTTTAGTTTCATCAAATAATATTGTTTATAACTGCAATAAATGTGCTAAAGGATCTAATGATTTAATTGCTACACTCAAAAAAAAAGTCAGTAAAGTCAGCAAAAAATGTTGCTGTGTCAGCAAATTTTTAGTCAGGAGCGTGCTTGCAAAAAAGTTGGTAATTTCAGCAAAAGGTTTGCTGAAAATCAGCGAGCTGATTTTTACCAAAAAAATAGTAATCTTCAACAAAAGTTTTGCTAACACTTAGTCGACTGCAAATGAAAAAAAATCCTTGCTAAAATCACTAAACTTTTTGCTGAATATTAGTAGACTGAAAAAAAATCAAAAAACTTGTAGCGAAATTTTACTTTATTTAATTTATTTGCTGAAAATTTAAATATAGAATATGTGTGGAGTTGTTTTTTTTTTTTGTCATTTCCGTTTTCAGACAAGCTGCGACATCTACATCTTGTCTATCTGGTTGTCGTCCACGCTATGCATGCGGTTCTCAGCACAATTTTTGCAGCAAAATAAATTAGTAAAACATTAGTTCAAAATTAGTTTAGTGTTAAAAAAATATAACTAAAATTTTTGCTGAAAACGGAATTTCAGCAAAAAAATTGCTGAAAACTAGTACACTTGATATACAAGACGTTTTACTAATTTTTCTACTAACTTATTTTTTTTTAAGTATGATAACAATTTTGTCGAATGAAGTAAGAGAATTAAAAAAGTAATTCAATGCCTGTATATACAATAACAATGCAGTTGAGAGTGCTTCTTTTAAAAATAAAAACATACATGCTGAGTCCAGCTTAAAATCAAAAAATAATGATTTACAACAAAAAGGTCGTTCAACTCTGAGTGATTCCTTTTCTTCAAGTTCTGCTAATTATGCTTTTCGTAATGATGTTGTTGATACTACTGAACCAAGTAATAATGTTTTAAATTCTTATATGCGAATAAGAAGAGCTAGCATTTAAATTCTTATGTGCGTGTACGGAGAGCTAGCATCTGTAGCATAACACCATTGTGAAAATTCTAAATTTTAATTACGCAAAGAAATACACAAAATAAAAGTTCTATATATAAAAATTAACTGAACGAAGTCAAAAAAACTTTTAAATGCAAAAAATATGTGTTTCTGTGCGATTTTTGACTCTAAAACTATACGCATTTTAATTCTTTTTCTTTTAAATAGTTTGGGGTAGGAAAGTGATTTTGTGCGCTCCCGTACTTTTGGGTAATTTTGTCATAGTTTTGGGTTAGAAATGTGATTTTGTACGTTCCCGTACTTTTGGGTAATTTTGTCATTTGTGTAAAGTTCATTTTATTGAACTTTACACAAAAAGTAAAGGAGCACACTTAACTTAAAATAACGAGCTTTTTTTGAGTTTTATAAGCTTCCCCAGTAAGCAAAAAAAAAAAAAATTAAACAAAAAATTTTTGAAAAGCCCCCCCCCCCCCCCCCGAAATAAATTCCTAGCTAGGTGCCTGATGTCACTACATTGCTAGATCTGTCAAAACAACAGAGTAGTATATTGGAAGATGACAAATTGTGGTAAATTCTTTGTTGTTTTTGTTTTTTTCTTTGATATTTTGAATGTTTAATAACGCTAGAAATTCTCAAGAACAAGAAATTCTCATTGAGTTTTTTAACTTAACAAATATTTCCAGAAGTTGTACAAACATCGTCCCCTGACGAGTTCCTTAGGCAAGAATGAAATCCGGTTAGGGACATGCCTCCAACAGATTATTTTTCACAATTTGTAAAGTACGTTTGGGATTTTAGCATATTTAATTCCTTTAATAAAAATTTTTATATCGATCACATATTTGATATGAGAAAAATACACCATCACAAAAGTGTGCGTATAACGCATATGCGTTAATTTTTTCATAATTATACCCTACAGCACTACGTGGAGAGGGTATTATAAGTTTGTGCTGATGTTTCTAACACCAAAAAATATTGGTCCTAGACCCACCTTATAGTATAACGATCGGCTCAGAATTTTTTTTATTTCGATTTAACCATGTCCGTCTGTCCGTCCATCCGTCCGTCCGTCTGTCTGTCCATGCATTCTTGTGCCTACTCTACAGGTCGCAAATATTAAGATATTTCGATGAACCCAAGGCCCAAGGAATTATCCGTTTTTAACTCCAAAAATCTATGAAAAGCTACAAAATTTAACCTAAAATTTGTGTAGACACCAAACTAATAAGGAGTGAGATCATAAAAATGTTAACACACATTTTTGCCTATAACTTTGGTTCAAAGCTTCTCATATTTTTTTTCCGCAATTTACATTTTAAAAATATGTCAATTAATAAATTAATTTACGTCATGAGTTTTAATATGCAATTTTTTACACAATGGACGATGAAAGAAAAGTGCGTTCAAAAATAATTAAATATTTTCAACAAAACCAAACATGGACATACAAAAAAATTGCAAAAGAGACTAATGTATGCCGCCAAACAGTTTCAAAAGTGGTAAAAAGGTATCTGGAACACCTAACAATTGAAAGGAAGCCGGGAACAGGAACAACGACTGGTTATCGTAACATTGGTAAGGCATATAAAGTTAAAAGCATCCTTAAGAGAGCTCCTAACACATCTGGTAGAAAAACAGCTCGGTTAGCCCAATGCTCGGACTTTTTTGTACGTAAAGTGAAACGTAAGGCAGGACTAAAGTCCCACAAGTTTCAAAAAGTTCCCGATAGAAACGCTTTTAAAAATTTGGTGCCCAAAACCAGAGCTCGAAAATTGAAATCAAATTTTATACAAAAATAAAACTGTTGTGTAATGGACGACGAAACTTATGTCCTGGCTGATTTTTTGCAGCTCCCTGGTCAAGAATTTTATGTTTCCGATGTTCAAGGAAATGTTGCGGAAAAATTTAGGTCGAAAAAGCAAACGAAATTCCCTAAAAAATTCCTAGTATGTAGCTGCGGCGAAAGAAGCCAGTCATTTGTGACATCTGGCTCTATAAACAGCGAAATTTATATCAAGGTGTATTTGCAGAAGAGACTTCTTCCATTTTTGTCAGCACAATGTATCCACTTACTTTTGGCCCGATTTAGCATCTTGTCACTACAGCCAGAAAGCGCTGGAGTGGTATAATGATAATAATGTGGTTTTTGTACCAAGAGAGACAAATCCACCAAACTGCCCTGAGCTCAGGCCAGTGGAGAGATATTGGGCTCTTGTTAAAAGAGAATTAAAGGGCATAAAAAAGGTCTCCTAGAACATGCAAGATTTCAAACGTAGATGGACCACCTGCTTTAAAAAGGTGACAGAAACTACCACAAAAGCCTTAGTGGGAGGGTTTCCGGAAAAAGTGGATAACTTTGTTCGTAGTGGTTAGAATTCCATGCGGTTTTTTTTGTTTGATTTTGTATTAAATTTCATTTAATAAAAATTTGGTTTGAAGTCTTAAAATTCAGTGGTTTGTTTTTTATTTAACTTTCTGTGTGTTAACATTTTTATGATCTCACTCTTTAGTACGATCCATTTAGCACTTACACACAATAATAGTATCACTGATATATACCGATCGCGCAGGATTGCAACTAATTATTTCTCAAACTGCGGCTGTGTCCTTCAAAAAATATCAAATTTCAAGTTGTTCGCGCATAGAGGTGAAGAGATTATTATTGTCATATCTTCTTTATTTCTGAAGGCACACTAATCAATTTGGCTTCATTTATTTTGTTTATTTGTCAATTATATGTCAGCATCAAAAAATTTTCAATTGAATTGATGCTGAAAGCGAAAAAATTAAAAATCTCTGAAATTACTCTTTATTCAAAAAACAGAGTTACAGATTTTAAAGAACTAACATTTGTTCCTAATTGAGGGCACCTATTTTTTTCAACAAGTGTGAGATTTTTCAACATCATAGTTATTATCCGCCAAAGGTTTCAGGCGATTTCCTCTTATGCTGAAAAAGTTATACCCAAAAGAGTTGAAAAACTCTTGAAAGTTACAAGCAAAATTAGGGTAAATTTGGGTAGTTTTTAATTGAGTACAGCACATTAGCAGTATAAATATTAAAATTTAAGATGTTCGCCTGATTAAATTCGTTGCCTCGAAAATGCTGATGCTATCAAAAATATTATATATTGTTATTGAAATGGTTTAAATCCCGAGTTACATGGAATCGCCCGGTTCCGTTGATTTGCCCATATATACAGTGGTGGCCAATAATTTAAAACATTTTAAGTTTTTTCTAATTTTATTGTTGTTGCCTTTATTTTTAAAGATCAAAATAGTGGCTAAATTCGCCACGAAAGGCAAGGGGATGGTTCAGAAAATTGTACAGAATTTTAACGTAATGTTTGTTTTTTCATTTTGTCACTTTTTTTAAGTGGGCGTGGCTTTTAACGAAAAATTAGCGATATCAACCTTTTATCAAATTACATAGTACAATTTAGGCAGTACTGTTCGGTTCTGTACAAACTGTATATTTTTGGAAATCCTATAAAATTTCCTTAAGTCTTGCATTATTTTTATCTACAAATAGTCGCCAGACTTAAACTTGCCGCACTTTAAACATGACCAATTTTTTTTGTTTTTGCGGAGAATCATTCCGCATTCTTCGACAATTGTTCTGTTTGTTGAGTCAACGGAAGTTTCATGAAACTGGAACAGTAAGATCACATCGTCTAAGAGTTGCAAATGATATCCTTGCCATTGGCAGTCAGTCAACGCGCCCTGTGCTATTGCTAAAGCCGAAGGACGCGAATACTATCGCAAGTAGACTTCAAAGTTGAAATAGCTTATAGCTTTTTTTTGTAATTACTGATTATTCAAGAAAAACCAGATGAAGAACGCCCTATAAAGGATTTGGATTTGAAAGAAACGGTTTACTAATGTAAAAAATTAAATGTTACATTGCATCTAAAGTGCTTTGATATTTACATTCTAAATAACCAAAAATAAATAAAAATTAAACTAAAATACCAAAAATAATATGTTGCCTTAATTGTTCTAATAAAAAACAAAAATAAAAAATTTATTTGCCTATGTTATAAAAATGTGCTTTGCATCTTATTAGCCAACGTTACGTTTTCGCAACAGTCCACCACGGCCAACATAGGCCCCCAATTTTTCTTTTTTTATTCTTTTGTTGCTAAGAGCCACCACACCAAAATTTACATAGATATCTACATGATTTCGGGTAGTGGTACAAGATGGGTTGAGATATTATTAATTGTTGAAAATCCTTTTAAAGAAATTTCGGTGCTTTTGATGGTAAACATATTCTGAACATAATAGGAGTAATATTCTGAAATATATTTCATCCAATATTTTAAATATTTGATCCATTGATTTTTAAAAATAGAAGGGGTACTCATTATAACTCGTGAATTCCTTGTAAGCCTTGCATAAATCACAGATAAAAATAGTTTATAAATACAATTAAACTTTTTGTAAATACAGTTAAACTTTTAATTGAAATTGGGCCTATTTGTATATATATTTTGTAAATTCAAACAACATGTTTGTTACTTGATTGTTGAATTTATTTCAATAAAATAGCCAACAAACCAGGCACCCGATATTAATACTTTTAAAACGTTTTATTTTGTTTTTTCCTCAATAAAAAAAATCACTTGTGTACAAATGAATTTATTTTTCTTGATATATATTTTGTTTTCATCAATTTTTTTATTTTTTGTTTTCTTTTCGAAAACAAAATTTAAAAAATATCCGTACTGATATTTTCAGGAAAGTTGAGAATTATTTTTATTTTTGTACTGAGGAAAAAACAAAAAAAAAACGTTTTTTTTGTATTGAGGAAAAAACAAAATAAAACGTTTTAAAACGTTTTTTTTTAGTTTTTTCTGATTACAATTACATATAAATTTTGTAAAAATTCTTAAAACAACATTCATATAGACACATTTCTGCATCCAATGATATATACCTTTGCGTTATTAAAAGGTAATAAAAATTTCCGCCGAAAAGACTTCTACAAAGCATGAATAATTTTGGGCAAAAGACAAACTGTGGTCATTAAAACCATAGGATTTGTGAGCAACTAACCACAAAAACTGCACTTCAAAAATAGAAAAATAATTGCGGAACGCGAAAAAAGGCTTTATGGTACAAAAATTTAATTTTGATATTTAATCGGCGATTAACATTCTGCAAGCAAATATATTGATGCAAAACTATTCCTTTTTGCAAAATTTTTTGTCGTGATTTTTTGTTTTTGCAATCTAACTAGCTAATTTTGGTATAGGATATATGTATTATAGTCCCTAGATTATGGATTTTAAAGAACCCCACTTAAAAAATTGCAAACTAATGGCGGAACGCGAAAAAAAACTTTATGTTACAAAAAATGAATTAAAAATTCTTATCAGAAAATTACATTCTGCAAACAAATACACTAATACAAAAAATTTTCTTTTCATAAAATTTTTTTCGCGATTTTTTTTTTTTTGCAAACTAACCACCAAACTTTGATATGAGAATATTGGTATTATAGTCCCAAGATTATGAATTTTAAAAAGCCGCACTTAAAAAATTGCAAAAAAATCGCGGAACGCGAAAAAAAAGCTTTTTGGTACAAAAAATACATTAAAAAACTCAGTCAGCGATTTACATTCTGCAAACGAATATGTTGATACAGAAATTTTCCTTTTTGCAAAATTTATTTTTCGCGAAATTTTTTGCGTACGAACTACCAAACTTTCGCATAAGATATGGGTATCATAGTCCCAAATTTATGAAGTTTAAAAAACCGCACTTACAATTTTTTAAACTTAATCAGCGATTAACATTCTGCTATACATATGTTACATACATATACATATGTATATTGATGCAAAACTATTCCTTTTTTGAAAATTTTTTTTCCCAATTTTTTTTTGTTTTTGCAATCTAACCAGATAATTTTGGTATAGGATATAGGTATAGTCCCTAGGTTGTGAATTAAAAAAAAACCGCGCTTAAAAATTTGCAAAATAATGGCGGAACGCGAAAAAAAGCTTTATGGTACAAAAAATTAATTAAAAAACTCAGTCAGCGATTTACATTCTTCAAATGAATATGTTGATGGAAAAATCTTCCTTTTTGCTAAATTTTTTTTCGCGAAACTTTTTGCATACTAACCACCAAACTTCGGCATAAGATATGGGAATTATTGTCCTAAGGTTAAAAATTTGAAAAAACCGCACTCAAAAAATTGCAAAATATTGGCGGAATGCGAAAAAAGCCTTTATGATACAAAAAAATAGTTAAGAAACCTAATCAGCAATTTATATTCTGCAAAAGAATACATTAATGGAATAACATTTTTTTTTGCAAATTTTTTTTGCCAATTTTTTTTTTTGCAAACTAATTACCAAACTTTGGTATGAGATATGGGTATTATGGTCCCTAGGTTATAAATTTTAAAAATCTGCACTTAAAAAATTGCGAATTAATGGCGGAATGCGAAAAAGGTTTCATGGTGCAAAAATTTAATTAGAAAACTTATACAGCGATTTCATTCCAAAAATGAATAATATTAGTGCAAAATGCTGGTCAATTGGCAAACATTTTAGCAAAAAAAAAATATTTGCAATATATGTTTGTATGTATATACCGCTCAACAGTTCACTCCAGGGTATTATATGATTTTCTACAGATTTGAAACCAAAAACCAGAATAGTATCTCCACCATAAAAATAAAACAAAAATTTTAAAATTCTATTCATATTTTTGTACTTAGTACAAAGATGAAAAACAAAAAAAAACGTTTTTTAAAACGTTTTAAAAAGTTTTATTTTTTTTCAATTTTTTTATCTTTGATATTTATACCTAAAGATATTTTTGGAATTTCAACTTGAGGGATATTTTTGTTTTAAAGTACATTTGAAATTTTTTGTTTTCGATTGAGAAATAAAAACATTTTGAACTTTAGTGATATTTATTTTTGATAAAAACAATAAAAAAAACGTTTTCTGGTGCCTGCAACAAACACATTTGTTGAAATTCAAAGAAATTTTTAATAAACGATGTTGCCATATCAAAAAACTTAAACTTAAAATTTAAAAAACGTATTTGTTGATTTTAATTTATTTTTGAATTAAAAAACGAGCCTTGAACAAAAAATAAATATTTGTTTTATAATCTTATTTTTTCAGACAATTATTTTCATTTAATTTACGCATGTGAGTAATAGAGTTGTGTCGTTCATGAACGAACTAGTTCAATTGGACGATTCACCATTTTAATGATATGAGCCTGATCATCATTTTTCAATCTTGCAACAATCGTTTGTATCTAGTTTCAATAAAATGCTTGAAATTGGAATTGTTTTTTAGGAAATAGTAATATTTTATTGAGAATTAAGAAAAACAGTTAAAGTTCCTAAAAAGAAAAAAAAAATTACCAAAAGCAATTTTTTATTTTTAAACACAAACAAGTAAGAACGATTTGAACCAACTAATTCACTGGCTCGAATTGACGATAATGACCGAGTCAGCAACGAACCTATTGAGTTTCAACAAACAAGTTTGTTGATTTTTAACAAACAAGGTTAAATGAAAAAAACTTGGAAACTTGTCATATCAACAAAATATTTAATTGATTCAATTAAAAATGTTGTTGAAATGGAAATTAAATTTTAACAATTATGTTTGTCACTTATGATTTTGTGATATTTTTATCTGTGAATACAAGCCATATTTTTTTGTATGGAGTTTGACATTAAACTCATAAACATACCAGGTTTACACGAGCAGAATACGAGTTTATATGAAAACCCCTAGAATTTTTCATATTTTTGTTTAATTCGAAGACAATTTTTTGTAATCATTTTTAAAAGGAGTGCATAAAATTGCTTTGTTTTTTGCTGAGTACACTTATAAAAATAAGAAAGTTTTTGTTATTTTGAATTTTTCCGCATTTTTACTCATGGATTATTATCAGTGCATTTGAAAATATTCAATAAAAGGACGCATGCCACCTAAAATCCGCCCGCGTGCCACTACTGGTACGCGTGCCAAAGTTTTGCCAGACCTGTCCTAGAAGATAATTTTTGTGAAAAAAATTCTGGAATTATGCAAAAAATCTAACATTTTAATGTACACTCGTTTCATGGTCACCACTTTCCCATATAACTACCCAGTCAGAAATCGCTAGTGGTACAAAAAATCAAGCACTGGTATACCACTGGGTAATCACGGTGTTAAAAATAAATGACTGGCAGAACACTAATTTGGGACGCTTTGCCAGCGTTTGCAAAAAGCGTTTTGCCAGTATTTGTTTTACAAAATTTCGGTGGTTTATAAAAAAACCACTGGCAAAGAATTGGCTTAGAGTGATGGCATATCATATCAGGTTTGCAACCAGTGGTTATCCAGTGCTACCTAGCCAATGTTACTAGTGGTACAAAAATCAATTCACTGGTAGACCAATGATTTTATAAAAATACTGACGCTTCGTTAAAAAAGGTTTGTAGTCAGAAGGTTCCGAGTTCAAATCCTTTTGCAAGGGAAACATTTTTTTTTTGATTTGTTTTAATTTAAATTTTTTTTGTGTTATAAAATCAATTTTATTGTCTACCAATCTGACGGCCTGGGTTCAAATCATGGCAGGACCAAAAAAATACATATGAACTTTTTTAAATTTTATTTTGGAAATGGGAAAGTACTTTTTGCTAGTACTTGTAGCACCTGTTAAAGTACTTTGCCACCGCTTTCCCGTTTTTTTTTACTGACTGGGTAGCTGCATTTATTAAATTTATGGTTTTAAACTGTATTTTCTTAAATCCTGGTATTCTCGGTCGAAATTCCCGGGAATGCGGGAACGGAAAAAGGCCGGGACTAGAAATTTCGGGATGCATTCTCTAGTCCCAACATTGTATGGAGGCTTTTATTTGGGACTCACTTAATTTTTGATGTGCGAATTATTTCGTGTCGAATTGTCTAGCATTGTCTGATTAACTTTTTTACCAATTGCAATATGGAATGGAGTCTAGTAACTTACATCAATGATAATTGTGGACAACATAAGCGTGCACAGTATATTAATAACACGCCGCATATAACCGATAAATATAGATAAACAGCCAGCTGTATTGATTTCTGTTAAACTTAAACGCTGTATCACATTGCCGGACTCATCAGATCTGGGAAAATAGTTTCCATAACAGGAAACACTATCGAGTTTACAACAAGCATATGGAGCTAATGTTTCGTCTCTAAAAATCCAAAAGGTCAATTTTACCCAAATCGTATGTTTCAAATTTCATTTAATCATACCCCTTATCGCTGTTATTATTTTGTGAATATTCTCCCAGATTCGATAACGAATCTGTATAAATAACTTTGTTGAGACATTCTGGAGCTGTTGGAGTTTCCGCACACTTCGTTGTAGCGTACATTTCATAAGTTTCTTTAGATAAATTATCGAAGACGTCATTTCTGGAATTACGAATTGACATCACCGGTCCAAAATATGTTTTTAAATTTGGCGTCATCCAAGAAGCATGTATCCAATCTTGATAGCTATTAACTCCACAACATTGTTTTGTATACTGGAGCTTATCCCATACCAATTTCCACTCTGGATTCATATAATAGATATCTATACCTTTATATAATATTAGTTCAGCGCTTTCCGCCATAGCATCGGTACTAGTCAGCAATGACCAGATTGTGGCACAACCGCAAAGAATAATCAAAGAACAAAAGAATATCCATACTTTCAATAATATTTGCATAATGTGGGAGTAACGGCGATTCCATATGCTGCGCCACATTGACACACTACACACATGTGAGGCAATTAGTTGAATACCAAAAACGTAAGTGTTGAAAAATTTCGCCGTTAACATTTTATTCTCCACGTCAGTCAGAAATGTACTCAAGATATTCTGATAAGAAACTGTCACAGCAATTAGTGTAATACCCATAACAACTTCTAAAATTAGGAGCAGATTTATAACTAGACGTATCTTGGGAACTGACGCACGCATTTGGGCATTTTCTTGCAAACAAAAATAAAGCACAATTTAGAACGAAAATTATTCAAATTTTTGAAATTTGTATGAAAAAAAAAAATAAAAATTTGGTAACATTTGTTACACTCAAAGAAAAACTTGGAGCAATGACAAATATCTTACAACTCAAAGGTTTAAAAGGCTTAATTCTTTCATTCACTTTTTAAAAATTAATGAAATTTGGGTTAAATTTCATTCCCTAATAGCATTCTTATGGAATTAATTCGATAGCTTAATTCCCTATAGCTTAAAATTATATGAATTCATTCTATTTTGATTGAATTCTAACTGAATGAAACCCAATTTACCTGAATTCACTTAATAAAAAAGTGAATGAAAAATTATTTGTTTTCATTCACTTAATCAAATGAAAAATTTTAATTTGTATGTAATTGCTGAAATATTAGCATAATACAATGAAAAACGTTTAAAATTCATCTAACAGAAATAAATAGTATCGTATGATATGTAACAGCTTGTATGCTTTGGTTTTGATTATATGTTAGTTTCAAACTACACTGCACTAAGTGAATGGTAATAAAATTTCTTCATTCAATTAGTAAAATGGTGAATGAACATGCGATTTGAATGATTCAAGTTAGGAATTCATTCAATTCATATTAAAGCTTTGGGAATGAAGCTTATGAATGAATTCTTTACGAATGGTTTAAGGGAATGGTACATGAATCTTTTTAAAATCTGAATTTAATTTTTAGTGAATTAAGCTTAAATTGAATTAAGTTTTTCGAAGCTCTGTTACAACTTACCCCTATTGTAAATAATGGTCAATTAACGGACGTTATATACACAGACTTCAGTAAAGCTTTTGATAAAGTCAACCATAGTCTTCTTCTTAGTAAACTTTCACTAATGGGTTTCACTAAAGCCGAGCATACGCGATCAATATTATTGATTTAAATTTTATTGATTTTTCCCCCTACATTATCAATGGTAGCATTCGGCAGAGAAACCTTAAACTGATACCGGTGACTTGTAGCGCTTTGTGATTAACTCTGCTGAATGATGTTTTCTTTGTTTTATTTTTAAATACATTTTTTCTATATTTTCCTTTAATTTTTTAAATTTTTTGTTTTTGAATTATATTTGTGTTTTTATTTGTCAATCCTACAAAATAAAAATTTTTTAAAATCAACAACAACAAAAGTATCACTTTTTGATCAAAAGTAGCAAACATTTTTTACGCTACCAAAATATGACAGCGCTCAGATTGAGCGGTTAGTGATCAGGTCGTTCAGCAGATAGTCGCACAACTGTTGTAGAACTGTTGACTGTCAAATTGTATCTGCCGAACGTACCCAATGTTTCATAAAAAATTCAAATCATTTTTTTAGTTTGACAATCGAATCAATATTCAAGAATTTTTTCAACAAAAAAATACATACATACGTATACACATTACAAGTTTTGAAGAATAAATAATTAAATAAAGAATAGTGAAATTCGCATGCAAATTGGTAACAATGGATGATGATGAAATTGCATGTTTAGCGATTTTATTGGCTTCAAAGATAAAAAACAAAAGCGCTTGGTTAAAAAAAGAAAGTGGATGAAGAACTGGTTTAAGCGACGAGATGAGTTTTCACACCAAAAATTGATAAAGGAGGTAAGAACAAACGAACCAGGCGACTACCGAAATTTTTTACGTGTTGATGCAAATATATTCGGCCATCTTGTCCAAATGGTCACGCCCTATATTCAGAAGCAGGATACCTTTATGAGAGATTCCATTCCAGCAGATCTTGTTTGTCTATAACTTTAAGATAACTTGCTACAGGAAATAGCTTTGAAGATCTAAAGTTTTCAAGCGCAGTATCTCCTCATTCAATCGGTAAATTTTTCATCGAAAAATGCAGTGCCTTAATTGACTGTCTTCAAGAATATATTAAAGTAATTTTAAATCTTAAATTGTTTCATCAATTGTTTCTTTGGGCCGAAAAATGTTGGAAAAAAACGCTCAATAAAGGCTTAAATTTTGGCGCGACTGTTCTGTTTTCTACCTTATGCTTTTAATTAATTATGTTCTTTTGAAGGAGAAATGGAACTTTCCACATTGCTTGGGGGCCATCGACGGTAAGCACTTTGGCATAAAAAAGCCTCCTGGAAGCGGATCGTACTATTTTAACTACAAAAAATTTTGTAGTATTGTGCTTATGGCCGTCGTGAACTCTGATTATGAGTTTTTGATGGTGGATGCGGGTGTTAACGGCAAAATATCGGATGGTGGTGTACTTTCAGCTACGAATTTCGGCAAAGCCTTTGCAAATCAACAATTGAATCTACCTGATCCTGAAAAAATGCCATCCAACGACAAAACCTTGCGCTATGTATTCGTAGGAGACGATGCGTTTGCATTAAATGAAAATTTAATGAAGCCATACCGCCAAACAGGACTGACGGTGGAAAAAATAATTTTTAACTATCGATTAAGTAGAGCTAGGCGAATCGTAGAAAACGCATTCGGAATATTAGTCGCGCGATTTGGCGTTCTTAAAAGAACAATAGCACTTTGTCCTGAAAAAACACAAATAATTGTATTGGCTTGTTGTTACTTACACAATTATTTAAGAAAGAATACTCGTACAATGTATATGCCTAATGGATCTGCTGATTTTGAAAATGTTGAAACGGCCACCATAATAAATGGTCACTGGCGAGAAAATGATAACTCAACCCCTTTGCAAGCTACTCAATCCCGAAATTGCACAAGCAACGCAAAAGATGTTAGAGATTTTTTTGCAACTTTTTTAACAATGAAGGCCAAGTTCCGTGGCAAAATAAATAAAGCTGATAAGATATTTGGCATCCGTTTTCTATGTAAAACTTTCAAAATTGCTCTTTTAAATCGCAGTTATTCTTAAAATATCGTTTTATGTTGTTTAACATTTTGAATTTTGTATTTGTTATTGAAACAATTAAAATAAAATCTATGAACTTTATTATTATTAATAATGCATTGAATTTTTTATTATTTTTAAATAAACACGCTTACTAACTTCGATTTGGTTTACAAATAAATTTTCTTTTCATGTTGTTAATGGTTGATTACCAAAAAGATAGTATTTTAATAACAAAAACACTACACTGTTTTATTAAATTTAAGGATCTTCCTGGTCTCGACAATATCTACGTTTTCAAAATATCTTTCCACCTTTATAGTATATCATCCACTTTATGTATACCTATCGATTAAGAATCTTTTTCTGATAAGGAAACTAATATGCCTCAGTTTTTAAGAAATGAATTATCTTTAAACTTAGATTAACGGAGTTTGTAACTGTAATACTACTTTTAAAATAATAAAGAAATAAGTTATAAAAGGCAAAAAGTTTTTCCGGAAAATTTTTGTTAATAAACTAGGCAATAGCCGACAAAATTCGTTTTCGGTTTAACTAAACCATGTTTAACTGACATCCGAAAAACTCGGCCTATGTGGTGTAACTCGCAGATCTTAATCAAACTTGGATATGTTAAAGAAGGCAAAAAATAAATAGACACATTTCTTTAAGCTGGCAAACTTACGTTCATGGGTTAAAAAGGTGGGGTCAAATGTTACACTGTTTTTCTTTTAAAAATGTCTAAAATTCACGAAACTTCATATATTAAATATAATTACGAACATGGCCGGACTTGACCGACTATAATTTTTTACTTGTTTTTCTTTGCATAACGCTAGTAGTGTTTTTCGTGTTAAAATTTTTATTAAAATTTTAAAGACCTCAGGGCAATTCTGTAACCTTTTAATGTCAAAATTCGGTAATTAAATTGTCAAGTTTTCATAGTAAACTAACAACTTAAGTACCGAATTTTGTCGGAAAAATAATATATTTTTCCCGGGAAAACGGGAAATTTTAAAAATATAAAAATTTTTAAATTGTTTTTGTTTGGAATAGGATTTTTTAATTTTAGTCATAAAAAACATTTTAGGCCCTGTGTGAGGTGGCTAAATAAATTCTAAACTAAATAGAGATTGACAAAAGGGAAACTTTTGGAAACCTGAATTTAGTTCAGCCAGTTCGCACCCATGTTCGCACCCACCCTTAAATACCAAAACAAAAATGTCATTGTTAAAATCTTTGAAAAGGGAATCAATTTATTTGACACATAAAAAATCTTAAGTAATTAGGAGCATTTCAACTAATAAAGATTTTTCGCATAACTTATTAAAAATTTAAGTAGTAAAACCTAAAAACTTGGTAAAATCTTTAAAAGAAATATGAACAAAAAGTTTTGTTTCTTACAAATAATCGCCCTTACTATCTAAATTTTTCAAATGTATATTTTAGTTAAAGTCGACTTTAGTTAAAATATTGGTATACCTTGACTTGGTTTATTTTTGGAGCATTCTGATTGGTTAATTTATTTTCAATCAATCAAAATGTTTGAAAATATAAATATTTTTGTAACGTTTTCATACACAAAATGAACTAAACCGTATGATTAAAAATAAAGTCGACTTTAAATTTAAAATACTCCTTTATATTAAGGGCCAATAATTTTATAAGTAACGTTTTCATTAAAAAATGTGATATTTTCAAGTAAGTTTACTTTATTTTAATACACCTGCTTTCAAACTAATATATTCTTTTATATTAAAGAATAAAATGTCAGGAGTATGGAAATACTTCACAAAAAAGTACAATGCAGCGCAGTGCAATATTTGCCCTAAAAGACTAATGGTTAACGGAGGCATCTAAATTTGGTTCACAAAAAAAAAAAAAATTGATGGTCATGCAACTTCTCTTAAAGAAAACAACAAGAATAACGTTCCAACAAAAATAAGCTAAGTACCAGAAGAAAAAAGTGTAAGCTGAATAGGCATTGAACGTTTTATGGTAGAGCAAAAATTTCCTGAAATGGTATCCAAATTAGCCGCAGTCGACGCAATGTCAATCCGCACCATAACTAGATCTTCGTTTATTCGAGAAAGTTTTTATAATAAAAACCAGGCATGGCCAAAAAATGAAACCGATGTAAAGAACATTATATTAAATTACTACAGTCATGTAAAAGATATCATGATAAAAGAAATATCGAGCAATATTTCTAACATTAGGAGATTTACTATAATCTTAGATGAATGGACAAGAATATCACAAAAGAGATAATTGAACATATGGATAAACGGAAATAATTCATTTTATAACCTGAAGTTGGTTTATATATCAGGAAGATGTAATGCTGATGAAATAAGAAGAATTGTAGAAATAAGACTAGAAGAGTTTTATTTGTCTTTGGAAAATAACATTGCGGCCGCCATATCTAATGGGACAAGTGTGATGAAAAGGTTTGTTTCCGACAGTCCAGTAGTGGGTGATTTCTGTTGGAATCATGCAATTCATTTGGCAGTGTTTAGAGTAATTTATGTGAAATCAAATGTTCAACATTCTGATATTTTTACTTTGAATTCTCACTACACATACTGAAATTGTACTGAAATAGTGTTTTTTTTAACAAAAATTACTTATACATATATGTAGTTTTTATTAACAATTTTGTTCAAAAATATTTCCCGGGAATCAAATTTTTTTATTCCCGTTTCCCGGGAAATAAAAAAGTCCGGGAAATCTCAAACCCTACACTCAACCAAAAAAGTCTGTAATGGCTACCGAAAATTTTGCTGTTTTGAGGCCAGCGGTAGTTTTTGCTAATTTTAGCAACACATGTCTGCTGATCTGTAGTACAATAAAATTAGTAGAAAAAATTAGTAGCCGCTACTAAATTTTAGTAAAATTTATGTACACTGCAATTCAAAATCGATTTGTTAAAATCAGATAAAAACTTACTAAATATCATAATTTTAGTACAATGAAATTAGTATAAATAATTAGTTGCAGCTACTAAATTTCAGTAAATTGCTGTAAACTGTAATTTAAAATCAATCTGCTGCAATTAGCAAAAAATTGTACTAAAAAATAAAAAAACTGTAAAATCTAAAAAAAATTAATAAAAACAACTTTTTTCTTTTGATTGTAACAAGCGTATAATTACTTCATCGTACTTGAAATTTGGAGTCAAAATTGCAAACGGTTATCCAGTTATTACCGTTCTATGCATTGGAGATGCAATAAAATTTTCTGGGTGTTATTTCCAAACTAAGAATATATCAATAGTAACAAATATAAACTAAACAAGAATTGTAAAAAATCAAAAAAAAATATTTTTAAATTATTATATTTTTCTGCTAAATTTAGCACTCGGTTTTGAAAAATTAGTAAAATGTTTTGCTGAAATCAGTAGCGAAAATTATTAAAAAAAATCCGTAATTTGTAATAAGAGAATAGCAAAAATGATTACTAAAGATAAAAATTGTACTAAAAATCAGTATAAAAATAGTGTAGTGCGATTGGAAACTGTTTACAAATTTTTTTACAAACTTTTTTATCTGAGTGTAGTGATTACTCATAACACAATGCAAAAATGCACAGTTATAAACTGTCGTGTATATATTTATATATACATATATAATTATATTTATAATGTTTTAACAATATAATATGTGTACTCACAATGGTGTTTTGCCATGCGAAAAATCAGTTTGGAAACTGTTTACAAATTTTTTTACAAACTTTTTTATCTGAGTGTAGTGATTACTCATAACAAAATGCAAAAATGCACAGTTATAAACTGTCGTGTATATATTTATATATACATATATAATTATATTTATAATGTTTTAACAATATAATATGTGTACTCACAATGGTGTTTTGCCATGCGAAAAATCAGTTTGTATCTTCAATACTTATGACGGCTTAAAAAAATGCAAATAACAAACTGAGTTTTTTCGCGTCGCGAGCAAACCACAATCGTGAATACATACCCTCAATAAGAATTTTACTGAAAACTTGAAAAGTATTGAGACGCTGAGATTGGTTGGTTCTGTGAAATAACATTAGATGGGGTTTCGTGGTAGTATACAACTTCATTTGAATTTGGATTAAGATGGGTACAAACGGGCTTATTTATTTGTACCGAATCTCTATAGGGTGTACCCATTTGGCCTCCAAACAAAATGTCGTTTACGGCTTTTTTGGCGTACAGTTGTTGTTCGGTTGTCATTTTTTCTAATTCCATCCCCCAGGTCAGAGACAATTTTTTCAGATTCTGTTTGTGGTTTGCTAAACATTTTTTTGCCATATCTAACATTTCATCAATGTCATCTTTCTTTTTTTTCTTTTTTGGCTCGTTCTTAAAAGTACTTTTCGAAGCACATGGTTTTCGAGTTTGGCTAAAAACATCATTTCCTCGTAGTACCAAAGAGTGGGTTCGCAAACCTCATCCACCCCAGCACCACTTTTGAGAATTTTCAATGCGGTTGAGTTCTTTACGAAAGTTTGTCCGCAAAGTGTTAATTTTTTTGCCAAATCTTTTTTATCCGCGGTTGGAAAACGTTCCCTGTACTTACACAGAAGTTTTTCATATTGCTCGTTTTTTATAATCTTGTTGGCATATGAAGTATCTTTAACATCCCATAATGCTGGAAGACTTATATCCAAAAGAAACTTTCTTTCCTCCAGTTTTTCTTTTGAAGACATCTTTTTTAATTTCCAATATATTTTAATAAATTTAAAAAATTTCAAATGTCAACAGACAAAAAAAATATTTTAAAAATGTCAATATGTGTATTCCATACACATTTCAATAATATCCCTTTAGAAAAACGTGTAAGTCCACACAATGTAATCGATTTCATGTACTTCACATTGTGCGTACTTACGATATGGGATACTTGTGTATAACAATTGTATATGATACTAAAAATATTTGAAAATTTTCAAAAATGTTGTCTAACTTACTTTCCACTATACTTGTGTGTACTTTCGAAGTATATTGGCTTGTGGGCCATTACAATGCGGCCATACACTGGGTAAAGTAAGTCAGCTTGTGTGTAGAGTTTGAAAGCACTCGGGAATTCTAGTAAGTACACACAAGTATCTCCATATTGGATTCGCCATTTTGAATTTGAAAATTTTTACCTCAGATTCGAAATCAGCAACCTTTAAAACCCCCATATACCAATTTTCATGTAAATCACGAGAAATTTTAAAAATTGTGCCGCCATATTCGATTCGCCATTTTGAATTTGAAAAATTTTACCTCAGATTCGAAATCAGCAACCTTAAAAACCCCCGTATACCAATTTTCATGTAAATCAGAAAAAAATTTTAAAATTTCGCCGCCATATTGGATCCGCCATTTTGAGTTTGAATATTTTTACCTCAGATTCGAAATCAGCAACCTTGAAAACCCCCGTATACCAATTTTCATGTAAATCAGAAGAAATTTTAAAATCTACGCCGCCATATTGGATTCGCCATTTTGAATTTGAAAATTTTTACCTTAGATTCGAAATCAGCAACCTTGAAAACCCCCGTATACCAATTTTCATGCAAATCAGAAGAAATTTTAAAATTTACGCCGCCATATTGGATCCGCCATTTTGAATTTGAAAAGTTTTACCTCAGATTCGAAATCAGCAACTTTGAAAACCCCCGTATACCAATTTTCATTTAAATCAGGAAAAATATTAAAATTTACTCCGCCATATTGGATTCGCCATTTTGAATTTGAAAATTTTTACCTCAGATTCGAAATCAGCAACCTTGAAAACCCCCGTATACCAATTTTCATGTAAATCAGAAGAAATTTTAAAATCTACGCCGCCATTTGGATCCGCCATTTTGAATTTGAAAATTTTTACCTCAGATTCGAAATCAGCAACCTCGAAAACCCCCGTATACCAATTTTCATGCAAATCAGAAGAAATTTTAAAATCTACGCCGCCATATTGGATTCGCCATTTTGAATTTGAAAATTTTTACCTCAGATTCGAAATCAGCAACATTGAAAACCCCCGTATACCAATTTTCATTTAAATCAGGAAAAATATTAAAATTTACTCCGCTATATGGGATTCGCCATTTTGAATTTGAAAAATTTTACCTCAGATTCGAAATCAGCAACCTTGAAAACCCCCGTATACCAATTTTCATGTAAATCAGTAAAAATTTAAAAATTTACGCTGCCATATTGGATTCGCCATTTTTAATTTGAAAATTTTTACCTCAGATTCGAAATCAGCAACCTTGAAAACCCCCGTATACCAATTTTCATGTAAATGAGAAGAAATTCTAAAATTTACGCCGCCATATTGGATCCGCCATTTTGAATTTTAAAATTTTTACCTCAGATTCGAAATCAGCAGCCTTGAAAACCCCCGTATGCCAATTTTCATTTAAATCAGGAAAAATATTAAAATTTACTCCGCCATATTGGATTCGCCATTTTGAATTTGAAAAATTTTTCCTCAGATTCGAAATCAGCAACCTTGAAAACCCCTGTATACCAATTTTCATGTAAATCAGGAGAAATTTAAAAATTTACGCTGCCATATTGGATTCGCCATTTTTAATTTGAAAAATTTTACCTCAGATTCGAAATCAGCAACCTTGCAAACCCCCGTATACCAATTTTCATGTAAATCAGAAGAAATTTTAAAATCTACGCCGCCATTTGGATCCGCCATTTTGAATTTGAAAATTTTTACCTCAGATTCGAAATCAGCAACCTTGAAAGCCCCCGTATACCAATTTTCATGTAAATCAGAAAAAATTTTAAAATTTACTCCGCCATATTGGATCCGCCATTTTGAATTTGAAAATTTTACCTCAGATTCGAAATCAGCAACCTTGAAAACCCCCGTATACCAATTTTCATGTAAATCAAAAGAAATTTTAAAATTTACGCCGCCATATTGGATCCGCCATTTTGAATTTGAAAATTTTAACCTCAGATTCGAAATCAGCAACATTGAAAACCCCCATATACCAATTTTCATTTCAATCAGGAAAAATATTAAAATTTACTCCGCCATATTGGATTCGCCATTTTGAATTTGAAAAATTTTACCTCAGATTCGAAATCAGCAACCTTGAAAACCCCCGTATAGCAATTTTCATGTAAATCAGGAGAAATTAAAAAATTTACGCTGCCATATTGGATTCGCCATTTTGAATTTGAAAAATTTTACCTCAGATTCGAAATCAGCAACCTTGAAAACCCCCGTATACCAATTTTCATGTAAATCAGAAGAAATTCTAAAATTTACGCCGCCATATTGGATCCGCCATTTTGAATTTTAAAATTTTTACCTCAGGTTCGAAATCAGCAACCTTGAAAACCCCCGTATACCAATTTTCATGTAAATCAGAAGAAATTTTAAAATTTACGCCGCCATATTGGATTCGCCATTTTGAATTTGAAAAATTTTACCTCAGATTCGAAATCAACAACTTTGAAACCCCCCGTATACAAATTTTCATGTAAATCAGAAGAAATTCTAAAATTTACGCCGCCATATTGGATCCGCCATTTTGAATTTGAAAGTTTTTACCTCAGATTCGAAATCAGCAACATTGAAAACCCCCGTATACCAATTTTCATGTAAATCAGGAGAAATTTTAAAATCTACGCCGCCATATTGGATTCGCCATTTTGAATTTGAAAATTTTTACCTCAGATTCGAAATCAGCAACCTTGAAAACCCCCGTATACCAATTTTCATGTAAATCAGAAAAAATTCTAAAATTTACGCCGCCATATTGGATCCGCCATTTTGAATTTTAAAATTTTTACCTCAGATTCGAAATCAGCAACCTTGAAAACCCCCGTATACCAATTTTCCTGTAAATCAGGAGAAATTTTAAAACTTACGCCGCCATATTGGATTCGCCATTTTGAATTTGAAAATTTTACCTCAGATTCGAAATCAGCAACTTTGAAACCCCCCGTATACAAATTTTCATGTAAATCAGAAGAAATTCTAAAATTTACGCCGCCATATTGGATCCGCCATTGTGAATTTGAAAATTTTTACCTCAGATTCGAAATTAGCAACCTTGAAAACCCCCGTATACCAATTTTTATGTAAATCAGAAGAAATTTTAAAATTTACGCCGCAATATTGGATTTGAAAAAATTTAGTTCAGATTCGAAATCAGCAACCTTAAAAACCCCCGTATACCAATTTTCATGTAAATCAGAAAAAAAATTTTAAATTTCGTTGCCATATTGGATCCGCCATTTTGAATTTGAAAATTTTTACCTCAGATTCGAAATCAGCAACCTTGAAAACCCCCGTATACCAATTTTCATGTAAATCAGAAGAAATTTTAAAATCTACGCCGCCATATTGGATTCGCCATTTTGAATTTGAAAATTTTTACCTCAGATTCTAAATCAGCAACCTTTAAAACCCCCGTATACCAATTTTCATGTAAATCACGAGAAATTTTAAAAATTGCGCCGCCATATTGGATTTGCCATTTTGAATTTGAAAAATTTTACCTCAGATTCGAAATCAGCAACTTCGAAAACCCCCGTATACCAATTTCCATGTAAATCAGAAGAAATTCTAAAATTTACGCCGCCATATTGGATCCGCCATTTTGAATTTGAAAATTTTTACCTCAGATTCGAAATCAGCAACATTGAAAACCCCCGTATACCAATTTTCATTTAAATCAGGAAAAATATTAAAATTTACTCCGCCATATTGGATTCGCCATTTAGAATTTGAAAAATTTTACCTCAGATTCGAAATCAGCAACCTTGAAAACCCCAGTATACCAATTTTCATGTAAATCAGGAGAAATTTTAAAATTTACGATGCCATATTGGATTCGCCATTTTGAATTTGAAAATTTTACCTCAGATTCGAAATCAGCAACTTTGAAACCCCCCGTATACAAATTTTCATGTAAATCAGAAGAAATTCTAAAATTTACGCCGCCATATTGGATCCGCCATTGTGAGTTTGAAAATTTTTACCTCAGATTCGAAATTAGCAACCTTGAAAACCCCCGTATACCAATTTTTATGTAAATCAGAAGAAAATTTAAAATTTACGCCGCCATTTTGAATTTGAAAAATTTTACCTCAGATTCGAAATCAGCAACCTTAAAAACCCCCGTATACCAATTTTCATGTAAATCAGAAAAAAATTTTAAAATTTCGCCGCCATATTGGATCCGCCCTTTTGAATTTGAATATTTTTACCTCAGATTCGAAATCAGCAACCTTGAAAACCCCCGTATACCAATTTTCATGTAAATCAGAAGAAATTTTAAAATCTACGCCGCCATATTGGATTCGCCATTTTGAATTTGAAAATTTTTACCTTAGATTCGAAATCAGCAACCTTGAAAACCCTCGTATACCAATTTTCATGCAAATCAGAAGAAATTTTAAAATTTACGCCGCCATATTGGATCCGCCATTTTGAATTTGAAAATTTTTACCTCAGATTCGAAATCAGCAACTTTGAAAACCCCCGTATACCAATTTTCATTTAAATCAGGAAAAATATTAAAATTCACTCCGCCATATTGGATTCGCCATTTAGAATTTGAAAAATTTTACCTCAGATTCGAAATCAGCAACCTTGAAAACCCCAGTATACCAATTTTCATGTAAATCAGGAGAAATTTTAAAATTTACGCTGCCATATTGGATTCGCCATTTTAAATTTGAAAAATTTTACCTCAGATTCGAAATCAGCAACATTGAAAACCCCCGTATACCAATTTTCATGTAAATCAGAAAAAATTCTAAAATTTACGCCGCCATATTGGATCCGCCATTTTGAATTTTAAAATTTTTACCTCAGATTCGAAATCAGCAACCTTGAAAACCCCCGTATACCAATTTTCATTTAAATCAGAAGAAATTTTAAAATTTACGCCGCCATATTGGATTCGCCATTTTGAATTTGAAAATTTTACCTCAGATTCGAAATCAGCAACTTGGAAACCCCCCGTATACAAATTTTCATGTAAATCAGAAGAAATTCTAAAATTTACGCCGCCATATTGGATCCGCCATTGTGAATTTGAAAATTTTTACCTCAGATTCGAAATTAGCAACCTTGAAAACCCCCCAATACCAATTTTTATGTAAATCAGAAGAAATTTTAAAATTTACGCCGCAATATTGGATTTGAAAAAATTTAGTTCAGATTCGAAATCAGCAACCTTAAAAACCCCGGTATACCAATTTTCATGTAAATCAGAAAAAAAATTTTAAATTTCGCCGCCATATTGGATCCGCCATTTTGAATTTGAAAATTTTTACCTCAGATTCGAAATCAGCAACCTTGAAAACCCCCGTATACCAATTTTCATGTAAATCAGATGAAATTTTAAAATCTACGCCGCCATATTGGATTCGCCATTTTGAATTTGAAAATTTTTACCTCAGATTCGAAATCAGCAACCTTGAAAACCCCCGTATACCAATTTTCATGTAAATCAGAAAAAATTCTAAAATTTACGCCGCCATATTGGATCCGCCATTTTGAATTTTAAAATTTTTACCTCAGATTCGAAATCAGCAACCTTGAAAACCCCCGTATACCAATTTTCCTGTAAATCAGGAGAAATTTTAAAATTTACGCCGCCATATTGGATTCGCCATTTTGAATTTGAAAATTTTACCTCAGATTCGAAATCAGCAACTTTGAAACCCCCCGTATACAAATTTTCATGTAAATCAGAAGAAATTCTAAAATTTACGCCGCCATATTGGATCCGCCATTGTGAATTTGAAAATTTTTACCTCAGATTCGAAATTAGCAACCTTGAAAACCCCCGTATACCAATTTTTATGTAAATCAGAAGAAATTTTAAAATTTACGCCGCAATATTGGATTTGAAAAAATTTAGTTCAGATTCGAAATCAGCAACCTTAAAAACCCCCGTATACCAATTTTCATGTAAATCAGAAAAAAAATTTTAAATTTCGTTGCCATATTGGATCCGCCATTTTGAATTTGAAAATTTTTACCTCAGATTCGAAATCAGCAACCTTGAAAACCCCCGTATACCAATTTTCATGTAAATCAGAAGAAATTTTAAAATCTACGCCGCCATATTGGATTCGCCATTTTGAATTTGAAAATTTTTACCTCAGATTCTAAATCAGCAACCTTTAAAACCCCCGTATACCAATTTTCATGTAAATCACGAGAAATTTTAAAAATTGCGCCGCCATATTGGATTTGCCATTTTGAATTTGAAAAATTTTACCTCAGATTCGAAATCAGCAACTTCGAAAACCCCCGTATACCAATTTCCATGTAAATCAGAAGAAATTCTAAAATTTACGCCGCCATATTGGATCCGCCATTTTGAATTTGAAAATTTTTACCTCAGATTCGAAATCAGCAACATTGAAAACCCCCGTATACCAATTTTCATTTAAATCAGGAAAAATATTAAAATTTACTCCGCCATATTGGATTCGCCATTTAGAATTTGAAAAATTTTACCTCAGATTCGAAATCAGCAACCTTGAAAACCCCAGTATACCAATTTTCATGTAAATCAGGAGAAATTTTAAAATTTACGCTGCCATATTGGATTCGCCATTTTGAATTTGAAAATTTTACCTCAGATTCGTAATCAGCAACTTTGAAACCCCCCGTATACAAATTTTCATGTAAATCAGAAGAAATTCTAAAATTTGCGCGGCCATATTGGATCCGCCATTGTGAGTTTGAAAACTTTTACCTCAGATTCGAAATTAGCAACCTTGAAAACCCCCGTATACCAATTTTTATGTAAATCAGAAGAAAATTTAAAATTTACGCCGCCATTTTGAATTTGAAAAATTTTACCTGAGATTCGAAATCAGCAACCTTGAAAACCCCCGTATACCAATTTTCATGTAAATCAGAAAAAAATTTTAAAATTTCGCCGCCATATTGGATCCGCCATTTTGAATTTGAATATTTTTACCTCAGATTCGAAATCAGCAACCTTGAAAACCCCCGTATACCAATTTTCATGTAAATCAGAAGAAATTTTAAAATCTACGCCGCCATATTGGATTCGCCATTTTGAATTTGAAAATTTTTACCTTAGATTCGAAATCAGCAACCTTGAAAACCCCCGTATACCAATTTTCATGCAAATCAGAAGAAATTTTAAAATTTACGCCGCCATATTGGATCCGCCATTTTGAATTTGAAAATTTTTACCTCAGATTCGAAATCAGCAACTTTGAAAACCCCCGTATACCAATTTTCATTTAAATCAGGAAAAATATTAAAATTCACTCCGCCATATTGGATTCGCCATTTAGAATTTGAAAAATTTTACCTCAGATTCGAAATCAGCAACCTTGAAAACCCCAGTATACCAATTTTCATGTAAATCAGGAGAAATTTTAAAATTTACGCTGCCATATTGGATTCGCCATTTTAAATTTGAAAAATTTTACCTCAGATTCGAAATCAGCAACATTGAAAACCCCCGTATACCAATTTTCATGTAAATCAGAAAAAATTCTAAAATTTACGCCGCCATATTGGATCCGCCATTTTGAATTTTAAAATTTTTACCTCAGATTCGAAATCAGCAACCTTGAAAACCCCCGTATACCAATTTTCATTTAAATCAGAAGAAATTTTAAAATTTACGCCGCCATATTGGATTCGCCATTTTGAATTTGAAAATTTTACCTCAGATTCGAAATCAGCAACTTGGAAACCCCCCGTATACAAATTTTCATGTAAATCAGAAGAAATTCTAAAATTTACGCCGCCATATTGGATCCGCCATTGTGAATTTGAAAATTTTTACCTCAGATTCGAAATTAGCAACCTTGAAAACCCCCCTATACCAATTTTTATGTAAATCAGAAGAAATTTTAAAATTTACGCCGCAATATTGGATTTGAAAAAATTTAGTTCAGATTCGAAATCAGCAACCTTAAAAACCCCCGTATACCAATTTTCATGTAAATCAGAAAAAAAATTTTAAATTTCGCCGCCATATTGGATCCGCCATTTTGAATTTGAAAATTTTTACCTCAGATTCGAAATCAGCAACCTAGAAAACCCCCGTATACCAATTTTCATGTAAATCAGATGAAATTTTAAAATCTACGCCGCCATATTGGATTCGCCATTTTGAATTTGAAAATTTTTACCTCAGATTCGAAATCAGCAACCTTTAAAACCCCCGTATACCAATTTTCATGTAAATCACGAGAAATTTTAAAAATTGCGCCGCCATATTGGATTTGCCATTTTGAATTTGAAAAATTTTACCTCAGATTCGAAATCAGCAACTTCGAAAACCCCCGTATACCAATTTCCATGTAAATCAGAAGAAATTCTAAAATTTACGCCGCCATATTGGATCCGCCATTTTGAATTTGAAAATTTTTACCTCAGATTCGAAATCAGCAACATTGAAAACCCCCGTATACCAATTTTCATTTAAATCAGGAAAAATATTAAAATTTACTCCGCCATATTGGATTCGCCATTTAGAATTTGAAAAATTTTACCTCAGATTCGAAATCAGCAACCTTGAAAACCCCCGTATACCAATTTTCATGTAAATCAGAAGAAATTTTAAAATCTACGCCGCCATATTTGATTCGCCATTTTGAATTTGAAAATTTTTACCTTAGATTCGAAATCAGCAACCTTGAAAACCCCCGTATACCAATTTCCATGTAAATCAGAAAAAAAATTTTAAATTTCGCCGCCATATTGGATCCGCCATTTTGAATTTGAAAATTTTTACCTCAGATTCGAAATCAGCAACCTTGAAAACCCCCGTATACCAATTTTCATGTAAATCAGAAAAAAAATTTTAAATTTCGCCGCCATATTGGATCCGCCATTTTGAATTTGAAAATTTTTACCTCAGATTCGAAATCACCAACCTTGAAAACCCCCGTATACCAATTTTCATGTAAATCAGATGAAATTTTAAAATCTACGCCGCCATATTGGATTCGCCATTTTGAATTTGAAAATTTTTACCTCAGATTCGAAATCAGCAACCTTTAAAACCCCCGTACACCAATTTTCATGTAAATCACGAGAAATTTTAAAAATTGCGCCGCCATATTGGATTTGCCATTTTGAATTTGAAAAATTTTTACCTCAGATTCGAAATCAGCAACTTCGAAAACCCCCGTATACCAATTTTCATGTAAATCAGAAAAAAAATTTTAAATTTCGCCGCCATATTGGATCCGCCATTTTGAATTTGAAAATTTTTACCTCAGATTCGAAATCAGCAACCTTGAAAACCCCCGTATACCAATTTCCATGTAAATCAGAAAAAAAATTTTAAATTTCGCCGCCATATTGGATCCGACATTTTGAATTTGAAAATTTTTACCTCAGATTCGAAATCAGCAACCTTAAAAACCCCCGTATACCAATTTTCATGTAAATCAGAAAAAAAATTTTAAATTTCGCCGCCATATTGGATCCGCCATTTTGAATTTGAAAATTTTTACCTCAGATTCGAAATCAGCAACCTTGAAAACCCCCGTATACCAATTTCCATGTAAATCAGAAAAAAAATTATAAAAATTTCGCCGCCATATTGGATCCGCCATTTTGAATTTGAAAATTTTTACCTCAGATTCGAAATCAGCAACCTTAAAAACCCCCGTATACCAATTTTCATGTAAATCAGAAAAAAAATTTTAAATTTCGCCGCCATATTGGATCCGCCATTTTGAATTTGAAAATTTTTACCTCAGATTCGAAATCAGCAACCTTGAAAACCCCCGTATACCAATTTTCATGTAAATCAGATGAAATTTTAAAATCTACGCCGCCATATTGGATTCGCCATTTTGAATTTGAAAATTTTTACCTCAGATTCGAAATCAGCAACCTTTAAAACCCCCGTATACCAATTTTCATGTAAATCACGAGAAATTTTAAAAATTGCGCCGCCATATTGGATTTGCCATTTTGAATTTGAAAAATTTTACCTCAGATTCGAAATCAGCAACTTCGAAAACCCCCGTATACCAATTTTCATGTAAATCAGGAGAAATTTTAAAATTTACGCTGCCATATTGGATTCGCCATTTTGAATTTGAAAATTTTACCTCAGATTCGAAATAAGCAACTTTGAAACCCCCCGTATACAAATTTTCATGTAAATCAGAAGAAATTCTAAAATTTACGCCGCCATATTGGATCCGCCATTGTGAGTTTGAAAATTTTTACCTCAGATTCGAAATTAGCAACCTTGAAAACCCCCGTATACCAATTTTTATGTAAATCAGAAGAAATTTTAAAATTTACGCCGCCATATTGGATTTGAAAAAATTTAGTTCAGATTCGAAATCAGCAACCTTAAAAACCCCCGTATACCAATTTTCATGTAAATCAGGAAAAAATTTAAAAATTTCGCCGCCATATTGGATCCGCCATTTTGAATTTGAAAATTTTTACCTCAGATTCGAAATCAGCAACCTTGAAAACCCCCGTATACCAATTTTCATGTAAATCAGAAGAAATTTTAAAATCAACGGCGCCATATTGGATTCGCCATTTTGAATTTGAAAATGTTTACCTCAGATTCGAAATCAGCAACCTTTAAAACCCCCGTATACCAATTTTCATGTAAATCACGAGAAATTTTAAAAATTGTGCCGCCATATTCGATTCGCCATTTTGAATTTGAAAAATTTTACCTCAGATTCGAAATCAGCAACCTTAAAAACCCCCGTATACCAATTTTCATGTAAATCAGAAAAAAATTTTAAAATTTCGCCGCCATATTGGATCCGCCATTTTGAATTTGAATATTTTTACCTCAGATTCGAAATCAGCAACCTTGAAAACCCCCGTATACCAATTTTCATGTAAATCAGAAGAAATTTTAAAATCTACGCCGCCATATTTGATTCGCCATTTTGAATTTGAAAATTTTTACCTTAGATTCGAAATCAGCAACCTTGAAAACCCCCGTATACCAATTTCCATGTAAATCAGAAGAAATTCTAAAATTTACGCCGCCATATTGGATCCGCCATTTTGAATTTGAAAATTTTTACCTCAGATTCGAAATCAGCAACTTTGAAAACCCCCGTATACCAATTTTCATTTAAATCAGGAAAAATATTAAAATTTACTCCGCCATATTGGATTCGCCATTTTGAATTTGAAAATTTTTACCTCAGATTCGAAATCAGCAACCTTGAAAACCCCCGTATACCAATTTTCATGTAAATCAGAAGAAATTTTAAAATCTACGCCGCCATTTGGATTCGCCATTTTGAATTTGAAAATTTTTACCTTAGATTCGAAATCAGCAACTTCGAAAACCCCCGTATACCAATTTCCATGTAAATCAGAAGAAATTCTAAAATTTACGCCGCCATATTGGATCCGCCATTTTGAATTTGAAAATTTTTACCTCAGATTCGAAATCAGCAACATTGAAAACCCCCGTATACCAATTTTCATTTAAATCAGGAAAAATATTAAAATTTACTCCGCCATATTGGATTCGCCATTTAGAATTTGAAAAATTTTACCTCAGATTCGAAATCAGCAACCTTGAAAACCCCCGTATACCAATTTTCATGTAAATCAGAAGAAATTTTAAAATCTACGCCGCCATATTTGATTCGCCATTTTGAATTTGAAAATTTTTACCTTAGATTCGAAATCAGCAACCTTGAAAACCCCCGTATACCAATTTCCATGTAAATCAGAAAAAAAATTTTAAATTTCGCCGCCATATTGGATCCGCCATTTTGAATTTGAAAATTTTTACCTCAGATTCGAAATCAGCAACCTTGAAAACCCCCGTATACCAATTTTCATGTAAATCAGAAAAAAAATTTTAAATTTCGCCGCCATATTGGATCCGCCATTTTGAATTTGAAAATTTTTACCTCAGATTCGAAATCACCAACCTTGAAAACCCCCGTATACCAATTTTCATGTAAATCAGATGAAATTTTAAAATCTACGCCGCCATATTGGATTCGCCATTTTGAATTTGAAAATTTTTACCTCAGATTCGAAATCAGCAACCTTTAAAACCCCCGTACACCAATTTTCATGTAAATCACGAGAAATTTTAAAAATTGCGCCGCCATATTGGATTTGCCATTTTGAATTTGAAAAATTTTTACCTCAGATTCGAAATCAGCAACTTCGAAAACCCCCGTATACCAATTTTCATGTAAATCAGAAAAAAAATTTTAAATTTCGCCGCCATATTGGATCCGCCATTTTGAATTTGAAAATTTTTACCTCAGATTCGAAATCAGCAACCTTGAAAACCCCCGTATACCAATTTCCATGTAAATCAGAAAAAAAATTTTAAATTTCGCCGCCATATTGGATCCGACATTTTGAATTTGAAAATTTTTACCTCAGATTCGAAATCAGCAACCTTAAAAACCCCCGTATACCAATTTTCATGTAAATCAGAAAAAAAATTTTAAATTTCGCCGCCATATTGGATCCGCCATTTTGAATTTGAAAATTTTTACCTCAGATTCGAAATCAGCAACCTTGAAAACCCCCGTATACCAATTTCCATGTAAATCAGAAAAAAAATTATAAAAATTTCGCCGCCATATTGGATCCGCCATTTTGAATTTGAAAATTTTTACCTCAGATTCGAAATCAGCAACCTTAAAAACCCCCGTATACCAATTTTCATGTAAATCAGAAAAAAAATTTTAAATTTCGCCGCCATATTGGATCCGCCATTTTGAATTTGAAAATTTTTACCTCAGATTCGAAATCAGCAACCTTGAAAACCCCCGTATACCAATTTTCATGTAAATCAGATGAAATTTTAAAATCTACGCCGCCATATTGGATTCGCCATTTTGAATTTGAAAATTTTTACCTCAGATTCGAAATCAGCAACCTTTAAAACCCCCGTATACCAATTTTCATGTAAATCACGAGAAATTTTAAAAATTGCGCCGCCATATTGGATTTGCCATTTTGAATTTGAAAAATTTTACCTCAGATTCGAAATCAGCAACTTCGAAAACCCCCGTATACCAATTTTCATGTAAATCAGGAGAAATTTTAAAATTTACGCTGCCATATTGGATTCGCCATTTTGAATTTGAAAATTTTACCTCAGATTCGAAATAAGCAACTTTGAAACCCCCCGTATACAAATTTTCATGTAAATCAGAAGAAATTCTAAAATTTACGCCGCCATATTGGATCCGCCATTGTGAGTTTGAAAATTTTTACCTCAGATTCGAAATTAGCAACCTTGAAAACCCCCGTATACCAATTTTTATGTAAATCAGAAGAAATTTTAAAATTTACGCCGCCATATTGGATTTGAAAAAATTTAGTTCAGATTCGAAATCAGCAACCTTAAAAACCCCCGTATACCAATTTTCATGTAAATCAGGAAAAAATTTAAAAATTTCGCCGCCATATTGGATCCGCCATTTTGAATTTGAAAATTTTTACCTCAGATTCGAAATCAGCAACCTTGAAAACCCCCGTATACCAATTTTCATGTAAATCAGAAGAAATTTTAAAATCAACGGCGCCATATTGGATTCGCCATTTTGAATTTGAAAATGTTTACCTCAGATTCGAAATCAGCAACCTTTAAAACCCCCGTATACCAATTTTCATGTAAATCACGAGAAATTTTAAAAATTGTGCCGCCATATTCGATTCGCCATTTTGAATTTGAAAAATTTTACCTCAGATTCGAAATCAGCAACCTTAAAAACCCCCGTATACCAATTTTCATGTAAATCAGAAAAAAATTTTAAAATTTCGCCGCCATATTGGATCCGCCATTTTGAATTTGAATATTTTTACCTCAGATTCGAAATCAGCAACCTTGAAAACCCCCGTATACCAATTTTCATGTAAATCAGAAGAAATTTTAAAATCTACGCCGCCATATTTGATTCGCCATTTTGAATTTGAAAATTTTTACCTTAGATTCGAAATCAGCAACCTTGAAAACCCCCGTATACCAATTTCCATGTAAATCAGAAGAAATTCTAAAATTTACGCCGCCATATTGGATCCGCCATTTTGAATTTGAAAATTTTTACCTCAGATTCGAAATCAGCAACTTTGAAAACCCCCGTATACCAATTTTCATTTAAATCAGGAAAAATATTAAAATTTACTCCGCCATATTGGATTCGCCATTTTGAATTTGAAAATTTTTACCTCAGATTCGAAATCAGCAACCTTGAAAACCCCCGTATACCAATTTTCATGTAAATCAGAAGAAATTTTAAAATCTACGCCGCCATTTGGATCCGCCATTTTGAATTTGAAAATTTTTACCTCAGATTCGAAATCAGCAACCTTGAAAACCCCCGTATACCAATTTTCATGCAAATCAGAAGAAATTTTAAAATCTACGCCGCCATATTGGATTCGCCATTTTGAATTTGAAAATTTTTACCTCAGATTCGAAATCAGCAACATTGAAAACCCCCGTATACCAATTTTCATTTAAATCAGGAAAAATATTAAAATTTACTCCGCTATATTGGATTCGCCATTTTAAATTTGAAAAATTTTACCTCAGATTCGAAATCAGCAACCTTGAAAACCCCCGTATACCAATTTTCATGTAAATCAGTAGAAATTTAAATTGAAAACCCCCGTATACCAATTTTCATGTAAATCAGAAGAAATTTTAAAATCTACGCCGCCATTTGGATCCGCCATTTTGAATTTGAAAATTTTTACCTCAGATTCGAAATCAGCAACCTTGAAAGCCCCCGTATACCAATTTTCATGTAAATCAGAAAAAATTTTAAAATTTACTCCGCCATATTGGATCCGCCATTTTGAATTTGAAAATTTTTACCTCAGATTCGAAATCAGCAACCTTGAAAACCCCCGTATACCAATTTTCATGTAAATCAGAAGAAATTTTAAAATTTACGCCGCCATATTGGATCTGCCATTTTGAATTTGAAAATTTTTACCTCAGATTCGAAATCAGCAACATTGAAAACCCCCATATACCAATTTTCATTTCAATCAAGAAAAATATTAAAATTTACTCCGCCATATTGGATTCGCCATTTTGAATTTGAAAAATTTTACCTCAGATTCGAAATCAGCAACCTTGAAAACCCCCGTATACCAATTTTCATGTAAATCAGGAGAAATTAAAAAATTTACGCTGCCATATTGGATTCGCCATTTTGAATTTGAAAAATTTTACCTCAGATTCGAAATCAGCAACCTTGAAAACCCCCGTATACCAATTTTCATGTAAATCAGAAGAAATTCTAAAATTTACGCCGCCATATTGGATCCGCCATTTTGAATTTTAAAATTTTTACCTCAGGTTCGAAATCAGCAACCTTGAAAACCCCCGTATACCAATTTTCATGTAAATCAGAAGAAATTTTAAAATTTACGCCGCCATATTGGATTCGCCATTTTGAATTTGAAAAATTTTACCTCAGATTCGAAATCAGCAACCTTGAAAACCCCCGTATACCAATGTTCATGTAAATCAGGATTAATTTTAAAATTTACGCTGCCATATTGGATTCGCCATTTCGAATTTGAAAAATTTTACCTCAGATTCGAAACCAGCAACTTTGAAAACCCCCGTATACCAATTTTCATGTAAATTAGAAGAAATTTTAAAATTTACGCCGCCATATTGTATTCGCCATTTTGAATTTGAAAAATTTTGCCTCAGATTCGAAATCAGCAACTTTGAAACCCCCGTATACCAATTTTCATTTAAATCAGAAGAAATTATAAAATTTACGCCGCCATATTGGATTCGCCATTTTGAATTTGAAAAATTTTACCTCAGATTCGAAATCAGCAACCTTGAAAACCCCCGTATACCAATTTTCATGCAAATCAGAAGAAATTTTAAAATTTACGCCGCCATATTGGATCCGCCATTTTGAATTTGAAAATTTAGCTGCACATCAACGTTTTTCATAATGTTTTTTCCAAATAGCATATACGTATATTTGATGTATAAATAGTTCTACAACTGCGACGATCTTCTATGACTCATGAAACGATATTTCATAACAAAATACAAAAATAAACCACCATTAACTTCGAAACATTTGTTATTCGTTTAGGATATCTTCAAAAGTTTAAGTTACATTATGTGCGTTCCCGTACGTTACCGCGGGTACCCGCGGGATCACAAAACAGCCCAAACAACTACAATTTACACGCAATTTTGAGTACGGGAACGCCTTTGGGCTAGTTTGGGTAACCGCGGTAAAGTACGGGAACAAACATATTCAGTGTGTTCCCGTACGTTCCCAATGTTACCGAAATTTACCCAAAGTTACCGAAATTTACCCAAAAGCGTTCCCGTACTCGAGAATTGGGTAAATGAGAGCGCTAATGAGAGTGTATTAGTGCTTCTCTTTTTACCAAAATTTACCCAGACTTTTTCTTCGGGTAAACTTTGGTAAAACAGCTGATGCAAATATAAACAAAAAACAATTGTGAAATTAAATTAAAAATTGTAATTAAATAAAGAAATAAGCAAAAGAAACTTGGTTTTTTGTTAAAATTAATTGAATAAAATCAAAAACAACTTTTAAATGCGAATAATTATGTCTATTTGTGCCGATTTGCAAACTGAAATTATAAGTATTTTCACATCAGTGATGGGATTTTTGGCACAATCTAAGATTGATTGGTACAATGGCACAATCGATACTATTTTGGCACATTTTGGTTATCTACAAAATTTAATAGAAAATGAATTTAAAAAATAACAATTCTTTAATTTTTAGTTTCTAAGCATTTATTGGTATTAAAATACCTTTTCGAATAAAGCAAAACTAAGAAATGGCATCGAAGATATTACCGAATAAAGCACCGTAAGTTGTTTTTCATGTGAAAAAATTTCTCTCAGATTTTAAATGCTTTAAATTGCAATTTAAGTTAAAAAAATTAACAATATTTTAATTTTATAACAAAGCCACAATCACAATTAACACAAAATGTCAGTTTTTCACCAGAAAAATAATAGTCTTGTACATTAAATTTGCGTGAAAACTAAGTTTGCACAATTTTCACGTGAAACTCATTGTCGTGAAAAATAATTTTTTTTTATATGGAGTATAACAGTTTTTTCACGTGAAAACTGAACAACTTACGGTGCTTAATCCATAGAATTTTAAAAATTCAAATGCTATAAATTTATCTCAGAGCTTCGAAAGAATTAATTTAAGTTTAATTCATAAAAAAATTAATTCAGTTTTAGAAAATGTTTATATGTATACCATTCCGTGCAACCATTCTTAAAGAATTCATTCATTGGCTGCATTCCCAAATCTTTAATAAGTATCGGATGAATTTAATTTATCATTCACCTTTTAATTGAAAGAAAATTTTAATTCATTCAAATATAATTAATTCCATAAGAATTCAAAATAATTCCATAAGAATGCATTGAACATTGAGTTTTGGCACAATAAAGGCCCATTTGGCACATTTTAGTCACACACTTGGCACAAAACAAAATTTTTCAAGTCCCATCACTGTTTAACATTATTCTTTGAAATAAGTTTTTGGGCTAGAAAAGTAGTTTTTTGCGTTCCTGTACTATTGGGTAATTTTGTCATTTTGTGAGAGGATTTTGTGCTTACTCTCATTTTACCGAACTTTACCCAAAAAGTAAAGAAACATACCTATTATCATACAAGTACATAATTCGTACTGCTGATTATTCAATTATATTACCCCGGAAATTTTTTTGTTTCGAGTTTATAAAATTACAGTAACCAAACGCAGTTTTTTCTAATAATAGAACAATTTGTTCGAAATATGGTGCATATTATATAAATTATTTAAATATTTGTTTTTAAATTTTCCTCCAAATTAGTACCCCAGGGTTTTAATAAAAAAAAAACTGATGTGTGTATAGAAGGAACAAGGCATTTCGTTAATATCACAGTACAACAAAGTAATAAAAATTTGATCCATCGGGATCATTTCTATAGACTTTGGGACGCAGATCACGAATATGGCACTAGAATTTTAAAGTTAGCTATAGTTTAAGAAATATTTGCAAAACCGATTTTGTAGGAAAATTAAATTTTTTAAGAAACCTTTTGCAAAAAAATATAAAATTGAAAGTAATAACGCTATTTTTTCAACATTTTAAAATGCTGCGATAATATTCCCTATATATGCATTTAAAATTGAAATTTCTCTTTTTTCACGATTTCGTTAATAAATAATCTGCTAAGAAAGGAGTATCTAATGTTTATATGTATACCATTCCGTGCAACCATTCTTAAAGAATTCATTCATTGGCTGCATTCCCAAATCTTTAATAAGTATCGGATGAATTTAATTTATCATTCACCTTTTAATTGAAAGAAAATTTTAATTCATTCAAATATAATTAATTCCATAAGAATTCAAAATAATTCCATAAGAATGCATTGAACATTGAGTTTTGGCACAATAAAGGCCCATTTGGCACATTTTAGTCACACACTTGGCACAAAACAAAATTTTTCAAGTCCCATCACTGTTTAACATTATTCTTTGAAATAAGTTTTTGGGCTAGAAAAGTAGTTTTTTGCGTTCCTGTACTATTGGGTAATTTTGTCATTTTGTGAGAGGATTTTGTGCTTACTCTCATTTTACCGAACTTTACCCAAAAAGTAAAGAAACATACCTATTATCATACAAGTACATAATTCGTACTGCTGATTATTCAATTATATTACCCCGGAAATTTTTTTGTTTCGAGTTTATAAAATTACAGTAACCAAACGCAGTTTTTTCTAATAATAGAACAATTTGTTCGAAATATGGTGCATATTATATAAATTATTTAAATATTTGTTTTTAAATTTTCCTCCAAATTAGTACCCCAGGGTTTTAATAAAAAAAAAACTGATGTGTGTATAGAAGGAACAAGGCATTTCGTTAATATCACAGTACAACAAAGTAATAAAAATTTGATCCATCGGGATCATTTCTATAGACTTTGGGACGCAGATCACGAATATGGCACTAGAATTTTAAAGTTAGCTATAGTTTAAGAAATATTTGCAAAACCGATTTTGTAGGAAAATTAAATTTTTTAAGAAACCTTTTGCAAAAAAATATAAAATTGAAAGTAATAACGCTATTTTTTCAACATTTTAAAATGCTGCGATAATATTCCCTATATATGCATTTAAAATTGAAATTTCTCTTTTTTCACGATTTCGTTAATAAATAATCTGCTAAGAAAGGAGTATCTAATATTTGAATTTATACATCTCATGTTACTTAATTTACCAAAAAAATCTTAAAATATAAAACCCAGATACAACCATTCAGAAATATAAAACATATACACTTAAGTCTCTTTTTATGCAGTTTTTTTATGCCGATTTGAAGATATGCGGTTTTGAAATCGACTTGCGTTGCGTTTTTTATAAATTTTATAATACTAACTAGATCTAGTCTGATTTGCAAATTTAATGTGTTTATAACTTTTGAGGAAGGTTTATTCTTCTTCTTAACCTCAAACCTACTAAATTAGAATTAATAAAAATGCATATTAATGACAATATTAATTGTATTTGTTATTTCTGGCTCACAACTGAGTTTAATATTGTCATCGAATTCTCGGGAATACGATCGTATTCTCATTAATACACAAGTGTGGACATATGTGGATGCATGTATGGAGATTTATGTATCCACCCTACGGGAAATTTTAACAAACTGTCACCGAACTGGCCCCTTTATATGAAATAGACTGGTCACTTTTACATGGCGTTGTCATAGGAGGGGGAAATTGACCCCTTGTGACATGTCACAAGACAAATCCCAGGACAGGTCCCTGAAATTTGTTTTTTATGAAAGTTCAGTAACCTGTCCTAGGATTTGTCTTGTGACATGTCACAAGGGGTCAATTTCCCCCTCCTATGACAACGCCATGTAAAAGTGACCAGTCTGTTTCATATAAAGGGGCCAGTTCGGTGACAGTTTGTTAAAATTTCCCGTAGGGCATGTATGGAAAAGCATTCATGATTATGATCATGCACGAACATACATTAAACCAGTATGAATCCAAATATGTAGATTTTTAGCCGGGGTATTATTTTTTATTAATTTTTTGTTTTTTTGGTATGTCGATACCCTATATTCAATACTCTATATACCGAAGTCTATATCTGCATATAAATTTAAATTATTTGAATTCTATAAGGTATACATAAGTTTTTGAGAATATCTTTATACCCTACACCACTATGTGGTCAGGGTATTATAAGTTTGTGCTGATGTTTGTAACACCAAAAAATATTGGTCGTAGACCCACCTTATAGTATACCGATCGGTTCAGAATTTTTTTTTATTTCGATTTAACGATTTCCGTCCGTCCGTCCGTCTGTCTGTCCTTGCAATCTTGTGCGCACTCTACAGGTCGCAACTATTAAGATATTTCGATGAAATTTGGTACGCAGACCTATGTTGGCCCAAGGACGAACAAGTTTGATTTTGGTGAACATCGGTCCATGTTTAGACCTAGTGCCCATATAAGGGTCCTACCAAAATTATATTGTTTATACGCTGCAGGTCGTAAATATTAAGATATTTTGACGGAATTTGGTACACAGACCTATGTTAGCCCAATAACGCAGTCTATTGATTTTGGTGAACATCGGTCCATGTTTAGACCTAGTGCCCATATAAGGGTCCTACCAAAATTATATTGTTTATACGCTGCAGGTCGCAAATATTAAGATATTTTGATGAAATATGGTACACCGACTTATGTCGGCCCAAGGACGAAGCCTATTGGTTTTGGTGAACATCGGTCCATGTTTAGACCTAGTGCCCATATAAGGGTCCTACTAAAATTATATGGTTTATACGCTGCAGGTCGCAAATATTAAGATATTTTGATGAAATTTGGTACACAGACCTGGCCCAAGTACGAAGCCTGTTGATTTTGGTCAACATCGGTCCATGTTTAGACCTAGTGCCCATATAAGGGTCTGACCGGTCTACCCGGGTTTTCGGTCTGACCGGGTAGACCGCAAGACCGGTTTTTATTATTTTATTAAAAATTTATTTTCTTTAAAATTTATTTTATTAAAAAATTGTTTTATTAAAAATTTATTTTATTAAAAATTTATTTTATTGAAAATTTATTTTCTTTAAAATTTATTTTATTAAAAATTTATTTTATTAAAAAATTGTTTTATCCCGGTTAAAAATCTTAATATGGTGTCATACATAAGTATATCTTTTTTGATAAATCCCCATACACAACGACATACAACTTGATCCGAAAAATGGGTCATCTACATGTGTCTAATTATATCAAATTAGATATAATTTGATACAGTTTTATCCGAGATTTGTCCATATCCAGGACATCAAATTATATCTAATTCGATATAAAAATATCTGATTTTATAAAATTTTGTCTTTTTATGCATACCAGCTATTAAATTGACATTGAAATGTCTATGGTTTTAACAATTTTAAAAAGCGGTATAATCCTGTCAAAAGTGTAATGGTTGGTCAGATTAAGTACACTAATAGAAAACAGCCTGTAAAGAGGTTTGCTAAAAATTAGCTGAAATTACCTTGCTTCAAAAACTGCTGAAATAAACAGATTTTCTTTGCTAAATATTAGTAAGATAATAATAGCAAAAATAAAGCTGTTAAATATACAGAATTTTAGTAGTATTTGAGCTAAATTTTAGTTAATTGAAATAAAAATTAACTCTGCTAAAATCAGTAACAAATTTTGCTGAATATTAGTACCCGACTAAAAAAGTTTTTATATAATCTTATATGATTTGATATAACTTTAAATGTTTATATGCGTGGCTTTATATAACGATATACATTTATATTAACACTTTGGTTTTATAAATATGTTTGATATAACGTTATATATAATCATATGCGATTTGGTCTCCAGCCATATATTAAGAGATCTGCAAATATAGTTCATACATAATTATATATAATGGCATACAAGCTTTTATAAACCATATTATATCAAAATATATAACAAAGTTAATAGAAAACTGTATTAATTTTATATATAATTATATCTGACATGATATCTAATTATACAAAATTTTATAAAGTTTAATTGCAATTTTTAAATTTAAAAATAAAAATTAGAAAAACATATGTTGAAATAAATATGGTTTAAGTTCAGTTATTTTTTCCGTGAAAAAAAATTAATTCTGAAAGTTATTTTTTTTACTTTATAAGACAGTTGTTCCGACAAATTTTTGTAATGTTTTATTTTGTCAGCTATTTCCAAGTTTATTAACAAAAATTTTTCTAAACATTAAGCATTAGTATTTATTATGAATGAAAATAAGTGATCTCAACAATATTTACTAAAATTTTATTTAAAAATCTTCATCAAATTATATGTATTAATATAATTTGATGAAGTTAGATAGACCCATTTTTCGGATCAAATTGTATCAGGTTAGATAACATGCTTATCTCGCTTGATATAATTATATATTCCAATATTCGGATCAAATTAGATATGGACGTATATATGGGTTTATATATGGTGATATATGATTATATACAGCGACGTTCTGTATTTCGTAGTGGTTTCAAATCGATAGTGAAAATGGAATCGATATTACTCTTTCACTGTGTCACAAAAATCGAATGAAATGATAATCGATTTCATTTCTCATCGATTTCATTTTAGCTTTGTTTCAATAAACAGCTGTTTTGTTTTATTCTTCTTTCACTGATATTGTCACTTTTAAACAAAAATTCAAAAGCAAAGCAGGCGAAAATTTTAACCGTTTATTCTAAGAATTTCTAAAAATATGAGTTTTGCTTTTGTGGTTTTGGTAATTTTTTTGGAAAAAGAAAAAATTAAAGAAGAAAAGTTAAACAGAAGACATCTTCGGGATTGCTCAAACCCATTGGAGTTATCTGAACAAGCGTATGTACAAGCATATAAATTCTTTTATGTGTTCAAACTGCTAATAAGATCATAAACTATCAGTTTTATAAGTTACTTTAGACTCAGCTAAAACACGATCACCTTTAAAAAATCCTTTTGCTAAATCGTTGTGCGCCTCCATAAAGTTTACGATTGCAGTTTCTTGGGCTGCATTTTTGTGTTTACCCCTATAAAATTTTATCAAGAGATATTATTTTTCTCAAATTAAGTTTTTTTAATTTAAATATTTTACTTACATTTTTTTTTATTTTTAAATTTTATTTTTAATGAAAATTATTGGAATTTACTGCTTACTGTATAGACACTTATAGCAAAATTCACATGAATTTCACACAGCTAACTGACAGTGATTTGAAATCGCACAAAACAACACAAACTTCGATTTGCATGACACAGAATTTCACCTCAATTTCGTTGGGAACAAAGTGAAATCGTTTGAAACGAAATGAAATCGTTTTAAAACCATTTTTGTGAAATTGGGAACATAAAATAGGTGAATATTTTCATTTTCACCCAAAAATGAAATATAGAACGTAGCTGATAATATCTTTTTTAGTCGGGTAGAATAAAAAAACACAGAAAAATTTTAAATTGCTTTAAGAGGATAAAAATAAATTTTTGTGAAAGCATTTGCCCATGTATGGCATATACCTTTGTTTTAACTGTCATTTTCAGTAGATTCTACCGACAAACTTTTGTGAGTGTTCCTTCTTGAGTCCATTTATAAAATTAAGTCTGTTCCACGTCGTTTTCGCGGTAACACAATTTACCCGAAACAACTATTTACACACAATTTTGACAATAGAAACACTTTTTGTTAAAATTGGGTGCCCGCGGTAACGTACGTGGAACAAAGCTTTTACAGTTACGGACAAAATAATAGGGTCAATTATTACCACTGTATGTCCAAAATAAAAAATCATTCGTCAAATTCTAAATAAAGAATTGATTGAAAAACAAATTCGGGTTGAACAAGCACACATATGTATATGTAATGTAGAATGATTTGTTGTTTTTGTACATACCTTGTGTGGTTTTCATGCAATGTACCCCACTGCGTCCAAACTTGGCACGTACTACACGATCTGTGCCAGACAAATAAATATACCATTGCCCGGACAATGTAACTCCATTGCTGGTGAGAATATCCTGATTATCAAAGCCAGAGGTCAATTTTAACAATTCTTCTTTTGTAACCTAAAAAAAAAAAAAATAAGTATTTATAAAACAGTTTCGCTGAAAAGCAAGCTGCCAGTTTAAAGAACTTGAAAATTTTTAATTTGGGCCAAATTTGTCACATCTTAAACATTTTAACATTTTCTTTTTTTAATATTCGTATACAAATTTTGCGTTCATAAAAAGATATTAGTTGCTTCAAAAAATTGTTAGTATCCTCCCGAGTATTCAGTTTCCGCTTCGGAGTTCGGCCATGTTCGGTGTTCGGCCGAACATATTATCCAAGATTTAGCTCTCAACCCTCTAATGCATAAGGCCGCCTAAAGGCGGTCTTCAGACTTTAAACAGTTTTTGGATAAATAACAATATTTTATTAAACAAGTTATATTATATCCATAGAAAACTTAACTGTCTACGTTTTTGCCTTGGAATTTTTCTTTGTATACGGAACGGTTTTCAAGCGAGAAGCATGTAAAGTGAAAATTTAGAAAATTTGAAAAAATTAACTTTTTAAAACAGAAAAAAATATTTGAAAAATTGTTAAAAGTACATTTACGATCTGGCGTACATTACCGATAATAACAAAGCTAGTTTAAAGTCTCTAATTGTAAAATCAGTTAAAAATTTTTCTCCAGGACTCACATGATAACGTTTTACAAATATCTAACTCAAAAACTAGCAAACAGATTTTCTTAAAATTAAACACAGATTATATACTTAGAGGTAGTAGTAGGCAGAACTAATTTCTTCAAAATTTATTGATGTTTAGTACCAAATTCGCCAAATTTTGTAAATTTGAAAAAGCGAAAATCGCCATAACTTTTGAAATAATAATAATTGATCAACAATTTTCGGTACGTAATTTTATTTTATTGATAGTGTTATTTACAGCAAAAACCGAAATTATTTGAACACTGGGTTTAAAGTACGTCTTCAACCTTTGTTGTGCTATATCGCCTAAATAAAGCGATAAATTAAAATTTTAATATTTGTTCAATAGTAGATTTTCAACGGCAAATATATGGTTTAAATATTATTGTAATCAGAAGAAAGAGCATTAGAGGGTTAATTGTGCGTAGTAACATACTGAAATGCACTAATTTAACTTAATTTTTATTTTTGGATCGAAAACTTTGAATAGCTTAAAGTTTATTTTAACATAACATTTGAATCAAAACATTAAACACAAAATTTTAGTCTTTAAGATAATAAAAGAAAATAATTTATATTATATATTATATTTATATATTATATAATTTAAATAAATAAAAATTCAAGTGCGCGCTCCTTAGGAGCCACAATAAATACACATGCACATGTACAAAAGCGATTTTTGGATTTTTGCTGCTCCAGTATACTTTATTTGTTATACGTACATAATCTAAGAAGTTTCTGGTGAAAATTTTAGCCAAAGTCGGTGAAGTCTTTCACTGGCGCAAACGGGTTAAATTTTGGAACTTTCGGCCAAATTAAAGAAAAATTAAACAAAAAAAAAACACTTTTTGAAATTTGTGAAAAAATTTAATTTTTGTCGTACACTAATAGTAGAAAAGGCTACTGAAAATTAGTTAAAAATAATCTTGCAGAAAAAACTGCTGAAATTAGCAGATTTTGATATGCTAAATACTCTAAGATAAGAACAGTAAAAATTGAATGTAAATAGCGGTCTATCCTGTTAAAGTAACAGAAATATTTTGTGAAAAAAGAAAAAATTGTGAACCGCTGTTTTTAAAAAACTCGATTTTTATTTGCATTTTAGAAAAAAAATAATCTCCTAATTTAGTATTTTTTTTTCCGCAGCATCATTATTATTGAATTTATGAATTAAATCTTTGATGCTCTGACCAATATAGATTTTCTTTCTTTCAAAAAACAAACACAAAATGGACTAAAAAATACTTATAGGATTTTATGCATATTTTTATATTAATTACAAACTTATTATTTTGGGTGTTGCAACGCATTGCAATTCTATTTACCAAAAAACATTTCACCGTTATCATCAGGCTTGCCACATACTTTTATTCGTTGTCCCCAAACAAATCTTAAAATATTCCCAAAAAATCCCATTATAAAAAATGTTGAAAAAGCTATTACAGTTTCTTCAATTTGCTCAAACTAACCTTATCCAAACTAATTTTAATTTTTTTTTTTTTAATCTTCAAGATTTTGAAATTATTTTAAAAAAAATGGAGTTCTTCAAGTTTGTTTTTTAAATAAAGTAGTAAGTAAAAGTATAATTCTTTAATCTGATTTTTAAATACAATTAAATTTTAAACAAAAAGATTCATTTTGTTGATTTAATTATTTTCTACTACAATCATTCAATATCTTTTTAAAGCATCAGTTTGACTTTTGCTGATTCTTTTCATAGAATCAAAGGAAATTATTTAATTTTAACAAATCAATATAACCAAAGTGGTTGCCTTGATTTATAGTTCGGGAATCATATCATAAAACAAATAATTTAATGATGATATTGCAATAAAATTTAAATTAAGTGCCTTCAGAATTGATTCTTTTCAAATTTTAATAAATCTCATCCTCACTTTATTCAATTTGAAATCATTGATTTAAAGTGATAATTTATTATTCACTAACTCATAAAATTAATCAAATTTAATGCCAGTTTATTATTTCTCAATATTTTAGATATTTGGACATTAATCCTATAAAAATCCTAGGTATAAAGGATTTATTCATGTCAAAAAGCTTTGAAGTGTTACAGAAAATGTATAAAAGGGTAAATTTTTACCTTCGAAATTACGTGCAAAAAACTTTACTAAATTTTTTTGAAAACTATACAAAATTAGTATAATCTTCAAAATTTACGAAAGATTTTAAATATCCCCAAAACATTTTTTAAATGCCCAAAAAGATTCTCTGTCCCCAAGACCAACAAAAAATTCCCAAATTTAGAGACAAAACAACAAGTCTGGCCAGCTTGCTTATCATCTCTATATATAAAAGAATAACGTGACTGACTGACTGACTGATTGACTGACTGACTGACTCAACATCGCCCAGCCCAAACCGCTGAAGCTAGGAAGTTGAAATTTGGTATGTAGGTTCCTCTTTCGGGGTAGACGTCCGCTAAGACGGGATTTTTGGAAATTCCTACCGGAACGGGCAAAAAGGGGGAAAGTGTCCCCCTTGACGGCCTGCCAAAACCCCTTTGGCTAGAAAGCTGAAATTTAAGATATGTGTTCCTTGGAGTAGGGGCTAAATTTTCTGGAAAGTACTTTCTAGAATTTTGGACAGGGACGTTGTAAAAATGGGGGTTAAAAAGGGGAAAACGGCCCCCCTTGACGGCCTGCTCAAACCGCTGGAGGTAGGAAGTTGAAATTTGGTATAAAGGTTCCTCCACTATCGTAGACATCCACCAAGACGGGAGTTTGGAAATTTTTACAGGGACGGGCAAAAAGGGGAAAAAGTCTCCCCCTTGACGGCCTGCTCAAACTGCTGGAGCTATGAAGTTGAAAGTTGGTATGTAGGTTCCTCGACCGGTGTAGACGTCCGTTGAGACGGCATTTTTGGAAATTCTTATCGGGAGGGGCAAAAAGGAGACAAAAAAAGTACATTTTTCAAAAAAGTACCTTTTCCCAAAAAAAGTACCTTTTCCTAAAAAAGTACTTTTTTCCCAAAAAAGTATCTTTTTCCAAAAAAAGTACCTTTTTCCAAAAAAAGTACCTTTTTCCAAAAAAAGTATCTTTTTCCCAAAAAAAGTACCTTTTTCCAAAAAAGTACCTTTTTCCAAAAAAGTACATTTTTCCAAAAAAAAGTACCTTTTTCCAAAAAAAAGTACCTTTTTCCAAAAAAAGTACCTTTTTCCAAAAAAAAGTACCTTTTTCCAAAAAAAGTACCTTTTTCCAAAAAAAGTACCTTTTCCAAAAAAAGTACCTTTTTCCAAAAGAAAGTACCTTTTTCCAAAAAAAGTACCTTTTTCCAAAAAAGTACCTTTTCCCGAAAAAAGTACCTTTTTCCAAAAAAGTACCTTTTCCCGAAAAAAGTACCTTTTTCCAAAAAAAGTACATTTTTCCAAAAAAGTACCTTTTTCCAAAAAAAATTCCTTTTTCAAAAAAAGTACCTTTTTCAAAAAAAGTACCTTTTTCAAAAAAAGTACCTTTTTCCAAAAAAGTACCTTTTTCCAAAAAAAAGTACCTTTTTTAAAAAAAGTACCTTTTTTAAAAAAAGTACGTTTTTCCAAAAAATTTACCTTTTTCTAAAAAAATGTACCTTTTCCAAAAAAAAGTACCTTTTCCAAAAAAGTACCTTTTCCCAAAAAACATACATTTTTCCAAAAAAATACCTTTTTCAAAAAAAGTACCTTTTCCAAAAAAAAGTACCTTTTCCCAAAAAAAGTACCTTTTTCTAAAAAAATTTTCCTTTTCCCAAAAAACATACATTTTTTCAAAAAAATACCTTTTTCAAAAAAAGTACCTTTTCCAAAAAAAGTACCTTTTCCCAAAAAAAAGTACCTTTTTCTAAAAAAATGTTCCTTTTCCAAAAGAAGTACCTTTTCCAAAAAAAGTACCTTTTTCCAAAAAACATACATTTTTCCAAAAAAAACACCTTTAAAAAAAAAATACCTTTTCCAAAAAAAGTACAATAAAGTACTTTGTAAAAACAAAGTATCTTTTTCCAAAAAATTTGGTTTTTCCAAAAAGTACCATTTAAAATAATATATAATTTCAAAAAAACTACTTTTTTTCCTCCCCCCACGGATATCTCCACTAAAACAAGGTTTCTTGATATTCGGCATAGACGTGCGCTAAGACGGGATTTTTGGAAATTCCTACCGGAACGTGCAAAAAGGGGAAAATTCTCCCCATAAACAGTCTCACAAATTGGAAAAGTGCCTGCCCAAACCACTGGAGGTAAGAAGTTGAAATTTGGTATAAAGGTTCCTCCACTGTAGTAGACATCGACTAAGTTTGTATTTTTGGAATTCCCTACAGGATATCCCAAAAGGAAACTCGGTATGTGAGTTCCTCCTTCTGTGTAGGCGTCCGCTTAGACGGAATTTTTGAAATTCCTATTGGGAGGCGAAATAAGGTAAAAGTCTCCTCCTGACGGCTTGCCCAATCCCTTTTGGCCAACCTAAAATTTTAAATATGTATTCCTTGGAGTAGGACTAACTCACCGGCAACGTAATTTTTCTATTTTGGAACAGGAACGTAGTAAAAATGGTGGTTGAAAGGGAAAAATGTCCCCACTAACGGCCTGCCCAAACCGCTTAGGCAATGCAGTTGAAATTTGGTATGAATGTTCCTCATCCATCACAGATAGCCGCGAAGATGGAATTTTTGTAAATTCCTAAAGGGAGGGGCAAAAAGAAGAAAAGCCTCACCTTGTGGGCCTGTAAAAACCCCTTCGGCTAGAAACCTGAAGCTTAAAATGTGGGTCCCTGGAGTAAGGGCTAACTTATTAGAAAGATACTTTTTTGAATTTTGGACAGGGTCGTTATAAAATGGGGGCTCAAAAAGGGAAAGTTGCCCCTTAACGACCTGTCCAAACTGCTGGAACTAGGAAGCTGAAATTCGGTACTTAGGTTCCTCTTCCAGCCTAATTCCAACCGGGAGGGACAAAAAAAGAAAAAGTGTCCCCCTTGACAGGCTGCTCAAAATGCTGGAACTAGGAAGCTGAAATTCCCTGTCGATGGATTTTCGGAAATTCCTACCGAGAGGGGCACAAATAGTAAAAGTTGGTTAGAAACCTGAAATGTAGAACATATGTAACTTGGAGTATGGGCTCACTTACCGGGAAGGTGCTTTTTGGACAGGGACATTGCAAAAATGGGGATTAATGAAGCGAAAAGTGCCGCTTAAAGGCCTGCCCAAACCGCTGGAGGTAGGAAGTTGAAATTTGGTATTAAAGTTCCTCCTCTATTGTAGACATCCGCTAAGATGAGATATTTGGAAATTTCTACAGGTAGGGTCAAAAACAGGAAAAGTCTCCCCCTTAACGGCCTGGCCAAACTGCTGGAACAAGGGAGCTTAAATTCGGTATTTGGGTTCCTTCTCCAACGTTGACCGTCCCCTAAGATGGTATTTTTGGAAATTCATACCGGGAGGGGTAAAAAGGGAAAAAACTGCCCCCTTGACGGCCTGGCCAAACTGCTGGATATAGAGACCTAAAATTATGTATGTAGTAGGTTCCTCCTCCAACGCAGACGTCCTCTAAGACGGAATTTTTGGAAATTCCTACCGGGAGGGGTAAAAACGGAATAATTCTCCCCCTTGATGGCCTAACCGAACCCTTCGGCTAGAAACCTGTAATATATAATATGTTTTCCTTGGAGTATGGGCTAACTTATCGACAAGGCATTTCTAGGACTTTGGACAGGAACGTGGTAAAAATGGTGGTTCAAAAGGGGAAAATTGCCCCCCCCCTGAACGTCTGCGTCTTTAGCTAGAAACCTAAAACTTAAAGAACAAGTGTATATGAAACACTAAAATTAAGAAACTAAATAGGAAACGAGTGGAATTGAAACACTACACAAGTGGAATGAAATGGATATAAACGTTGAACGAGTGGAATTGAAATTATAGACAATGCAAATGGATTGGAAGAGGGAATTACCTGTTCAAACACTATCCACGGAATATGAAACTTATGTAGCATTGAAACATACTCTCCAAAAAGTTAAACAAATTTTCTAAAAGAGAAAAAACCTTAGAAAAGGAATGGAACTTATATATTCCGATATTTAAACTTTATGTAACGAAGCACCGGTGGAAGAAACCGACGCAGTAAATTTTCCAACTGAATTTGTGAATTTACTTGAATTGCCAGGTCTACCTTTACATAAACTGGAATTAAAAAAAAAACTTTAAGACACGCTAAGACAACGAAGCGGGCTTTGCCCGCTATTTTTAATATTATAAAATGCTTTCCAACCCTGCTGCGCCCCCCCCCCCCCTCCCTAAACTTTAAGGCACGCTAACAACGTAGCGGGCTGCGCCGGCTAGTGTATGTATATTACACATTTTTTATTATGTAGGCATTAAGTAGTTTTTCTAATATTTGATTTTAAAGACTCCCATAAAACTCGCTCAATAACTCTCACAATAACTACCACTTTTTTTCTGTTGTGCTATGTTGTTATTGACTTGTGTGTGTAGCTTTTCTTTTATTTCAATAACTCGACTACAGAGTTTTTAATTATGATTTTTTTGAGCTATTGCTATTTCACAAAAGCTCTCGTTGTAGTTTTTGCTTTTTTTCAAAACAAAACTATTGCTACTGCTCTAAAAATAAAACTTGCATGTAGCAGTAGTGGTAGTTTTGTTTGAAAATAAAAACTCTTCGATTTTAAGCTAGAGTTTATAGTTAAATTTCGTTGCTACTGCTACAATTGCCGTAGCAATTCTAACCCTGATTAGGTTTAGTAAATACGTAAACTAATTCCAAAGTCATCCCTGAAAACAATTTATTAGAAAGAGCTTTATGTTAGTGAAAAAGTGTTCACTTTTGCTCCATAGTGTATATATTATCTTAAAAAGATGGAATCAAGTGTATTTTTCTGTTTTTCATGTTGGATTTACAGAATTCTAAAATATTCTGATTCTGATCCACCTTGCGGCGTTGACAAAATTTTTGTCTGGTCAAAGCCCAGTATCATGATAAATACAGGAAAAAAAAATTTCAGACAATAGAAAGTCACAATCATAACAAACTCAAACTTTCCCACTCTTTCGCTAAATTTTTAAATGTTCTTGCAAACCAACAGAATTTTTAAAAGAAGCTTGACAATTATTTTCGCAAAATATAAACAAAAGGCGGTGCTTTAAACAAAACAATAAAAAATACATAGCACCATTTTTGATTTCTTCTAAATTGGGTTTAGTGTTGAAAAAATTTACAAAAGTAATTCACCAGAAAATGCAGATTTGTGGTAAATGTTTCACTGACAAACTCGTTTCGTCTAAATATCGACTAAATTTGATTAATTTATTAAAAAGCTCCGGGACTTTTAAAATTTTACGGAATTTTCTATAAAAAGTGAAATTACACAAAAACTACACAAAAATGTCATTATTCAAAAATTATCCAACGAATGTGTAAACAGTCCCGTTTCTGAATAATTATTACACGATTACTCAGTAAGGAGAGAGGAAAAATAGAGAGTAAAGTGACAGTTCAATACCAGAGAACTTACAAGTTTTTACGGGATGAATTTTTGCTGGTAAGAATTTGTAAGAAAAAAAACATATGGTTGAAAACATATGATTGAAGAAACAAAACATTTGTCTAAATAATTTTGAAATAATTTTTTGTAAAAACAAAAAATATTTAAATATAAGCTTACCCAGTCAGAAATCGCCAGTGGTACAAAAAATCAAGCACTGGCATACCACTGGGTAACCACGGTGTTAAAAATAAATGACTGGCAGAACACTCATTTGGGACGCTTTGCCAGCGTTTGAAAAAAGCGTTTTACCAGTATTTGTTTTACAAAAATTTCGGTGGTTTATAAAAAAAACCACTGGCAAAGAATTGGCTTAGAGTGATATGCCAAGGTTTGCAACCAGTGGTTATCCAGTGCTACCTAGCCAATGCTACCAGGCGTACAAAAATCAATTCACTGGTAGACCAATGATTTTATAAAAATACTGACGCTTCGTTAAAAAATGTTTGTAGTCAGAAGGTTCCGAGTTCGAATCCGGTTGCAAGCAAAAATTTTTTTTTGGATTTTTTTTAATTTAAAATTTTTTTTGTTTTATAAAATCAATTTTTTTGTTTGTGGGAAAGCTCCCTCAAGACCAACTTTTTTTTTGGCCTCCCAACACTGGCATACTAGTTACAAAAAATTGTTTGCCAGTACTAGCATTTTGGCACAGCCAGTAGTTGTCCAGCTATTATCACTCATTTATGTGTTTAGCCATTAAATATTACATGTCTCGTTAGCTCAGTGGGTAGATCAATCGTCTGCCAATCTGATGCCCTGGGTTCAAATCACGGCAGGACCAAAAAAAATACATATTAACTTTTTTTAAATTTTATTTTGGAAAATATATTTTAGACCACCTATTTATTGGTTTTGCCAGCGTTTTGCCAACGTTTAAAAATTTTGTTCCTCCAGTGATTTTCCGGCGCGTTTTGAACAGCCGGTCCTTTTGTCTAATGATGTTATCATTTTGGGAATGGAAAAGCACCTTTTGCCAGTACTTGTACCACCTGCTAAAGTGCTTTGCCGCCACTTTCCCGTTTGTATTTTTCTGACTGGGTATTTACGATGGAAGAAGTAAGTAACTGATTATTTTATTAGGTTTTATTTATTAATCCAATAATTTGAATAGGTTTATTTCGCAATCAGCTATTTTAATAACTGTTGTCAATTTAGCTATTTTTTCGACAAATCTAGCGATATTTCAACTCGTTTAGCGGGTAAAATATAATTTAGCTATTAGTGAGAAAACTAGCGATTTTTCTTTTTAACAGTCTTGACATTTTCTTAGCATTTTTTTACATTTATTTCCTTGACAGAATTTTTGAATCATTATTATTCAGCGATTTATCGCTAAATTTTTATAAAAAAGTTCAAAAAGTTTGGCGATGTATCGATAATTTTTTAAGAAGGTTTTAAGAAGTTTGAAAAATATAGCTATTTTTGTGAAATTTTTAAACAGAACCTGAAAAGTTCGTGAAATTTAGCGATATATCGCTTTTTTAAGTTTTTTATAATTTAGATATTTTCTAGTGATTTTTTAGTTTGATTTAGCGATATTTTTAGGAAAGAAGTTGACAGCAGTATTTTACTAATTCTTACAATTTTTTTGTTTGCGTACATTTTTAGATATTTTTCTTTTTGAGAGTAAATTTTGCCTTACTCTCTGTAAATTTGTTACTGAGTAATTTTTACTGGACTTTACTGGAAAAGCAAACACACCTATTTTTAAAAATTTAAAGCAAAATACCTGAACAATGTGACACCTTTGTTTAGGGTTGCCAGATATGAAATCGACGAAAAAAGTACATTGAGGGAAAAAGGCAGTAAAATTAGTGAAAAAAAGTACACTTTTTTTTATTAAAAATATCATAAAATTCAGTACATAAAAGTAACAATTTATGTATTTAGAATTCATAACAAAATGCGCCAATCACGTTTTATTATGGATGTATTTCTATGTTATTAATATTTAACTTCGTTGACAAATACCGCGGCTGTATTGATTTGCTGAGCAGTTTATCCATATGATGATTTTTTAATGGCCAAGAGTCTACTTAACATAAAATCGCAACTTTCAAGATTTTTCGATATTTTTCTTATATTCTCATTAAAAACCATGTTTTTCTCAAAGCATTATTTTTACTAAACTATAAATATTCGTGATCAATATTTTGTATATGTCCAAAAATATTTCAAAAACAATTAGGAATTTCAACAAAAATTAAAAATTTTTTATATAAAAAATGGAGTTTATGTTAATGTTTGTCAGTTAATTTTTTAACAAATAAAATCATTTTTTATATAATTAAGAAAAAACAATAATAAAATTAAAGTTGATATTTTGATTTGCTTTTGAAATATTTCAGGACATATCTAATGTTTTTGTAACTTTGATACAAAATAAACATAGTACGAGGGCAGTTCGAAATGTACTTAACCTAAAAATGAAAAACGAGCTAGATTTTTAAAATTATTTTATTTTTTTAATATAATCTCCTGAAACTTCAATACACTTAGTCCAACGTTTTTCTAGCAATTCTATCCCTTGATTAAAATAATTTTGCTGAAGCTCCTCAAAATAATCGTTTACAGCTGCGTTTGTTAAAGGTAAAACGTTTGCCAGCAAGGAATTTTTTAGATTTGGGAACACGTAGAAGTCAAAGGGAGCTAAATCAGAGAAATGAGAAATTTTCATTCGAATGCGCATATTAGCTATGATTTCTGGCGTTGTTGCAGTTTTTAGACGTCCACTTCGTGGTTCACCTTCAATTCTTGTACGACCACGCTTAAATCCAACAATCCAATTTCACCTAACACATTCACCATATCATTATGAATTTCTTACCCCGATAAACCTTTATGTAAATATTTAATCACACCACGAATTTCTATTTTTCCATTGCAAAAAAATCACTGAAGCGCCAGTTACTATACGAATGAGTTGACAGATCGAAATGAAATTTCACATGTGTTCATATGACGGATGGAAGTTTCCATTATACAAAGCTTTTGGCTGTTTATACTGCCATCTCTATGTCAGGCTAAGAAAATTTCGTACTGCCCTCGTACATTAAAGTGTGTAACTTTATATTATTACAAAACAACGAAATCAATTAACTGTTGCAGTATAAGAATTAAACAAAAAACTAGAAATCTCTGAATTCTTACAAAATTCAGGAAACATCCTAAATAAAGCTTTACTTCTGTTGATTTCAAATACATATGTAAAAAAATTAACCAAAACTGCTGAAAAACAGGGGTTTCAATGAAATCTAAAATTCGAAAAACTGAGCACCCCATTTAATTTTTTGTCAATTTGTGTTTGATGCGTCAATATTATAAACATAAGATGTATTGCAAGTGCAGGAATTTCAAAAAATATAAATTTTCCTAATAATAAGGAATATTTTAGTATTATTTAATGTTTATAACAAAAAAAAAGTACAAAAAGAAGTACACAAGTTAAAAAAAAAGTACATTTGCGTACTTCTTTGGGAGTTATGCAGAAAAGTACAATCAGTAAAAAAAAAAGTACGCGTACTGCTGAAAACAGTACGTCTGGCAAGCCTACCCAGTCAGAAAAATACAAACGGGAAAGCGGTGGCAAAGCACTTTAACAGGTGGTACAAGTACTGGCAAAAAGTGCTTTCCCATTCCCAAAATGATAACATCATTAGACAAAAGGACCGGCTGTTCAAAAAGCGCCGGAAAAGCACTGGAGGAACAAAATTTTTAAACGTTGGCAAAATGCTGGCAAAACTAATAAATAGGTGGTCTGGAAATATATTTTCCAAAATAAAATTAAAAAAAAGTTCATATGTATTTTTTTTGGTCCTGCCGTGATTTGAACCCAGGCCGTCAGATTGGCAGACGATTCCCTACGGGGAAAGGGACCGGTCCCAGATGACACGCAGGATAGGTCCCAAGGGGGCGGAGACCGGTCGTTGATCGGTCTTTTTGTTTGAAAGAGACATATCACTTTAACATGGCGTTGTCATTGGAAATGACCAATTTCCACAGTTTAGACACATTGTGGCAGTAAGGTGGTGTGTCTAAAAATAGCTTTTCAAATAAACTAATAAAAAATTAAGAATTAAAAATAATCTACTTGGCGTCGAAGTAGGGCTCGATAACACAACCTCCTGCTTGTAAGGCAAACGCTCTACCGTCTGAGCTATGTTGCTTATGCGTGATGACTGGCTGATGGTAAAGTTATATATTTTTCGTTTCTGCTCAAATAAAAAAGAAAAAACAAACACTACAAGCAAATAAAAAAATGGAAAAGAAAACAACACTAACACACACACAAATATAGTGGAAGTGCCTTCAGTATGCCCCCGATTGACCGATCACCGGATAGGTCCTTTAGTGGTAGTTGACTCGTTTTTTTGCGTTGGCCATAATTAAATTTAAAAATCAATTAAAAATTACCTCAAAAACTCTGATAATATAAATAAAAATTTAAAAAATTACCGGTAAGTCAAAAATAAAATTAAATGAAATGAAATACCAATTGTTAAAACTAAAGCAGCTTTAACATTAAAAAACGTTAAAAATACAAAACTTAAATTTTTTAGCAAAAAATTATAAAAATTTAGAATAAGAGCTAAAGAGAGCAAATCTTAAAAAATTAAAGTTCAAATTAAATAAAAAAGTAAAATTAAAGTCGGGCATGCCGACTATAGAATACCCTACACCAGTCTGGGTAAAAGCCAACTAATGTTTGGATCCGAAATTCGAATGGGTTAAAATGGGGCTTGTGTCAAAATTTTCTATAATAGGTTTGTTCCACGTAATTCTGGGTAAAGTCTGGTAAAATGATAGTAAACAAATAATTATCTCAAAAAATGGTAAAATTGCTCACAATACCGGGAACGCACAAAACCACATTTCAAGCCCAAAAATAAACGTCAAAGTTATTCATATAAACAAAAGCTATTTTGAACAATAAAATATCGAAGGGAATAAAGAGAAAGTGTTAGAATGTGGTATTTGTTAACGATATTAATTAATGTTTACAACTTTTGTTATTATTTTAATTATTTTTACAAATTTAAAACAGCTGATTTATAAACAACAAGTGATTTGACAGTTTTACCATTTTACCCGAAAAAAAAAGTACGGGTAACTTCTGGTAAAATGAGAAACAAATTATTCTCTCATCAACGCTCTCATTTACCCAATTTTTAACAATAGAAACGCTTTTTGGTAAGATTGGGTTCCCGCGGGCACCCGCGGTAACGTACGTGGAACAGAGCTAATGTGAGTCAGCGCACCAAATTTCATTAAAATATCTTAATATTTGGGACCTGCAGTTTGTAACCAAGCCAATTTTGGGGGGACCCTATATGGGCACTAGGTCTAAACATGGACCGATGTTCACCAAAATCAATAGGCTTCGTCCTTGGGCCAACATAGGTCTGTGTACCAAATTTCATCAAAATATCTTAATATTTGCGACCTGCAGCGTATAAACAGCATAATTTTGGTAGGACCCTTACATGGGCACTAGGTCTAAACATGGACCGATGTTCACCAAAATCAATAGGCTGCGTTATTGGGCCAATATAGGTCTGTGTACCAAATTTCATCAAAATATCTTAATATTTACGACCTGCAGCGTTTAAACAATATAATTTTGGGGGCACCCTTATATGGGCACTAGGTCTAAACATGGACCGATGTTCACCAAAATCAATAGGCTGCGTTATTGGGCTAACATAGGTCTGTGTACCAACTTTCATCAAAATATCTTAATATTTACGACCTGCTGCGTATAAACAATATAATTTTGGTAGGACCCTTATATGGGCACTAGGTCAAAATATGGACCGATTTTAACCAAAATCAATAGACGTCTTCCTTGGGCCGACATAAGTCGGTGTACCAAGTTTCATCAAAATATCTTAATATTTGCGACCTGTAGAGTGCGCACAAGAATGCATGCACAGACAGACAGACGGACGGACAGACGGACATCGTTAAATCGAAGTAAAAAAAATTCTGAGCCGATCGGTATACTATAAGGTGGGTCTAGGACCAATATTTTTTGGTGTTACAAACATCAGCACAAATTTATAATACCCTGACCACATAGTGGTGTAGGGTATAATAAATAAAAAAATATTTTAAAAAATATGACGCGAATTTTGTTTTTTATTTCGGTATCGGTCAAGTTTTTTAAAAGCAACAATGAAAGTAAGGAATCAGAAAATACTTAGAAAATTAATTCATTCTCTTTAGTTCATATTTGTACTAATTAAGTAATATGCCTTCGGTTGACCGGTCACGGGATAGGTCCTTGGAGGGCAATTGACTCCTCATTCCCCGTAGGGTTGCTCTACCCACTGAGCTAACGAGACATATAATATTTAATGGCTAAACACATGAGTGATAATAGCTGGACAACTACTGGCTGGGCCAAAATGCTATTACTGGCAAACAATTTTTAGTAACTAGTATGCCAGTGTTGGGAGGCCAAAACAAAGTTGGTCTTGAAGGAGCTTTCCCACAAACAAAAAAATTGATTTTATAAAACAAAAAAAAATTTTAATTAAAAAAAATCCAAAAAAAATTTTTTGCTTGCAACCGGATTTGAACTCGGAACCTTCCGACTACAAACATTTTTTAACGAAGCGTCAGCATTTTTAAAAAATCATTGGTTTTCCAGTGAATTGATTTTTGTACGCCTGGTAGAATTGGCTAGGTAGCACTGGATAACCACTGGTTGCAAACCTTGGCATATCACTCTAAGCCAATTCTTTGCCAGTGGTATTTTTTATAAACCACCGAAATTTTTGTAAAAAAAAATACTGGTAAAACGCTTTTCGCAAACGCTGGCAAAGCGTCCCAAATGAGTGTTCTGCCAGTTATTTATTTTTAATAACGTGGTTACCCAGTGGTATGCCAGTGCTTGATTTTTTGTACCACTGGCGATTTCTGACTGGGTACCTTTGCTCCTCAGTGTACCTAAATTTCATTAAAATCGTAGAACCGATTAAGATAACTTCCTGGTTAGTATATGGATATATTTTTGGATTTGATTTAAAGAATTTCTTGTGTTTCATCTTAATGTTTCTATAATTCTCCGAATTTTTAAAATGTATGCTTTTTTTCTGGTATATTTAAGCAGAAATTGTGGCTTTATACATAAAAGCCGTTATAGGTGCATTGATACATATTTTGCTATATACTAGATAATCAGTTTTTTTCTAAATTTGCACAAAGTAAATCTTTCTTAAAACCTAGAAATTCAATTCTTCCTCATGAGATGCCAATAATTTGCAACTATTTCAAATAAAATCTGTTAAAAACTTACATCTGGATCAGCATAACACATGATTAGTTCAAACCTCCTTTGCGGGGACATTCATAAACACTACATCTGTTGCTGCCTGCCGTAGCAAAAAAATTGGTTTGATCTTTACCCAATAAATGATTAAAAGCAACACCAAATATGGCCTGGCCATGGTCTTCCTTCAAGTGGCAACTATATTAAAAAAAAGTTAATTTTATAGTTATAAATATATTCCATAGCAACTTATTCATATTTATAGGACGGTCTATTAACTTTTGATTTACTAGGAGCTCGACTTTGTCGACGTCCTCCTCTTGATCCCGGTGATTTGCTACGTGAGGTAGTGCTGGTGCTAACACTAGCGCTATCATCCTTGAATATTAAAATGATTTTTATTTCTAAATGTCTTTGTCCTCTTCTTTTTACTTACGCCAATTGATTCATTTTCACTATTTTCAGCTTTGGCACTATCTTTGGGTGACTGTTTATTATTATCTGCTTTAACTTTGGAGGACATGTTTTTTATTATATTCGTTTATAATTTATTTAAATTTTGCACGCAATTTAGGAATTTTTTATTTTGCCATAAACTTTAATTAAACACACAAAAAAAATTTACAACCAACTCAAACGTAAACATTGTACAATGACAGCAAATTTGGCGGGTAAACTTTAATGGTAGCCCTGTATTATCGACAACAGCTGTAGTTAATACGATAACAATGTGAAGTGGTGCCATATCAATTATTTATATGGGGATTTTTAAGCCGGTAGTTTTCTAAAACACCAGCGAAGTGTTGTGTTATTTCTATAAAATTTGCTTTTGTTAAGCCTATATGACACTTGCTAGTTTCTAGATTCTAGTTTTTTGCACCATCAATGCAAATCATATGAAGGGTACTGCATTACCAACATCAATTTGACAGTTTGATAGTTTTTCGATATAGTTGTTCTCTACACACACATTATTTCTCACATAAGGAAATTCGTGCTCTCTTCTATTTTAGATTATTAATACTGAAACTAGCAAGTGTCATATAGGCTTTACAAAAACTATTTACATTGAAAGTTTCCTTCACTTCACCCAAGTGTTTTACGAAATTAGGTACTAAGTTGATTTTTTTTGTGTATTTTAGATCATGGTTTTAAATTTTTATAATCTTTTAAATTTAAATATATTTTTATAAAATACACGCTACCATTAAGCCGAAACCAGATAATGAAAGTGTTAGTGGACAGTGGCAGCGCTGTCCAACTTTATTCTTGAATTTCGCGAAAACCATTCAATATTTTTAAGAATTTCTTTTTGAAAGTTGTTTAAGCCCCGTTCACATTATCACACAAGTGCCTATACTTTTCTTCACACAGGTATGACAAATCGTATGCTGAAATTGTCTGGTTGTCAAAAAAGTATAAAAGAAAATCTTTTCAGTGTTCAGACTGTTATCGACACACACAACAAATATATTAAAACAGTAATTTTTTCTTCTATTGTTACTTTTTTTCACCACTAGTTGTTTTTAATCTTTGTTTAACATTTATTTGTGAATAACAAAACACTTGCGTTGAGACAAGTGGCAACTTTATGAAATATTTCAAAAAATAAATCTTGTCAAAAAAGTGTGACCGTATTTTAAAATGTGTGCACCCATTTTGACATATGTGTAACGAACAGTGTTCACACTATTATACATTTTCATTATACAACACATTTCTGACATGTATAACACACTTGTGTGATAATCTAAACGGGGCTTTAGAAACAGCTCTTGTTTATTTAGAAAATTTTCTAATTTCTCGGCAGTGACAAATAAAGAAAATACAAAAACCTGCTTTATCCACAAAACGTCGCACTGCGGTCGACACTGCGTTTATGTGGTTTAAGCCCATATGACACTTGCTAATTTCTAGATTCTAGTTTTTTGCACCATCAATTCAAATCTTATGAAGGATACTGCATTACCAACATCAATTTGACAGTTTGATAGTTTTTCGATATAGTTGTTGGCTTCACACACATTATGTCTGTTCCCGTACTTTACCGAAGTTACTAAAACTAGCCCAAAGGCGTTCCCGTACTCAAAATTGATAGTTTTTCGATATAGTTGTTGGCTTCACACACATTATGTCTGTTCCCGTACTTTACCGAAGTTACTCAAACTAGCCCAAAGGCGTTCCCGTACTCAAAATTGTGTGTAAATTGTTGTTGTTTGGGATGTTTTGGGTTCCCGCGAGTACCCGCGGCAAGGAAATTCGTGCTCTCTAAAATAAATTTTAAATAAAATAAATTTTAAATAAAATAAATTTTTAATAAAATAAATTTTTAATAAAATAAATTTTTAATAAAATAATTTTTAATAAAATAATTTTTTAATAAAATAAATTTTTAATAAAATAATTTTTTAATAAAATTTATTTTTAATAAAATAATTTTTCAATAAAATATATTTTTAATAAAATTAATTTTTAATAAAATTAATTTTTAATAAAATAAATTTTAAATAAAATAAATTTTTAATAAACTTATTTTTTGATAAAATAAATTTTTAATAAAATTATTTTTTAATAAAATAAATTTTTAATAAAATAAATTATTAATAAAATACATTTTTAATAAAATAAATTTTTAATAAAATAAATTTTTAATAAAATAATTTTTAATAAAATAAATTTTTAATAAAACAATTTTTTAATAAAATAAATTTTTAGTAAAATAAATTTTTAATAAAATAAATTTTAATAAAATAATTTTTTAATAAAATAAATTTTTATTAAAATAAATTTTAAATAAAATAAATTTTAAATAAAATAAATTTTTAATCAAATAAATTTTTAATAAAATAATTTTTTAATCCCTACTAATATTATAAATGTGATTGTTTGTCTGTCTGTCTGTTTGTGGCAATATCAGGCCCAAACGGCTGAACCGATTTTCTTGAAATTTTCGGAACAACCAATAAAGACGGGTACCCGTAATTTTTTTAATACAATTTTATGCCTTAAACGCAAAATACCGGTTACCGGTTACTTTTTATGGTTTTTGAAGTGGTTACTAGGCTTCGTCAGAAAATTGCGCAATCGATCCGACCATCAAAGTCGGGTACCCGATTACTCTTTATAGTTTTTTAAGAGGTTCAAAGTTGGATACCCGTATTTTTGTTAATAAAATTTTATGCCTTAAATAAATAAATAAATTTTATGCCTTAAACGCAAAATACCGGGTACCGGTTACTTTTTATGGTTTTTGAAGTGGTTACTAGGCTTTGTCAGAAAATTGCGCAATCGATCCGACCATCTAAGTCGGATCGAATACTCTTCATAGATTTTTAAGAGGTTCAAAGTTGGATACCCGTATTTTTGATAATACAATTTTATGCCTTAAACGCAAAATACCGGGTACCAGTTACTTTTTATGGTTTTTATAGCGGTTACTAGGCTTCGTCAGAAAATTGCGCAATCGATCCGACCATCAAAGTCGGGTACCCGATTACTCTTCATAGCTTTTTAAGAGGTTCAAAGTAGGGTACCCGTATTTTTGTTAATACAATTTTATGCCTTAAACGCAAAATACCGGGTACCGCTTAATTTTATGGTTTTTGAAGAGGTTACTAGGCTTCGCCAGAAAATTGCGCAATCGATCCGACCATCAAAGTCGGGTACGCGATTACTCTTCATAGTTTTTTAAGAGGTTAAAAGTAGGGTACCCGTATTTTTGTTAATACAATTTTATGCCGTACCGTATCGTTACCGTACCGTAACCTTATCGTTTTTTGAAGTGGTTACTAGGCTTAGTCAGAAAATTGCGCAATCGATCCGACCATCAAAGTCGGGGACCCGATTACTCTTCATAGTTTTTTAAGAGGTTCAAAGTAGGGTACCCGTATTTTTGTTAATACAATTTAATGCCTTAAACGTAAAATACCGGGTACCGGTTACTTTTTATGGTTTTTGAAGTGGTTACTAGGCTTCGTCAGAAAATTGCGCAATCGATCCGACCATCAAAGTCGGGTAACCGATTACTCTTCATAGTGTTTTAAGAGGTTCAAAGTTGGGTACCCGTATTTTTGTTAATACAATCGTAACCGTATCGTTACCGTACCGTAACCGTATCGTAACCGTACCGTAACCGTACCGTACCGTAACCGTACCGTATCCGTACCGTAACCGTACCGTAACCGTACCGTAACCGTACCGTAACCGTACCGTAACCGTACCGTAACCGTACCGTAACCGTACCGTAACCGTACCGTAACCGTACCGTAACCGTACCGTAACCGTACCGTAACCGTACCGTACCGTAACCGTACCGTAACCGTACCGTAACCGTACCGTAACCGTACCGTAACCGTACCTTAACCGTACCGTACCGTACCCGTACCGTAGCCGTACCGTAACCGTATCGTTATCGGGTACCGGTTACTTTTTATGGTTTTTGAAGTGGTTACTAGGCTTTGTCAGAAAATTGCGCAATCGATCCGACCATCAAAGTCGGATCGAATACTCTTCATAGATTTTTAAGAGGTTCAAAGTTGGATACCCGTATTTTTGATAATACAATTTTATGCCTTAAACGCAAAATACCGGGTACCGGTTACTTTTTATGGTTTTTATAGTGGTTACTAGGCTTCGTCAGAAAATTGCGCAATCGACCCGACCATCAAAGTCGGGTACCCGATTACTCTTCATAGCTTTTTAAGAGGTTCAAAGTAGGGTACCCGTATTTTTGTTAATACAATTTTATGGCTTAAACGCAAAATACCGGGTACCGCTTAATTTTATGGTTTTTGAAGAGGTTACTAGGCTTCGCCAGAAAATTGCGCAATCGATCCGACCATCAAAGTCGGGTACGCGATTACTCTTCATAGTTTTTTAAGAGGTTAAAAGTAGGGTACCCGTATTTTTGTTAATACAATTTTATGCCGTACCGTATCGTTACCGTACCGTAACCGTATCGTTTTTTGAAGTGGTTACTAGGCTTAGTCAGAAAATTGCGCAATCGATCCGACCATCAAAGTCGGGGACCCGATTACTCTTCATAGTTTTTTAAGAGGTTCAAAGTAGGGTACCCGTATTTTTGTTAATACAATTTAATGCCTTAAACGTAAAATACCGGGTACCGGTTACTTTTTATGGTTTTTGAAGTGGTTACTAGGCTTCGTCAGAAAATTGCGCAATCGATCCGACCATCAAAGTCGGGTAACCGATTACTCTTCATAGTGTTTTAAGAGGTTCAAAGTTGGGTACCCGTATTTTTGTTAATACAATCGTAACCGTATCGTTACCGTACCGTAACCGTACCGTAGCCGTACCGTAACCGTATCGTATCCGTACCGTAACCGTACCGTAACCGTACCGTAACCGTACCGTAACCGTACCGTAACCGTACCGTAACCGTACCGTAACCGTACCGTAACCGTACCGTAACCGTACCGTAACCGTACCGTAACCGTACCGTAACCGTACCGTAACCGTACCGTAACCGTACCGTAACCGTACCGTAACCGTACCGTAACCGTACCGTACCCGTACCGTAGCCGTACCGTATCGTTACCGTACCGTAACCGTTTGGGTTAAAGCTGGGTACCCGTATTTTGCCTTAAATGCAAAATACCGGGTACCGGTTACTTTTTTTGGTTTTTGAAGTAGTTACTAGGCTTCGTCAGAAAATTGCGCAATCGATCCGACCATCAAAGTCGGGTACCCGATTACCGTTCCTAGTTTTTTAAGAGGTTCAAAGTTGGGTACCCGTATTTTTGTTAATACAATTTTATGCCTTAAACGCAAAATACCGGGTACCGGTTACTTTTTTTGGTTTTTGTGTGGTTACTAGGCTTCGTCAGAAAACTTTTAATAAAATAAATGTTTAATAAAATAAATTTTTAATAAAATAAATTTTAAATAAAATAAATTTTAAATAAAATAAATTTTTAATAAAATAAATTTTTAATGAAATAAATTTTTAATAAAATAAATTTTAATAAAATACATTTTTTATAAAATAAATTTGTAATAAAATAAATTTTTTATAAAATAAATTTTTAGTAAAATAAATTTTAAATAAAATAAATTTTTAATAAAATAAATTTTTAATAAAATACATTTTTAATAAAATAAATTTTCAATAAAATAATTTTTAATAAAATAAATTTTAAATAAAATAAATTTCAAATAAAATAAATTTTAAATAAAATAAATTTTAAATAAAATAAGTTTAAAAAAAATAAATTTTTAGTAAAATAAATTTTTTATAAAATAAATTTTTAACAAAATAATTAATAAAATAAATTTTTAATAAAATACATTTTTAATAATAAAATATAAAAATTTTTAATAAAATAAATTTTTTATAAATAAATTTTTAATAAAATAAATTTTTAATAAAATAAATTTTTAAAAAAATAAATTTTTAATAAAATAAATTTTTAATAAAATAAATTTTTAATAAAATAAATTTTTAATAAAATAAATAATAAAATAAATTTTTAATAAAATAAATAATAAAATAAATTTTTAATAAAATAAATAATAAAATAAATTTTTAATAAAATAAATTTTTATTAAAATGAATTTTAAATAAAATAAATTTTAAATAAAATAAATTTTAAATAAAATAAATTTTAAATAAAATTAATTTTAAATAAAATAAATTTTAAATAAAATAAATTTTAAATAAAATAAATTTTAAATAAAATAAAATTTAAATAAAATAAATTTTTAATAAAATAATTTTTTAATAAAATAAATTTTAAATAAAATAATTTTTTTAATAAAATAAATGTTTAATAAAATAAATTTTTAATAAAATAAATTTTTAATAAAATAAATTTTTAATAAAATAAATTTTTAATAAAATAAATAATAAAATAAATTTTTAATAAAATAAATAATAAAATAAATTTTAAACAAAATAAATTTTAAATAAAATAAATTTTAAATAAAATAAATTCTAAATAAAATAAAATTTAAATAAAATAAAATTTAAATAAAATAAATTTTTAATAAAATAAATTTTTAATAAAATACATTTTTAATAAAATAAATTTTTAATAAAATATAAAAATTTTTAATAAAATAAATTTTTAATAAAAAAGATTTTTAATAAAATAAATTAATAAAATAAATAATAAAATAAATTTTTAATAAAATAAATAATAAAATAAATTTTTAATAAAATAAATTTTTAATAAAATAAATTTTAAATAAAATAAATTTTAAATAAAATAAATTTTAAATAAAATAAATTCTAAATAAAATAAAATTTTAATAAAATAAATTTTTAATAAAATAAATTTTTAATAAAATAAATTTTAAATAAAATAATTTTTTTAATAAAATAAATGTTCAATAAAATAAATTTTTAATAAAATAAATTTTAAATAATAAATAAATTTTAATAAAATAATTTTTTAATAAAATAAATTTCTAATAAAATAAATTTCTAATAAAATAAATTTTTAATAAAATAAAAAAAAATAGTTTTTAATAAAATAAAATTTAAATAAAATAATTTTTTAAATTTTTTATTAAATTTTTAATAAAATAAATAATAAAATAAATTTTTAATAAAATAAATTTTTAATAAAATAAATTTTAAACAAAATAAATTTTAAATAAAATAAATTTTAAATAAAATAAATTCTAAATAAAATAAAATTTAAATAAAATAAATTTTTAACAAAATAAATTTTTAATAAAATACATTTTTAATAAAATAAATTTTTAATAAAATATAAAAATTTTTAATAAATAAATTTTTAATAAAATAAATTTTTAATAAAATAGATTTTTAATAAAATAAATTAATAAAATAAATAATAAAATAAATTTTTAATAAAATAAATAATAAAATAAATTTTTAATAAAATAAATTTTTAATAAAATAAAATTTAAATAAAATAAATTTTAAATAAAATAAATTCTAAATAAAATAAAATTTTAATAAAATAAATTTTTAATAAAATAATTTTTTAATAAAATAAATTTTAAATAAAATAATTTTTTTAATAAAATAAATGTTTAATAAAATAAATTTTTAATAAAATAAATTTTAAATAATAAATAAATTTTAATAAAATAATTTTTTAATAAAATAAATTTCTAATAAAATAAATTTTTAATAAAATCATTTTTTAATAAAATAAAAAAAAAATAGTTTTTAATAAAATAAAATTTAAATAAAATAAATCTTTAATAAAATAATTTTTTAATAAAATTAATTTTAATTTTAAATTTTAAATAAAATAAATTTCAAATAAAATAAATAAGGTAAATTTTTAATAAAATAAGTTTTTATAAAATAGTTTTTAATAAAATAAATTTTTAATAAAATAATTTTTTAATAAAATAAATTTTAAATAAAATAATTTTTTTAATAAAATAAATGTTTAATAAAATAAATTTTTAATAAAATAAATTTCTAATAAAATAAATTTTTAATCAAATCATTTTTTAATAAAATAAAAAGAAAATAGTTTTTAATAAAATAAATTTTAAATAAAATAAATTTTAAATAAAATAAATTTTAAATAAAACAAAATTTTAATAAAATAAATTTTAATAAAATAAATAATAAAATAAATTAAATTTTTAATAAGGTAAATTTTTAATAAAATAAGTTTTTATAAAATAGTTTTTAATAAAATAATTTTTTAATAAAATAAATTTTAAATAAAATAATTTTTTTAATAAAATAAATGTTTAATAAAATAAATTTTTAATAAAATAAATTTCTAATAAAATAAATTTTTAATAAAATCATTTTTTAATAAAATAAAAAGAAAATAGTTTTTAATAAAATAAATTTTAAATAAAATAAAATTTTAATAAAATAAATTTTAATAAAATAAATTTTAATAAACTAAATTTTAATAAAATAAATTTTAATAAAATAAATTTTTAATAAAATAAATTTTTAATAAAATACATTTTTAAAAAAATACATTTTTAATAAAATAAATTTTTAATAAAATAAATTTTTAATAATAAAATATAAAAATTTTTAATAAAATAATTTTTTAATAAAATAAATATAAAAATTTTTAGTAAAATAATTTTTTAATAAAATAAATTTTTAATAAAAAAATTTTTAATAAAATAAATTTTTAATAAATAAATTTTTAATAAATAAATTTTTAATAAATAAATTTTTAATAAAATACATTTTTAATAAAATAAATTTTAAATACCCGACTAAAAAAGTTTTCATATAATCTTATATGATTTGATATAATTATATCCATGAACTTAAAAAAACTGTTTTTTACATGAGAAAACTGGAACACTGTTAGGCATCCCAAAAAACTGTATTTTTAATAAAATAATTTTTTAATAAAATAAATTTTAAATAAAATAATTTTTTTAATAAAATAAATTTTTAATAAAATAAATTTTAAATAATAAAATAATTTTTTAATAAAATAAATTTCTAATAAAATAAATTTTTAATAAAATCATTTTTTAATAAAATAAAAAAAAATAGTTTTTAATAAAATAAAATTTAAATAAAATAAATCTTTAATAAAATATTTTTTTAATAAAATTAATTTTAATTTTAAATTTTAAATAAAATAAATTTCAAATAAAATAAATTTTAAATAAAATAAATAAGATAAATTTTTAATAAAATAATTTAAAATAAAATAAAATTTAATAATATAAATTTTTAATAAAATAATTTTTTAATAAAATAAATTTTAAATAAAATAATTTTTTTAATAAAATAAATGTTTAATAAAATAAATTTTAATAAAATAAATTTCTAATAAAATAAATTTTTAATAAAATCATTTTTTAATAAAATAAAAAAAAAATAGTTTTTAATAAAATAAAGTTTAAATAAAATAAATTTTAAATAAAATAAATTTTAAATAAAATAAATTTTAAATAAAATTAAATTTTAATAAAATAAATTTTAATAAAATAAATAATAAAATAAATTAAATTTTTAATAAAATAAATTTTTAATAAAATAAATTTTTAATAAAATAAATTTTTTATAAAATAAATTTTTTATAAAATAAATTTTTAATAAAATAAATAATATAAAAATTTTTAATAAAATAAATTTTAATAAAATAAATTTTTAATAAAATAAATTTTAAGTAAAAAAAAAATTTAATAAAATAAATTTTAAATAAAATAATTAAAAAAAAAATAAATTTTAAATAAAATAATTTTAAATAAAATAAATTTTAAATAAAATAAATTTTAAGTAAAATAAAATTTTAATAAAATAAATTTTAATAAACTAAATTTTAATAAAATAAATTTTAATAAAATAAATTTTTAATAAAATAAATTTTTAATAAAATACATTTTTAATAAAATACATTTTTAATAAAATAAATTTTTAATAAAATAAATTTTTAATAATAAAATATAAAAATTTTTAATAAAATAAATTTTTAATAAAATAATTTTTTAATAAAATAAATATAAAAATTTTTAATAAAATAAATTTTAAATAAAATAATTTTTTTAATAAAATAAATGTTTAATAAAATAAATTTTAAATAAAAATAAATTTTAATAAAATAATTTTTTAATAAAATAAATTTTTAATAAAATACATTTTTAATAAAATAAATTTTAAATACCCGACTAAAAAAGTTTTCATATAATCTTATATGATTTGATATAATTATAAATGTTTATATGTGTGGTTTTATATGACCACCCGAGTAAAAAAGAGTATATATAACATATATTTTTTAATATTAAAATATATGATAATATAAAATATTGTGTGCGACCTTATATGTTTTTATATGGTGATATATTAGAAATTTTTTTAGAAATTTTCTCATATGTAATCATATTAAATCATATATCAGTATTTGCCTTATTGCAAATTGTATATATAGGAATATATTATTGATAAAACCGTTAAAAATTTTATATATAAATAGATATGAAAAATATTTTTAATTTTATTTTTTATATAACAATATCGTCGGCTTGCCTGCAAGTAGTGTTATGTGTTCTTTAACAGGTTTTCAGGAGGGCGAAAAAACTGGTTTATATTATCCTTTTAATATATTTCATTGACATCATATGCCTTAATTATGATTGTAATAAATAAGGTCGTGAATCATTAGGGCATATGATGTCAATAAAATATCTTAAAAGGATAATATAAATCAGTTTTTTCGCTCTCCTGAAAGCCTGTTAAAACCAAAAACATAGCACTTCTTGCAGGCAAGCCGACGATATATTAGTTAATATTAGACCCATGTTCGAGATTAACTAATATATTCGAGATTAATGTAATATTTGAACAAAAACAATTTTTTATATGCTTTACTCAATTTTTTCATTAAATTAATATTTTCTGAGCTTTTTTATTTCTAAAAGTTTTTTTTTTAATTTAACAAATCCAATTTAAAAAAATTAACATTTAAAATCATGGCCCGGCTCGTAATGGGTTAATAAGTCTAGGCATGTTGCATATCATTGGAAAGATATTTCAAGTACCTCCCCAACGATATATATATTTTGTTCTGGTCCGATACGTTTTGAGTGGTATTTCTCCACTCAAAGTCCAAAGAAAATTCCCATATTTGATAAAAAATTATCTAGTCTTTAAAGAATAACAGATTTATACATTAACGTCTTTAATAGTTACTCATTATCAACAGTAGCCCTCGGCTGACAATCAGGCATGTGATGAATAACGAAAACGAAAACGATCTGATTTTCAATGGTAAATATTTTAGGATCTGTACAATACCAATTTATATTTTATTTCCTAATTTAGATGTCCGGCGTCAAAAAAAAACGATAATTAATAATTTGAAGCCAATTTGATTTTCGCGAAACAAATTATTCTAGATTGAAAAACTGTTCGTTTTCGATTTTCATTACACCCGTGAGTGTGTAGGACCCGAAATCCTGCTGCCCTCCAATTCAAAGTTTTTTTTTATCATTTAAATTTAATCATATCGTATTGGATTAACTTATATCCAATTTGATCGGGACAAAATTCGGATATAAGTTTATCATTTGATATAACTTTGTATCCTTGTAAATACAATTATATCCAATATGATACAATTTAATATAACCATTTTTCGGATGAAATTATATCCAGTTACATATTGCAAATATATCCATTCACATATAATTTTATATACAATTTTTTACTCGGGAATATACATATTAACACTTTGGTTTTATAAATATGTTTGATATGACGTTATATATAATCATATGCGACTTGGTCTCCAGGCATATATTAAGAGATCTGCAAATATAGTTTATACATAATTATATATAATGGCGTATAAGCTTCTCTAAACAATCTTATATCAAAATATATAACAATGTTAATATAAAATTGTATTAATTTTATGTATAAATTTATCTGACATGATATCTAATTATACAAAATTTTATAAAGTTTAATTGCACTATAAAAATTTAAAAAAAAACTCCGAAATTGTGGATTTGGTTTTGAATTTTGCACTTTGACATATAAATAAATGTTTATAATTGAATTTAACATATATTTTCCAAATAGTTAGCGAAATACTCTTTATTAAACTCAATTTTATTCCGTGCTAATTTTTGATGAAATTTGTTATAAAAATGTTTTGTTTTTCCAGTAAGCATATTTTGTAGTATTATATTGGCATTTTTAAGTTTATTTATGTTTCGATTTGTACCTAATTTTTTACAATATGAAAGTTTTATTGTAATTTTTGGATCATATGTATAATCACTTTATAAGTTTATAAATATCTTATACAAAATTCATTTTATAAACTTGTTATAAGATTTTTAAATTATTATGAATAAGCACTTTTATATTTTAATATTTGAATTTTAATTAAAAAAATAAAAAAAAATGTAAATGAAACAAATGTGCCGATTTAATATGAAAAAACTGTAAAAAAAATCCATGAACTTAAAAAAAATGTTTTTTTACATGAGAAAACTGGAACACTGTTAGGCATCCCAAAAAACTGTAAAAAACAGTTAAAACTGGCTATATGGCAACACTGGTAAGTACTAATGAAATAATTCAGTTTCGTTTTCACCACGGTCTTAAGTTAATACACCTATCCGTTTCCTTTTGGACGTCTTTCTCTGTGTTTACTTTCTATTTCCCTTTCCGTATTTGTTTTAAATTTGTTATAAAACGAGTTACGCCGGGTCTCATACTACAGGGTTAACTTTAACATAACTAATGAACAAAAGAAATTATCAAAAAATTGTATACAAAACAACAACTAATAGTTAACGCTTAAACCTTCGGTGTGAGACATGTTATTTATGTACGAATAGTTTGAAACTGTTTTTTTATTTAAGAATGTATTTGATCACTCACTCACCTCTACGTGCTTAAAACAACTGCAGCGTTTTATACAGGCATACACATTTATATACGATACGTATGTAGATATTATTATTATTATATTATTGTTAAAGTCGACTTTATTTTAAAGCAAAGGTTTTGTTTTTACCATACCATACAAAATATTTACCCCTAAATTCATAAACGCTTTGTAAAATTATAGGAGGTTTATTGAACAAATTTTGTATGAAAATGACGTTTTGTAAACCAGCTATAACTTTACAAAGCATTTATAAATTGAGGGCTAAAATAGAACTTTTAAAATAATGCCAAACATACATTCACAAATTTTGTTTATTTTTATTGAAAATCAAAACAAAATATTCAAAAATAAAAAGGAAATTTGTAAATAAATGTAAACAAAATTTGAAAACAATAAATAAATATAAAATAAAAACAAATGGAAACTTCAAATTTAAAACAGAATTTTAAGGTACATTTTAAATATACTGTATGGTAAGAAATTTAAAATAATAGTCGACTTTTGTGATTTAAAATAGACTTTTTCTTTTTTATAGTAAAGGTGATTGTTTTTAAACAACTTTTTTATAATTTAAACTTTTATAAGATTTGCACTGACTTTATTTATGAGCATTAGCTCTTATTAAGAACAAACATTTGCAGTCACACTTACTAAAAATTTTGCGCATAACTTAACGAACTAAAAGAAAACGATATGGGTTTCCCGCACTTTTGTATACTTTTACATATTTTTTTTGCTTATATTTTTTTTAGCTCTTATTAAGAATAAACATTTGCACTCACACTTACTAAAAATTTTGCGCATACACCGGTAACTTAACGAACTAAAATAAAACGATATGGGTTTCCCGCACTGTTGTATACTTTTACATATTTTTTTTGCTTATTACTTTAAAGATTTTTAAGAAACCCCTTTTAATTTTACTTTTCAATTATAAATAAAATTTTTCATTTAAAATATTTACTGATTATGCGCTAGAAACTAATGAATTAATGAAAAAAACTTCACTTAGTTCACCGTACAACCAAACCGTATGAAAGCTACCAGAAACTAAATTTGTTAATGGTGCATCAGTGGTGAGATAAGTGGTCTTCTATACCCCTCTTACTCGCTCAACCCACAGATCACAAATCGCCAAAATCATAAGAAAAATAACGATGGAAATGTATACAATAACAATTTTAAATATTTTCGATGTGGTAAAAAAGGCACATTCGTTCTCAATGCAAAGACATAGGAAAAGGAGACAGTGACTTTGCATGTTCATTAAATGACAATAAAGTAAACTTAAGAGATTTATGGATACTAGACAGCGGCGCGACGTCACACATGAGCAGAACAAAAGAGTGTTTTTTGACTTTACCCAATGAAATTTTGTTCGTGAACAACAGGCGCCTGATGAATGGAGATATTTTCTTGCTTGTAGAACAGTGGTGTTCAAAACTAAAAATGTAGTTGTGTTGGTGAGAAAATGAGAATTGCACTGTAAGAAATGTTGAATGGGTTAATAGAATCTGTATGCATTTATTTTTTATTAAAAATATGAAAATGTTTTGTGTAAAAAACGAAGTAGGTACTTTCGGAAAATATAAATAAATAATACACTGTTTTAAAGAAATAAAAATAAACAAAATACAATTTTTGAAAGAAAAAAAATACATACATACATAAGGTTGGCTTCTTTTATTCTATGTAAAACAAAAGGTTTCCAATTTTTTTAAATCAATATCAATGGTTTCAATGTATTTACATATTTATAAAATATCTTTAATCTACATTTATAATCATAAAATATTTGTCCTATATTGTTATTAATTTTTTTTTCAGTACATTAAAAAAAAAATCAGCGTATATCCGTACTCATGTTCATTCGTCGCTGTTTCAGTGACGACTAAAAGCAAGAGCGTAAGAATACATGTGAATTGAGCAGGGACAATTGTCCTATGGGCTAAACCAGTGGGTATCTATACAACTCTTGCTCTGTTAACCTTTACTCTTTATTTTTGTTCGTGAAGTCGGGAAAGAAAACTAAAACATGTTGGTAAACATTGTAAACAAATGAGAGATTGAGTGTTTTTTTTACACATTTCCCTATATAAAAAGCATTTTGGTTGAGTGAGTTTTTTAAGAGAATTTTCAGATTTTTAAGAGGATTTAAGAGATTCCAATGTTGCCTCAACATTCAAAAAATTCCCGTACCAACAAAAATTTGTCAATAGTGTCAATTTTGGGTTTTTTAAAACTAATACTGATAGTTAATATAGTTTTATTTTTTAAAATATAGTTTATTTTAACAAAAACAATATACATTTAAATTAACAAGAACGGTGAAAATGAATTATATATTATTTGTATAATAAAATAAATTATTTACAAAATTTGTAAATAATATTAACAAAAATTATTAAAACCATAAGTTTTTTTTACACATTTCCCTATATAAAAAGCATTGAGGTTGAGTGAGTTTTTTTTAGATTTTTAAGAGAATTTTCAGATTTGTAAGAGGATTTAAGAGATTCCAATGTTGCCTCAACATTCAAAAAATTCCCGTGCCAACAAACATTTGTCAATAGTGTCAATTTTGGGTTTTTTAAAACTAATACTGATAGTTAATATAGTTTTATTTTTTAAAATATAGTTTATTTTAACAAAAACAATATACATTTAAATTAACAAGAACGGTGAAAATGAATTATATATTATTTGTATAATAAAATAAATTATTTACAAAATTTGTAAATAATATTAACAAAAATTATTAAAAACATAAGTTGAGTTATATATTATTTGTATAATAAAATAAATTATTTACAAAATTTGTAAATAATATTAACAAAAATTATTAAAAACATAAGTTGAGTTATATATTATTTGTATAATAAAATAAATTATTTAAAAATTTTTAAAATAATATTAGCAAAAACTATTAAAAACAGTAGTTGAACAAAATTTACTACACTCATTAAAAACCCCTAAATGGAAAATCAAACTTGACAACATTGATCAAAGAATTTTTTTTAAAAGAAAAAAAACAAAAAAAATGTTTCTCAAAATGCTCTTCCAACTCATTTTTTCGCTTAACAACATTATCAACATGTTTTCTTAGTCTTTCCCAAGTTCGCCACACAACAACAAAATTTGGTGAGGACGGTAGTTTCTCTATAGGTTTATACTTGTTGATTTGATCACTCACTCACCTCTACGTGCTTAAAACAACTGCAGCGTTTTATACAGGCATACACATTTATATACGATACGTATGTAGATATTATTATTATTATATTATTGTTAAAGTCGACTTTATTTTAAAGCAAAGGTTTTGTTTTTACCATACCATACAAAATATTTACCCCTAAATTCATAAACGCTTTGTAAAATTATAGGAGGTTTATTGAACAAATTTTGTATGAAAATGACGTTTTGTAAACCAGCTATAACTTTACAAAGCATTTATAAATTGAGGGCTAAAATAGAACTTTTAAAATAATGCCAAACATACATTCACAAATTTTGTTTATTTTTATTGAAAATCAAAACAAAATATTCAAAAATAAAAAGGAAATTTGTAAATAAATGTAAACAAAATTTGAAAACAATAAATAAATATAAAATAAAAACAAATGGAAACTTCAAATTTAAAACAGAATTTTAAGGTACATTTTAAATATACTGTATGGTAAGAAATTTAAAATAATAGTCGACTTTTGTGATTTAAAATAGACTTTTTCTTTTTTATAGTAAAGGTGATTGTTTTTAAACAACTTTTTTATAATTTAAACTTTTATAAGATTTGCACTGACTTTATTTATGAGCATTAGCTCTTATTAAGAACAAACATTTGCAGTCACACTTACTAAAAATTTTGCGCATAACTTAACGAACTAAAAGAAAACGATATGGGTTTCCCGCACTGTTGTATACTTTTACATATTTTTTTTGCTTATATTTTTTTTAGCTCTTATTAAGAATAAACATTTGCACTCACACTTACTAAAAATTTTGCGCATACACCGGTAACTTAACGAACTAAAATAAAACGATATGGGTTTCCCGCACTGTTGTATACTTTTACATATTTTTTTTGCTTATTACTTTAAAGATTTTTAAGAAACCCCTTTTAATTTTACTTTTCAATTATAAATAAAATTTTTCATTTAAAATATTTACTGATTATGCGCTAGAAACTAATGAATTAATGAAAAAAACTTCACTTAGTTCACCGTACAACCAAACCGTATGAAAGCTACCAGAAACTAAATTTGTTAATGGTGCATCAGTGGTGAGATAAGTGGTCTTCTATACCCCTCTTACTCGCTCAACCCACAGATCACAAATCGCCAAAATCATAAGAAAAATAACGATGGAAATGTATACAATAACAATTTTAAATATTTTCGATGTGGTAAAAAAGGCACATTCGTTCTCAATGCAAAGACATAGGAAAAGGAGACAGTGACTTTGCATGTTCATTAAATGACAATAAAGTAAACTTAAGAGATTTATGGATACTAGACAGCGGCGCGACGTCACACATGAGCAGAACAAAAGAGTGTTTTTTGACTTTACCCAATGAAATTTTGTTCGTGAACAACAGGCGCCTGATGAATGGAGATATTTTCTTGCTTGTAGAACAGTGGTGTTCAAAACTAAAAATGTAGTTGTGTTGGTGAGAAAATGAGAATTGCACTGTAAGAAATGTTGAATGGGTTAATAGAATCTGTATGCATTTATTTTTTATTAAAAATATGAAAATGTTTTGTGTAAAAAACGAAGTAGGTACTTTCGGAAAATATAAATAAATAATACACTGTTTTAAAGAAATAAAAATAAACAAAATACAATTTTTGAAAGAAAAAAAATACATACATACATAAGGTTGGCTTCTTTTATTCTATGTAAAACAAAAGGTTTCCAATTTTTTTAAATCAATATCAATGGTTTCAATGTATTTACATATTTATAAAATATCTTTAATCTACATTTATAATCATAAAATATTTGTCCTATATTGTTATTAATTTTTTTTTCAGTACATTAAAAAAAAAATCAGCGTATATCCGTACTCATGTTCATTCGTCGCTGTTTCAGTGACGACTAAAAGCAAGAGCGTAAGAATACATGTGAATTGAGCAGGGACAATTGTCCTATGGGCTAAACCAGTGGGTATCTATACAACTCTTGCTCTGTTAACCTTTACTCTTTATTTTTGTTCGTGAAGTCGGGAAAGAAAACTAAAACATGTTGGTAAACATTGTAAACAAATGAGAGATTGAGTGTTTTTTTTACACATTTCCCTATATAAAAAGCATTTTGGTTGAGTGAGTTTTTTAAGAGAATTTTCAGATTTTTAAGAGGATTTAAGAGATTCCAATGTTGCCTCAACATTCAAAAAATTCCCGTACCAACAAAAATTTGTCAATAGTGTCAATTTTGGGTTTTTTAAAACTAATACTGATAGTTAATATAGTTTTATTTTTTAAAATATAGTTTATTTTAACAAAAACAATATACATTTAAATTAACAAGAACGGTGAAAATGAATTATATATTATTTGTATAATAAAATAAATTATTTACAAAATTTGTAAATAATATTAACAAAAATTATTAAAACCATAAGTTTTTTTTACACATTTCCCTATATAAAAAGCATTGAGGTTGAGTGAGTTTTTTTTAGATTTTTAAGAGAATTTTCAGATTTGTAAGAGGATTTAAGAGATTCCAATGTTGCCTCAACATTCAAAAAATTCCCGTGCCAACAAACATTTGTCAATAGTGTCAATTTTGGGTTTTTTAAAACTAATACTGATAGTTAATATAGTTTTATTTTTTAAAATATAGTTTATTTTAACAAAAACAATATACGTTTAAATTAACAAGAACGGTGAAAATGAATTATATATTATTTGTATAATAAAATAAATTATTTACAAAATTTGTAAATAATATTAACAAAAATTATTAAAAACATAAGTTGAGTTATATATTATTTGTATAATAAAATAAATTATTTACAAAATTTGTAAATAATATTAACAAAAATTATTAAAAACATAAGTTGAGTAATATATTATTTGTATAATAAAATAAATTATTTAAAAATTTTTAAAATAATATTAGCAAAAACTATTAAAAACAGTAGTTGAACAAAATTTACTACACTCATTAAAAACCCCTAAATGGAAAATCAAACTTGACAACATTGATCAAAGAATTTTTTTTAAAAGAAAAAAACGAAAAAAATGTTTCTCAAAATGCTCTTCCAACTCATTTTTTCTCTTAACAACATTATCAACATGTTTTCTTAGTCTTTCCCAAGTTCGCCACACAACAACAAAATTTGGTGAGGACGGTAGTTTCTCTATAGGTTTATACTTGTTGCTTTAACCAGGCACTATCCACGGCTCTCATCTGAAAAACTGAACTGGTTTTAAGAGAGTTTCAATGTAAAATAACAAAAAACGTGAAAAAGTGGTATTTTTAATTAATTATTTTTATTGTTTTTAAGCAATTTTAATTAAATTGTAAAGTGCACTTGTGTTGTTTGATATGTTCTCTGCATTAGTTTTATATAATTAGCACAAAATTTTGCTCATTAATATTAAAAAATACGCGTTAAAAAAACCACTAAAAACTGTTTCTCTTAAAACCAGTTTGCATATAAAATTAAAGAGACTTTTTAACAGCAGTTGAGGCTGGTGGTTTGTCTTTAGTCTATATAGTCGTTGCTTTAACCAATGAAATTTTTCTCGTGAACAACAGGCGAATGGAGATATTTTCTTGCTTGTAGAACAGTGATGTACCAACGCAGCGCAAGCAGCATTTTCTTGTGTAACCACGCGTGGTTGGAAATTGAGAGGGAGTACATCACTGTTGTAGAATATTAACATCTTATTTATATTAAGGGGTATGAGTAACTCTCAGAGAGTTCACAATTGAGTGAAATGTTGAAAGAATGAAAGTGTGGATATTTGGATCAGTGATGGTATTTGAAAAATTTCGTTTGGTGCCTAAATGATGCCAAAAAGTGCCAAAAAAGCTTTAAAAGTGCCAAAAAAAAAATTAAGCAACATGCAAATGTTGCAAAAATTATGTTCAGTTTTTATTTCAAATATTTATACATTTACACCCTTATAATAAACTTTATAACAATAACAAAATTGTCACAAAACTGGTGTGAATGGAAATTATTATAATTTTGGTATTCTAAGAAAAATTGTCACAGCAAAACCTTGACAAAATTGTCATGCAATAAAAAGCACATAAATTTTCATTCGTCAACAATTTAAAATATAAGTTTTATTTTCTTTTGAAGAATTTTATAATATTTCTTCACAGAAATATAATACGAAAAACCTCATTCATATTTTGAGATATTATTTTAAGATACATCGAACCTTTTACCGATTCTAAAATTCCTGTAAATTCCTCCAAAAGATTAGGTAGTAACATGGGATTTTTGGGGCTAAAGTTGTTAGGAATAAGCTCAAAATACTTGATGCTAAAATTTAAAGGATACTCCAAGTGCTTAGAACTAGTTCTCTCGTGTTTGCGGTTCCTGGACATTTTTTTAAGTTTTCATTTCATTTAAGATTTCATAAAATTATCCAAAAAAACGTAATTTTTCACAAATTACAATTTTTTGATAATTTTATTTTATTTTCGGCAGAAAAAGCTTCACCATTGTATGGTGAAATTTTTAAAACCTTTGCTACCCGAGTAAAAAAAATTATATATAATCATATGTGGCATATATTACAATATATAATTAGACATGTGGTTATGTATATCCATATATAATTATATATGACGTTTTTTCCGAAAAATTTTCCTTATATTATGCCATATATAATTTCATCTAATTAGATATCGGCCTTCATAATATTAGATATGGCATATATAACTATATATTAAATAACATGGTTGATCTTATTGCATATATAGTTATATATAGAACTATATCTTAATATATATGGTGGCATTTTAGCAATATATAATTATATATGGTATCATTTAAACAATATATAATTATATATGGTGACAGTTAAACTAGATATTATCATATATGGTGCCATTTAAACAATATATGGTCATATATGGTACCTCATAAACAAAATCTTTAATTCAGTTCCAGATATGATAATATATGGTACTATATATAGTGCGATATATATTTATATATGGTGTTATTTAAGCTATATATTATCATATATGGTGCCATTCAAACCATATATTAGCATATATGGTGCCATTCAAACCATATATTATCATATATGGTACCATTTAAACCATATATTATCATATATGGTGCAATTTCAACAATATATACCCATATATGGTACCTCATGAACAATATTTTTAATACAGTTCCACATATGATAATATATGCTACCATATATAGTCCCATATATATTTATATATGGTGTTATTTAAGCAATATATTACCATATATGGTGCCATTTAAACCATATATTATCTTATATGGTGCCATTTCAACAATATATGCTCATATATGGTACCTCATGAACAACATTTTTAATACAGTTCCAGATATGATAATATAAGAAAATATGTATAGTGCCATATATATTTATGTATGGTGTTATTTAAGCAATATATTACCATATATGGTGCCATTTAAACCATATATTATTATATATGGTGCCATTTATACAATATATGCTCATATATGGGACCGCATGAATAACATTTTCAATACAGTTCCAGATATGATAATATATGCTACTATATGTAGTACCCCGAGTAAAAAAGTTTTGATATAATCATATATTATTTTATGTAATTGCATATAGTAACTTATAGTTACATATGGCAACATATGCTTTTAAATTCAAGCATATATACTTTTATATAGTCATATATTAGATATTTTTTCCTCAATGGTTTTAATATGGAGACATATGTGATTTTATATTATTACATACTGGCCTACATATATATGTATGTGCTATATATAAGTACATAAAGTAACATATAAAAGATATAATTACATATACGTTTATATATAATTTAGTATGACACTATACATAATAATATAAAACTATGTGGATCCATATAAAAAATATTTTATAATTTGTGTTAGTTATGATTATATATTGACGAATATGAACCCATATATAACTTATAACGTTCTTTATAAAATCATCTATAATTATCTATCATCCCACATAGGCAATTTTTTCAAAGTGATTTTATATAAAAATATATTAAGTCCATATAAAACCGTATTATATTATATTTGGTTCCATGTTATCAATGATTTTGAACTAGTTTTAGATTTAGTAATTACTAGGGATTGGCGCGTGACACGAAATGTTCGTGAGTCACGTTATTCACACGTGATCGTGAGTAATAATTACTATACTTAAGTGATTCGTGCGTGAGTAAGAATAACCCGTGCATGATTCGTGTGTGAGTTTATTTTTTGCATCATATGTTTTTAGTAGTTTTTACTGTTTTGCGTGAGAATTTTCTGATTGTAAGGTTTTAATATACTCCTGTGTGCTGAGTAAGAAACGAAATGCCCGTTCGTGAGTAATTTGTTTTTGTTTAGGAGCATGAGTCAAAAATGGCTTACGCACCCATAACATTAACAACACTGAAGCTTTAATTCGAAATTCTCTACACTAGGTTTGTTTTTTTTCGAATTTTATATCTAAATCTATAACTACTTGTAAAAAAACGATTATCCGTACTTACCTGACTTTTCTTTTATTTTTTGTAAACAACTGAAATTTAAACATTTGGAGTCCCCTTTGTACAAAAGCTGTTTTCGTACAAAGACTTCGCCGGAACGCGAAATGGAGCAATAATCTTGTGTGCCCTGCTCCACCATTGCTAACAAACTCATAATTCATTTGTTAGCTTTTGCTTTTTGTTTACATTTGAAAGAGAAAAGCCAAGAATTTTTAAGACTTGGTAGCATTTTTATAACTACTTAATTTTTAAGAAGCTAAATTTATACATACTTAAAAATTTTATAAATGCTTAAATTTGTATGAAATATTTATACAAAATTCGAAAAAAAACAAACCTACTATAACGTACACTTGACTGATTTTTTATATTATATCTTGGTTGTATATCATAATCCTATTAACTTTAAAATTTCAGTGTTGTTAACTTAAGATGAATGGGGGAATATTTAGTTGATCTCTTATTTTTAAGTAAATGAATGTTCTTTTTTAGTTTGACTCTAGATCATAAATAAATATCACTTTCTGTTTAAATTAAATTAAATTATCATCAAAGAAAGATGATACAATTTTTACAAGTAAATTACAAAGAATAAAAATATATTTATTTGAAAGAATTCGATAAGACTACCAATACAGAATACGTATTTTCGGCTTTCGCTACAAAGCAATCATCAGTGTATTTCGTCTTCTGTGGGCTAATATTTTTATGATTGTCTACTTATGTGACCGCTGAAAGAAAATCGAATTTCTTATTAACAACTCAACTTAGACTAACATCAACGAAATTTACCAATGCTATTTTTATCCTTTGTTATTATTACTCTATTTTGCTTTGAACCTTAATTCTTAAGATATCTCAGCTGATTCTATTCAACTCTGTGTATGATAACCACAGACTTTTGAATTACAACGAACCGTTAAATTTAAATGTATATTATTTAAATTATATTTTTGCACCGTGTCAATGTGCTTAAGATGAATGGGGGAATAACTTTATTTTAAAATTACTAAATTAAAATAAAATTTTGTTCATGTTTATTGCACTGTCATGATAAATCTGGATAAAAGTAATGGAAGATTTATCGAAATTATAAGATCTCCAGCAGACCTGGGGTTAATCATTACATTTTGTAATTAATTACACATGCAATTACACAATTACATGTAATTGTAATTGAAAAAAAACTCATATACAATTACATATTATTTGTAATTGCAATTCAAAAAAGAACAATTACAATTACAAGTAATTGAATTTTTTTTTTATTTAAAAAAATTATTTTTGTATATTGTTAGATATAGTCCTATATAATATGATTAAAAGTATAAGGTTAATATTTAGATATAATTGTATCAAAATATGTCCACTTTTATAACATTTTATATAATTTTATACAAAAAGATATAATTTGATATAATTGGATGAGGACAAAATTCGGATACAATTGTATCGAATTGCATAAAATTGTATCAAATTGTACCAAATTGTATACAATTCGATACAATATGATACAATAAGACGTTCTCATTTTTCGGATATAATTATATCTAATTACATAAAAGATTATATATAATTAAATATAACTTCATATGGCTCCATATCATTTTTTTTTACTTGGGACCATATACTTTGATATATCGTATCATTTAAACAACCCGAGGAAAAATAGTTACATAAGTTATATCTGTATAAATATACAGTTTCATCCGAAGAATGGCCCGATATATTTTTATAAATTGTTTATCAATTTTTATCTAAATGTATCAGTTTAGATCTGACCTGATTAAAATATGTGTTAATCAGATGAAATTGTATCAGATTTTTGACCTGATACAATTTTATCGGTTTGATCGTAATTGGTTAAATTTTATATAAATAAAATATAATTGTATCCGACATTTACCTTATACAATTGTATCAAAGTTTTAAACTGATATCAGGTCAAAATTGGGATATAACTATATAATTTTGTATACAAATATATCTATTTGGACCTAAACTGATACCATGTAATATAAACCAATAAAATTGTATCAGGTCAAAAATCTGATACAATTTCATCTGATTAACACATAATTTAATCAGGTCAGATCTAAACTGATGTAATTAGATAACAACTGATACAAATAAGAACTGATACAATTTTATCGGGCCATTTTTCGGATCAAATGGTATATGGATGAATCTAAGTTATATATTACCATATAAAGCTCCATATTGGTGCTATTTAAACAATATATTGTCATATATGGTGCCATCATATATGGTAACTCATCAGCAACTACAATATAACTGTATTTCAGATGCTATTAATTGTATTTCAGAAATTTTAAATGTATTTTAGAAATTATGGAATGTATTTCAGAAATTTATTAATTGTATTTCAGAAATAATCAAATCTATTTCAGAACTTGTTGATGGTTTATCATAGTTAATAGAGAAAAATTTCTAAATTACATTTCATAATTTCTGAAATACAATTGATAATTTCTGAAATACAGTTTGATAATTTCTGAAATACAGTTGTGAATTTCAGAAATACAATTAATTTCTGAAATACAATTGATAAAACTGAAATTCAATTGACTAGTTCTGAAATACAATTCATAAATCTGAAAAATAATTGATAAGTTCTGAAATACAATTGATAAAACTGAAATTCAATTGATTATTTCTGAAATACAATTGATAAATCTTAAAAACAATTGACACAATTGGAAATGGTGTAGAGCGTTAAAAATATGTAAATAAAATTATTTTTAAAAAATATTCAATTTAATAAAAAAAAAATATAATTTTATAAAAACATTTATAGAAAATAAAATTATAATTTTATAAAAAGAAATTCTTTTGAATGGGGGAAATGTTTTTAGTTGATCTGTTATTTTTAAGTAAATGAATGTTATTTTAGTTTGACTCAAGATCATAAATTAATATCACTTTCTGTTTAAATTATTTTCAAATCAAAGAAAGATGATACAATTTTTACAAGTAAATTACAAAGAATAAAAATTATTGAAAAAATTTCGATCAGACCAGCAAGGAGAATGCGCATTTTTATAAAAAAAAATGCATAGCCGTGAAAGGTATCGAACTCGAGACCTTCTGAGTTTAAACCTTATTTTAACAAAATATTGTAATTTTTATAAAATCAGTGCTCTTCCAGTGTATTATTTTTTGAACTATTGTCAATATCTGTCTGGGATCTTATTTAATCCCAAATAAATGGAGATCTTACGTAGTACCCAAATATAATGCGGGATCTAATTTTAGCTGTCATTTTTCTGGATAGTTTCAGATGTCAATCTCCAAATATATTGCTGTTTCTAATTCGATCTGCAATTTATGGGATAAATTAAGATCCTACCAAATCCCCAAATATATCACTGGATTTAATTCGATCTGCAATTTATCGGAAAAGTTAAGATCTTACGCAATCCCGAAGTTATTACTGGATCTAATTTTATCTATAATTTTTTGGATAAATTTAGATCTTACTTAATCCCCAAATATATTTCTGGATCTAATTCGATCTTCCATTTTTCGGATCAAATTAGATCTAAGTTTATCCACAAATATATAGCTGGATCTAATTCGATCTGCCATTTTTCGGATAAATTTAGATCTTACTTAATCCCCAAATATATTTCTGGATCTAATTCGATCTTCCATTTTTCGGATCAAATTAGATATAAGTTTATCCACAAATATATTGCCACTTTTTCGGATCAAATAAGATCTAAGTTTATCCACAAATATATTGCTAGATCTAATTAGATCTGCCAAAATTGAGATCAAATTAGATCTATGTTTATCCCTAAATATATTGCTGGATCTAATTCGATCTGCCATTTTTTGGATAAATTTAGATCTAAGTTAATCCACAAATATATTGCTGGATCTAATTTGATCTGCCAATTTTCTATTCAGTTTATATCCAAGTTTATCCACAAATATATTGCTGGATCTAATTCGATCTGCCATTTTTTGGATAAATTTAGATCTAAGTTAATCCACAAATATATTGCTGGATCTAATTTGATCTGCCATTTTTCAGATCAATGTATATCTAAGTTTATCCACAAATATATTGCTGGATCTAATTAGATGTGCCATTTTTTGGATCAAATTAGATCTAAGTTTATCACCAAATATATAGCTACATCTAATTCGATCTGCCACTTTTTCGGATCAAATTAGATCTAAGTTTATCCACAAATATATTGCTAATTAGATCTGCCAAAATTGAGATCAAATTAGATCTATGTTTATCCCTAAATATATTGCTGGATCTAATTCGATCTGCCATTTTTTGGATAAATTTAGATCTAAGTTAATCCACAAATATATTGCTGGATCTAATTTGATCTGCCAATTTTCTATTCAGTTTATATCCAAGTTTATCCACAAATATATTGCTGGATCTAATTCGATCTGCCGTTTTTTGGATAAATTTAGATCTAAGTTAATCCACAAATATATTGCTGGATCTAATTTGATCTGCCATTTTTCAGATCAATGTATATCTAAGTTTATCCACAAATATATTGCTGGATCTAATTAGATGTGCCATTTTTTGGATCAAATTAGATCTAAGTTTATCACCAAATATATAGCTACATCTAATTCGATCTGCCACTTTTTCGGATCAAATTAGATATACGTTTATCCACAAATATATTGCGGGATCCAATTTGATCTGCCAAAATTGAGATCAAATTAGATCTAAGTTTATCCCCAAATATATAGCTGGATCTAATTGGATCCGCCATTTTTCGGATCAAATTAGATCTAAAAATATCCGCAAATATATAGCTGGATCCGCCAATTTTCGGATCAAAATAGATCTAGGTTTATCCCCAAAGATATCACTGGACCTCCCAATTTTGAGATATAACTTGATCTTAGTTTATCCCCATATATACAATGGGATCTAATACGATATGATTGGATACACCCAATTTTGAGATCTAATTGGATCAGCTAGATATTACAGCAGATCTTAAACAATATCAAATTGGATATAATTAGATATTGCGCGAGATCAATTTTTTTTACTCGGGTAGTCATAAAAAAACTAGAATACCATAACAAATTTTTGAAAAATTCCAGTGACGGACAATACAATAGAATCAATTAAAGTTTTTCTAATTTTATCCCCATTGCTTTTATTTTTAAAGATCAAAATAATGATTAAATTGTGCCCAAAAAACTGGAATGTGGTCCAGAAAATTGTAGAAATTTTTAGTGTGGCGTTTGTTTTTTAATTTTGCTACCCGTTCTAAGTAGACGTAGCTTTTAATGAAAAACCAGCGATATCGACCTTTTATCAAATTATTTAGAAATTTTCTTAAAAAGTGCCGAAATTCTATGAAGAGTGCCAAAGTGCCATTGAACATTCAATAGTGCCACAAATCGCACTTTTGTGCCACTTTTACCAACAGTGATTTGGATATATGTGAAAAGAGTAAATTTATATGACTATTAGGGGACCATTTATGGGAAATATTAGAATTTTGATATTATTTAATAAATTTTAGCAACATTTAATAATAAAAACAATTGATAAATATTAATTACGTGAAAATTAAATTGGCAAAAGATTTTAACATTGAAAGTGTTAGAATAAAAGGAAACAATGGCAAAATTTAAGGTATCTTTCAAGTCATTATTATTATATATATATAGTGACAACCTTATTGTGTATATAATAAGGGTGGGTTTTTCATGATTTGGTTTTTTAATGATAACGTTTAACGAATTTAACGAATAGTTTTAATATAATAATATTTAACGAATAGCTTTAGTTTAATTTTACGCTGTAACCGGAACTCTAAACATTTGCCAATAGAAATTGGGCAACTTGACTTGTATTTTCGTAGGCGCGGTGCGCCCATAAGCAATTGTATTATCCAAGGTAGACAGAGTACAGATATTTAACACTAACCGGAACAAATCGTTATATTTGCTGAAAAAGATGTCCTTTCTTCTATCACGTACAAAAATTACCACAATATGTAGGCCTTCCCTACAAGTTTCTACAAAGAAACGAACCATTGTCAATTTTATAAAATTATTTACATAAAACAAATTGAATTTCTTACCAATATTAATATTCCTTTATAGTATCCAATTCAAAACGGCAATAATCTTTTGCAAAATCTTTAAAAAAAATTTTATGCCTTAAACGCAAAATAAGGGGTACCGGTTACTTTTTTTTGGTTTTTGAAGTGGTTACTAGGCTTCGTCAGAAAATTGCGCAATCGATCCGACCATCAAAGTCGGGTACCCGATTACTCTTCATAGTTTTTTAAGAGGTTCAAAGTTGGGTACCCGTATTTTTGTTAATACAATTTTATGCCTTAAACGCAAAATACCGGGTGCCGGTTACTTTTTTGGTTTTTGAAGTGGTTACTAGGCTTCGTCAGAAAATTGCGCAATCGATCCGACCATCAAAGTCGGGTACCCGATTACTCTTCATAATTTTTTAAGAGGTTCAAAGTAGGGTACCCGTATTTTCGTTAATACAATTTTATGCCGTACCGTATCGTTACCGTACCGCAACCGTATCGTAACCGTATCGTTACCGTTACCGTACCGTAACCGTATCGTTACCGTACAGTAACCGTACCGTAACCGTATCGTTACCGTACAGTAACCGTACCGTAACCGCACCGTAACCGTACCGTAACCGTACAGTAACCGTACCGTAACCGCACCGTAACCGTATCGTTTCCGTACCGTTGCCGTACCGTAACCGTAGCGTTACCGTATCCTTACCGTATCGTTACCGTACAGTAACCGTACCGTAACCGCACCGTAACCGTACCGTAACCGTACCGTAACCGTACCGTAACCGTACCGTAACCGTACCGTAACCGTACCGTATCGTTACCTTACCGTACCGTAACCGTACCGTAACCGTACCGTAACCGTACCGTAACCGTAGCGTTACCGTACCGTAACCGTACCGTAACCGTACCGTAACCGTACCGTAACCGTACCGTAACCGTACCGTAACCGTACCGTAACCGTACCGTAACCGTACCGTAACCGTACCGTAACCGTACCGTAACCGTATCGTTACCGTACCGTAACCGTACCGTAACCGTACCGTAACCGTACCGTAACCGTACCGTAACCGTACCGTAACCGTACCGTTACCGTACCGTAACCGTACCGTAACCGTACCGTAACCGCACCGTAACCGTACCGTAACCGCACCGTAACCGTATCGTTACCGTACCGTAACCGTACCGTAACCGTACCGTAACCGCACCGTAACCGTACCGTAACCGTACCGTAGCCGTACCGTAGCCGTATCGTAACCGTACCGTAACCGTGCCGTACCGTAACCGTATCGTTACCGTAACCGTATCGTTACCGTAACCGTATCGTTACCGTAACCGTATCGTTACCGTAACCGTTAAGGCTGAGTTACCCAACCGTAAACGTATCTGTAACGAATCAGCTGTTCCGATACCACAAGAAGAAATGTGTACGAATGGTTACTAACACGAACTTGCCGGATCATTCTGTTGAAATCAGAATTTTCTATCCGGCATCGAAACAGCTGAGTGATTTTACTCGGAAAAAATATGAAATGAATAAAGAAAATTGATTCAAACAACAAATAAGGAATAAGAATTAACAAATAAATGGAAAAATTTAGAATAAAATATAAAACCACATGAAATAGATGCTAAATAGTAATGTCGTTTACGGTAATCTATAAGTGTACTTTTTAGATACGGCACGGTACAGTTACATCACATTTACGTTTACGGTCCCATAATCCGCCCTTTACCGTATCATTACCGTACCGTAACCGTACCGTAACCGTACCGTAACCGTACCGTAACCGTATCATTACCGTACCGTAACCGTACCGTAACCGTACCGTTACCGTACCGTAACCGTAACCGTACCGTAACCGTACCGTACTTACATAAATAATTGTGTAATAGATGCAAAAATACATAAAATTTATAATATTTTTAATTTTAATAAATTAAAAAAACTCGTTAATTTTCAGAAAACAGTACTGGCAAAGCACGTTTTAAGTAGTACCGGCATTTCCTAAAAAACAGGGCTCTCCCAGTACAATTTTTGTTGCAACGTCGGCTATTTCTACCTGGGAAATTTTTAATAAATAAATTTTTAATGAAATAAATTTTTAATAAAATACATTTTTAATAAAATAAATTTTTAATAAAATAAATTTTAAGTAAAATAAAATTTTAAATAAAATAATTAAAAAAAAAAATAAATTTAAAAAAAAATAAATTTTAAGTAAAATAAAATTTTAATAAACTAAATTTTAATAAACTAAATTTTAATAAAATAAATTTTAATAAAATAAATTTTAATAAAATAAATTTTTAATAAAATAAATTTTTAATAAAATACATTTTTAATAAAATACATTTTTAATAAAATAAATTTTTAATAATAAAATATACAAATTTTTAATAAAATAATTTTTTAATAAAATTAATTTTTAATAAAATAAAATTTTAATAAATAAATTTTTAATAAAATACATTTTTAATAAAATAAATTTTTAATAAAATAATTTTTAATAAAATAGATTTTTAATAAAATAAATTTTTAGTAAAATAAATTTTAAATAAAACAAATTTTAAATAAAATAAATTTTAAATAAAATAAATTTTAAGTAAAATAAAATTTTAATAAAATAAATTTTATTAAAATAAATTTTTAATAAAATAAATTGTTTATAAAATAAATTTTTAATATAATAAATAATAAAATAAATTTTTAATAAAATAAATTTTTAATAAAATAAATTTTTAATAAAATAATTTTTAATAAAATAAATTTTAAATAAAATTAATTTCAAAAAATTTTAAATAAAATAAATTTTAAATAAAATAAATTTTTAATAAAATAATTTTTTATAAAATAGTTTTTAATAAAATAAAATTTAAATAAAATAAATTTTTAATAAAATAATTTTTTAATAAAATAAATTTTAAATAAAATAATTTTTTAAATAAAATAAATGTTTAATAAAATAAATTTTTAATAAAATAAATTTTAAATAAATAAATTTTAATAAAATCAATTTCTAATAAAATAAATTTTTAATAAAATCATTTTTTAATAAAATAAAAAAAAATAGTTTTTAAGAAAATAAAATTTACATAAAATAAATCTTTAATAAAATAATTTTTTAATAAAATTAATTTTTAAATAAAATAAATTCTAAATAAAATAAATTTTAAATAAAATAAATTTTAAATTTTCAATTTCACAATTTTCTTGAGCGTAAGGTTTGTTTTTTATATATAAAAATTCTTTATTCTCGATATTTCGCTACTCCATTGTGTAGCATCTTCAGGAAATAACAATTAAATTAATAAATTTTAAATTTTAAATAAAATAAATTTTAAATAAAATAAATTTTGAATAAAATAAATTTTTAATAAAATAAATTTTTTATAAAATAAATTTTTTATAAAATAAATTTTAAATAAAATAATAACAAAATAAATTTTTAATAAAATAAATAATAAAATAATAAAATAAATTTTTAATAAAATAAATTTCAAATAAAATAAATTTTAAATAACCCGACTAAAAAAGTTTTCATATAATCTTATATGATTTGATATAATTATAAATGTTTATATGCGTGGCTTTATATAACCATATACATTTATATTAGCACTTTGGTTTTATAAATATGTTTGATATAACGTTATATATAATCATATGGGATTAGGTCTCCAGCCATATATTAAGAGATCTGCGATATAGTTTATATATAATTATATATAATGGCGTATAAGCTTCTATAAACAACCTTGTATGAAAATATATAACAAAGTTAATAGAAAATTGTATTAATTTTATATATAATTATATATGAAATAATTATACAAAGTTTAATTGCACTACAAAAATTAAGAAAAAAACTTAGAAATTGTGGATCTGGTTTTGAATTTTGCACTTTGACGTATACATAAATTAATGTTTATAATTGAAATTAACATCTATTTTTCAAATATTTGACAAAATACTATTTATTAAAAAATTAATTTAAAGAAATAAATAAGAAAAAAAAAATATCGTTCGTTCGTTCGAAAGAACTATGTATTTTTATTTTTAAATTTAAAAAGAAAAATTAGACAAACTTATGCTGAAATAAATACGGTTTAAGCAGGCGGTTTTCAACTCCTCTTTCGAACATTAAAAGTTTGTATCCAAAAATGTTAGCCTTTGCAGCCGTGGCTGAATTTTTCGATACAAATTAAGAAGAGAATGATTTAACAGAGGTAGGGCGAGTTGGTTAGTCTTTTAAATATATACTGGCATGTGATGGAAAATAATCGTTTTTGATTTCGATCGATTTGGTTAAAAATCAAAAATTTAATAATGAATATAAAAGGCAAAGAGGGTTGAAATTGTTTTTAACTGCTATAGTTGTGTCAGGTATATCGATTTACGACTTCTTATCGCTTTTAAATTAAAAATAAAAAATATAAATAAGAAATATTTAGGATTGAAATTTTAGAAACGATCGATTTGAAACCGATCGATTTCCATCACATGCCAGTATATGTTTTTATATATAATTTGATGCAATTAGATAGACCTATTTTTCGGATCAAATTGTATCAGGTTAGATAACATACTTATCTCGCTTGATATAATTATATATTCCAATATTCGGATCAAATTAGATATGAACATATATATGGGTTTATATATGTTTATATAACATCTTTTTTAGTCGGGAAAATAAATTTTAAATAAAATAAATAAGATAAATTTTTAATAAAATAATTTTTTATAAAATAGTTTTTAATAAAATAAAATTTAAATAAAATAAATTTTTAATAAAATAAATTTTTAAGAAATAAATTTTTAATAAAATACATTTTTAATAAAATAGATTTTTAATAAAATAAATTTTTAGTAAAATAAAAATATAAAAATATATAATAAAATATAAAAATTTTGAATAAAATAAATTTTTAATAAAATAATTTTTTAATAAAATAAATTTTTAATAAAATAAATTTTTAATAAATAAATTTTTAATAAAATAAATTTTTAATAAAATACATTTTTAATAAAATAAATTTTTAATAAAATAATTTTTAATAAAATAGATTTTTAATAAAATAAATTTTTAGTAAAATAAATTTTAAATACCCGACTAAAAAAGATGTTATATAATCATATATCACCATACATAAACCCATATATACGTCCATATCTAATTTGATCCGAATATTGGAATATATAATTATATCAAGCGAGATAAGCATGTTATCTCACCTGATACAATTTGATCCGAAAAATGGGTCTATCTAACTGTATCAAATTATATATAAATACATATAATTTGATGAAGATTTTCAAAGAAAATTTTAGTAAATATTGTTGAGATCACTTATTTCATTCATATTAAATAGTAATGCTTAATGTTTAGAAAAATTTTTGCTAATAAACTTAGAAATAGCTGACAAAATAAAACATTACAAATTAAAAATTTGTCGGAACAAATTTTTCTAGGTTAGAGTTTTGGTCTTCCTTACAAAATGTGCGTCTTTCTTATAAAATAAAAAATTAACTTTCACAATTATTTTTTTTTTTCACGGAAAAATAAATGAACTTAAACCATATTAATTTCAACATATGTTTGTCTAATTTTTATTTTTAAATTTAAAGTAAAAATATTTATTTCGGCTTTTAATTCCACAAAGAAAAAAAAAATTTCTCCCCTTATTTATTTTTTTAACCCTTAAATGCATGATCTCTTCGATTTTAACCATTTTTTTATATATGATTTCTAAAGGCGTGTACATTTCAAGAAAAGTACCAAAAAAAACGTGTTTTAGATTTTTCACAAATATACAGAGCAAAACCAAGATTTTTACTCTAACTGTTTAAAAATTCTGCACTAAACTATAGGAACACTATGTACAGAAGGGGCCCCCAATGCCCAAAAATGCAGTTTTGTGCATCAAGTGGGTTTTTTTTTTATTAAAAAACCGGTATGTTGCCAAATGTCAAAATATTCAAAAATAAAAAGGAAATTTGTAAATAAATGTAAACAAAATTTGAAAACAATAAATAAATATAAAATAAAAACAAATGGAAACTTCAAATTTAAAACAGAATTTTAAGGTACATTTTAAATATACTGTATGGTAAGAAATTTAAAATAATAGTCGACTTTTGTGATTTAAAATAGACTTTTTCTTTTTTATAGTAAAGGTGATTGTTTTTAAACAACTTTTTTATAATTTAAACTTTTATAAGATTTGCACTGACTTTATTTATGAGCATTAGCTCTTATTAAGAACAAACATTTGCAGTCACACTTACTAAAAATTTTGCGCATAACTTAACGAACTAAAAGAAAACGATATGGGTTTCCCGCACTGTTGTATACTTTTACATATTTTTTTTGCTTATATTTTTTTTAGCTCTTATTAAGAATAAACATTTGCACTCACACTTACTAAAAATTTTGCGCATACACCGGTAACTTAACGAACTAAAATAAAACGATATGGGTTTCCCGCACTGTTGTATACTTTTACATATTTTTTTTGCTTATTACTTTAAAGATTTTTAAGAAACCCCTTTTAATTTTACTTTTCAATTATAAATAAAATTTTTCATTTAAAATATTTACTGATTATGCGCTAGAAACTAATGAATTAATGAAAAAAACTTCACTTAGTTCACCGTACAACCAAACCGTATGAAAGCTACCAGAAACTAAATTTGTTAATGGTGCATCAGTGGTGAGATAAGTGGTCTTCTATACCCCTCTTACTCGCTCAACCCACAGATCACAAATCGCCAAAATCATAAGAAAAATAACGATGGAAATGTATACAATAACAATTTTAAATATTTTCGATGTGGTAAAAAAGGCACATTCGTTCTCAATGCAAAGACATAGGAAAAGGAGACAGTGACTTTGCATGTTCATTAAATGACAATAAAGTAAACTTAAGAGATTTATGGATACTAGACAGCGGCGCGACGTCACACATGAGCAGAACAAAAGAGTGTTTTTTGACTTTACCCAATGAAATTTTGTTCGTGAACAACAGGCGCCTGATGAATGGAGATATTTTCTTGCTTGTAGAACAGTGGTGTTCAAAACTAAAAATGTAGTTGTGTTGGTGAGAAAATGAGAATTGCACTGTAAGAAATGTTGAATGGGTTAATAGAATCTGTATGCATTTATTTTTTATTAAAAATATGAAAATGTTTTGTGTAAAAAACGAAGTAGGTACTTTCGGAAAATATAAATAAATAATACACTGTTTTAAAGAAATAAAAATAAACAAAATACAATTTTTGAAAGAAAAAAAATACATACATAAGGTTGGCTTCTTTTATTCTATGTAAAACAAAAGGTTTCCAATTTTTTTAAATCAATATCAATGGTTTCAATGTATTTACATATTTATAAAATATCTTTAATCTACATTTATAATCATAAAATATTTGTCCTATATTGTTATTAATTTTTTTTTCAGTACATTAAAAAAAAAATCAGCGTATATCCGTACTCATGTTCATTCGTCGCTGTTTCAGTGACGACTAAAAGCAAGAGCGTAAGAATACATGTGAATTGAGCAGGGACAATTGTCCTATGGGCTAAACCAGTGGGTATCTATACAACTCTTGCTCTGTTAACCTTTACTCTTTATTTTTGTTCGTGAAGTCGGGAAAGAAAACTAAAACATGTTGGTAAACATTGTAAACAAATGAGAGATAGAGTGTTTTTTTTACACATTTCCCTATATAAAAAGCATTGAGGTTGAGTGAGTTTTTTAAGAGAATTTTCAGATTTTTAAGAGGATTTAAGAGATTCCAATGTTGCCTCAACATTCAAAAAATTCCCGTGCCAACAAAAATTTGTCAATAGTGTCAATTTTGGGTTTTTTAAAACTAATACTGATAGTTAATATAGTTTTATTTTTTAAAATATAGTTTATTTTAACAAAAACAATATACATTTAAATTAACAAGAACGGTGAAAATGAATTATATATTATTTGTATAATAAAATAAATTATTTACAAAATTTGTAAATAATATTAACAAAAATTATTAAAACCATAAGTTTTTTTTACACATTTCCCTATATAAAAAGCATTGAGGTTGAGTGAGTTTTTTTTAGATTTTTAAGAGAATTTTCAGATTTGTAAGAGGATTTAAGAGATTCCAATGTTGCCTCAACATTCAAAAAATTCCCGTGCCAACAAACATTTGTCAATAGTGTCAATTTTGGGTTTTTTAAAACTAATACTGATAGTTAATATAGTTACAAAATTTGTAAATAATATTAACAAAAATTATTAAAAACATAAGTTGAGTAATATATTATTTGTATAATAAAATAAATTATTTAAAAATTTTTAAAATAATATTAGCAAAAACTATTAAAAACAGTAGTTGAACAAAATTTACTACACTCATTAAAAACCCCTAAATGGAAAATCAAACTTGACAACATTGATCAAAGAATTTTTTTTAAAAGAAAAAAACGAAAAAAATGTTTCTCAAAATGCTCTTCCAACTCATTTTTCTCTTAACAACATTATCAACATGTTTTCTTAGTCTTTCCCAAGTTCGCCACACAACAACAAAATTTGGTGAGGACGGTAGTTTCTCTATAGGTTTATACTTGTTGCTTTAACCAGGCACTATCCACGGCTCTCATCTGAAAAACTGAACTGGTTTTAAGAGAGTTTCAATGTAAAATAACAAAAAACGTGAAAAAGTGGTATTTTTAATTAATTATTTTTATTGTTTTTAAGCAATTTTAATTAAATTGTAAAGTGCACTTGTGTTGTTTGATATGTTCTCTGCATTAGTTTTATATAATTAGCACAAAATTTTGCTCATTAATATTAAAAAATACGCGTTAAAAAAACCACTAAAAACTGTTTCTCTTAAAACCAGTTTGCATATAAAATTAAAGAGACTTTTTAACAGCAGTTGAGGCTGGTGGTTTGTCTTTAGTCTATATAGTCGTTGCTTTAACCAATGAAATTTTTCTCGTGAACAACAGGCGAATGGAGATATTTTCTTGCTTGTAGAACAGTGATGTACCAACGCAGCGCAAGCAGCATTTTCTTGTGTAACCACGCGTGGTTGGAAATTGAGAGGGAGTACATCACTGTTGTAGAATATTAACATCTTATTTATATTAAGGGGTATGAGTAACTCTCAGAGAGTTCACAATTGAGTGAAATGTTGAAAGAATGAAAGTGTGGATATTTGGATCAGTGATGGTATTTGAAAAATTTCGTTTGGTGCCTAAATGATGCCAAAAAGTGCCAAAAAAGCTTTAAAAGTGCCAAAAAAAAAATTAAGCAACATGCAAATGTTGCAAAAATTATGTTCAGTTTTTATTTCAAATATTTATACATTTACACCCTTATAATAAACTTTATAACAATAACAAAATTGTCACAAAACTGGTGTGAATGGAAATTATTATAATTTTGGTATTCTAAGAAAAATTGTCACAGCAAAACCTTGACAAAATTGTCATGCAATAAAAAGCACATAAATTTTCATTCGTCAACAATTTAAAATATAAGTTTTATTTTCTTTTGAAGAATTTTAGAAATATAATACGAAAAACCTCATTCATATTTTGAGATATTATTTTAAGATACATCGAACCTTTTACCGATTCTAAAATTCCTGTAAATTCCTCCAAAAGATTAGGTAGTAACATGGGATTTTTGGGGCTAAAGTTGTTAGGAATAAGCTCAAAATACTTGATGCTAAAATTTAAAGGATACTCCAAGTGCTTAGAACTAGTTCTCTCGTGTTTGCGGTTCCTGGACATTTTTTTAAGTTTTCATTTCATTTAAGATTTCATAAAATTATCCAAAAAAACGTAATTTTTCACAAATTACAATTTTTTGATAATTTTATTTTATTTTCGGCAGAAAAAGCTTCACCATTGTATGGTGAAATTTTTAAAACCTTTGCTAGTCATAAAAAAACTAGAATACCATAACAAATTTTTGAAAAATTCCAGTGACGGACAATACAATAGAATCAATTAAAGTTTTTCTAATTTTATCCCCATTGCTTTTATTTTTAAAGATCAAAATAATGATTAAATTGTGCCCAAAAAACTGGAATGTGGTCCAGAAAATTGTAGAAATTTTTAGTGTGGCGTTTGTTTTTTAATTTTGCTACCCGTTCTAAGTAGACGGCTTTTAATGAAAAACCAGCGATATCGACCTTTTATCAAATTATTTAGAAATTTTCTTAAAAAGTGCCGAAATTCTATGAAGAGTGCCAAAGTGCCATTGAACATTCAATAGTGCCACAAATAGCACTTTTGTGCCACTTTTACCAACAGTGATTTGGATATATGTGAAAAGAGTAAATTTATATGACTATTAGGGGACCATTTATGGGAAATATTAGAATTTTGATATTATTTAATAAATTTTAGCAACATTTAATAATAAAAACAATTGATAAATATTAATTACGTGAAAATTAAATTGGCAAAAGATTTTAACATTGAAAGTGTTAGAATAAAAGGAAACAATGGCAAAATTTAAGGTATCTTTCAAGTCATTATTATTATATATATATAGTGACAACCTTATTGTGTATATAATAAGGGTGGGTTTTTCATGATTTGGTTTTTTAATGATAACGTTTAACGAATTTAACGAATAGTTTTAATATAATAATATTTAACGAATAGCTTTAGTTTAATTTTACGCTGTAACCGGAACTCTAAACATTTGCCAATAGAAATTGGGCAACTTGACTTGTATTTTCGTAGGCGCGGTGCGCCCATAAGCAATTGTATTATCCAAGGTAGACAGAGTACAGATATTTAACACTAACCGGAACAAATCGTTATATTTGCTGAAAAAGATGTCCTTTTTTCTATCACGTACAAAAATTACCACAATATGTAGGCCTTCCCTACAAGTTTCTACAAAGAAACGAACCATTGTCAATTTTATAAAATTATTTACATAAAACAAATTGAATTTCTTACCAATATTAATATTCCTTTATAGTATCCAATTCAAAACGGCAATAATCTTTTGCAAAATCTTTAAAAAAAATTTTATGCCTTAAACGCAAAATAAGGGGTACCGGTTACTTTTTTTTGGTTTTTGAAGTGGTTACTAGGCTTCGTCAGAAAATTGCGCAATCGATCCGACCATCAAAGTCGGGTACCCGATTACTCTTCATAGTTTTTTAAGAGGTTCAAAGTTGGGTACCCGTATTTTTGTTAATACAATTTTATGCCTTAAACGCAAAATACCGGGTGCCGGTTACTTTTTTGGTTTTTGAAGTGGTTACTAGGCTTCGTCAGAAAATTGCGCAATCGATCCGACCATCAAAGTCGGGTACCCGATTACTCTTCATAATTTTTTAAGAGGTTCAAAGTAGGGTACCCGTATTTTCGTTAATACAATTTTATGCCGTACCGTATCGTTACCGTACCGCAACCGTATCGTAACCGTATAGTTACCGTTACCGTATCGTTACCGTACCGTAACCGTATCGTTACCGTACCGTAACCGTAGCGTTACCGTATCGTTACCGTACAGTAACCGTACCGTAACCGTATCGTTACCGTACAGTAACCGTACCGTAACCGCACCGTAACCGTACAGTAACCGTACCGTAACCGCACCGTAACCGTATCGTTTCCGTACCGTTGCCGTACCGTAACCGTAGCGTTACCGTATCCTTACCGTATCGTTACGGTACAGTAACCGTACCGTAACCGCACCGTACCGTAACCGTACCGTAACCGTACCGTAACCGTACCGTATCGTTACCTTACCGTACCGTAACCGTACCGTAACCGTACCGTAACCGTAGCGTAACCGTACCGTAACCGTACCGTACCGTACCGTAACCGTACCGTACCGTACCGTAACCGTACCGTAACCGTACCGTAACCGTACCGTAACCGTACCGTAACCGTACCGTAACCGTACCGTAACCGTACCGTAACCGTACCGTAACCGTACCGTACCGTAACCGTACCGTTACCGCACCGTAACCGTACCGTAACCGTATCGTTACCGTACCGTAACCGTACCGTAACCGTACCGTAACCGTACCGTAACCGTACCGTAACCGTACCGTAACCGTACCGTAACCGTACCGTTACCGTACCGTAACCGTATCGTTACCGTACCGTAACCGTACCGTAACCGTACCGTAACCGCACCGTAACCGTAACGTAAACGTACCGTAACCGTGCCGTAACCGTATCGTTACCGTACCGTAACCGTACCGTAACCGTACCGTAGCCGTATCGTAACCGTGCCGTACCGTAACCGTATCGTTACCGTAACCGTATCGTTACCGTAACCGTTAAGGCTGAGTTACCCAACCGTAAACGTATCTGTAACGAATCAGCTGTTCCGATACCACAAGAAGAAATGTGTACGAATGGTTATTAACACGAACTTGCCGGATCATTCTGTTGAAATCAGAATTTTCTATCCGGCATCGAAACAGCTGAGTGATTTTACTCGGAAAAAATATGAAATGAATAAAGAAAATTGATTCAAACAACAAATAAGGAATAAGAATTAACAAATAAATGGAAAAATTTAGAATAAAATATAAAACCACATGAAATAGATGCTAAATAGTAATGTCGTTTACGGTAATCTATAAGTGTACTTTTTAGATACGGCACGGTACAGTTACATCACATTTACGTTTACGGTCCCATAATCCGCCCTTTACCGTATCATTACCGTACCGTAACCGTACCGTAACCGTATCATTACCGTACCGTAACCGTACCGTAACCGTACCGTTACCGTACCGTAACCGTACCGTAACCGTACCGTACTTACATAAATAATTGTGTAATAGATGCAAAAATACATAAAATTTATAATATTTTTAATTTTAATAAATTAAAAAAACTCGTTAATTTTCAGAAAACAGTACTGGCAAAGCACGTTTTAAGTAGTACCGGCATTTCCTAAAAAACAGGGCTCTCCCAGTACAATTTTTGTTGCAACGTCGGCTATTTCTACCTGGGAAATTTTTAATAAATAAATTTTTAATGAAATAAATTTTTAATAAAATACATTTTTAATAAAATAAATTTTTAATAAAATAAATTTTAAGTAAAATAAAATTTTAAATAAAATAATTAAAAAAAAAATAAATTTTAAATAAAATAAATTTTAAGTAAAATAAAATTTTAATAAACTAAATTTTAATAAAATAAATTTTAATAAAATAAATTTTAATAAAATAAATTTTTAATAAAATAAATTTTTAATAAAATACATTTTTAATAAAATACATTTTTAATAAAATAAATTTTTAATAATAAAATATACAAATTTTTAATAAAATAATTTTTTAATAAAATTAATTTTTAATAAAATAAAATTTTAATAAATAAATTTTTAATAAAATACATTTTTAATAAAATAAATTTTTAATAAAATAATTTTTAATAAAATAGATTTTTAATAAAATAAATTTTTAGTAAAATAAATTTTAAATAAAACAAATTTTAAATAAAATAAATTTTTAATAAAATAAATTTTAAGTAAAATAAAATTTTAATAAAATAAATTTTATTAAAATAAATTTTTAATAAAATAAATTGTTTATAAAATAAATTTTTAATATAATAAATAATAAAATAAATTTTTAATAAAATAAATTTTTAGTAAAATAAATTTTTAATAAAATAATTTTTAATAAAATAAATTTTAAATAAAATTAATTTCAAAAAATTTTAAATAAAATAAATTTTAAATAAAATAAATTTTTATTAAAATAATTTTTTATAAAATAGTTTTTAATAAAATAAAATTTAAATAAAATAAATTTTTAATAAAATAATTTTTTAATAAAATAAATTTTAAATAAAATAATTTTTTAAATAAAATAAATGTTTAATAAAATAAATTTTTAATAAAATAAATTTTAAATAAATAAATTTTAATAAAATCAATTTCTAATAAAATAAATTTTTAATAAAATCATTTTTTAATAAAATAAAAAAAAATAGTTTTTAAGAAAATAAAATTTACATAAAATAAATCTTTAATAAAATAATTTTTTAATAAAATTAATTTTTAAATAAAATAAATTCTAAATAAAATAAATTTTAAATAAAATAAATTTTAAATTTTCAATTTCACAATTTTCTTGAGCGTAAGGTTTGTTTTTTATATATAAAAATTCTTTATTTTCGATATTTCGCTACTCCATTGTGTAGCATCTTCAGGAAATAACAATTAAATTAATAAATTTTAAATTTTAAATAAAATAAATTTTAAATAAAATAAATTTTGAATAAAATAAATTTTTAATAAAATAAATTTTTTATAAAATAAATTTTTTATAAAATAAATTTTAAATAAAATAATAACAAAATAAATTTTTAATAAAATAAATAATAAAATAATAAAATAAATTTTTAATAAAATAAATTTCAAATAAAATAAATTTTAAATAACCCGACTAAAAAAGTTTTCATATAATCTTATATGATTTGATATAATTATAAATGTTTATATGCGTGGCTTTATATAACCATATACATTTATATTAGCACTTTGGTTTTATAAATATGTTTGATATAACGTTATATATAATCATATGGGATTAGGTTAGAAATTGTGGATCTGGTTTTGAATTTTGCACTTTGACGTATACATAAATTAATGTTTATAATTGAAATTAACATCTATTTTTCAAATATTTGACAAAATACTATTTATTAAAAAATTAATTTAAAGAAATAAATAAGAAAAAAAAAATATCGTTCGTTCGTTCGAAAGAACTATTTTTATTTTTAAATTTAAAAAGAAAAATTAGACAAACTTATGCTGAAATAAATACGGTTTAAGCAGGCGGTTTTCAACTCCTCTTTCGAACATTAAAAGTTTGCATCCAAAAATGTTAGCCTTTGCAGCCGTGGCTGAATTTTTCGATACAAATTAAGAAGAGAATGATTTAACAGAGGTAGGGCGAGTTGGTTAGTCTTTTAAATATATACTGGCATGTGATGGAAAATAATCGTTTTTGATTTCGATCGATTTGGTTAAAAATCAAAAATTTAATAATGAATATAAAAGGCAAAGAGGGTTGAAATTGTTTTTAACTGCTATAGTTGTGTCAGGTATATCGATTTACGACTTCTTATCGCTTTTAAATTAAAAATAAAAAATATAAATAAGAAATATTTAGGATTGAAATTTTAGAAACGATCGATTTGAAACCGATCGATTTCCATCACATGCCAGTATATGTTTTTATATATAATTTGATGCAATTAGATAGACCCATTTTTCGGATCAAATTGTATCAGGTTAGATAACATACTTATCTCGCTTGATATAATTATATATTCCAATATTCGGATCAAATTAGATATGAACATATATATGGGTTTATATATGTTTATATAACATCTTTTTTAGTCGGGAAAATAAATTTTAAATAAAATAAATAAGATAAATTTTTAATAAAATAATTTTTTATAAAATAGTTTTTAATAAAATAAAATTTAAATAAAATAAATTTTTAATAAAATAAATTTTTAATAAATAAATTTTTAATAAAATAAATTTTTAATAAAATACATTTTTAATAAAATAAATTTTTAATAAAATAATTTTTAATAAAATAGATTTTTAATAAAATAAATTTTTAGTAAAATAAATTTTAAATACCCGACTAAAAAAGATGTTATATAATCATATATCACCATACATAAACCCATATATACGTCCATATCTAATTTGATCCGAATATTGGAATATATAATTATATCAAGCGAGATAAGCATGTTATCTCACCTGATACAATTTGATCCGAAAAATGGGTATATCTAACTGTATCAAATTATATATAAATACATATAATTTGATGAAGATTTTCAAAGAAAATTTTAGTAAATATTGTTGAGATCACTTATTTCATTCATATTAAATAGTAATGCTTAATGTTTAGAAAAATTTTTGCTAATAAACTTAGAAATAGCTGACAAAATAAAACATTACAAATTAAAAATTTGTCGGAACAAATTTTTCTAGGTTAGAGTTTTGGTCTTCCTTACAAAATGTGTGTCTTTCTTATAAAATAAAAAATTAACTTTCACAATTATTTTTTTTTTTTCACGGAAAAATAAATGAACTTAAACCATATTAATTTCAACATATGTTTGTCTAATTTTTATTTTTAAATTTAAAGTAAAAATATTTATTTCGGCTTTTAATTCCACAAAGAAAAAAAAAATTTCTCCCCTTATTTATTTTTTTAACCCTTAAATGCATGATCTCTTCGATTTTAACCATTTTTTTATATATGATTTCTAAAGGCGTGTACATTTCAAGAAAAGTACCAAAAAAAACGTGTTTTAGATTTTTCACAAATATACAGAGCAAAACCAAGATTTTTACTCTAACTGTTTAAAAATTCTGCACTAAACTATAGGAACACTATGTACAGAAGGGGCCCCCAATGCCCAAAAATGCAGTTTTGTGCATCAAGTGGGTTTTTTTTTATTAAAAAACCGGTATGTTGCCAAATGTCAAAATATTCAAAAATAAAAAGGAAATTTGTAAATAAATGTAAACAAAATTTGAAAACAATAAATAAATATAAAATAAAAACAAATGGAAACTTCAAATTTAAAACAGAATTTTAAGGTACATTTTAAATATACTGTATGGTAAGAAATTTAAAATAATAGTCGACTTTTGTGATTTAAAATAGACTTTTTCTTTTTTATAGTAAAGGTGATTGTTTTTAAACAACTTTTTTATAATTTAAACTTTTATAAGATTTGCACTGACTTTATTTATGAGCATTAGCTCTTATTAAGAACAAACATTTGCAGTCACACTTACTAAAAATTTTGCGCATAACTTAACGAACTAAAAGAAAACGATATGGGTTTCCCGCACTGTTGTATACTTTTACATATTTTTTTTGCTTATATTTTTTTTAGCTCTTATTAAGAATAAACATTTGCACTCACACTTACTAAAAATTTTGCGCATACACCGGTAACTTAACGAACTAAAATAAAACGATATGGGTTTCCCGCACTGTTGTATACTTTTACATATTTTTTTTGCTTATTACTTTAAAGATTTTTAAGAAACCCCTTTTAATTTTACTTTTCAATTATAAATAAAATTTTTCATTTAAAATATTTACTGATTATGCGCTAGAAACTAATGAATTAATGAAAAAAACTTCACTTAGTTCACCGTACAACCAAACCGTATGAAAGCTACCAGAAACTAAATTTGTTAATGGTGCATCAGTGGTGAGATAAGTGGTCTTCTATACCCCTCTTACTCGCTCAACCCACAGATCACAAATCGCCAAAATCATAAGAAAAATAACGATGGAAATGTATACAATAACAATTTTAAATATTTTCGATGTGGTAAAAAAGGCACATTCGTTCTCAATGCAAAGACATAGGAAAAGGAGACAGTGACTTTGCATGTTCATTAAATGACAATAAAGTAAACTTAAGAGATTTATGGATACTAGACAGCGGCGCGACGTCACACATGAGCAGAACAAAAGAGTGTTTTTTGACTTTACCCAATGAAATTTTGTTCGTGAACAACAGGCGCCTGATGAATGCAGATATTTTCTTGCTTGTAGAACAGTGGTGTTCAAAACTAAAAATGTAGTTGTGTTGGTGAGAAAATGAGAATTGCACTGTAAGAAATGTTGAATGGGTTAATAGAATCTGTATGCATTTATTTTTTATTAAAAATATGAAAATGTTTTGTGTAAAAAACGAAGTAGGTACTTTCGGAAAATATAAATAAATAATACACTGTTTTAAAGAAATAAAAATAAACAAAATACAATTTTTGAAAGAAAAAAAATACATACATACATAAGGTTGGCTTCTTTTATTCTATGTAAAACAAAAGGTTTCCAATTTTTTTTAAATCAATATCAATGGTTTCAATGTATTTACATATTTATAAAATATCTTTAATCTACATTTATAATCATAAAATATTTGTCCTATATTGTTATTAATTTTTTTTTCAGTACATTAAAAAAAAAATCAGCGTATATCCGTACTCATGTTCATTCGTCGCTGTTTCAGTGACGACTAAAAGCAAGAGCGTAAGAATACATGTGAATTGAGCAGGGAAAATTGTCCTATGGGCTAAACCAGTGGGTATCTGTACAACTCTTGCTCTGTTAACCTTTACTCTTTATTTTTGTTCGTGAAGTCGGGAAAGAAAACTAAAACATGTTGGTAAACATTGTAAACAAATGAGAGATTGAGTGTTTTTTTTACACATTTCCCTATATAAAAAGCATTGAGGTTGAGTGAGTTTTTAAGAGAATTTTCAGATTTTTAAGAGGATTTAAGAGATTCCAATGTTGCCTCAACATTCAAAAAATTCCCGTGCCAACAAAAATTTGTCAATAGTGTCAATTTTGGGTTTTTTAAAACTAATACTGATAGTTAATATAGTTTTATTTTTTATAATATAGTTTATTTTAACAAAAACAATATACATTTAAATTAACAAGAACGGTGAAAATGAATTATATATTATTTGTATAATAAAATAAATTATTTACAAAATTTGTAAATAATATTAACAAAAATTATTAAAACCATAAGTTTTTTTTACACATTTCCCTATATAAAAAGCATTGAGGTTGAGTGAGTTTTTTTTAGATTTTTAAGAGAATTTTCAGATTTGTAAGAGGATTTAAGAGATTCCAATGTTGCCTCAACATTCAAAAAATTCCCGTGCCAACAAACATTTGTCAATAGTGTCAATTTTGGGTTTTTTAAAACTAATACTGATAGTTAATATAGTTTTATTTTTTAAAATATAGTTTATTTTAACAAAAACAATATACGTTTAAATTAACAAGAACGGTGAAAATGAATTATATATTATTTGTATAATAAAATAAATTATTTACAAAATTTGTAAATAATATTAACAAAAATTATTAAAAACATAAGTTGAGTTATATATTATTTGTATAATAAAATAAATTATTTACAAAATTTGTAAATAATATTAACAAAAATTATTAAAAACATAAGTTGAGTAATATATTATTTGTATAATAAAATAAATTATTTAAAAATTTTTAAAATAATATTAGCAAAAACTATTAAAAACAGTAGTTGAACAAAATTTACTACACTCATTAAAAACCCCTAAATGGAAAATCAAACTTGACAACTTTGATCAAAGAATTTTTTTTAAAAGAAAAAAAACGAAAAAAATGTTTCTCAAAATGCTCTTCCAACTCATTTTTTCTCTTAACAACATTATCAACATGTTTTCTTAGTCTTTCCCAAGTTCGCCACACAACAACAAAATTTGGTGAGGACGGTAGTTTCTCTATAGGTTTATACTTGTTGCTTTAACCAGGCACTATCCACGGCTCTCATCTGAAAAACTGAACTGGTTTTAAGAGAGTTTCAATGTAAAATAACAAAAAACGTGAAAAAGTGGTATTTTTAATTAATTATTTTTATTGTTTTTAAGCAATTTTAATTAAATTGTAAAGTGCACTTGTGTTGTTTGATATGTTCTCTGCATTAGTTTTATATAATTAGCACAAAATTTTGCTCATTAATATTAAAAAATACGCGTTAAAAAAACCACTAAAACTGTTTCTCTTAAAACCAGTTTGCATATAAAATTAAAGAGACTTTTTAACAGCAGTTGAGGCTGGTGGTTTGTCTTTAGTCTATATAGTCGTTGCTTTAACCAATGAAATTTTTCTCGTGAACAACAGGCGAATGGAGATATTTTCTTGCTTGTAGAACAGTGATGTACCAACGCAGCGCAAGCAGCATTTTCTTGTGTAACCACGCGTGGTTGGAAATTGAGAGGGAGTACATCACTGTTGTAGAATATTAACATCTTATTTATATTAAGGGGTATGAGTAACTCTCAGAGAGTTCACAATTGAGTGAAATGTTGAAAGAATGAAAGTGTGGATATTTGGATCAGTGATGGTATTTGAAAAATTTCGTTTGGTGCCTAAATGATGCCAAAAAGTGCCAAAAAAGCTTTAAAAGTGCCAAAAAAAAAATTAAGCAACATGCAAATGTTGCAAAAATTATGTTCAGTTTTTATTTCAAATATTTATACATTTACACCCTTATAATAAACTTTATAACAATAACAAAATTGTCACAAAACTGGTGTGAATGGAAATTATTATAATTTTGGTATTCTAAGAAAAATTGTCACAGCAAAACCTTGACAAAATTGTCATGCAATAAAAAGCACATAAATTTTCATTCGTCAACAATTTAAAATATAAGTTTTATTTTCTTTTGAAGAATTTTATAATTTTTCTTCACAGAAATATAATACGAAAAACCTCATTCATATTTTGAGATATTATTTTAAGATACATCGAACCTTTTACCGATTCTAAAATTCCTGTAAATTCCTCCAAAAGATTAGGTAGTAACATGGGATTTTTGGGGCTAAAGTTGTTAGGAATAAGCTCAAAATACTTGATGCTAAAATTTAAAGGATACTCCAAGTGCTTAGAACTAGTTCTCTCGTGTTTGCGGTTCCTGGACATTTTTTTAAGTTTTCATTTCATTTAAGATTTCATAAAATTATCCAAAAAAACGTAATTTTTCACAAATTACAATTTTTTGATAATTTTATTTTATTTTCGGCAGAAAAAGCTTCACCATTGTATGGTGAAATTTTTAAAACCTTTGCTAGTCATAAAAAAACTAGAATACCATAACAAATTTTTGAAAAATTCCAGTGACGGACAATACAATAGAATCAATTAAAGTTTTTCTAATTTTATCCCCATTGCTTTTATTTTTAAAGATCAAAATAATGATTAAATTGTGCCCAAAAAACTGGAATGTGGTCCAGAAAATTGTAGAAATTTTTAGTGTGGCGTTTGTTTTTTAATTTTGCTACCCGTTCTAAGTAGACGTAGCTTTTAATGAAAAACCAGCGATATCGACCTTTTATCAAATTATTTAGAAATTTTCTTAAAAAGTGCCGAAATTCTATGAAGAGTGCCAAAGTGCCATTGAACATTCAATAGTGCCACAAATAGCACTTTTGTGCCACTTTTACCAACAGTGATTTGGATATATGTGAAAAGAGTAAATTTATATGACTATTAGGGGACCATTTATGGGAAATATTAGAATTTTGATATTATTTAATAAATTTTAGCAACATTTAATAATAAAAACAATTGATAAATATTAATTACGTGAAAATTAAATTGGAAAAAGATTTTAACATTGAAAGTGTTAGAATAAAAGGAAACAATGGCAAAATTTAAGGTATCTTTCAAGTCATTATTATTATATATATATAGTGACAACCTTATTGTGTATATAATAAGGGTGGGTTTTTCATGATTTGGTTTTTTAATGATAACGTTTAACGAATTTAACGAATAGTTTTAATATAATAATATTTAACGAATAGCTTTAGTTTAATTTTACGCTGTAACCGGAACTCTAAACATTTGCCAATAGAAATTGGGCAACTTGACTTGTATTTTCGTAGGCGCGGTGCGCCCATAAGCAATTGTATTATCCAAGGTAGACAGAGTACAGATATTTAACACTAACCGGAACAAATCGTTATATTTGCTGAAAAAGATGTCCTTTCTTCTATCACGTACAAAAATTACCACAATATGTAGGCCTTCCCTACAAGTTTCTACAAAGAAACGAACCATTGTCAATTTTATAAAATTATTTACATAAAACAAATTGAATTTCTTACCAATATTAATATTCCTTTATAGTATCCAATTCAAAACGGCAATAATCTTTTGCAAAATCTTTAAAAAAAATTTTATGCCTTAAACGCAAAATAAGGGGTACCGGTTACTTTTTTTTGGTTTTTGAAGTGGTTACTAGGCTTCGTCAGAAAATTGCGCAATCGATCCGACCATCAAAGTCGGGTACCCGATTACTCTTCATAGTTTTTTAAGAGGTTCAAAGTTGGGTACCCGTATTTTTGTTAATACAATTTTATGCCTTAAACGCAAAATACCGGGTGCCGGTTACTTTTTTGGTTTTTGAAGTGGTTACTAGGCTTCGTCAGAAAATTGCGCAATCGATCCGACCATCAAAGTCGGGTACCCGATTACTCTTCATAATTTTTTAAGAGGTTCAAAGTAGGGTACCCGTATTTTCGTTAATACAATTTTATGCCGTACCGTATCGTTACCGTACCGCAACCGTATCGTAACCGTATCGTTACCGTATCGTTACCGTACCGTAACCGTATCGTTACCGTACCGTAACCGTAGCGTTACCGTATCGTTACCGTATAGTAACCGTACCGTAACCGTATCGTTACCGTACAGTAACCGTACCGTAACCGCACCGTAACCGTACCGTAACCGTACAGTAACCGTACCGTAACCGCACCGTAACCGTATCGTTTCCGTACCGTTGCCGTACCGTAACCGTAGCGTTACCGTATCCTTACCGTATCGTTACCGTACAGTAACCGTACCGTAACCGCACCGTAACCGTACCGTAACCGTACCGTATCGTTACCTTACCGTACCGTAACCGTACCGTAACCGTAGCGTTACCGTAACCGTACCGTACCGTAACCGTACCGTACCGTAACCGTACCGTAACCGTACCGTAACCGTACCGTAACCGTACCGTAACCGTACCGTAACCGTAACCGTAACCGTACCGTAACCGTAACCGTACCGTAACCGTACCGTAACCGTACCGTAACCGTACCGTAACCGTACCGTAACCGTACCGTAACCGTACCGTAACCGTACCGTACCGTAACCGTACCGTAACCGTACCGTAACCGTACCGTAACCGTACCGTTACCGCACCGTAACCGTACCGTAACCGTATCGTTACCGTACCGTAACCGTACCGTAACCGTACCGTAACCGCACCGTAACCGTAACGTAAACGTACCGTAACCGTGCCGTAACCGTATCGTTACCGTACCGTAACCGTACCGTAACCGTACCGTAGCCGTATCGTAACCGTACCGTAACCGTGCCGTACCGTAACCGTATCGTTACCGTAACCGTATCGTTACCGTAACCGTTAAGGCTGAGTTACCCAACCGTAAACGTATCTGTAACGAATCAGCTGTTCCGATACCACAAGAAGAAATGTGTACGAATGGTTACTAACACGAACTTGCCGGATCATTCTGTTGAAATCAGAATTTTCTATCCGGCATCGAAACAGCTGAGTGATTTTACTCGGAAAAAATATGAAATGAATAAAGAAAATTGATTCAAACAACAAATAAGGAATAAGAATTAACAAATAAATGGAAAAATTTAGAATAAAATATAAAACCACATGAAATAGATGCTAAATAGTAATGTCGTTTACGGTAATCTATAAGTGTACTTTTTAGATACGGCACGGTACAGTTACATCACATTTACGTTTACGGTCCCATAATCCGCCCTTTACCGTATCATTACCGTACCGTAACCGTACCGTAACCGTATCATTACCGTACCGTAACCGTACCGTAACCGTACCGTTACCGTACCGTAACCGTACCGTAACCGTAACCGTACCGTACTTACATAAATAATTGTGTAATAGATGCAAAAATACATAAAATTTATAATATTTTTAATTTTAATAAATTAAAAAAACTCGTTAATTTTCAGAAAACAGTACTGGCAAAGCACGTTTTAAGTAGTACCGGCATTTCCTAAAAAACAGGGCTCTCCCAGTACAATTTTTGTTGCAACGTCGGCTATTTCTACCTGGGAAATTTTTAATAAATAAATTTTTAATGAAATAAATTTTTAATAAAATACATTTTTAATAAAATAAATTTTTAATAAAATAAATTTTAAGTAAAATAAAATTTTAAATAAAATAATTAAAAAAAAAAAATAAATTTTAAATAAAATAAATTTTAAGTAAAATAAAATTTTAATAAACTAAATTTTAATAAAATAAATTTTAATAAAATAAATTTTAATAAAATAAATTTTTAATAAAATAAATTTTTAATAAAATACATTTTTAATAAAATACATTTTTAATAAAATAAATTTTTAATAATAAAATATACAAATTTTTAATAAAATAATTTTTTAATAAAATTAATTTTTAATAAAATAAAATTTTAATAAATAAATTTTTAATAAAATACATTTTTAATAAAATAAATTTTTAATAAAATAATTTTTAATAAAATAGATTTTTAATAAAATAAATTTTTAGTAAAATAAATTTTAAATAAAACAAATTTTAAATAAAATAAATTTTAAATAAAATAAATTTTAAGTAAAATAAAATTTTAATAAAATAAATTTTATTAAAATAAATTTTTAATAAAATAAATTGTTTATAAAATAAATTTTTAATATAATAAATAATAAAATAAATTTTTAATAAAATAAATTTTTAATAAAATAAATTTTTAATAAAATAATTTTTAATAAAATAAATTTTAAATAAAATTAATTTCAAAAAATTTTAAATAAAATAAATTTTTAATAAAATAATTTTTTATAAAATAGTTTTTAATAAAATAAAATTTAAATAAAATAAATTTTTAATAAAATAATTTTTTAATAAAATAAATTTTAAATAAAATAATTTTTTAAATAAAATAAATGTTTAATAAAATAAATTTTTAATAAAATAAATTTTAAATAAATAAATTTTAATAAAATCAATTTCTAATAAAATAAATTTTTAATAAAATCATTTTTTAATAAAATAAAAAAAAAATAGTTTTTAAGAAAATAAAATTTACATAAAATAAATCTTTAATAAAATAATTTTTTAATAAAATTAATTTTTAAATAAAATAAATTCTAAATAAAATAAATTTTAAATAAAATAAATTTTAAATTTTCAATTTCACAATTTTCTTGAGCGTAAGGTTTGTTTTTTATATATAAAAATTCTTTATTTTCGATATTTCGCTACTCCATTGTGTAGCATCTTCAGGAAATAACAATTAAATTAATAAATTTTAAATTTTAAATAAAATAAATTTTAAATAAAATAAATTTTGAATAAAATAAATTTTTAATAAAATAAATTTTTTATAAAATAGATTTTTTATAAAATAAATTTTAAATAAAATAATAACAAAATAAATTTTTAATAAAATAAATAATAAAATAATAAAATAAATTTTTAATAAAATAAATTTCAAATAAAATAAATTTTAAATAACCCGACTAAAAAAGTTTTCATATAATCTTATATGATTTGATATAATTATAAATGTTTATATGCGTGGCTTTATATAACCATATACATTTATATTAGCACTTTGGTTTTATAAATATGTTTGATATAACGTTATATATAATCATATGGGATTAGGTCTCCAGCCATATATTAAGAGATCTGCGATATAGTTTATATATAATTATATATAATGGCGTATAAGCTTCTATAAACAACCTTGTATGAAAATATATAACAAAGTTAATAGAAAATTGTATTAATTTTATATATAATTATATATGAAATAATTATACAAAGTTTAATTGCACTACAAAAATTAAGAAAAAAACTTAGAAATTGTGGATCTGGTTTTGAATTTTGCACTTTGACGTATACATAAATTAATGTTTATAATTGAAATTAACATCTATTTTTCAAATATTTGACAAAATACTATTTATTAAAAATTTATTTAAAGAAATAAATAAGAAAAAAAAAATATCGTTCGTTCGTTCGAAAGAACTATTTTTATTTTTAAATTTAAAAAGAAAAATTAGACAAACTTATGCTGAAATAAATACGGTTTAAGCAGGCGGTTTTCAACTCCTCTTTCGAACATTAAAAGTTTGCATCCAAAAATGTTAGCCTTTGCAGCCGTGGCTGAATTTTTCGATACAAATTAAGAAGAGAATGATTTAACAGAGGTAGGGCGAGTTGGTTAGTCTTTTAAATATATACTGGCATGTGATGGAAAATAATCGTTTTTGATTTCGATCGATTTGGTTAAAAATCAAAAATTTAATAATGAATATAAAAGGCAAAGAGGGTTGAAATTGTTTTTAACTGCTATAGTTGTGTCAGGTATATCGATTTACGACTTCTTATCGCTTTTAAATTAAAAATAAAAAATATAAATAAGAAATATTTAGGATTGAAATTTTAGAAACGATCGATTTGAAACCGATCGATTTCCATCACATGCCAGTATATGTTTTTATATATAATTTGATGCAATTAGATAGACCCATTTTTCGGATCAAATTGTATCAGGTTAGATAACATACTTATCTCGCTTGATATAATTATATATTCCAATATTCGGATCAAATTAGATATGAACATATATATGGGTTTATATATGTTTATATAACATCTTTTTTAGTCGGGAAAATAAATTTTAAATAAAATAAATAAGATAAATTTTTAATAAAATAATTTTTTATAAAATAGTTTTTAATAAAATAAAATTTAAATAAAATAAATTTTTAATAAAATAAATTTTTAAGAAATAAATTTTTAATAAAATACATTTTTAATAAAATAAATTTTTAATAAAATAATTTTTAATAAAATAGATTTTTAATAAAATAAATTTTTAGTAAAATAAAAATATAAAAATATATAATAAAATATAAAAATTTTGAATAAAATAAATTTTTAATAAAATAATTTTTTAATAAAATAAATTTTTAATAAAATAAATTTTTAATAAATAAATTTTTAATAAAATAAATTTTTAATAAAATACATTTTTAATAAAATAAATTTTTAATAAAATAATTTTTAATAAAATATATTTTTAATAAAATAAATTTTTAGTAAAATAAATTTTAAATACCCGACTAAAAAAGATGTTATATAATCATATATCACCATACATAAACCCATATATACGTCCATATCTAATTTGATCCGAATATTGGAATATATAATTATATCAAGCGAGATAAGCATGTTATCTCACCTGATACAATTTGATCCGAAAAATGGGTCTATCTAACTGTATCAAATTATATATAAATACATATAATTTGATGAAGATTTTCAAAGAAAATTTTAGTAAATATTGTTGAGATCACTTATTTCATTCATATTAAATAGTAATGCTTAATGTTTAGAAAAATTTTTGCTAATAAACTTAGAAATAGCTGACAAAATAAAACATTACAAATTAAAAATTTGTCGGAACAAATTTTTCTAGGTTAGAGTTTTGGTCTTCCTTACAAAATGTGTGTCTTTCTTATAAAATAAAAAATTAACTTTCACAATTATTTTTTTTTTTTCACGGAAAAATAAATGAACTTAAACCATATTAATTTCAACATATGTTTGTCTAATTTTTATTTTTAAATTTAAAGTAAAAATATTTATTTCTGTTGAAAATATTGCAACACAATATGGATTTTTGTTTTTAATGGCAACCCTTCTCAATACAAAATTCTACTGTGTACTTTTGAATTCTAATTTATATACTTCATATGTTTTACAAGTCATAGTTTGTCTATTGTTAGTTGAACACTCGTTACTGAAAAAAGAAAAAATAAAATAAACGTTAATTAATTAAATAAAACCAATAGGTTATGGGCCCAGACAATCTATAATTGCGCGTTGGTAAAAAAAAAAAAAGTAAATTTCTTTGTGAAATAAAACAGAATCTGTGTGAAATCATAAAATAGAAAATTTGAAATGAGTGCTTTACTGCAAATAGAAAAATTGGACGACACCAATTATGTGACTTGGAGTGTCCAAATGAGAAGCGTCTTAATACATGCTGATTTGTGGGGAGTAACATGTGGAAGGGAGATAAAACCCGAAGCAGACACTAGTCAATCGGCTAATCAGTTTGAGAGTAAGGATGAAAAAGCATTGGCGTCAATTTTACTGTGTGTTAAGGCGACGCAATTAAACCACGTAAAATCATGTACAACAGCAGCGCAAGCGTGGAACAAATTAAAGGAAATTCATCAACCTAAAGGGCCAGCAAGAAAAATAATGTTGTTTAAAAAGCTTTTGTACATGAAAATGTCTGAAGGTGGTAAAATTATTGATCACGTAAATGAATTTTTAAATACCATGGAAAGTCTAGCAGAAATAGATGTTTCGTTGCCGGATGAAATATTAGTAATATTAATATTATCGAGCCTACCTAAAAGCTATGAAAACTTTGTGGTAGCAATTGAAGCTAGAGATAGTCTTCCAACATTCGCTGCGATTAAAGTTAAACTTTTAGAAGAAGGTGATAGACAAAAGGAAAATGCAACAAGCAGCAGCGCAACAGAAGTTCTGATGCAGTCAAAAACAGATAGAAACTTTCATAAAAAGAATAATGAGGAGCGATTTGGAAAGAATAACAAGAAAAGCTACGATCGAAACAACAACAACAGAAAGTGTTATAATTGTGGTCAACCAGGGCATTTTGCAGCAAAGTGTAAGCAGCCAAAGAAAGTAGAAAAGAACTCTTGCTTTATGACGCAGATGGTAGCTTTTAACAACAACAACATGAACGATAGCCCAGATGGCAGCAGTTGGTGTATTGACAGCGGCGCAACAAGCCATTTGTGTTGTATGCGTGAATTATTTACAACGTATGAAGAGTGTGAAGAAAAGATTTTTCTACCGAATGAAATGTGTGTAAAAGCAGTCGGTCGCGGTGACGTCGATATTCGCGGTACGAATATAACGTTAAAGAACGTTTTGCACGTAACAGAAATACAGAGTAATTTTATCTCTGTTAGAAAAGCTATCGACAGAGGGTTGTGTGTAATTTTTAAAGACAATTTCGTAGAAATAAAAAACAAGGACAATGAATCTATTTTAAAGGCATATAGTGAGAGCGGTTTGTTTTTATACAAAACACATGAGAAAAAGGAAAACAAGTGTTACAGTGCAGTGAAATCTAACGAAGAAGCAGTTAAATGGCACAATAGATTTGGACATGTAAATTATAATTGTTTAAAAGACATGGTTGATAAAAATGCAGTACGCGGCATTAAGATTAAAAATATCCCAAATTCGTTAGAATGTGCTACGTGTGCAAAAGGAAAAATATGTGTAAAACCGTTTCCTCAAATGTCGGAAAATTGTTCGAATGAACTTTTAGAAATTATTCATAGTGACGTTTGTGGTCCGGTAAATAAGAATTCGATTGGTGGCTCTAGATTTTTCGTAACATTTATAGACGATTATTCAAGATATGTTACAGTGTATTTTTTGAAATCAAAAGATGAAGTTTTTAAGGCATTTAAAGATTATAAGGCTGAAGTAGAGAAGCAAACGGGTAAAAAGATAAAATGCCTAAGAACGGATAACGGTCGCGAGTATTTAAATAAAGACTTTGATCATTTTTTATGTGAACACGGTATAAAAAGACAATTAACCGTTCCTTATACGCCCCAACAAAACGGTGTTGCGGAAAGGGCGAACCGTACGCTGGTCGAAATGGCCCGAACTATGCTAATACATTCCGGTTTATCTGAAGGTTTTTGGGCAGAAGCAATTAGAACATCATCATATATAAGAAATCGTACAACAACAAAGATTTTACGTAATAAAACACCATTTGAACTTTGGAACGGGTATAAACCAGCTGTAGGTCATCTGAAAGTTTTTGGAGTTAAAGCAGTTGTGCTGGACAAAACATCAACAAAGAAGTTTGCAGCAAAAGGTATTGAATGTGTTATGATCGGCTACAGCGAAGTAAGTAAAGCTTATAGATTATTTAACCCCATAAATCGTAAGGTCATTGTCGCTAGAGACGTTGTATTTTTGGAAAATACATTTGATGATCAAAGGAACGTAGAAAATAATAATGATGTATTCACATTTTATAATAATGATATCCAGCCTAAAGAATCCTTAGTGGAAAATAATGAAGTTGAAGAAGATAATACTCCCAGCAACGACGAACCTGAAGTTTCGCAACAACCCCAACATTTACAAGAAAGTCCCTTTCAAGAAGGAGTCGATGATGAACTTGTTGTTAGAGTTGGACCAGGTAGACCAAGATTAATTCGAGATGGATCCAGGGGGCGTCCGAAAAAACAATACAATCTTCTACATGCTATGGGTAAGTGCGAAATAGAAACCCCAGAAAATGTTGAGGAAGCCTTAAATGGTCCATATTCTGATGAATGGCAAAAATCCATGCAAATGGAATACGATTCCCTTATTAAAAATGGTACATGGGAGTTAACAGATTTACCTAAAGGTCAAGTACCAATAGGATGCAAATGGGTGTACGCCGTAAAGAGAAAAAAAGATGGTGGCATTCTGAAATTGAAATCTCGGCTTGTAGCTAAAGGCTGCAGTCAACGTTATGGTATCAATTACGATGAAACTTTTTCTCCGGTGGTACGCTACTCTAATATTAGACTAGTAGTAGCTTTAGCGGTAGAATACGATATTTATCTACACCAAATGGACGTATCATCTGCTTATCTAAATGGTGATTTGCATGATACCGTATTTATGAAGCAACCCCCATGTTTTGGAGATGTAAAACATCCCAATAAAGTTTTGAAACTTAATAAATCCTTGTATGGCTTAAAACAAAGTGGTCGTGAGTGGAACTCAAAGTTAAATGATGTTTTGAATGCTACGTGTGCAAAAGGAAAAATATGTGTAAAACCGTTTCCTCAAATGTCGGAAAATTGTTCGAATGAACTTTTAGAAATTATTCATAGTGACGTTTGTGGTCCGGTAAATAAGAATTCGATTGGTGGCTCTAGATTTTTCGTAACATTTATAGACGATTATTCAAGATATGTTACAGTGTATTTTTTGAAATCAAAAGATGAAGTTTTTAAGGCATTTAAAGATTATAAGGCTGAAGTAGAGAAGCAAACGGGTAAAAAGATAAAATGCCTAAGAACGGATAACGGTCGCGAGTATTTAAATAAAGACTTTGATCATTTTTTATGTGAACACGGTATAAAAAGACAATTAACCGTTCCTTATACGCCCCAACAAAACGGTGTTGCGGAAAGGGCGAACCGTACGCTGGTCGAAATGGCCCGAACTATGCTAATACATTCCGGTTTATCTGAAGGTTTTTGGGCAGAAGCAATTAGAACATCATCATATATAAGAAATCGTACAACAACAAAGATTTTACGTAATAAAACACCATTTGAACTTTGGAACGGGTATAAACCAGCTGTAGGTCATCTGAAAGTTTTTGGAGTTAAAGCAGTTGTGCTGGACAAAACATCAACAAAGAAGTTTGCAGCAAAAGGTATTGAATGTGTTATGATCGGCTACAGCGAAGTAAGTAAAGCTTATAGATTATTTAACCCCATAAATCGTAAGGTCATTGTCGCTAGAGACGTTGTATTTTTGGAAAATACATTTGATGATCAAAGGAACGTAGAAAATAATAATGATGTATTCACATTTTATAATAATGATATCCAGCCTAAAGAATCCTTAGTGGAAAATAATGAAGTTGAAGAAGATAATACTCCCAGCAACGACGAACCTGAAGTTTCGCAACAACCCCAACATTTACAAGAAAGTCCCTTTCAAGAAGGAGTCGATGATGAACTTGTTGTTAGAGTTGGACCAGGTAGACCAAGATTAATTCGAGATGGATCCAGGGGGCGTCCGAAAAAACAATACAATCTTCTACATGCTATGGGTAAGTGCGAAATAGAAACCCCAGAAAATGTTGAGGAAGCCTTAAATGGTCCATATTCTGATGAATGGCAAAAATCCATGCAAATGGAATACGATTCCCTTATTAAAAATGGTACATGGGAGTTAACAGATTTACCTAAAGGTCAAGTACCAATAGGATGCAAATGGGTGTACGCCGTAAAGAGAAAAAAAGATGGTGGCATTCTGAAATTGAAATCTCGGCTTGTAGCTAAAGGCTGCAGTCAACGTTATGGTATCAATTACGATGAAACTTTTTCTCCGGTGGTACGCTACTCTAATATTAGACTAGTAGTAGCTTTAGCGGTAGAATACGATATTTATCTACACCAAATGGACGTATCATCTGCTTATCTAAATGGTGATTTGCATGATACCGTATTTATGAAGCAACCCCCATGTTTTGGAGATGTAAAACATCCCAATAAAGTTTTGAAACTTAATAAATCCTTGTATGGCTTAAAACAAAGTGGTCGTGAGTGGAACTCAAAGTTAAATGATGTTTTGAAGAAACTTGGTTTTAATCCATGCGTAAGTGATCCATGCATTTATACTAAACTAGAAAACAGAGTTTACAACATAATCGTAGTTTATGTGGACGATTTGATCGTTGGTAGTACTTCATTGTCAGAATTGGCTAAAACGAAAAAGTTAATTGCAGCCGAATTTGAAGTTGTTGATGGTGGTGAATTATCACATTTCTTAGGTATGGAATTCAACCGCGAAGGCGATCTTGGTGGGATTACCATATCACAAAAACAATACATATTGGATGTGCTTGGCCAATATGGTATGCAAGACTGTAAGGAAGTTTCTACACCTTTAGAGCCAGGATTTCAGGTAAATTGTACCGATGAAAACTGTAGAAAAATTGATAAAACAGATTATCAGTCAGCGATTGGTATATTGATGTATCTGGCTCTGTCCACTCGCCCTGACATACTTCTATCTGTCACAAAATTGGCGCAAAGAAATTGTGACCCGCATTCGGAACATGAAGCAGCTGTTAAGCACATCTTTAGATATTTGAAAAAGACTGCGGACTACAATCTTCACTATAAGAAAACTGGTAAAGAAATAGAAGGTTTTGTAGATGCTGATTGGGCTGGAGATTCCAGCGATAGAAAATCATTCTCTGGTTACGTATTCGTGGCAGCTAATTGTGTATTTTCCTGGAGTGCTAGAAAGCAGAACGGGGTCTCACTTAGCAGTACAGAGGCGGAATATGTGGCAATATCAGCTGCAGCGACTGAAGTGGTTTATATTCGGAAGCTCTTGGCAGAATTGCATTTTCAACATAAAGGTCCGATGTCACTCTACAATGACAATCAGAGTGCTCAATGCTTAGTAAAGAATCCTACCTACCATTCCAGGAGCAAACATATTGCGATTAAGTATCATCATGTTCGAGATATGTACTCCAAGGGTGAGATCAAGGTCATTTATATGCAAACTAATGATATGATGTCCGATATACTTACAAAGAATTTATGTAAAGTAAAACATTGTAAATTTACTAATTGTATGGGTTTATATTAATATGATATCTAATTTTGATTTTGTGAATTGAAAGAAAAAAAAAAAAAAAAAAATTGTAATTGTGTTGAGAAGGAGTGTTGAAAATATTGCAACACAATATGGATTTTTGTTTTTAATGGCAACCCTTCTCAATACAAAATTCTACTGTGTACTTTTGAATTCTAATTTATATACTTCATATGTTTTACAAGTCATAGTTTGTCTATTGTTAGTTGAACACTCGTTACTGAAAAAAGAAAAAATAAAATAAACGTTAATTAATTAAATAAAACCAATAATTTCGGCTTTTAATTCCACAAAGAAAAAAAAAATTTCTCCCCTTATTTATTTTTTTAACCCTTAAATGCATGATCTCTTCGATTTTAACCATTTTTTTATATATGATTTCTAAAGGCGTGTACATTTCAAGAAAAGTACCAAAAAAAACGTGTTTTAGATTTTTCACAAATATACAGAGCAAAACCAAGATTTTTACTCTAACTGTTTAAAAATTCTGCACTAAACTATAGGAACACTATGTACAGAAGGGGCCCCCAATGCCCAAAAATGCAGTTTTGTGCATCAAGTGGGTTTTTTTTTATTAAAAAACCGGTATGTTGCCAAATGTCAAAATATTCAAAAATAAAAAGGAAATTTGTAAATAAATGTAAACAAAATTTGAAAACAATAAATAAATATAAAATAAAAACAAATGGAAACTTCAAATTTAAAACAGAATTTTAAGGTACATTTTAAATATACTGTATGGTAAGAAATTTAAAATAATAGTCGACTTTTGTGATTTAAAATAGACTTTTTCTTTTTTATAGTAAAGGTGATTGTTTTTAAACAACTTTTTTATAATTTAAACTTTTATAAGATTTGCACTGACTTTATTTATGAGCATTAGCTCTTATTAAGAACAAACATTTGCAGTCACACTTACTAAAAATTTTGCGCATAACTTAACGAACTAAAAGAAAACGATATGGGTTTCCCGCACTGTTGTATACTTTTACATATTTTTTTTGCTTATATTTTTTTTAGCTCTTATTAAGAATAAACATTTGCACTCACACTTACTAAAAATTTTGCGCATACACCGGTAACTTAACGAACTAAAATAAAACGATATGGGTTTCCCGCACTGTTGTATACTTTTACATATTTTTTTTGCTTATTACTTTAAAGATTTTTAAGAAACCCCTTTTAATTTTACTTTTCAATTATAAATAAAATTTTTCATTTAAAATATTTACTGATTATGCGCTAGAAACTAATGAATTAATGAAAAAAACTTCACTTAGTTCACCGTACAACCAAACCGTATGAAAGCTACCAGAAACTAAATTTGTTAATGGTGCATCAGTGGTGAGATAAGTGGTCTTCTATACCCCTCTTACTCGCTCAACCCACAGATCACAAATCGCCAAAATCATAAGAAAAATAACGATGGAAATGTATACAATAACAATTTTAAATATTTTCGATGTGGTAAAAAAGGCACATTCGTTCTCAATGCAAAGACATAGGAAAAGGAGACAGTGACTTTGCATGTTCATTAAATGACAATAAAGTAAACTTAAGAGATTTATGGATACTAGACAGCGGCGCGACGTCACACATGAGCAGAACAAAAGAGTGTTTTTTGACTTTACCCAATGAAATTTTTTTCGTGAACAACAGGCGCCTGATGAATGGAGATATTTTCTTGCTTGTAGAACAGTGGTGTTCAAAACTAAAAATGTAGTTGTGTTGGTGAGAAAATGAGAATTGCACTGTAAGAAATGTTGAATGGGTTAATAGAATCTGTATGCATTTATTTTTTATTAAAAATATGAAAATGTTTTGTGTAAAAAACGAAGTAGGTACTTTCGGAAAATATAAATAAATAATACACTGTTTTAAAGAAATAAAAATAAACAAAATACAATTTTTGAAAGAAAAAAAATACATACATACATAAGGTTGGCTTCTTTTATTCTATGTAAAACAAAAGGTTTCCAATTTTTTTAAATCAATATCAATGGTTTCAATGTATTTACATATTTATAAAATATCTTTAATCTACATTTATAATCATAAAATATTTGTCCTATATTGTTATTAATTTTTTTTTCAGTACATTAAAAAAAAATCAGCGTATATCCGTACTCATGTTCATTCGTCGCTGTTTCAGTGACGACTAAAAGCAAGAGCGTAAGAATACATGTGAATTGAGCAGGGACAATTGTCCTATGGGCTAAACCAGTGGGTATCTATACAACTCTTGCTCTGTTAACCTTTACTCTTTATTTTTGTTCGTGAAGTCGGGAAAGAAAACTAAAACATGTTGGTAAACATTGTAAACAAATGAGAGATTGAGTGTTTTTTTTACACATTTCCCTATATAAAAAGCATTGAGGTTGAGTGAGTTTTTTAAGAGAATTTTCAGATTTTTAAGAGGATTTAAGAGATTCCAATGTTGCCTCAACATTCAAAAAATTCCCGTGCCAACAAAAATTTGTCAATAGTGTCAATTTTGGGTTTTTTAAAACTAATACTGATAGTTAATATAGTTTTATTTTTTAAAATATAGTTTATTTTAACAAAAACAATATACATTTAAATTAACAAGAACGGTGAAAATGAATTATATATTATTTGTATAATAAAATAAATTATTTACAAAATTTGTAAATAATATTAACAAAAATTATTAAAACCATAAGTTTTTTTTACACATTTCCCTATATAAAAAGCATTGAGGTTGAGTGAGTTTTTTTTAGATTTTTAAGAGAATTTTCAGATTTGTAAGAGGATTTAAGAGATTCCAATGTTGCCTCAACATTCAAAAAATTCCCGTGCCAACAAACATTTGTCAATAGTGTCAATTTTGGGTTTTTTAAAACTAATACTGATAGTTAATATAGTTTTATTTTTTAAAATATAGTTTATTTTAACAAAAACAATATACGTTTAAATTAACAAGAACGGTGAAAATGAATTATATATTATTTGTATAATAAAATAAATTATTTACAAAATTTGTAAATAATATTAACAAAAATTATTAAAAACATAAGTTGAGTTATATATTATTTGTATAATAAAATAAATTATTTACAAAATTTGTAAATAATATTAACAAAAATTATTAAAAACATAAGTTGAGTAATATATTATTTGTATAATAAAATAAATTATTTAAAAATTTTTAAAATAATATTAGCAAAAACTATTAAAAACAGTAGTTGAACAAAATTTACTACACTCATTAAAAACCCCTAAATGGAAAATCAAACTTGACAACATTGATCAAAGAATTTTTTTTAAAAGAAAAAAACGAAAAAAATGTTTCTCAAAATGCTCTTCCAACTCATTTTTTCTCTTAACAACATTATCAACATGTTTTCTTAGTCTTTCCCAAGTTCGCCACACAACAACAAAATTTGGTGAGGACGGTAGTTTCTCTATAGGTTTATACTTGTTGCTTTAACCAGGCACTATCCACGGCTCTCATCTGAAAAACTGAACTGGTTTTAAGAGAGTTTCAATGTAAAATAACAAAAAACGTGAAAAAGTGGTATTTTTAATTAATTATTTTTATTGTTTTTAAGCAATTTTAATTAAATTGTAAAGTGCACTTGTGTTGTTTGATATGTTCTCTGCATTAGTTTTATATAATTAGCACAAAATTTTGCTCATTAATATTAAAAAATACGCGTTAAAAAAACCACTAAAAACTGTTTCTCTTAAAACCAGTTTGCATATAAAATTAAAGAGACTTTTTAACAGCAGTTGAGGCTGGTGGTTTGTCTTTAGTCTATATAGTCGTTGCTTTAACCAATGAAATTTTTCTCGTGAACAACAGGCGAATGGAGATATTTTCTTGCTTGTAGAACAGTGATGTACCAACGCAGCGCAAGCAGCATTTTCTTGTGTAACCACGCGTGGTTGGAAATTGAGAGGGAGTACATCACTGTTGTAGAATATTAACATGTTATTTATATTAAGGGGTATGAGTAACTCTCAGAGAGTTCACAATTGAGTGAAATGTTGAAAGAATGAAAGTGTGGATATTTGGATCAGTGATGGTATTTGAAAAATTTCGTTTGGTGCCTAAATGATGCCAAAAAGTGCCAAAAAAGCTTTAAAAGTGCCAAAAAAAAAATTAAGCAACATGCAAATGTTGCAAAAATTATGTTCAGTTTTTATTTCAAATATTTATACATTTACACCCTTATAATAAACTTTATAACAATAACAAAATTGTCACAAAACTGGTGTGAATGGAAATTATTATAATTTTGGTATTCTAAGAAAAATTGTCACAGCAAAACCTTGACAAAATTGTCATGCAATAAAAAGCACATAAATTTTCATTCGTCAACAATTTAAAATATAAGTTTTATTTTCTTTTGAAGAATTTTATAATTTTTCTTCACAGAAATATAATACGAAAAACCTCATTCATATTTTGAGATATTATTTTAAGATACATCGAACCTTTTACCGATTCTAAAATTCCTGTAAATTCCTCCAAAAGATTAGGTAGTAACATGGGATTTTTGGGGCTAAAGTTGTTAGGAATAAGCTCAAAATACTTGATGCTAAAATTTAAAGGATACTCCAAGTGCTTAGAACTAGTTCTCTCGTGTTTGCGGTTCCTGGACATTTTTTTAAGTTTTCATTTCATTTAAGATTTCATAAAATTATCCAAAAAAACGTAATTTTTCACAAATTACAATTTTTTGATAATTTTATTTTATTTTCGGCAGAAAAAGCTTTCACCATTGTATGGTGAAATTTTTAAAACCTTTGCTAGTCATAAAAAAACTAGAATACCATAACAAATTTTTGAAAAATTCCAGTGACGGACAATACAATAGAATCAATTAAAGTTTTTCTAATTTTATCCCCATTGCTTTTATTTTTAAAGATCAAAATAATGATTAAATTGTGCCCAAAAAACTGGAATGTGGTCCAGAAAATTGTAGAAATTTTTAGTGTGGCGTTTGTTTTTTAATTTTGCTACCCGTTCTAAGTAGACGTAGCTTTTAATGAAAAACCAGCGATATCGACCTTTTATCAAATTATTTAGAAATTTTCTTAAAAAGTGCCGAAATTCTATGAAGAGTGCCAAAGTGCCATTGAACATTCAATAGTGCCACAAATAGCACTTTTGTGCCACTTTTACCAACAGTGATTTGGATATATGTGAAAAGAGTAAATTTATATGACTATTAGGGGACCATTTATGGGAAATATTAGAATTTTGATATTATTTAATAAATTTTAGCAACATTTAATAATAAAAACAATTGATAAATATTAATTACGTGAAAATTAAATTGGCAAAAGATTTTAACATTGAAAGTGTTAGAATAAAAGGAAACAATGGCAAAATTTAAGGTATCTTTCAAGTCATTATTATTATATATATATAGTGACAACCTTATTGTGTATATAATAAGGGTGGGTTTTTCATGATTTGGTTTTTTAATGATAACGTTTAACGAATTTAACGAATAGTTTTAATATAATAATATTTAACGAATAGCTTTAGTTTAATTTTACGCTGTAACCGGAACTCTAAACATTTGCCAATAAAAATTGGGCAACTTGACTTGTATTTTCGTAGGCGCGGTGCGCCCATAAGCAATTGTATTATCCAAGGTAGACAGAGTACAGATATTTAACACTAACCGGAACAAATCGTTATATTTGCTGAAAAAGATGTCCTTTCTTCTATCACGTACAAAAATTACCACAATATGTAGGCCTTCCCTACAAGTTTCTACAAAGAAACGAACCATTGTCAATTTTATAAAATTATTTACATAAAACAAATTGAATTTCTTACCAATATTAATATTCCTTTATAGTATCCAATTCAAAACGGCAATAATCTTTTGCAAAATCTTTAAAAAAAATTTTATGCCTTAAACGCAAAATAAGGGGTACCGGTTACTTTTTTTTGGTTTTTGAAGTGGTTACTAGGCTTCGTCAGAAAATTGCGCAATCGATCCGACCATCAAAGTCGGGTACACGATTACTCTTCATAGTTTTTTAAGAGGTTCAAAGTTGGGTACCCGTATTTTTGTTAATACAATTTTATGCCTTAAACGCAAAATACCGGGTGCCGGTTACTTTTTTGGTTTTTGAAGTGGTTACTAGGCTTCGTCAGAAAATTGCGCAATCGATCCGACCATCAAAGTCGGGTACCCGATTACTCTTCATAATTTTTTAAGAGGTTCAAAGTAGGGTACCCGTATTTTCGTTAATACAATTTTATGCCGTACCGTATCGTTACCGTACCGCAACCGTATCGTAACCGTATCGTTACCGTACCGTAACCGTATCGTTACCGTACCGTAACCGTAGCGTTACCGTATCGTTACCGTACAGTAACCGTACCGTAACCGTATCGTTACCGTACAGTAACCGTACCGTAACCGCACCGTACCGTAACCGTACAGTAACCGTACCGTAACCGCACCGTAACCGTATCGTTTCCGTACCGTTGCCGTACCGTAACCGTAGCGTTACCGTATCCTTACCGTATCGTTACCGTACAGTAACCGTACCGTAACCGCACCGTAACCGTACCGTAACCGTACCGTATCGTTACCTTACCGTACCGTAACCGTACCGTAACCGTAGCGTTACCGTACCGTTACCGTACCGTAACCGTACCGTACCGTAACCGTACCGTAACCGTACCGTAACCGTACCGAAACCGTACCGTAACCGTACCGTAACCGTACCGTACCGTAACCGTACCGTAACCGTACCGTAACCGTACCGTAACCGTACCGTACCGTAACCGTACCGTTACCGTACCGTTACCGTACCGTAACCGTACCGTACCGTAACCGTACCATAACCGTACCGTAACCGTACCGTAACCGTACCGTAACCGTACCGTAACCGTACCGTAACCGTACCGTAACCGTACCGTAACCGTACCGTTACCGCACCGTAACCGTACCGTAACCGTATCGTTACCGTACCGTAACCGTACCGTAACCGTACCGTAACCGTACCGTAACCGTACCGTAACCGTACCGTAACCGCACCGTAACCGTACCGTAACCGTACCGTAACCGTACCGTAACCGTACCGTAACCGTACCGTAACCGTACCGTTACCGCACCGTAACCGTACCGTAACCGTATCGTTACCGTACCGTAACCGTACCGTAACCGCACCGTAACCGTAACGTAAACGTACCGTAACCGTATCGTTACCGTACCGTAACCGTACCGTAACCGTACCGTAACCGTACCGTAGCCGTATCGTAACCGTACCGTAACCGTGCCGTACCGTAACCGTATCGTTACCGTAACCGTTAAGGCTGAGTTACCCAACCGTAAACGTATCTGTAACGAATCAGCTGTTCCGATACCACAAGAAGAAATGTGTACGAATGGTTACTAACACGAACTTGCCGGATCATTCTGTTGAAATCAGAATTTTCTATCCGGCATCGAAACAGCTGAGTGATTTTACTCGGAAAAAATATGAAATGAATAAAGAAAATTGATTCAAACAACAAATAAGGAATAAGAATTAACAAATAAATGGAAAAATTTAGAATAAAATATAAAACCACATGAAATAGATGCTAAATAGTAATGTCGTTTACGGTAATCTATAAGTGTACTTTTTAGATACGGCACGGTACAGTTACATCACATTTACGTTTACGGTCCCATAATCCGCCCTTTACCGTATCATTACCGTACCGTAACCGTACCGTAACCGTACCGTAACCGTATCATTACCGTACCGTAACCGTACCGTAACCGTACCGTTACCGTACCGTAACCGTAACCGTACCGTAACCGTACCGTACTTACATAAATAATTGTGTAATAGATGCAAAAATACATAAAATTTATAATATTTTTAATTTTAATAAATTAAAAAAACTCGTTAATTTTCAGAAAACAGTACTGGCAAAGCACGTTTTAAGTAGTACCGGCATTTCCTAAAAAACAGGGCTCTCCCAGTACAATTTTTGTTGCAACGTCGGCTATTTCTACCTGGGAAATTTTTAATAAATAAATTTTTAATGAAATAAATTTTTAATAAAATACATTTTTAATAAAATAAATTTTTAATAAAATAAATTTTAAGTAAAATAAAATTTTAAATAAAATAATTAAAAAAAAAAATAAATTTAAAAAAAAATAAATTTTAAGTAAAATAAAATTTTAATAAACTAAATTTTAATAAACTAAATTTTAATAAAATAAATTTTAATAAAATAAATTTTAATAAAATAAATTTTTAATAAAATAAATTTTTAATAAAATACATTTTTAATAAAATACATTTTTAATAAAATAAATTTTTAATAATAAAATATACAAATTTTTAATAAAATAATTTTTTAATAAAATTAATTTTTAATAAAATAAAATTTTAATAAATAAATTTTTAATAAAATACATTTTTAATAAAATAAATTTTTAATAAAATAATTTTTAATAAAATAGATTTTTAATAAAATAAATTTTTAGTAAAATAAATTTTAAATAAAACAAATTTTAAATAAAATAAATTTTAAATAAAATAAATTTTAAGTAAAATAAAATTTTAATAAAATAAATTTTATTAAAATAAATTTTTAATAAAATAAATTGTTTATAAAATAAATTTTTAATATAATAAATAATAAAATAAATTTTTAATAAAATAAATTTTTAATAAAATAAATTTTTAATAAAATAATTTTTAATAAAATAAATTTTAAATAAAATTAATTTCAAAAAATTTTAAATAAAATAAATTTTAAATAAAATAAATTTTTAATAAAATAATTTTTTATAAAATAGTTTTTAATAAAATAAAATTTAAATAAAATAAATTTTTAATAAAATAATTTTTTAATAAAATAAATTTTAAATAAAATAATTTTTTAAATAAAATAAATGTTTAATAAAATAAATTTTTAATAAAATAAATTTTAAATAAATAAATTTTAATAAAATCAATTTCTAATAAAATAAATTTTTAATAAAATCATTTTTTAATAAAATAAAAAAAAATAGTTTTTAAGAAAATAAAATTTACATAAAATAAATCTTTAATAAAATAATTTTTTAATAAAATTAATTTTTAAATAAAATAAATTCTAAATAAAATAAATTTTAAATAAAATAAATTTTAAATTTTCAATTTCACAATTTTCTTGAGCGTAAGGTTTGTTTTTTATATATAAAAATTCTTTATTCTCGATATTTCGCTACTCCATTGTGTAGCATCTTCAGGAAATAACAATTAAATTAATAAATTTTAAATTTTAAATAAAATAAATTTTAAATAAAATAAATTTTGAATAAAATAAATTTTTAATAAAATAAATTTTTTATAAAATAAATTTTTTATAAAATAAATTTTAAATAAAATAATAACAAAATAAATTTTTAATAAAATAAATAATAAAATAATAAAATAAATTTTTAATAAAATAAATTTCAAATAAAATAAATTTTAAATAACCCGACTAAAAAAGTTTTCATATAATCTTATATGATTTGATATAATTATAAATGTTTATATGCGTGGCTTTATATAACCATATACATTTATATTAGCACTTTGGTTTTATAAATATGTTTGATATAACGTTATATATAATCATATGGGATTAGGTCTCCAGCCATATATTAAGAGATCTGCGATATAGTTTATATATAATTATATATAATGGCGTATAAGCTTCTATAAACAACCTTGTATGAAAATATATAACAAAGTTAATAGAAAATTGTATTAATTTTATATATAATTATATATGAAATAATTATACAAAGTTTAATTGCACTACAAAAATTAAGAAAAAAACTTAGAAATTGTGGATCTGGTTTTGAATTTTGCACTTTGACGTATACATAAATTAATGTTTATAATTGAAATTAACATCTATTTTTCAAATATTTGACAAAATACTATTTATTAAAAAATTAATTTAAAGAAATAAATAAGAAAAAAAAAATATCGTTCGTTCGTTCGAAAGAACTATGTATTTTTATTTTTAAATTTAAAAAGAAAAATTAGACAAACTTATGCTGAAATAAATACGGTTTAAGCAGGCGGTTTTCAACTCCTCTTTCGAACATTAAAAGTTTGTATCCAAAAATGTTAGCCTTTGCAGCCGTGGCTGAATTTTTCGATACAAATTAAGAAGAGAATGATTTAACAGAGGTAGGGCGAGTTGGTTAGTCTTTTAAATATATACTGGCATGTGATGGAAAATAATCGTTTTTGATTTCGATCGATTTGGTTAAAAATCAAAAATTTAATAATGAATATAAAAGGCAAAGAGGGTTGAAATTGTTTTTAACTGCTATAGTTGTGTCAGGTATATCGATTTACGACTTCTTATCGCTTTTAAATTAAAAATAAAAAATATAAATAAGAAATATTTAGGATTGAAATTTTAGAAACGATCGATTTGAAACCGATCGATTTCCATCACATGCCAGTATATGTTTTTATATATAATTTGATGCAATTAGATAGACCTATTTTTCGGATCAAATTGTATCAGGTTAGATAACATACTTATCTCGCTTGATATAATTATATATTCCAATATTCGGATCAAATTAGATATGAACATATATATGGGTTTATATATGTTTATATAACATCTTTTTTAGTCGGGAAAATAAATTTTAAATAAAATAAATAAGATAAATTTTTAATAAAATAATTTTTTATAAAATAGTTTTTAATAAAATAAAATTTAAATAAAATAAATTTTTAATAAAATAAATTTTTAAGAAATAAATTTTTAATAAAATACATTTTTAATAAAATAGATTTTTAATAAAATAAATTTTTAGTAAAATAAAAATATAAAAATATATAATAAAATATAAAAATTTTGAATAAAATAAATTTTTAATAAAATAATTTTTTAATAAAATAAATTTTTAATAAAATAAATTTTTAATAAATAAATTTTTAATAAAATAAATTTTTAATAAAATACATTTTTAATAAAATAAATTTTTAATAAAATAATTTTTAATAAAATAGATTTTTAATAAAATAAATTTTTAGTAAAATAAATTTTAAATACCCGACTAAAAAAGATGTTATATAATCATATATCACCATACATAAACCCATATATACGTCCATATCTAATTTGATCCGAATATTGGAATATATAATTATATCAAGCGAGATAAGCATGTTATCTCACCTGATACAATTTGATCCGAAAAATGGGTCTATCTAACTGTATCAAATTATATATAAATACATATAATTTGATGAAGATTTTCAAAGAAAATTTTAGTAAATATTGTTGAGATCACTTATTTCATTCATATTAAATAGTAATGCTTAATGTTTAGAAAAATTTTTGCTAATAAACTTAGAAATAGCTGACAAAATAAAACATTACAAATTAAAAATTTGTCGGAACAAATTTTTCTAGGTTAGAGTTTTGGTCTTCCTTACAAAATGTGCGTCTTTCTTATAAAATAAAAAATTAACTTTCACAATTATTTTTTTTTTTCACGGAAAAATAAATGAACTTAAACCATATTAATTTCAACATATGTTTGTCTAATTTTTATTTTTAAATTTAAAGTAAAAATATTTATTTCGGCTTTTAATTCCACAAAGAAAAAAAAAATTTCTCCCCTTATTTATTTTTTTAACCCTTAAATGCATGATCTCTTCGATTTTAACCATTTTTTTATATATGATTTCTAAAGGCGTGTACATTTCAAGAAAAGTACCAAAAAAAACGTGTTTTAGATTTTTCACAAATATACAGAGCAAAACCAAGATTTTTACTCTAACTGTTTAAAAATTCTGCACTAAACTATAGGAACACTATGTACAGAAGGGGCCCCCAATGCCCAAAAATGCAGTTTTGTGCATCAAGTGGGTTTTTTTTTTATTAAAAAACCGGTATGTTGCCAAATGTCAAAATATTCAAAAATAAAAAGGAAATTTGTAAATAAATGTAAACAAAATTTGAAAACAATAAATAAATATAAAATAAAAACAAATGGAAACTTCAAATTTAAAACAGAATTTTAAGGTACATTTTAAATATACTGTATGGTAAGAAATTTAAAATAATAGTCGACTTTTGTGATTTAAAATAGACTTTTTCTTTTTTATAGTAAAGGTGATTGTTTTTAAACAACTTTTTTATAATTTAAACTTTTATAAGATTTGCACTGACTTTATTTATGAGCATTAGCTCTTATTAAGAACAAACATTTGCAGTCACACTTACTAAAAATTTTGCGCATAACTTAACGAACTAAAAGAAAACGATATGGGTTTCCCGCACTGTTGTATACTTTTACATATTTTTTTTGCTTATATTTTTTTTAGCTCTTATTAAGAATAAACATTTGCACTCACACTTACTAAAAATTTTGCGCATACACCGGTAACTTAACGAACTAAAATAAAACGATATGGGTTTCCCGCACTGTTGTATACTTTTACATATTTTTTTTGCTTATTACTTTAAAGATTTTTAAGAAACCCCTTTTAATTTTACTTTTCAATTATAAATAAAATTTTTCATTTAAAATATTTACTGATTATGCGCTAGAAACTAATGAATTAATGAAAAAAACTTCACTTAGTTCACCGTACAACCAAACCGTATGAAAGCTACCAGAAACTAAATTTGTTAATGGTGCATCAGTGGTGAGATAAGTGGTCTTCTATACCCCTCTTACTCGCTCAACCCACAGATCACAAATCGCCAAAATCATAAGAAAAATAACGATGGAAATGTATACAATAACAATTTTAAATATTTTCGATGTGGTAAAAAAGGCACATTCGTTCTCAATGCAAAGACATAGGAAAAGGAGACAGTGACTTTGCATGTTCATTAAATGACAATAAAGTAAACTTAAGAGATTTATGGATACTAGACAGCGGCGCGACGTCACACATGAGCAGAACAAAAGAGTGTTTTTTGACTTTACCCAATGAAATTTTGTTCGTGAACAACAGGCGCCTGATGAATGGAGATATTTTCTTGCTTGTAGAACAGTGGTGTTCAAAACTAAAAATGTAGTTGTGTTGGTGAGAAAATGAGAATTGCACTGTAAGAAATGTTGAATGGGTTAATAGAATCTGTATGCATTTATTTTTTATTAAAAATATGAAAATGTTTTGTGTAAAAAACGAAGTAGGTACTTTCGGAAAATATAAATAAATAATACACTGTTTTAAAGAAATAAAAATAAACAAAATACAATTTTTGAAAGAAAAAAAATACATACATAAGGTTGGCTTCTTTTATTCTATGTAAAACAAAAGGTTTCCAATTTTTTTAAATCAATATCAATGGTTTCAATGTATTTACATATTTATAAAATATCTTTAATCTACATTTATAATCATAAAATATTTGTCCTATATTGTTATTAATTTTTTTTTCAGTACATTAAAAAAAAAATCAGCGTATATCCGTACTCATGTTCATTCGTCGCTGTTTCAGTGACGACTAAAAGCAAGAGCGTAAGAATACATGTGAATTGAGCAGGGACAATTGTCCTATGGGCTAAACCAGTGGGTATCTATACAACTCTTGCTCTGTTAACCTTTACTCTTTATTTTTGTTCGTGAAGTCGGGAAAGAAAACTAAAACATGTTGGTAAACATTGTAAACAAATGAGAGATAGAGTGTTTTTTTTACACATTTCCCTATATAAAAAGCATTGAGGTTGAGTGAGTTTTTTAAGAGAATTTTCAGATTTTTAAGAGGATTTAAGAGATTCCAATGTTGCCTCAACATTCAAAAAATTCCCGTGCCAACAAAAATTTGTCAATAGTGTCAATTTTGGGTTTTTTAAAACTAATACTGATAGTTAATATAGTTTTATTTTTTAAAATATAGTTTATTTTAACAAAAACAATATACATTTAAATTAACAAGAACGGTGAAAATGAATTATATATTATTTGTATAATAAAATAAATTATTTACAAAATTTGTAAATAATATTAACAAAAATTATTAAAACCATAAGTTTTTTTTACACATTTCCCTATATAAAAAGCATTGAGGTTGAGTGAGTTTTTTTTAGATTTTTAAGAGAATTTTCAGATTTGTAAGAGGATTTAAGAGATTCCAATGTTGCCTCAACATTCAAAAAATTCCCGTGCCAACAAACATTTGTCAATAGTGTCAATTTTGGGTTTTTTAAAACTAATACTGATAGTTAATATAGTTACAAAATTTGTAAATAATATTAACAAAAATTATTAAAAACATAAGTTGAGTAATATATTATTTGTATAATAAAATAAATTATTTAAAAATTTTTAAAATAATATTAGCAAAAACTATTAAAAACAGTAGTTGAACAAAATTTACTACACTCATTAAAAACCCCTAAATGGAAAATCAAACTTGACAACATTGATCAAAGAATTTTTTTTAAAAGAAAAAAACGAAAAAAATGTTTCTCAAAATGCTCTTCCAACTCATTTTTCTCTTAACAACATTATCAACATGTTTTCTTAGTCTTTCCCAAGTTCGCCACACAACAACAAAATTTGGTGAGGACGGTAGTTTCTCTATAGGTTTATACTTGTTGCTTTAACCAGGCACTATCCACGGCTCTCATCTGAAAAACTGAACTGGTTTTAAGAGAGTTTCAATGTAAAATAACAAAAAACGTGAAAAAGTGGTATTTTTAATTAATTATTTTTATTGTTTTTAAGCAATTTTAATTAAATTGTAAAGTGCACTTGTGTTGTTTGATATGTTCTCTGCATTAGTTTTATATAATTAGCACAAAATTTTGCTCATTAATATTAAAAAATACGCGTTAAAAAAACCACTAAAAACTGTTTCTCTTAAAACCAGTTTGCATATAAAATTAAAGAGACTTTTTAACAGCAGTTGAGGCTGGTGGTTTGTCTTTAGTCTATATAGTCGTTGCTTTAACCAATGAAATTTTTCTCGTGAACAACAGGCGAATGGAGATATTTTCTTGCTTGTAGAACAGTGATGTACCAACGCAGCGCAAGCAGCATTTTCTTGTGTAACCACGCGTGGTTGGAAATTGAGAGGGAGTACATCACTGTTGTAGAATATTAACATCTTATTTATATTAAGGGGTATGAGTAACTCTCAGAGAGTTCACAATTGAGTGAAATGTTGAAAGAATGAAAGTGTGGATATTTGGATCAGTGATGGTATTTGAAAAATTTCGTTTGGTGCCTAAATGATGCCAAAAAGTGCCAAAAAAGCTTTAAAAGTGCCAAAAAAAAAATTAAGCAACATGCAAATGTTGCAAAAATTATGTTCAGTTTTTATTTCAAATATTTATACATTTACACCCTTATAATAAACTTTATAACAATAACAAAATTGTCACAAAACTGGTGTGAATGGAAATTATTATAATTTTGGTATTCTAAGAAAAATTGTCACAGCAAAACCTTGACAAAATTGTCATGCAATAAAAAGCACATAAATTTTCATTCGTCAACAATTTAAAATATAAGTTTTATTTTCTTTTGAAGAATTTTAGAAATATAATACGAAAAACCTCATTCATATTTTGAGATATTATTTTAAGATACATCGAACCTTTTACCGATTCTAAAATTCCTGTAAATTCCTCCAAAAGATTAGGTAGTAACATGGGATTTTTGGGGCTAAAGTTGTTAGGAATAAGCTCAAAATACTTGATGCTAAAATTTAAAGGATACTCCAAGTGCTTAGAACTAGTTCTCTCGTGTTTGCGGTTCCTGGACATTTTTTTAAGTTTTCATTTCATTTAAGATTTCATAAAATTATCCAAAAAAACGTAATTTTTCACAAATTACAATTTTTTGATAATTTTATTTTATTTTCGGCAGAAAAAGCTTCACCATTGTATGGTGAAATTTTTAAAACCTTTGCTAGTCATAAAAAAACTAGAATACCATAACAAATTTTTGAAAAATTCCAGTGACGGACAATACAATAGAATCAATTAAAGTTTTTCTAATTTTATCCCCATTGCTTTTATTTTTAAAGATCAAAATAATGATTAAATTGTGCCCAAAAAACTGGAATGTGGTCCAGAAAATTGTAGAAATTTTTAGTGTGGCGTTTGTTTTTTAATTTTGCTACCCGTTCTAAGTAGACGGCTTTTAATGAAAAACCAGCGATATCGACCTTTTATCAAATTATTTAGAAATTTTCTTAAAAAGTGCCGAAATTCTATGAAGAGTGCCAAAGTGCCATTGAACATTCAATAGTGCCACAAATAGCACTTTTGTGCCACTTTTACCAACAGTGATTTGGATATATGTGAAAAGAGTAAATTTATATGACTATTAGGGGACCATTTATGGGAAATATTAGAATTTTGATATTATTTAATAAATTTTAGCAACATTTAATAATAAAAACAATTGATAAATATTAATTACGTGAAAATTAAATTGGCAAAAGATTTTAACATTGAAAGTGTTAGAATAAAAGGAAACAATGGCAAAATTTAAGGTATCTTTCAAGTCATTATTATTATATATATATAGTGACAACCTTATTGTGTATATAATAAGGGTGGGTTTTTCATGATTTGGTTTTTTAATGATAACGTTTAACGAATTTAACGAATAGTTTTAATATAATAATATTTAACGAATAGCTTTAGTTTAATTTTACGCTGTAACCGGAACTCTAAACATTTGCCAATAGAAATTGGGCAACTTGACTTGTATTTTCGTAGGCGCGGTGCGCCCATAAGCAATTGTATTATCCAAGGTAGACAGAGTACAGATATTTAACACTAACCGGAACAAATCGTTATATTTGCTGAAAAAGATGTCCTTTTTTCTATCACGTACAAAAATTACCACAATATGTAGGCCTTCCCTACAAGTTTCTACAAAGAAACGAACCATTGTCAATTTTATAAAATTATTTACATAAAACAAATTGAATTTCTTACCAATATTAATATTCCTTTATAGTATCCAATTCAAAACGGCAATAATCTTTTGCAAAATCTTTAAAAAAAATTTTATGCCTTAAACGCAAAATAAGGGGTACCGGTTACTTTTTTTTGGTTTTTGAAGTGGTTACTAGGCTTCGTCAGAAAATTGCGCAATCGATCCGACCATCAAAGTCGGGTACCCGATTACTCTTCATAGTTTTTTAAGAGGTTCAAAGTTGGGTACCCGTATTTTTGTTAATACAATTTTATGCCTTAAACGCAAAATACCGGGTGCCGGTTACTTTTTTGGTTTTTGAAGTGGTTACTAGGCTTCGTCAGAAAATTGCGCAATCGATCCGACCATCAAAGTCGGGTACCCGATTACTCTTCATAATTTTTTAAGAGGTTCAAAGTAGGGTACCCGTATTTTCGTTAATACAATTTTATGCCGTACCGTATCGTTACCGTACCGCAACCGTATCGTAACCGTATAGTTACCGTTACCGTATCGTTACCGTACCGTAACCGTATCGTTACCGTACCGTAACCGTAGCGTTACCGTATCGTTACCGTACAGTAACCGTACCGTAACCGTATCGTTACCGTACAGTAACCGTACCGTAACCGCACCGTAACCGTACAGTAACCGTACCGTAACCGCACCGTAACCGTATCGTTTCCGTACCGTTGCCGTACCGTAACCGTAGCGTTACCGTATCCTTACCGTATCGTTACGGTACAGTAACCGTACCGTAACCGCACCGTACCGTAACCGTACCGTAACCGTACCGTAACCGTACCGTATCGTTACCTTACCGTACCGTAACCGTACCGTAACCGTACCGTAACCGTAGCGTAACCGTACCGTAACCGTACCGTACCGTACCGTAACCGTACCGTACCGTACCGTAACCGTACCGTAACCGTACCGTAACCGTACCGTAACCGTACCGTAACCGTACCGTAACCGTACCGTAACCGTACCGTAACCGTACCGTAACCGTACCGTACCGTAACCGTACCGTTACCGCACCGTAACCGTACCGTAACCGTATCGTTACCGTACCGTAACCGTACCGTAACCGTACCGTAACCGTACCGTAACCGTACCGTAACCGTACCGTAACCGTACCGTAACCGTACCGTTACCGTACCGTAACCGTATCGTTACCGTACCGTAACCGTACCGTAACCGTACCGTAACCGCACCGTAACCGTAACGTAAACGTACCGTAACCGTGCCGTAACCGTATCGTTACCGTACCGTAACCGTACCGTAACCGTACCGTAGCCGTATCGTAACCGTGCCGTACCGTAACCGTATCGTTACCGTAACCGTATCGTTACCGTAACCGTTAAGGCTGAGTTACCCAACCGTAAACGTATCTGTAACGAATCAGCTGTTCCGATACCACAAGAAGAAATGTGTACGAATGGTTATTAACACGAACTTGCCGGATCATTCTGTTGAAATCAGAATTTTCTATCCGGCATCGAAACAGCTGAGTGATTTTACTCGGAAAAAATATGAAATGAATAAAGAAAATTGATTCAAACAACAAATAAGGAATAAGAATTAACAAATAAATGGAAAAATTTAGAATAAAATATAAAACCACATGAAATAGATGCTAAATAGTAATGTCGTTTACGGTAATCTATAAGTGTACTTTTTAGATACGGCACGGTACAGTTACATCACATTTACGTTTACGGTCCCATAATCCGCCCTTTACCGTATCATTACCGTACCGTAACCGTACCGTAACCGTATCATTACCGTACCGTAACCGTACCGTAACCGTACCGTTACCGTACCGTAACCGTACCGTAACCGTACCGTACTTACATAAATAATTGTGTAATAGATGCAAAAATACATAAAATTTATAATATTTTTAATTTTAATAAATTAAAAAAACTCGTTAATTTTCAGAAAACAGTACTGGCAAAGCACGTTTTAAGTAGTACCGGCATTTCCTAAAAAACAGGGCTCTCCCAGTACAATTTTTGTTGCAACGTCGGCTATTTCTACCTGGGAAATTTTTAATAAATAAATTTTTAATGAAATAAATTTTTAATAAAATACATTTTTAATAAAATAAATTTTTAATAAAATAAATTTTAAGTAAAATAAAATTTTAAATAAAATAATTAAAAAAAAAATAAATTTTAAATAAAATAAATTTTAAGTAAAATAAAATTTTAATAAACTAAATTTTAATAAAATAAATTTTAATAAAATAAATTTTAATAAAATAAATTTTTAATAAAATAAATTTTTAATAAAATACATTTTTAATAAAATACATTTTTAATAAAATAAATTTTTAATAATAAAATATACAAATTTTTAATAAAATAATTTTTTAATAAAATTAATTTTTAATAAAATAAAATTTTAATAAATAAATTTTTAATAAAATACATTTTTAATAAAATAAATTTTTAATAAAATAATTTTTAATAAAATAGATTTTTAATAAAATAAATTTTTAGTAAAATAAATTTTAAATAAAACAAATTTTAAATAAAATAAATTTTTAATAAAATAAATTTTAAGTAAAATAAAATTTTAATAAAATAAATTTTATTAAAATAAATTTTTAATAAAATAAATTGTTTATAAAATAAATTTTTAATATAATAAATAATAAAATAAATTTTTAATAAAATAAATTTTTAGTAAAATAAATTTTTAATAAAATAATTTTTAATAAAATAAATTTTAAATAAAATTAATTTCAAAAAATTTTAAATAAAATAAATTTTAAATAAAATAAATTTTTATTAAAATAATTTTTTATAAAATAGTTTTTAATAAAATAAAATTTAAATAAAATAAATTTTTAATAAAATAATTTTTTAATAAAATAAATTTTAAATAAAATAATTTTTTAAATAAAATAAATGTTTAATAAAATAAATTTTTAATAAAATAAATTTTAAATAAATAAATTTTAATAAAATCAATTTCTAATAAAATAAATTTTTAATAAAATCATTTTTTAATAAAATAAAAAAAAATAGTTTTTAAGAAAATAAAATTTACATAAAATAAATCTTTAATAAAATAATTTTTTAATAAAATTAATTTTTAAATAAAATAAATTCTAAATAAAATAAATTTTAAATAAAATAAATTTTAAATTTTCAATTTCACAATTTTCTTGAGCGTAAGGTTTGTTTTTTATATATAAAAATTCTTTATTTTCGATATTTCGCTACTCCATTGTGTAGCATCTTCAGGAAATAACAATTAAATTAATAAATTTTAAATTTTAAATAAAATAAATTTTAAATAAAATAAATTTTGAATAAAATAAATTTTTAATAAAATAAATTTTTTATAAAATAAATTTTTTATAAAATAAATTTTAAATAAAATAATAACAAAATAAATTTTTAATAAAATAAATAATAAAATAATAAAATAAATTTTTAATAAAATAAATTTCAAATAAAATAAATTTTAAATAACCCGACTAAAAAAGTTTTCATATAATCTTATATGATTTGATATAATTATAAATGTTTATATGCGTGGCTTTATATAACCATATACATTTATATTAGCACTTTGGTTTTATAAATATGTTTGATATAACGTTATATATAATCATATGGGATTAGGTTAGAAATTGTGGATCTGGTTTTGAATTTTGCACTTTGACGTATACATAAATTAATGTTTATAATTGAAATTAACATCTATTTTTCAAATATTTGACAAAATACTATTTATTAAAAAATTAATTTAAAGAAATAAATAAGAAAAAAAAAATATCGTTCGTTCGTTCGAAAGAACTATTTTTATTTTTAAATTTAAAAAGAAAAATTAGACAAACTTATGCTGAAATAAATACGGTTTAAGCAGGCGGTTTTCAACTCCTCTTTCGAACATTAAAAGTTTGCATCCAAAAATGTTAGCCTTTGCAGCCGTGGCTGAATTTTTCGATACAAATTAAGAAGAGAATGATTTAACAGAGGTAGGGCGAGTTGGTTAGTCTTTTAAATATATACTGGCATGTGATGGAAAATAATCGTTTTTGATTTCGATCGATTTGGTTAAAAATCAAAAATTTAATAATGAATATAAAAGGCAAAGAGGGTTGAAATTGTTTTTAACTGCTATAGTTGTGTCAGGTATATCGATTTACGACTTCTTATCGCTTTTAAATTAAAAATAAAAAATATAAATAAGAAATATTTAGGATTGAAATTTTAGAAACGATCGATTTGAAACCGATCGATTTCCATCACATGCCAGTATATGTTTTTATATATAATTTGATGCAATTAGATAGACCCATTTTTCGGATCAAATTGTATCAGGTTAGATAACATACTTATCTCGCTTGATATAATTATATATTCCAATATTCGGATCAAATTAGATATGAACATATATATGGGTTTATATATGTTTATATAACATCTTTTTTAGTCGGGAAAATAAATTTTAAATAAAATAAATAAGATAAATTTTTAATAAAATAATTTTTTATAAAATAGTTTTTAATAAAATAAAATTTAAATAAAATAAATTTTTAATAAAATAAATTTTTAATAAATAAATTTTTAATAAAATAAATTTTTAATAAAATACATTTTTAATAAAATAAATTTTTAATAAAATAATTTTTAATAAAATAGATTTTTAATAAAATAAATTTTTAGTAAAATAAATTTTAAATACCCGACTAAAAAAGATGTTATATAATCATATATCACCATACATAAACCCATATATACGTCCATATCTAATTTGATCCGAATATTGGAATATATAATTATATCAAGCGAGATAAGCATGTTATCTCACCTGATACAATTTGATCCGAAAAATGGGTATATCTAACTGTATCAAATTATATATAAATACATATAATTTGATGAAGATTTTCAAAGAAAATTTTAGTAAATATTGTTGAGATCACTTATTTCATTCATATTAAATAGTAATGCTTAATGTTTAGAAAAATTTTTGCTAATAAACTTAGAAATAGCTGACAAAATAAAACATTACAAATTAAAAATTTGTCGGAACAAATTTTTCTAGGTTAGAGTTTTGGTCTTCCTTACAAAATGTGTGTCTTTCTTATAAAATAAAAAATTAACTTTCACAATTATTTTTTTTTTTTCACGGAAAAATAAATGAACTTAAACCATATTAATTTCAACATATGTTTGTCTAATTTTTATTTTTAAATTTAAAGTAAAAATATTTATTTCGGCTTTTAATTCCACAAAGAAAAAAAAAATTTCTCCCCTTATTTATTTTTTTAACCCTTAAATGCATGATCTCTTCGATTTTAACCATTTTTTTATATATGATTTCTAAAGGCGTGTACATTTCAAGAAAAGTACCAAAAAAAACGTGTTTTAGATTTTTCACAAATATACAGAGCAAAACCAAGATTTTTACTCTAACTGTTTAAAAATTCTGCACTAAACTATAGGAACACTATGTACAGAAGGGGCCCCCAATGCCCAAAAATGCAGTTTTGTGCATCAAGTGGGTTTTTTTTTATTAAAAAACCGGTATGTTGCCAAATGTCAAAATATTCAAAAATAAAAAGGAAATTTGTAAATAAATGTAAACAAAATTTGAAAACAATAAATAAATATAAAATAAAAACAAATGGAAACTTCAAATTTAAAACAGAATTTTAAGGTACATTTTAAATATACTGTATGGTAAGAAATTTAAAATAATAGTCGACTTTTGTGATTTAAAATAGACTTTTTCTTTTTTATAGTAAAGGTGATTGTTTTTAAACAACTTTTTTATAATTTAAACTTTTATAAGATTTGCACTGACTTTATTTATGAGCATTAGCTCTTATTAAGAACAAACATTTGCAGTCACACTTACTAAAAATTTTGCGCATAACTTAACGAACTAAAAGAAAACGATATGGGTTTCCCGCACTGTTGTATACTTTTACATATTTTTTTTGCTTATATTTTTTTTAGCTCTTATTAAGAATAAACATTTGCACTCACACTTACTAAAAATTTTGCGCATACACCGGTAACTTAACGAACTAAAATAAAACGATATGGGTTTCCCGCACTGTTGTATACTTTTACATATTTTTTTTGCTTATTACTTTAAAGATTTTTAAGAAACCCCTTTTAATTTTACTTTTCAATTATAAATAAAATTTTTCATTTAAAATATTTACTGATTATGCGCTAGAAACTAATGAATTAATGAAAAAAACTTCACTTAGTTCACCGTACAACCAAACCGTATGAAAGCTACCAGAAACTAAATTTGTTAATGGTGCATCAGTGGTGAGATAAGTGGTCTTCTATACCCCTCTTACTCGCTCAACCCACAGATCACAAATCGCCAAAATCATAAGAAAAATAACGATGGAAATGTATACAATAACAATTTTAAATATTTTCGATGTGGTAAAAAAGGCACATTCGTTCTCAATGCAAAGACATAGGAAAAGGAGACAGTGACTTTGCATGTTCATTAAATGACAATAAAGTAAACTTAAGAGATTTATGGATACTAGACAGCGGCGCGACGTCACACATGAGCAGAACAAAAGAGTGTTTTTTGACTTTACCCAATGAAATTTTGTTCGTGAACAACAGGCGCCTGATGAATGCAGATATTTTCTTGCTTGTAGAACAGTGGTGTTCAAAACTAAAAATGTAGTTGTGTTGGTGAGAAAATGAGAATTGCACTGTAAGAAATGTTGAATGGGTTAATAGAATCTGTATGCATTTATTTTTTATTAAAAATATGAAAATGTTTTGTGTAAAAAACGAAGTAGGTACTTTCGGAAAATATAAATAAATAATACACTGTTTTAAAGAAATAAAAATAAACAAAATACAATTTTTGAAAGAAAAAAAATACATACATACATAAGGTTGGCTTCTTTTATTCTATGTAAAACAAAAGGTTTCCAATTTTTTTTAAATCAATATCAATGGTTTCAATGTATTTACATATTTATAAAATATCTTTAATCTACATTTATAATCATAAAATATTTGTCCTATATTGTTATTAATTTTTTTTTCAGTACATTAAAAAAAAAATCAGCGTATATCCGTACTCATGTTCATTCGTCGCTGTTTCAGTGACGACTAAAAGCAAGAGCGTAAGAATACATGTGAATTGAGCAGGGAAAATTGTCCTATGGGCTAAACCAGTGGGTATCTGTACAACTCTTGCTCTGTTAACCTTTACTCTTTATTTTTGTTCGTGAAGTCGGGAAAGAAAACTAAAACATGTTGGTAAACATTGTAAACAAATGAGAGATTGAGTGTTTTTTTTACACATTTCCCTATATAAAAAGCATTGAGGTTGAGTGAGTTTTTAAGAGAATTTTCAGATTTTTAAGAGGATTTAAGAGATTCCAATGTTGCCTCAACATTCAAAAAATTCCCGTGCCAACAAAAATTTGTCAATAGTGTCAATTTTGGGTTTTTTAAAACTAATACTGATAGTTAATATAGTTTTATTTTTTATAATATAGTTTATTTTAACAAAAACAATATACATTTAAATTAACAAGAACGGTGAAAATGAATTATATATTATTTGTATAATAAAATAAATTATTTACAAAATTTGTAAATAATATTAACAAAAATTATTAAAACCATAAGTTTTTTTTACACATTTCCCTATATAAAAAGCATTGAGGTTGAGTGAGTTTTTTTTAGATTTTTAAGAGAATTTTCAGATTTGTAAGAGGATTTAAGAGATTCCAATGTTGCCTCAACATTCAAAAAATTCCCGTGCCAACAAACATTTGTCAATAGTGTCAATTTTGGGTTTTTTAAAACTAATACTGATAGTTAATATAGTTTTATTTTTTAAAATATAGTTTATTTTAACAAAAACAATATACGTTTAAATTAACAAGAACGGTGAAAATGAATTATATATTATTTGTATAATAAAATAAATTATTTACAAAATTTGTAAATAATATTAACAAAAATTATTAAAAACATAAGTTGAGTTATATATTATTTGTATAATAAAATAAATTATTTACAAAATTTGTAAATAATATTAACAAAAATTATTAAAAACATAAGTTGAGTAATATATTATTTGTATAATAAAATAAATTATTTAAAAATTTTTAAAATAATATTAGCAAAAACTATTAAAAACAGTAGTTGAACAAAATTTACTACACTCATTAAAAACCCCTAAATGGAAAATCAAACTTGACAACTTTGATCAAAGAATTTTTTTTAAAAGAAAAAAAACGAAAAAAATGTTTCTCAAAATGCTCTTCCAACTCATTTTTTCTCTTAACAACATTATCAACATGTTTTCTTAGTCTTTCCCAAGTTCGCCACACAACAACAAAATTTGGTGAGGACGGTAGTTTCTCTATAGGTTTATACTTGTTGCTTTAACCAGGCACTATCCACGGCTCTCATCTGAAAAACTGAACTGGTTTTAAGAGAGTTTCAATGTAAAATAACAAAAAACGTGAAAAAGTGGTATTTTTAATTAATTATTTTTATTGTTTTTAAGCAATTTTAATTAAATTGTAAAGTGCACTTGTGTTGTTTGATATGTTCTCTGCATTAGTTTTATATAATTAGCACAAAATTTTGCTCATTAATATTAAAAAATACGCGTTAAAAAAACCACTAAAACTGTTTCTCTTAAAACCAGTTTGCATATAAAATTAAAGAGACTTTTTAACAGCAGTTGAGGCTGGTGGTTTGTCTTTAGTCTATATAGTCGTTGCTTTAACCAATGAAATTTTTCTCGTGAACAACAGGCGAATGGAGATATTTTCTTGCTTGTAGAACAGTGATGTACCAACGCAGCGCAAGCAGCATTTTCTTGTGTAACCACGCGTGGTTGGAAATTGAGAGGGAGTACATCACTGTTGTAGAATATTAACATCTTATTTATATTAAGGGGTATGAGTAACTCTCAGAGAGTTCACAATTGAGTGAAATGTTGAAAGAATGAAAGTGTGGATATTTGGATCAGTGATGGTATTTGAAAAATTTCGTTTGGTGCCTAAATGATGCCAAAAAGTGCCAAAAAAGCTTTAAAAGTGCCAAAAAAAAAATTAAGCAACATGCAAATGTTGCAAAAATTATGTTCAGTTTTTATTTCAAATATTTATACATTTACACCCTTATAATAAACTTTATAACAATAACAAAATTGTCACAAAACTGGTGTGAATGGAAATTATTATAATTTTGGTATTCTAAGAAAAATTGTCACAGCAAAACCTTGACAAAATTGTCATGCAATAAAAAGCACATAAATTTTCATTCGTCAACAATTTAAAATATAAGTTTTATTTTCTTTTGAAGAATTTTATAATTTTTCTTCACAGAAATATAATACGAAAAACCTCATTCATATTTTGAGATATTATTTTAAGATACATCGAACCTTTTACCGATTCTAAAATTCCTGTAAATTCCTCCAAAAGATTAGGTAGTAACATGGGATTTTTGGGGCTAAAGTTGTTAGGAATAAGCTCAAAATACTTGATGCTAAAATTTAAAGGATACTCCAAGTGCTTAGAACTAGTTCTCTCGTGTTTGCGGTTCCTGGACATTTTTTTAAGTTTTCATTTCATTTAAGATTTCATAAAATTATCCAAAAAAACGTAATTTTTCACAAATTACAATTTTTTGATAATTTTATTTTATTTTCGGCAGAAAAAGCTTCACCATTGTATGGTGAAATTTTTAAAACCTTTGCTAGTCATAAAAAAACTAGAATACCATAACAAATTTTTGAAAAATTCCAGTGACGGACAATACAATAGAATCAATTAAAGTTTTTCTAATTTTATCCCCATTGCTTTTATTTTTAAAGATCAAAATAATGATTAAATTGTGCCCAAAAAACTGGAATGTGGTCCAGAAAATTGTAGAAATTTTTAGTGTGGCGTTTGTTTTTTAATTTTGCTACCCGTTCTAAGTAGACGTAGCTTTTAATGAAAAACCAGCGATATCGACCTTTTATCAAATTATTTAGAAATTTTCTTAAAAAGTGCCGAAATTCTATGAAGAGTGCCAAAGTGCCATTGAACATTCAATAGTGCCACAAATAGCACTTTTGTGCCACTTTTACCAACAGTGATTTGGATATATGTGAAAAGAGTAAATTTATATGACTATTAGGGGACCATTTATGGGAAATATTAGAATTTTGATATTATTTAATAAATTTTAGCAACATTTAATAATAAAAACAATTGATAAATATTAATTACGTGAAAATTAAATTGGAAAAAGATTTTAACATTGAAAGTGTTAGAATAAAAGGAAACAATGGCAAAATTTAAGGTATCTTTCAAGTCATTATTATTATATATATATAGTGACAACCTTATTGTGTATATAATAAGGGTGGGTTTTTCATGATTTGGTTTTTTAATGATAACGTTTAACGAATTTAACGAATAGTTTTAATATAATAATATTTAACGAATAGCTTTAGTTTAATTTTACGCTGTAACCGGAACTCTAAACATTTGCCAATAGAAATTGGGCAACTTGACTTGTATTTTCGTAGGCGCGGTGCGCCCATAAGCAATTGTATTATCCAAGGTAGACAGAGTACAGATATTTAACACTAACCGGAACAAATCGTTATATTTGCTGAAAAAGATGTCCTTTCTTCTATCACGTACAAAAATTACCACAATATGTAGGCCTTCCCTACAAGTTTCTACAAAGAAACGAACCATTGTCAATTTTATAAAATTATTTACATAAAACAAATTGAATTTCTTACCAATATTAATATTCCTTTATAGTATCCAATTCAAAACGGCAATAATCTTTTGCAAAATCTTTAAAAAAAATTTTATGCCTTAAACGCAAAATAAGGGGTACCGGTTACTTTTTTTTGGTTTTTGAAGTGGTTACTAGGCTTCGTCAGAAAATTGCGCAATCGATCCGACCATCAAAGTCGGGTACCCGATTACTCTTCATAGTTTTTTAAGAGGTTCAAAGTTGGGTACCCGTATTTTTGTTAATACAATTTTATGCCTTAAACGCAAAATACCGGGTGCCGGTTACTTTTTTGGTTTTTGAAGTGGTTACTAGGCTTCGTCAGAAAATTGCGCAATCGATCCGACCATCAAAGTCGGGTACCCGATTACTCTTCATAATTTTTTAAGAGGTTCAAAGTAGGGTACCCGTATTTTCGTTAATACAATTTTATGCCGTACCGTATCGTTACCGTACCGCAACCGTATCGTAACCGTATCGTTACCGTATCGTTACCGTACCGTAACCGTATCGTTACCGTACCGTAACCGTAGCGTTACCGTATCGTTACCGTATAGTAACCGTACCGTAACCGTATCGTTACCGTACAGTAACCGTACCGTAACCGCACCGTAACCGTACCGTAACCGTACAGTAACCGTACCGTAACCGCACCGTAACCGTATCGTTTCCGTACCGTTGCCGTACCGTAACCGTAGCGTTACCGTATCCTTACCGTATCGTTACCGTACAGTAACCGTACCGTAACCGCACCGTAACCGTACCGTAACCGTACCGTATCGTTACCTTACCGTACCGTAACCGTACCGTAACCGTAGCGTTACCGTAACCGTACCGTACCGTAACCGTACCGTACCGTAACCGTACCGTAACCGTACCGTAACCGTACCGTAACCGTACCGTAACCGTACCGTAACCGTAACCGTAACCGTACCGTAACCGTAACCGTACCGTAACCGTACCGTAACCGTACCGTAACCGTACCGTAACCGTACCGTAACCGTACCGTAACCGTACCGTAACCGTACCGTACCGTAACCGTACCGTAACCGTACCGTAACCGTACCGTAACCGTACCGTTACCGCACCGTAACCGTACCGTAACCGTATCGTTACCGTACCGTAACCGTACCGTAACCGTACCGTAACCGCACCGTAACCGTAACGTAAACGTACCGTAACCGTGCCGTAACCGTATCGTTACCGTACCGTAACCGTACCGTAACCGTACCGTAGCCGTATCGTAACCGTACCGTAACCGTGCCGTACCGTAACCGTATCGTTACCGTAACCGTATCGTTACCGTAACCGTTAAGGCTGAGTTACCCAACCGTAAACGTATCTGTAACGAATCAGCTGTTCCGATACCACAAGAAGAAATGTGTACGAATGGTTACTAACACGAACTTGCCGGATCATTCTGTTGAAATCAGAATTTTCTATCCGGCATCGAAACAGCTGAGTGATTTTACTCGGAAAAAATATGAAATGAATAAAGAAAATTGATTCAAACAACAAATAAGGAATAAGAATTAACAAATAAATGGAAAAATTTAGAATAAAATATAAAACCACATGAAATAGATGCTAAATAGTAATGTCGTTTACGGTAATCTATAAGTGTACTTTTTAGATACGGCACGGTACAGTTACATCACATTTACGTTTACGGTCCCATAATCCGCCCTTTACCGTATCATTACCGTACCGTAACCGTACCGTAACCGTATCATTACCGTACCGTAACCGTACCGTAACCGTACCGTTACCGTACCGTAACCGTACCGTAACCGTAACCGTACCGTACTTACATAAATAATTGTGTAATAGATGCAAAAATACATAAAATTTATAATATTTTTAATTTTAATAAATTAAAAAAACTCGTTAATTTTCAGAAAACAGTACTGGCAAAGCACGTTTTAAGTAGTACCGGCATTTCCTAAAAAACAGGGCTCTCCCAGTACAATTTTTGTTGCAACGTCGGCTATTTCTACCTGGGAAATTTTTAATAAATAAATTTTTAATGAAATAAATTTTTAATAAAATACATTTTTAATAAAATAAATTTTTAATAAAATAAATTTTAAGTAAAATAAAATTTTAAATAAAATAATTAAAAAAAAAAAATAAATTTTAAATAAAATAAATTTTAAGTAAAATAAAATTTTAATAAACTAAATTTTAATAAAATAAATTTTAATAAAATAAATTTTAATAAAATAAATTTTTAATAAAATAAATTTTTAATAAAATACATTTTTAATAAAATACATTTTTAATAAAATAAATTTTTAATAATAAAATATACAAATTTTTAATAAAATAATTTTTTAATAAAATTAATTTTTAATAAAATAAAATTTTAATAAATAAATTTTTAATAAAATACATTTTTAATAAAATAAATTTTTAATAAAATAATTTTTAATAAAATAGATTTTTAATAAAATAAATTTTTAGTAAAATAAATTTTAAATAAAACAAATTTTAAATAAAATAAATTTTAAATAAAATAAATTTTAAGTAAAATAAAATTTTAATAAAATAAATTTTATTAAAATAAATTTTTAATAAAATAAATTGTTTATAAAATAAATTTTTAATATAATAAATAATAAAATAAATTTTTAATAAAATAAATTTTTAATAAAATAAATTTTTAATAAAATAATTTTTAATAAAATAAATTTTAAATAAAATTAATTTCAAAAAATTTTAAATAAAATAAATTTTTAATAAAATAATTTTTTATAAAATAGTTTTTAATAAAATAAAATTTAAATAAAATAAATTTTTAATAAAATAATTTTTTAATAAAATAAATTTTAAATAAAATAATTTTTTAAATAAAATAAATGTTTAATAAAATAAATTTTTAATAAAATAAATTTTAAATAAATAAATTTTAATAAAATCAATTTCTAATAAAATAAATTTTTAATAAAATCATTTTTTAATAAAATAAAAAAAAAATAGTTTTTAAGAAAATAAAATTTACATAAAATAAATCTTTAATAAAATAATTTTTTAATAAAATTAATTTTTAAATAAAATAAATTCTAAATAAAATAAATTTTAAATAAAATAAATTTTAAATTTTCAATTTCACAATTTTCTTGAGCGTAAGGTTTGTTTTTTATATATAAAAATTCTTTATTTTCGATATTTCGCTACTCCATTGTGTAGCATCTTCAGGAAATAACAATTAAATTAATAAATTTTAAATTTTAAATAAAATAAATTTTAAATAAAATAAATTTTGAATAAAATAAATTTTTAATAAAATAAATTTTTTATAAAATAGATTTTTTATAAAATAAATTTTAAATAAAATAATAACAAAATAAATTTTTAATAAAATAAATAATAAAATAATAAAATAAATTTTTAATAAAATAAATTTCAAATAAAATAAATTTTAAATAACCCGACTAAAAAAGTTTTCATATAATCTTATATGATTTGATATAATTATAAATGTTTATATGCGTGGCTTTATATAACCATATACATTTATATTAGCACTTTGGTTTTATAAATATGTTTGATATAACGTTATATATAATCATATGGGATTAGGTCTCCAGCCATATATTAAGAGATCTGCGATATAGTTTATATATAATTATATATAATGGCGTATAAGCTTCTATAAACAACCTTGTATGAAAATATATAACAAAGTTAATAGAAAATTGTATTAATTTTATATATAATTATATATGAAATAATTATACAAAGTTTAATTGCACTACAAAAATTAAGAAAAAAACTTAGAAATTGTGGATCTGGTTTTGAATTTTGCACTTTGACGTATACATAAATTAATGTTTATAATTGAAATTAACATCTATTTTTCAAATATTTGACAAAATACTATTTATTAAAAATTTATTTAAAGAAATAAATAAGAAAAAAAAAATATCGTTCGTTCGTTCGAAAGAACTATTTTTATTTTTAAATTTAAAAAGAAAAATTAGACAAACTTATGCTGAAATAAATACGGTTTAAGCAGGCGGTTTTCAACTCCTCTTTCGAACATTAAAAGTTTGCATCCAAAAATGTTAGCCTTTGCAGCCGTGGCTGAATTTTTCGATACAAATTAAGAAGAGAATGATTTAACAGAGGTAGGGCGAGTTGGTTAGTCTTTTAAATATATACTGGCATGTGATGGAAAATAATCGTTTTTGATTTCGATCGATTTGGTTAAAAATCAAAAATTTAATAATGAATATAAAAGGCAAAGAGGGTTGAAATTGTTTTTAACTGCTATAGTTGTGTCAGGTATATCGATTTACGACTTCTTATCGCTTTTAAATTAAAAATAAAAAATATAAATAAGAAATATTTAGGATTGAAATTTTAGAAACGATCGATTTGAAACCGATCGATTTCCATCACATGCCAGTATATGTTTTTATATATAATTTGATGCAATTAGATAGACCCATTTTTCGGATCAAATTGTATCAGGTTAGATAACATACTTATCTCGCTTGATATAATTATATATTCCAATATTCGGATCAAATTAGATATGAACATATATATGGGTTTATATATGTTTATATAACATCTTTTTTAGTCGGGAAAATAAATTTTAAATAAAATAAATAAGATAAATTTTTAATAAAATAATTTTTTATAAAATAGTTTTTAATAAAATAAAATTTAAATAAAATAAATTTTTAATAAAATAAATTTTTAAGAAATAAATTTTTAATAAAATACATTTTTAATAAAATAAATTTTTAATAAAATAATTTTTAATAAAATAGATTTTTAATAAAATAAATTTTTAGTAAAATAAAAATATAAAAATATATAATAAAATATAAAAATTTTGAATAAAATAAATTTTTAATAAAATAATTTTTTAATAAAATAAATTTTTAATAAAATAAATTTTTAATAAATAAATTTTTAATAAAATAAATTTTTAATAAAATACATTTTTAATAAAATAAATTTTTAATAAAATAATTTTTAATAAAATATATTTTTAATAAAATAAATTTTTAGTAAAATAAATTTTAAATACCCGACTAAAAAAGATGTTATATAATCATATATCACCATACATAAACCCATATATACGTCCATATCTAATTTGATCCGAATATTGGAATATATAATTATATCAAGCGAGATAAGCATGTTATCTCACCTGATACAATTTGATCCGAAAAATGGGTCTATCTAACTGTATCAAATTATATATAAATACATATAATTTGATGAAGATTTTCAAAGAAAATTTTAGTAAATATTGTTGAGATCACTTATTTCATTCATATTAAATAGTAATGCTTAATGTTTAGAAAAATTTTTGCTAATAAACTTAGAAATAGCTGACAAAATAAAACATTACAAATTAAAAATTTGTCGGAACAAATTTTTCTAGGTTAGAGTTTTGGTCTTCCTTACAAAATGTGTGTCTTTCTTATAAAATAAAAAATTAACTTTCACAATTATTTTTTTTTTTTCACGGAAAAATAAATGAACTTAAACCATATTAATTTCAACATATGTTTGTCTAATTTTTATTTTTAAATTTAAAGTAAAAATATTTATTTCTGTTGAAAATATTGCAACACAATATGGATTTTTGTTTTTAATGGCAACCCTTCTCAATACAAAATTCTACTGTGTACTTTTGAATTCTAATTTATATACTTCATATGTTTTACAAGTCATAGTTTGTCTATTGTTAGTTGAACACTCGTTACTGAAAAAAGAAAAAATAAAATAAACGTTAATTAATTAAATAAAACCAATAGGTTATGGGCCCAGACAATCTATAATTGCGCGTTGGTAAAAAAAAAAAAAGTAAATTTCTTTGTGAAATAAAACAGAATCTGTGTGAAATCATAAAATAGAAAATTTGAAATGAGTGCTTTACTGCAAATAGAAAAATTGGACGACACCAATTATGTGACTTGGAGTGTCCAAATGAGAAGCGTCTTAATACATGCTGATTTGTGGGGAGTAACATGTGGAAGGGAGATAAAACCCGAAGCAGACACTAGTCAATCGGCTAATCAGTTTGAGAGTAAGGATGAAAAAGCATTGGCGTCAATTTTACTGTGTGTTAAGGCGACGCAATTAAACCACGTAAAATCATGTACAACAGCAGCGCAAGCGTGGAACAAATTAAAGGAAATTCATCAACCTAAAGGGCCAGCAAGAAAAATAATGTTGTTTAAAAAGCTTTTGTACATGAAAATGTCTGAAGGTGGTAAAATTATTGATCACGTAAATGAATTTTTAAATACCATGGAAAGTCTAGCAGAAATAGATGTTTCGTTGCCGGATGAAATATTAGTAATATTAATATTATCGAGCCTACCTAAAAGCTATGAAAACTTTGTGGTAGCAATTGAAGCTAGAGATAGTCTTCCAACATTCGCTGCGATTAAAGTTAAACTTTTAGAAGAAGGTGATAGACAAAAGGAAAATGCAACAAGCAGCAGCGCAACAGAAGTTCTGATGCAGTCAAAAACAGATAGAAACTTTCATAAAAAGAATAATGAGGAGCGATTTGGAAAGAATAACAAGAAAAGCTACGATCGAAACAACAACAACAGAAAGTGTTATAATTGTGGTCAACCAGGGCATTTTGCAGCAAAGTGTAAGCAGCCAAAGAAAGTAGAAAAGAACTCTTGCTTTATGACGCAGATGGTAGCTTTTAACAACAACAACATGAACGATAGCCCAGATGGCAGCAGTTGGTGTATTGACAGCGGCGCAACAAGCCATTTGTGTTGTATGCGTGAATTATTTACAACGTATGAAGAGTGTGAAGAAAAGATTTTTCTACCGAATGAAATGTGTGTAAAAGCAGTCGGTCGCGGTGACGTCGATATTCGCGGTACGAATATAACGTTAAAGAACGTTTTGCACGTAACAGAAATACAGAGTAATTTTATCTCTGTTAGAAAAGCTATCGACAGAGGGTTGTGTGTAATTTTTAAAGACAATTTCGTAGAAATAAAAAACAAGGACAATGAATCTATTTTAAAGGCATATAGTGAGAGCGGTTTGTTTTTATACAAAACACATGAGAAAAAGGAAAACAAGTGTTACAGTGCAGTGAAATCTAACGAAGAAGCAGTTAAATGGCACAATAGATTTGGACATGTAAATTATAATTGTTTAAAAGACATGGTTGATAAAAATGCAGTACGCGGCATTAAGATTAAAAATATCCCAAATTCGTTAGAATGTGCTACGTGTGCAAAAGGAAAAATATGTGTAAAACCGTTTCCTCAAATGTCGGAAAATTGTTCGAATGAACTTTTAGAAATTATTCATAGTGACGTTTGTGGTCCGGTAAATAAGAATTCGATTGGTGGCTCTAGATTTTTCGTAACATTTATAGACGATTATTCAAGATATGTTACAGTGTATTTTTTGAAATCAAAAGATGAAGTTTTTAAGGCATTTAAAGATTATAAGGCTGAAGTAGAGAAGCAAACGGGTAAAAAGATAAAATGCCTAAGAACGGATAACGGTCGCGAGTATTTAAATAAAGACTTTGATCATTTTTTATGTGAACACGGTATAAAAAGACAATTAACCGTTCCTTATACGCCCCAACAAAACGGTGTTGCGGAAAGGGCGAACCGTACGCTGGTCGAAATGGCCCGAACTATGCTAATACATTCCGGTTTATCTGAAGGTTTTTGGGCAGAAGCAATTAGAACATCATCATATATAAGAAATCGTACAACAACAAAGATTTTACGTAATAAAACACCATTTGAACTTTGGAACGGGTATAAACCAGCTGTAGGTCATCTGAAAGTTTTTGGAGTTAAAGCAGTTGTGCTGGACAAAACATCAACAAAGAAGTTTGCAGCAAAAGGTATTGAATGTGTTATGATCGGCTACAGCGAAGTAAGTAAAGCTTATAGATTATTTAACCCCATAAATCGTAAGGTCATTGTCGCTAGAGACGTTGTATTTTTGGAAAATACATTTGATGATCAAAGGAACGTAGAAAATAATAATGATGTATTCACATTTTATAATAATGATATCCAGCCTAAAGAATCCTTAGTGGAAAATAATGAAGTTGAAGAAGATAATACTCCCAGCAACGACGAACCTGAAGTTTCGCAACAACCCCAACATTTACAAGAAAGTCCCTTTCAAGAAGGAGTCGATGATGAACTTGTTGTTAGAGTTGGACCAGGTAGACCAAGATTAATTCGAGATGGATCCAGGGGGCGTCCGAAAAAACAATACAATCTTCTACATGCTATGGGTAAGTGCGAAATAGAAACCCCAGAAAATGTTGAGGAAGCCTTAAATGGTCCATATTCTGATGAATGGCAAAAATCCATGCAAATGGAATACGATTCCCTTATTAAAAATGGTACATGGGAGTTAACAGATTTACCTAAAGGTCAAGTACCAATAGGATGCAAATGGGTGTACGCCGTAAAGAGAAAAAAAGATGGTGGCATTCTGAAATTGAAATCTCGGCTTGTAGCTAAAGGCTGCAGTCAACGTTATGGTATCAATTACGATGAAACTTTTTCTCCGGTGGTACGCTACTCTAATATTAGACTAGTAGTAGCTTTAGCGGTAGAATACGATATTTATCTACACCAAATGGACGTATCATCTGCTTATCTAAATGGTGATTTGCATGATACCGTATTTATGAAGCAACCCCCATGTTTTGGAGATGTAAAACATCCCAATAAAGTTTTGAAACTTAATAAATCCTTGTATGGCTTAAAACAAAGTGGTCGTGAGTGGAACTCAAAGTTAAATGATGTTTTGAATGCTACGTGTGCAAAAGGAAAAATATGTGTAAAACCGTTTCCTCAAATGTCGGAAAATTGTTCGAATGAACTTTTAGAAATTATTCATAGTGACGTTTGTGGTCCGGTAAATAAGAATTCGATTGGTGGCTCTAGATTTTTCGTAACATTTATAGACGATTATTCAAGATATGTTACAGTGTATTTTTTGAAATCAAAAGATGAAGTTTTTAAGGCATTTAAAGATTATAAGGCTGAAGTAGAGAAGCAAACGGGTAAAAAGATAAAATGCCTAAGAACGGATAACGGTCGCGAGTATTTAAATAAAGACTTTGATCATTTTTTATGTGAACACGGTATAAAAAGACAATTAACCGTTCCTTATACGCCCCAACAAAACGGTGTTGCGGAAAGGGCGAACCGTACGCTGGTCGAAATGGCCCGAACTATGCTAATACATTCCGGTTTATCTGAAGGTTTTTGGGCAGAAGCAATTAGAACATCATCATATATAAGAAATCGTACAACAACAAAGATTTTACGTAATAAAACACCATTTGAACTTTGGAACGGGTATAAACCAGCTGTAGGTCATCTGAAAGTTTTTGGAGTTAAAGCAGTTGTGCTGGACAAAACATCAACAAAGAAGTTTGCAGCAAAAGGTATTGAATGTGTTATGATCGTCTACAGCGAAGTAAGTAAAGCTTATAGATTATTTAACCCCATAAATCGTAAGGTCATTGTCGCTAGAGACGTTGTATTTTTGGAAAATACATTTGATGATCAAAGGAACGTAGAAAATAATAATGATGTATTCACATTTTATAATAATGATATCCAGCCTAAAGAATCCTTAGTGGAAAATAATGAAGTTGAAGAAGATAATACTCCCAGCAACGACGAACCTGAAGTTTCGCAACAACCCCAACATTTACAAGAAAGTCCCTTTCAAGAAGGAGTCGATGATGAACTTGTTGTTAGAGTTGGACCAGGTAGACCAAGATTAATTCGAGATGGATCCAGGGGGCGTCCGAAAAAACAATACAATCTTCTACATGCTATGGGTAAGTGCGAAATAGAAACCCCAGAAAATGTTGAGGAAGCCTTAAATGGTCCATATTCTGATGAATGGCAAAAATCCATGCAAATGGAATACGATTCCCTTATTAAAAATGGTACATGGGAGTTAACAGATTTACCTAAAGGTCAAGTACCAATAGGATGCAAATGGGTGTACGCCGTAAAGAGAAAAAAAGATGGTGGCATTCTGAAATTGAAATCTCGGCTTGTAGCTAAAGGCTGCAGTCAACGTTATGGTATCAATTACGATGAAACTTTTTCTCCGGTGGTACGCTACTCTAATATTAGACTAGTAGTAGCTTTAGCGGTAGAATACGATATTTATCTACACCAAATGGACGTATCATCTGCTTATCTAAATGGTGATTTGCATGATACCGTATTTATGAAGCAACCCCCATGTTTTGGAGATGTAAAACATCCCAATAAAGTTTTGAAACTTAATAAATCCTTGTATGGCTTAAAACAAAGTGGTCGTGAGTGGAACTCAAAGTTAAATGATGTTTTGAAGAAACTTGGTTTTAATCCATGCGTAAGTGATCCATGCATTTATACTAAACTAGAAAACAGAGTTTACAACATAATCGTAGTTTATGTGGACGATTTGATCGTTGGTAGTACTTCATTGTCAGAATTGGCTAAAACGAAAAAGTTAATTGCAGCCGAATTTGAAGTTGTTGATGGTGGTGAATTATCACATTTCTTAGGTATGGAATTCAACCGCGAAGGCGATCTTGGTGGGATTACCATATCACAAAAACAATACATATTGGATGTGCTTGGCCAATATGGTATGCAAGACTGTAAGGAAGTTTCTACACCTTTAGAGCCAGGATTTCAGGTAAATTGTACCGATGAAAACTGTAGAAAAATTGATAAAACAGATTATCAGTCAGCGATTGGTATATTGATGTATCTGGCTCTGTCCACTCGCCCTGACATACTTCTATCTGTCACAAAATTGGCGCAAAGAAATTGTGACCCGCATTCGGAACATGAAGCAGCTGTTAAGCACATCTTTAGATATTTGAAAAAGACTGCGGACTACAATCTTCACTATAAGAAAACTGGTAAAGAAATAGAAGGTTTTGTAGATGCTGATTGGGCTGGAGATTCCAGCGATAGAAAATCATTCTCTGGTTACGTATTCGTGGCAGCTAATTGTGTATTTTCCTGGAGTGCTAGAAAGCAGAACGGGGTCTCACTTAGCAGTACAGAGGCGGAATATGTGGCAATATCAGCTGCAGCGACTGAAGTGGTTTATATTCGGAAGCTCTTGGCAGAATTGCATTTTCAACATAAAGGTCCGATGTCACTCTACAATGACAATCAGAGTGCTCAATGCTTAGTAAAGAATCCTACCTACCATTCCAGGAGCAAACATATTGCGATTAAGTATCATCATGTTCGAGATATGTACTCCAAGGGTGAGATCAAGGTCATTTATATGCAAACTAATGATATGATGTCCGATATACTTACAAAGAATTTATGTAAAGTAAAACATTGTAAATTTACTAATTGTATGGGTTTATATTAATATGATATCTAATTTTGATTTTGTGAATTGAAAGAAAAAAAAAAAAAAAAAAATTGTAATTGTGTTGAGAAGGAGTGTTGAAAATATTGCAACACAATATGGATTTTTGTTTTTAATGGCAACCCTTCTCAATACAAAATTCTACTGTGTACTTTTGAATTCTAATTTATATACTTCATATGTTTTACAAGTCATAGTTTGTCTATTGTTAGTTGAACACTCGTTACTGAAAAAAGAAAAAATAAAATAAACGTTAATTAATTAAATAAAACCAATAATTTCGGCTTTTAATTCCACAAAGAAAAAAAAAATTTCTCCCCTTATTTATTTTTTTAACCCTTAAATGCATGATCTCTTCGATTTTAACCATTTTTTTATATATGATTTCTAAAGGCGTGTACATTTCAAGAAAAGTACCAAAAAAAACGTGTTTTAGATTTTTCACAAATATACAGAGCAAAACCAAGATTTTTACTCTAACTGTTTAAAAATTCTGCACTAAACTATAGGAACACTATGTACAGAAGGGGCCCCCAATGCCCAAAAATGCAGTTTTGTGCATCAAGTGGGTTTTTTTTTATTAAAAAACCGGTATGTTGCCAAATGTCAAAATATTCAAAAATAAAAAGGAAATTTGTAAATAAATGTAAACAAAATTTGAAAACAATAAATAAATATAAAATAAAAACAAATGGAAACTTCAAATTTAAAACAGAATTTTAAGGTACATTTTAAATATACTGTATGGTAAGAAATTTAAAATAATAGTCGACTTTTGTGATTTAAAATAGACTTTTTCTTTTTTATAGTAAAGGTGATTGTTTTTAAACAACTTTTTTATAATTTAAACTTTTATAAGATTTGCACTGACTTTATTTATGAGCATTAGCTCTTATTAAGAACAAACATTTGCAGTCACACTTACTAAAAATTTTGCGCATAACTTAACGAACTAAAAGAAAACGATATGGGTTTCCCGCACTGTTGTATACTTTTACATATTTTTTTTGCTTATATTTTTTTTAGCTCTTATTAAGAATAAACATTTGCACTCACACTTACTAAAAATTTTGCGCATACACCGGTAACTTAACGAACTAAAATAAAACGATATGGGTTTCCCGCACTGTTGTATACTTTTACATATTTTTTTTGCTTATTACTTTAAAGATTTTTAAGAAACCCCTTTTAATTTTACTTTTCAATTATAAATAAAATTTTTCATTTAAAATATTTACTGATTATGCGCTAGAAACTAATGAATTAATGAAAAAAACTTCACTTAGTTCACCGTACAACCAAACCGTATGAAAGCTACCAGAAACTAAATTTGTTAATGGTGCATCAGTGGTGAGATAAGTGGTCTTCTATACCCCTCTTACTCGCTCAACCCACAGATCACAAATCGCCAAAATCATAAGAAAAATAACGATGGAAATGTATACAATAACAATTTTAAATATTTTCGATGTGGTAAAAAAGGCACATTCGTTCTCAATGCAAAGACATAGGAAAAGGAGACAGTGACTTTGCATGTTCATTAAATGACAATAAAGTAAACTTAAGAGATTTATGGATACTAGACAGCGGCGCGACGTCACACATGAGCAGAACAAAAGAGTGTTTTTTGACTTTACCCAATGAAATTTTTTTCGTGAACAACAGGCGCCTGATGAATGGAGATATTTTCTTGCTTGTAGAACAGTGGTGTTCAAAACTAAAAATGTAGTTGTGTTGGTGAGAAAATGAGAATTGCACTGTAAGAAATGTTGAATGGGTTAATAGAATCTGTATGCATTTATTTTTTATTAAAAATATGAAAATGTTTTGTGTAAAAAACGAAGTAGGTACTTTCGGAAAATATAAATAAATAATACACTGTTTTAAAGAAATAAAAATAAACAAAATACAATTTTTGAAAGAAAAAAAATACATACATACATAAGGTTGGCTTCTTTTATTCTATGTAAAACAAAAGGTTTCCAATTTTTTTAAATCAATATCAATGGTTTCAATGTATTTACATATTTATAAAATATCTTTAATCTACATTTATAATCATAAAATATTTGTCCTATATTGTTATTAATTTTTTTTTCAGTACATTAAAAAAAAATCAGCGTATATCCGTACTCATGTTCATTCGTCGCTGTTTCAGTGACGACTAAAAGCAAGAGCGTAAGAATACATGTGAATTGAGCAGGGACAATTGTCCTATGGGCTAAACCAGTGGGTATCTATACAACTCTTGCTCTGTTAACCTTTACTCTTTATTTTTGTTCGTGAAGTCGGGAAAGAAAACTAAAACATGTTGGTAAACATTGTAAACAAATGAGAGATTGAGTGTTTTTTTTACACATTTCCCTATATAAAAAGCATTGAGGTTGAGTGAGTTTTTTAAGAGAATTTTCAGATTTTTAAGAGGATTTAAGAGATTCCAATGTTGCCTCAACATTCAAAAAATTCCCGTGCCAACAAAAATTTGTCAATAGTGTCAATTTTGGGTTTTTTAAAACTAATACTGATAGTTAATATAGTTTTATTTTTTAAAATATAGTTTATTTTAACAAAAACAATATACATTTAAATTAACAAGAACGGTGAAAATGAATTATATATTATTTGTATAATAAAATAAATTATTTACAAAATTTGTAAATAATATTAACAAAAATTATTAAAACCATAAGTTTTTTTTACACATTTCCCTATATAAAAAGCATTGAGGTTGAGTGAGTTTTTTTTAGATTTTTAAGAGAATTTTCAGATTTGTAAGAGGATTTAAGAGATTCCAATGTTGCCTCAACATTCAAAAAATTCCCGTGCCAACAAACATTTGTCAATAGTGTCAATTTTGGGTTTTTTAAAACTAATACTGATAGTTAATATAGTTTTATTTTTTAAAATATAGTTTATTTTAACAAAAACAATATACGTTTAAATTAACAAGAACGGTGAAAATGAATTATATATTATTTGTATAATAAAATAAATTATTTACAAAATTTGTAAATAATATTAACAAAAATTATTAAAAACATAAGTTGAGTTATATATTATTTGTATAATAAAATAAATTATTTACAAAATTTGTAAATAATATTAACAAAAATTATTAAAAACATAAGTTGAGTAATATATTATTTGTATAATAAAATAAATTATTTAAAAATTTTTAAAATAATATTAGCAAAAACTATTAAAAACAGTAGTTGAACAAAATTTACTACACTCATTAAAAACCCCTAAATGGAAAATCAAACTTGACAACATTGATCAAAGAATTTTTTTTAAAAGAAAAAAACGAAAAAAATGTTTCTCAAAATGCTCTTCCAACTCATTTTTTCTCTTAACAACATTATCAACATGTTTTCTTAGTCTTTCCCAAGTTCGCCACACAACAACAAAATTTGGTGAGGACGGTAGTTTCTCTATAGGTTTATACTTGTTGCTTTAACCAGGCACTATCCACGGCTCTCATCTGAAAAACTGAACTGGTTTTAAGAGAGTTTCAATGTAAAATAACAAAAAACGTGAAAAAGTGGTATTTTTAATTAATTATTTTTATTGTTTTTAAGCAATTTTAATTAAATTGTAAAGTGCACTTGTGTTGTTTGATATGTTCTCTGCATTAGTTTTATATAATTAGCACAAAATTTTGCTCATTAATATTAAAAAATACGCGTTAAAAAAACCACTAAAAACTGTTTCTCTTAAAACCAGTTTGCATATAAAATTAAAGAGACTTTTTAACAGCAGTTGAGGCTGGTGGTTTGTCTTTAGTCTATATAGTCGTTGCTTTAACCAATGAAATTTTTCTCGTGAACAACAGGCGAATGGAGATATTTTCTTGCTTGTAGAACAGTGATGTACCAACGCAGCGCAAGCAGCATTTTCTTGTGTAACCACGCGTGGTTGGAAATTGAGAGGGAGTACATCACTGTTGTAGAATATTAACATCTTATTTATATTAAGGGGTATGAGTAACTCTCAGAGAGTTCACAATTGAGTGAAATGTTGAAAGAATGAAAGTGTGGATATTTGGATCAGTGATGGTATTTGAAAAATTTCGTTTGGTGCCTAAATGATGCCAAAAAGTGCCAAAAAAGCTTTAAAAGTGCCAAAAAAAAAATTAAGCAACATGCAAATGTTGCAAAAATTATGTTCAGTTTTTATTTCAAATATTTATACATTTACACCCTTATAATAAACTTTATAACAATAACAAAATTGTCACAAAACTGGTGTGAATGGAAATTATTATAATTTTGGTATTCTAAGAAAAATTGTCACAGCAAAACCTTGACAAAATTGTCATGCAATAAAAAGCACATAAATTTTCATTCGTCAACAATTTAAAATATAAGTTTTATTTTCTTTTGAAGAATTTTATAATTTTTCTTCACAGAAATATAATACGAAAAACCTCATTCATATTTTGAGATATTATTTTAAGATACATCGAACCTTTTACCGATTCTAAAATTCCTGTAAATTCCTCCAAAAGATTAGGTAGTAACATGGGATTTTTGGGGCTAAAGTTGTTAGGAATAAGCTCAAAATACTTGATGCTAAAATTTAAAGGATACTCCAAGTGCTTAGAACTAGTTCTCTCGTGTTTGCGGTTCCTGGACATTTTTTTAAGTTTTCATTTCATTTAAGATTTCATAAAATTATCCAAAAAAACGTAATTTTTCACAAATTACAATTTTTTGATAATTTTATTTTATTTTCGGCAGAAAAAGCTTTCACCATTGTATGGTGAAATTTTTAAAACCTTTGCTAGTCATAAAAAAACTAGAATACCATAACAAATTTTTGAAAAATTCCAGTGACGGACAATACAATAGAATCAATTAAAGTTTTTCTAATTTTATCCCCATTGCTTTTATTTTTAAAGATCAAAATAATGATTAAATTGTGCCCAAAAAACTGGAATGTGGTCCAGAAAATTGTAGAAATTTTTAGTGTGGCGTTTGTTTTTTAATTTTGCTACCCGTTCTAAGTAGACGTAGCTTTTAATGAAAAACCAGCGATATCGACCTTTTATCAAATTATTTAGAAATTTTCTTAAAAAGTGCCGAAATTCTATGAAGAGTGCCAAAGTGCCATTGAACATTCAATAGTGCCACAAATAGCACTTTTGTGCCACTTTTACCAACAGTGATTTGGATATATGTGAAAAGAGTAAATTTATATGACTATTAGGGGACCATTTATGGGAAATATTAGAATTTTGATATTATTTAATAAATTTTAGCAACATTTAATAATAAAAACAATTGATAAATATTAATTACGTGAAAATTAAATTGGCAAAAGATTTTAACATTGAAAGTGTTAGAATAAAAGGAAACAATGGCAAAATTTAAGGTATCTTTCAAGTCATTATTATTATATATATATAGTGACAACCTTATTGTGTATATAATAAGGGTGGGTTTTTCATGATTTGGTTTTTTAATGATAACGTTTAACGAATTTAACGAATAGTTTTAATATAATAATATTTAACGAATAGCTTTAGTTTAATTTTACGCTGTAACCGGAACTCTAAACATTTGCCAATAAAAATTGGGCAACTTGACTTGTATTTTCGTAGGCGCGGTGCGCCCATAAGCAATTGTATTATCCAAGGTAGACAGAGTACAGATATTTAACACTAACCGGAACAAATCGTTATATTTGCTGAAAAAGATGTCCTTTCTTCTATCACGTACAAAAATTACCACAATATGTAGGCCTTCCCTACAAGTTTCTACAAAGAAACGAACCATTGTCAATTTTATAAAATTATTTACATAAAACAAATTGAATTTCTTACCAATATTAATATTCCTTTATAGTATCCAATTCAAAACGGCAATAATCTTTTGCAAAATCTTTAAAAAAAATTTTATGCCTTAAACGCAAAATAAGGGGTACCGGTTACTTTTTTTTGGTTTTTGAAGTGGTTACTAGGCTTCGTCAGAAAATTGCGCAATCGATCCGACCATCAAAGTCGGGTACACGATTACTCTTCATAGTTTTTTAAGAGGTTCAAAGTTGGGTACCCGTATTTTTGTTAATACAATTTTATGCCTTAAACGCAAAATACCGGGTGCCGGTTACTTTTTTGGTTTTTGAAGTGGTTACTAGGCTTCGTCAGAAAATTGCGCAATCGATCCGACCATCAAAGTCGGGTACCCGATTACTCTTCATAATTTTTTAAGAGGTTCAAAGTAGGGTACCCGTATTTTCGTTAATACAATTTTATGCCGTACCGTATCGTTACCGTACCGCAACCGTATCGTAACCGTATCGTTACCGTACCGTAACCGTATCGTTACCGTACCGTAACCGTAGCGTTACCGTATCGTTACCGTACAGTAACCGTACCGTAACCGTATCGTTACCGTACAGTAACCGTACCGTAACCGCACCGTACCGTAACCGTACAGTAACCGTACCGTAACCGCACCGTAACCGTATCGTTTCCGTACCGTTGCCGTACCGTAACCGTAGCGTTACCGTATCCTTACCGTATCGTTACCGTACAGTAACCGTACCGTAACCGCACCGTAACCGTACCGTACCGTATCGTTACCTTACCGTACCGTAACCGTACCGTAACCGTAGCGTTACCGTACCGTAACCGTACCGTACCGTAACCGTACCGTAACCGTACCGTAACCGTACCGTAACCGTACCGTAACCGTACCGAAACCGTACCGTAACCGTACCGTAACCGTACCGTACCGTAACCGTACCGTAACCGTACCGTAACCGTACCGTAACCGTACCGTACCGTAACCGTACCGTACCGTAACCGTACCGTACCGTAACCGTATCGTAACCGTACCATAACCGTACCGTAACCGTACCGTAACCGTACCGTAACCGTACCGTAACCGTACCGTAACCGTACCGTAACCGTACCGTAACCGTACCGTTACCGCACCGTAACCGTACCGTAACCGTATCGTTACCGTACCGTAACCGTACCGTAACCGTACCGTAACCGTACCGTAACCGTACCGTAACCGTACCGTAACCGCACCGTAACCGTACCGTAACCGTAACCGTACCGTAACCGTACCGTAACCGTACCGTAACCGTACCGTTACCGCACCGTAACCGTACCGTAACCGTATCGTTACCGTACCGTAACCGTACCGTAACCGCACCGTAACCGTAACGTAAACGTACCGTAACCGTATCGTTACCGTACCGTAACCGTACCGTAACCGTACCGTAACCGTACCGTAGCCGTATCGTAACCGTACCGTAACCGTGCCGTACCGTAACCGTATCGTTACCGTAACCGTTAAGGCTGAGTTACCCAACCGTAAACGTATCTGTAACGAATCAGCTGTTCCGATACCACAAGAAGAAATGTGTACGAATGGTTACTAACACGAACTTGCCGGATCATTCTGTTGAAATCAGAATTTTCTATCCGGCATCGAAACAGCTGAGTGATTTTACTCGGAAAAAATATGAAATGAATAAAGAAAATTGATTCAAACAACAAATAAGGAATAAGAATTAACAAATAAATGGAAAAATTTAGAATAAAATATAAAACCACATGAAATAGATGCTAAATAGTAATGTCGTTTACGGTAATCTATAAGTGTACTTTTTAGATACGGCACGGTACAGTTACATCACATTTACGTTTACGGTCCCATAATCCGCCCTTTACCGTATCATTACCGTACCGTAACCGTACCGTAACCGTACCGTAACCGTATCATTACCGTACCGTAACCGTACCGTAACCGTACCGTTACCGTACCGTAACCGTAACCGTACCGTAACCGTACCGTACTTACATAAATAATTGTGTAATAGATGCAAAAATACATAAAATTTATAATATTTTTAATTTTAATAAATTAAAAAAACTCGTTAATTTTCAGAAAACAGTACTGGCAAAGCACGTTTTAAGTAGTACCGGCATTTCCTAAAAAACAGGGCTCTCCCAGTACAATTTTTGTTGCAACGTCGGCTATTTCTACCTGGGAAATTTTTAATAAATAAATTTTTAATGAAATAAATTTTTAATAAAATACATTTTTAATAAAATAAATTTTTAATAAAATAAATTTTAAGTAAAATAAAATTTTAAATAAAATAATTAAAAAAAAAAATAAATTTAAAAAAAAATAAATTTTAAGTAAAATAAAATTTTAATAAACTAAATTTTAATAAACTAAATTTTAATAAAATAAATTTTAATAAAATAAATTTTAATAAAATAAATTTTTAATAAAATAAATTTTTAATAAAATACATTTTTAATAAAATACATTTTTAATAAAATAAATTTTTAATAATAAAATATACAAATTTTTAATAAAATAATTTTTTAATAAAATTAATTTTTAATAAAATAAAATTTTAATAAATAAATTTTTAATAAAATACATTTTTAATAAAATAAATTTTTAATAAAATAATTTTTAATAAAATAGATTTTTAATAAAATAAATTTTTAGTAAAATAAATTTTAAATAAAACAAATTTTAAATAAAATAAATTTTAAATAAAATAAATTTTAAGTAAAATAAAATTTTAATAAAATAAATTTTATTAAAATAAATTTTTAATAAAATAAATTGTTTATAAAATAAATTTTTAATATAATAAATAATAAAATAAATTTTTAATAAAATAAATTTTTAATAAAATAAATTTTTAATAAAATAATTTTTAATAAAATAAATTTTAAATAAAATTAATTTCAAAAAATTTTAAATAAAATAAATTTTAAATAAAATAAATTTTTAATAAAATAATTTTTTATAAAATAGTTTTTAATAAAATAAAATTTAAATAAAATAAATTTTTAATAAAATAATTTTTTAATAAAATAAATTTTAAATAAAATAATTTTTTAAATAAAATAAATGTTTAATAAAATAAATTTTTAATAAAATAAATTTTAAATAAATAAATTTTAATAAAATCAATTTCTAATAAAATAAATTTTTAATAAAATCATTTTTTAATAAAATAAAAAAAAATAGTTTTTAAGAAAATAAAATTTACATAAAATAAATCTTTAATAAAATAATTTTTTAATAAAATTAATTTTTAAATAAAATAAATTCTAAATAAAATAAATTTTAAATAAAATAAATTTTAAATTTTCAATTTCACAATTTTCTTGAGCGTAAGGTTTGTTTTTTATATATAAAAATTCTTTATTCTCGATATTTCGCTACTCCATTGTGTAGCATCTTCAGGAAATAACAATTAAATTAATAAATTTTAAATTTTAAATAAAATAAATTTTAAATAAAATAAATTTTGAATAAAATAAATTTTTAATAAAATAAATTTTTTATAAAATAAATTTTTTATAAAATAAATTTTAAATAAAATAATAACAAAATAAATTTTTAATAAAATAAATAATAAAATAATAAAATAAATTTTTAATAAAATAAATTTCAAATAAAATAAATTTTAAATAACCCGACTAAAAAAGTTTTCATATAATCTTATATGATTTGATATAATTATAAATGTTTATATGCGTGGCTTTATATAACCATATACATTTATATTAGCACTTTGGTTTTATAAATATGTTTGATATAACGTTATATATAATCATATGGGATTAGGTCTCCAGCCATATATTAAGAGATCTGCGATATAGTTTATATATAATTATATATAATGGCGTATAAGCTTCTATAAACAACCTTGTATGAAAATATATAACAAAGTTAATAGAAAATTGTATTAATTTTATATATAATTATATATGAAATAATTATACAAAGTTTAATTGCACTACAAAAATTAAGAAAAAAACTTAGAAATTGTGGATCTGGTTTTGAATTTTGCACTTTGACGTATACATAAATTAATGTTTATAATTGAAATTAACATCTATTTTTCAAATATTTGACAAAATACTATTTATTAAAAAATTAATTTAAAGAAATAAATAAGAAAAAAAAAATATCGTTCGTTCGTTCGAAAGAACTATGTATTTTTATTTTTAAATTTAAAAAGAAAAATTAGACAAACTTATGCTGAAATAAATACGGTTTAAGCAGGCGGTTTTCAACTCCTCTTTCGAACATTAAAAGTTTGTATCCAAAAATGTTAGCCTTTGCAGCCGTGGCTGAATTTTTCGATACAAATTAAGAAGAGAATGATTTAACAGAGGTAGGGCGAGTTGGTTAGTCTTTTAAATATATACTGGCATGTGATGGAAAATAATCGTTTTTGATTTCGATCGATTTGGTTAAAAATCAAAAATTTAATAATGAATATAAAAGGCAAAGAGGGTTGAAATTGTTTTTAACTGCTATAGTTGTGTCAGGTATATCGATTTACGACTTCTTATCGCTTTTAAATTAAAAATAAAAAATATAAATAAGAAATATTTAGGATTGAAATTTTAGAAACGATCGATTTGAAACCGATCGATTTCCATCACATGCCAGTATATGTTTTTATATATAATTTGATGCAATTAGATAGACCTATTTTTCGGATCAAATTGTATCAGGTTAGATAACATACTTATCTCGCTTGATATAATTATATATTCCAATATTCGGATCAAATTAGATATGAACATATATATGGGTTTATATATGTTTATATAACATCTTTTTTAGTCGGGAAAATAAATTTTAAATAAAATAAATAAGATAAATTTTTAATAAAATAATTTTTTATAAAATAGTTTTTAATAAAATAAAATTTAAATAAAATAAATTTTTAATAAAATAAATTTTTAAGAAATAAATTTTTAATAAAATACATTTTTAATAAAATAGATTTTTAATAAAATAAATTTTTAGTAAAATAAAAATATAAAAATATATAATAAAATATAAAAATTTTGAATAAAATAAATTTTTAATAAAATAATTTTTTAATAAAATAAATTTTTAATAAAATAAATTTTTAATAAATAAATTTTTAATAAAATAAATTTTTAATAAAATACATTTTTAATAAAATAAATTTTTAATAAAATAATTTTTAATAAAATAGATTTTTAATAAAATAAATTTTTAGTAAAATAAATTTTAAATACCCGACTAAAAAAGATGTTATATAATCATATATCACCATACATAAACCCATATATACGTCCATATCTAATTTGATCCGAATATTGGAATATATAATTATATCAAGCGAGATAAGCATGTTATCTCACCTGATACAATTTGATCCGAAAAATGGGTCTATCTAACTGTATCAAATTATATATAAATACATATAATTTGATGAAGATTTTCAAAGAAAATTTTAGTAAATATTGTTGAGATCACTTATTTCATTCATATTAAATAGTAATGCTTAATGTTTAGAAAAATTTTTGCTAATAAACTTAGAAATAGCTGACAAAATAAAACATTACAAATTAAAAATTTGTCGGAACAAATTTTTCTAGGTTAGAGTTTTGGTCTTCCTTACAAAATGTGCGTCTTTCTTATAAAATAAAAAATTAACTTTCACAATTATTTTTTTTTTTCACGGAAAAATAAATGAACTTAAACCATATTAATTTCAACATATGTTTGTCTAATTTTTATTTTTAAATTTAAAGTAAAAATATTTATTTCGGCTTTTAATTCCACAAAGAAAAAAAAAATTTCTCCCCTTATTTATTTTTTTAACCCTTAAATGCATGATCTCTTCGATTTTAACCATTTTTTTATATATGATTTCTAAAGGCGTGTACATTTCAAGAAAAGTACCAAAAAAAACGTGTTTTAGATTTTTCACAAATATACAGAGCAAAACCAAGATTTTTACTCTAACTGTTTAAAAATTCTGCACTAAACTATAGGAACACTATGTACAGAAGGGGCCCCCAATGCCCAAAAATGCAGTTTTGTGCATCAAGTGGGTTTTTTTTTTATTAAAAAACCGGTATGTTGCCAAATGTCAAAATATTCAAAAATAAAAAGGAAATTTGTAAATAAATGTAAACAAAATTTGAAAACAATAAATAAATATAAAATAAAAACAAATGGAAACTTCAAATTTAAAACAGAATTTTAAGGTACATTTTAAATATACTGTATGGTAAGAAATTTAAAATAATAGTCGACTTTTGTGATTTAAAATAGACTTTTTCTTTTTTATAGTAAAGGTGATTGTTTTTAAACAACTTTTTTATAATTTAAACTTTTATAAGATTTGCACTGACTTTATTTATGAGCATTAGCTCTTATTAAGAACAAACATTTGCAGTCACACTTACTAAAAATTTTGCGCATAACTTAACGAACTAAAAGAAAACGATATGGGTTTCCCGCACTGTTGTATACTTTTACATATTTTTTTTGCTTATATTTTTTTTAGCTCTTATTAAGAATAAACATTTGCACTCACACTTACTAAAAATTTTGCGCATACACCGGTAACTTAACGAACTAAAATAAAACGATATGGGTTTCCCGCACTGTTGTATACTTTTACATATTTTTTTTGCTTATTACTTTAAAGATTTTTAAGAAACCCCTTTTAATTTTACTTTTCAATTATAAATAAAATTTTTCATTTAAAATATTTACTGATTATGCGCTAGAAACTAATGAATTAATGAAAAAAACTTCACTTAGTTCACCGTACAACCAAACCGTATGAAAGCTACCAGAAACTAAATTTGTTAATGGTGCATCAGTGGTGAGATAAGTGGTCTTCTATACCCCTCTTACTCGCTCAACCCACAGATCACAAATCGCCAAAATCATAAGAAAAATAACGATGGAAATGTATACAATAACAATTTTAAATATTTTCGATGTGGTAAAAAAGGCACATTCGTTCTCAATGCAAAGACATAGGAAAAGGAGACAGTGACTTTGCATGTTCATTAAATGACAATAAAGTAAACTTAAGAGATTTATGGATACTAGACAGCGGCGCGACGTCACACATGAGCAGAACAAAAGAGTGTTTTTTGACTTTACCCAATGAAATTTTGTTCGTGAACAACAGGCGCCTGATGAATGGAGATATTTTCTTGCTTGTAGAACAGTGGTGTTCAAAACTAAAAATGTAGTTGTGTTGGTGAGAAAATGAGAATTGCACTGTAAGAAATGTTGAATGGGTTAATAGAATCTGTATGCATTTATTTTTTATTAAAAATATGAAAATGTTTTGTGTAAAAAACGAAGTAGGTACTTTCGGAAAATATAAATAAATAATACACTGTTTTAAAGAAATAAAAATAAACAAAATACAATTTTTGAAAGAAAAAAAATACATACATAAGGTTGGCTTCTTTTATTCTATGTAAAACAAAAGGTTTCCAATTTTTTTAAATCAATATCAATGGTTTCAATGTATTTACATATTTATAAAATATCTTTAATCTACATTTATAATCATAAAATATTTGTCCTATATTGTTATTAATTTTTTTTTCAGTACATTAAAAAAAAAATCAGCGTATATCCGTACTCATGTTCATTCGTCGCTGTTTCAGTGACGACTAAAAGCAAGAGCGTAAGAATACATGTGAATTGAGCAGGGACAATTGTCCTATGGGCTAAACCAGTGGGTATCTATACAACTCTTGCTCTGTTAACCTTTACTCTTTATTTTTGTTCGTGAAGTCGGGAAAGAAAACTAAAACATGTTGGTAAACATTGTAAACAAATGAGAGATAGAGTGTTTTTTTTACACATTTCCCTATATAAAAAGCATTGAGGTTGAGTGAGTTTTTTAAGAGAATTTTCAGATTTTTAAGAGGATTTAAGAGATTCCAATGTTGCCTCAACATTCAAAAAATTCCCGTGCCAACAAAAATTTGTCAATAGTGTCAATTTTGGGTTTTTTAAAACTAATACTGATAGTTAATATAGTTTTATTTTTTAAAATATAGTTTATTTTAACAAAAACAATATACATTTAAATTAACAAGAACGGTGAAAATGAATTATATATTATTTGTATAATAAAATAAATTATTTACAAAATTTGTAAATAATATTAACAAAAATTATTAAAACCATAAGTTTTTTTTACACATTTCCCTATATAAAAAGCATTGAGGTTGAGTGAGTTTTTTTTAGATTTTTAAGAGAATTTTCAGATTTGTAAGAGGATTTAAGAGATTCCAATGTTGCCTCAACATTCAAAAAATTCCCGTGCCAACAAACATTTGTCAATAGTGTCAATTTTGGGTTTTTTAAAACTAATACTGATAGTTAATATAGTTACAAAATTTGTAAATAATATTAACAAAAATTATTAAAAACATAAGTTGAGTAATATATTATTTGTATAATAAAATAAATTATTTAAAAATTTTTAAAATAATATTAGCAAAAACTATTAAAAACAGTAGTTGAACAAAATTTACTACACTCATTAAAAACCCCTAAATGGAAAATCAAACTTGACAACATTGATCAAAGAATTTTTTTTAAAAGAAAAAAACGAAAAAAATGTTTCTCAAAATGCTCTTCCAACTCATTTTTCTCTTAACAACATTATCAACATGTTTTCTTAGTCTTTCCCAAGTTCGCCACACAACAACAAAATTTGGTGAGGACGGTAGTTTCTCTATAGGTTTATACTTGTTGCTTTAACCAGGCACTATCCACGGCTCTCATCTGAAAAACTGAACTGGTTTTAAGAGAGTTTCAATGTAAAATAACAAAAAACGTGAAAAAGTGGTATTTTTAATTAATTATTTTTATTGTTTTTAAGCAATTTTAATTAAATTGTAAAGTGCACTTGTGTTGTTTGATATGTTCTCTGCATTAGTTTTATATAATTAGCACAAAATTTTGCTCATTAATATTAAAAAATACGCGTTAAAAAAACCACTAAAAACTGTTTCTCTTAAAACCAGTTTGCATATAAAATTAAAGAGACTTTTTAACAGCAGTTGAGGCTGGTGGTTTGTCTTTAGTCTATATAGTCGTTGCTTTAACCAATGAAATTTTTCTCGTGAACAACAGGCGAATGGAGATATTTTCTTGCTTGTAGAACAGTGATGTACCAACGCAGCGCAAGCAGCATTTTCTTGTGTAACCACGCGTGGTTGGAAATTGAGAGGGAGTACATCACTGTTGTAGAATATTAACATCTTATTTATATTAAGGGGTATGAGTAACTCTCAGAGAGTTCACAATTGAGTGAAATGTTGAAAGAATGAAAGTGTGGATATTTGGATCAGTGATGGTATTTGAAAAATTTCGTTTGGTGCCTAAATGATGCCAAAAAGTGCCAAAAAAGCTTTAAAAGTGCCAAAAAAAAAATTAAGCAACATGCAAATGTTGCAAAAATTATGTTCAGTTTTTATTTCAAATATTTATACATTTACACCCTTATAATAAACTTTATAACAATAACAAAATTGTCACAAAACTGGTGTGAATGGAAATTATTATAATTTTGGTATTCTAAGAAAAATTGTCACAGCAAAACCTTGACAAAATTGTCATGCAATAAAAAGCACATAAATTTTCATTCGTCAACAATTTAAAATATAAGTTTTATTTTCTTTTGAAGAATTTTAGAAATATAATACGAAAAACCTCATTCATATTTTGAGATATTATTTTAAGATACATCGAACCTTTTACCGATTCTAAAATTCCTGTAAATTCCTCCAAAAGATTAGGTAGTAACATGGGATTTTTGGGGCTAAAGTTGTTAGGAATAAGCTCAAAATACTTGATGCTAAAATTTAAAGGATACTCCAAGTGCTTAGAACTAGTTCTCTCGTGTTTGCGGTTCCTGGACATTTTTTTAAGTTTTCATTTCATTTAAGATTTCATAAAATTATCCAAAAAAACGTAATTTTTCACAAATTACAATTTTTTGATAATTTTATTTTATTTTCGGCAGAAAAAGCTTCACCATTGTATGGTGAAATTTTTAAAACCTTTGCTAGTCATAAAAAAACTAGAATACCATAACAAATTTTTGAAAAATTCCAGTGACGGACAATACAATAGAATCAATTAAAGTTTTTCTAATTTTATCCCCATTGCTTTTATTTTTAAAGATCAAAATAATGATTAAATTGTGCCCAAAAAACTGGAATGTGGTCCAGAAAATTGTAGAAATTTTTAGTGTGGCGTTTGTTTTTTAATTTTGCTACCCGTTCTAAGTAGACGGCTTTTAATGAAAAACCAGCGATATCGACCTTTTATCAAATTATTTAGAAATTTTCTTAAAAAGTGCCGAAATTCTATGAAGAGTGCCAAAGTGCCATTGAACATTCAATAGTGCCACAAATAGCACTTTTGTGCCACTTTTACCAACAGTGATTTGGATATATGTGAAAAGAGTAAATTTATATGACTATTAGGGGACCATTTATGGGAAATATTAGAATTTTGATATTATTTAATAAATTTTAGCAACATTTAATAATAAAAACAATTGATAAATATTAATTACGTGAAAATTAAATTGGCAAAAGATTTTAACATTGAAAGTGTTAGAATAAAAGGAAACAATGGCAAAATTTAAGGTATCTTTCAAGTCATTATTATTATATATATATAGTGACAACCTTATTGTGTATATAATAAGGGTGGGTTTTTCATGATTTGGTTTTTTAATGATAACGTTTAACGAATTTAACGAATAGTTTTAATATAATAATATTTAACGAATAGCTTTAGTTTAATTTTACGCTGTAACCGGAACTCTAAACATTTGCCAATAGAAATTGGGCAACTTGACTTGTATTTTCGTAGGCGCGGTGCGCCCATAAGCAATTGTATTATCCAAGGTAGACAGAGTACAGATATTTAACACTAACCGGAACAAATCGTTATATTTGCTGAAAAAGATGTCCTTTTTTCTATCACGTACAAAAATTACCACAATATGTAGGCCTTCCCTACAAGTTTCTACAAAGAAACGAACCATTGTCAATTTTATAAAATTATTTACATAAAACAAATTGAATTTCTTACCAATATTAATATTCCTTTATAGTATCCAATTCAAAACGGCAATAATCTTTTGCAAAATCTTTAAAAAAAATTTTATGCCTTAAACGCAAAATAAGGGGTACCGGTTACTTTTTTTTGGTTTTTGAAGTGGTTACTAGGCTTCGTCAGAAAATTGCGCAATCGATCCGACCATCAAAGTCGGGTACCCGATTACTCTTCATAGTTTTTTAAGAGGTTCAAAGTTGGGTACCCGTATTTTTGTTAATACAATTTTATGCCTTAAACGCAAAATACCGGGTGCCGGTTACTTTTTTGGTTTTTGAAGTGGTTACTAGGCTTCGTCAGAAAATTGCGCAATCGATCCGACCATCAAAGTCGGGTACCCGATTACTCTTCATAATTTTTTAAGAGGTTCAAAGTAGGGTACCCGTATTTTCGTTAATACAATTTTATGCCGTACCGTATCGTTACCGTACCGCAACCGTATCGTAACCGTATAGTTACCGTTACCGTATCGTTACCGTACCGTAACCGTATCGTTACCGTACCGTAACCGTAGCGTTACCGTATCGTTACCGTACAGTAACCGTACCGTAACCGTATCGTTACCGTACAGTAACCGTACCGTAACCGCACCGTAACCGTACAGTAACCGTACCGTAACCGCACCGTAACCGTATCGTTTCCGTACCGTTGCCGTACCGTAACCGTAGCGTTACCGTATCCTTACCGTATCGTTACGGTACAGTAACCGTACCGTAACCGCACCGTACCGTAACCGTACCGTAACCGTACCGTATCGTTACCTTACCGTACCGTAACCGTACCGTAACCGTACCGTAACCGTAGCGTAACCGTACCGTAACCGTACCGTACCGTACCGTACCGTAACCGTACCGTACCGTACCGTAACCGTACCGTAACCGTACCGTAACCGTACCGTAACCGTACCGTAACCGTACCGTAACCGTACCGTAACCGTACCGTAACCGTACCGTAACCGTACCGTAACCGTACCGTAACCGTACCGTAACCGTACCGTTACCGCACCGTAACCGTACCGTAACCGTATCGTTACCGTACCGTAACCGTACCGTAACCGTACCGTACCGTAACCGTACCGTAACCGTACCGTAACCGTACCGTAACCGTACCGTAACCGTACCGTTACCGTACCGTAACCGTATCGTTACCGTACCGTAACCGTACCGTAACCGTACCGTAACCGCACCGTAACCGTAACGTAAACGTACCGTAACCGTGCCGTAACCGTATCGTTACCGTACCGTAACCGTACCGTAACCGTACCGTAGCCGTATCGTAACCGTGCCGTACCGTAACCGTATCGTTACCGTAACCGTATCGTTACCGTAACCGTTAAGGCTGAGTTACCCAACCGTAAACGTATCTGTAACGAATCAGCTGTTCCGATACCACAAGAAGAAATGTGTACGAATGGTTATTAACACGAACTTGCCGGATCATTCTGTTGAAATCAGAATTTTCTATCCGGCATCGAAACAGCTGAGTGATTTTACTCGGAAAAAATATGAAATGAATAAAGAAAATTGATTCAAACAACAAATAAGGAATAAGAATTAACAAATAAATGGAAAAATTTAGAATAAAATATAAAACCACATGAAATAGATGCTAAATAGTAATGTCGTTTACGGTAATCTATAAGTGTACTTTTTAGATACGGCACGGTACAGTTACATCACATTTACGTTTACGGTCCCATAATCCGCCCTTTACCGTATCATTACCGTACCGTAACCGTACCGTAACCGTATCATTACCGTACCGTAACCGTACCGTAACCGTACCGTTACCGTACCGTAACCGTACCGTAACCGTACCGTACTTACATAAATAATTGTGTAATAGATGCAAAAATACATAAAATTTATAATATTTTTAATTTTAATAAATTAAAAAAACTCGTTAATTTTCAGAAAACAGTACTGGCAAAGCACGTTTTAAGTAGTACCGGCATTTCCTAAAAAACAGGGCTCTCCCAGTACAATTTTTGTTGCAACGTCGGCTATTTCTACCTGGGAAATTTTTAATAAATAAATTTTTAATGAAATAAATTTTTAATAAAATACATTTTTAATAAAATAAATTTTTAATAAAATAAATTTTAAGTAAAATAAAATTTTAAATAAAATAATTAAAAAAAAAATAAATTTTAAATAAAATAAATTTTAAGTAAAATAAAATTTTAATAAACTAAATTTTAATAAAATAAATTTTAATAAAATAAATTTTAATAAAATAAATTTTTAATAAAATAAATTTTTAATAAAATACATTTTTAATAAAATACATTTTTAATAAAATAAATTTTTAATAATAAAATATACAAATTTTTAATAAAATAATTTTTTAATAAAATTAATTTTTAATAAAATAAAATTTTAATAAATAAATTTTTAATAAAATACATTTTTAATAAAATAAATTTTTAATAAAATAATTTTTAATAAAATAGATTTTTAATAAAATAAATTTTTAGTAAAATAAATTTTAAATAAAACAAATTTTAAATAAAATAAATTTTTAATAAAATAAATTTTAAGTAAAATAAAATTTTAATAAAATAAATTTTATTAAAATAAATTTTTAATAAAATAAATTGTTTATAAAATAAATTTTTAATATAATAAATAATAAAATAAATTTTTAATAAAATAAATTTTTAGTAAAATAAATTTTTAATAAAATAATTTTTAATAAAATAAATTTTAAATAAAATTAATTTCAAAAAATTTTAAATAAAATAAATTTTAAATAAAATAAATTTTTATTAAAATAATTTTTTATAAAATAGTTTTTAATAAAATAAAATTTAAATAAAATAAATTTTTAATAAAATAATTTTTTAATAAAATAAATTTTAAATAAAATAATTTTTTAAATAAAATAAATGTTTAATAAAATAAATTTTTAATAAAATAAATTTTAAATAAATAAATTTTAATAAAATCAATTTCTAATAAAATAAATTTTTAATAAAATCATTTTTTAATAAAATAAAAAAAAATAGTTTTTAAGAAAATAAAATTTACATAAAATAAATCTTTAATAAAATAATTTTTTAATAAAATTAATTTTTAAATAAAATAAATTCTAAATAAAATAAATTTTAAATAAAATAAATTTTAAATTTTCAATTTCACAATTTTCTTGAGCGTAAGGTTTGTTTTTTATATATAAAAATTCTTTATTTTCGATATTTCGCTACTCCATTGTGTAGCATCTTCAGGAAATAACAATTAAATTAATAAATTTTAAATTTTAAATAAAATAAATTTTAAATAAAATAAATTTTGAATAAAATAAATTTTTAATAAAATAAATTTTTTATAAAATAAATTTTTTATAAAATAAATTTTAAATAAAATAATAACAAAATAAATTTTTAATAAAATAAATAATAAAATAATAAAATAAATTTTTAATAAAATAAATTTCAAATAAAATAAATTTTAAATAACCCGACTAAAAAAGTTTTCATATAATCTTATATGATTTGATATAATTATAAATGTTTATATGCGTGGCTTTATATAACCATATACATTTATATTAGCACTTTGGTTTTATAAATATGTTTGATATAACGTTATATATAATCATATGGGATTAGGTTAGAAATTGTGGATCTGGTTTTGAATTTTGCACTTTGACGTATACATAAATTAATGTTTATAATTGAAATTAACATCTATTTTTCAAATATTTGACAAAATACTATTTATTAAAAAATTAATTTAAAGAAATAAATAATAAAAAAAAAATATCGTTCGTTCGTTCGAAAGAACTATTTTTATTTTTAAATTTAAAAAGAAAAATTAGACAAACTTATGCTGAAATAAATACGGTTTAAGCAGGCGGTTTTCAACTCCTCTTTCGAACATTAAAAGTTTGCATCCAAAAATGTTAGCCTTTGCAGCCGTGGCTGAATTTTTCGATACAAATTAAGAAGAGAATGATTTAACAGAGGTAGGGCGAGTTGGTTAGTCTTTTAAATATATACTGGCATGTGATGGAAAATAATCGTTTTTGATTTCGATCGATTTGGTTAAAAATCAAAAATTTAATAATGAATATAAAAGGCAAAGAGGGTTGAAATTGTTTTTAACTGCTATAGTTGTGTCAGGTATATCGATTTACGACTTCTTATCGCTTTTAAATTAAAAATAAAAAATATAAATAAGAAATATTTAGGATTGAAATTTTAGAAACGATCGATTTGAAACCGATCGATTTCCATCACATGCCAGTATATGTTTTTATATATAATTTGATGCAATTAGATAGACCCATTTTTCGGATCAAATTGTATCAGGTTAGATAACATACTTATCTCGCTTGATATAATTATATATTCCAATATTCGGATCAAATTAGATATGAACATATATATGGGTTTATATATGTTTATATAACATCTTTTTTAGTCGGGAAAATAAATTTTAAATAAAATAAATAAGATAAATTTTTAATAAAATAATTTTTTATAAAATAGTTTTTAATAAAATAAAATTTAAATAAAATAAATTTTTAATAAAATAAATTTTTAATAAATAAATTTTTAATAAAATAAATTTTTAATAAAATACATTTTTAATAAAATAAATTTTTAATAAAATAATTTTTAATAAAATAGATTTTTAATAAAATAAATTTTTAGTAAAATAAATTTTAAATACCCGACTAAAAAAGATGTTATATAATCATATATCACCATACATAAACCCATATATACGTCCATATCTAATTTGATCCGAATATTGGAATATATAATTATATCAAGCGAGATAAGCATGTTATCTCACCTGATACAATTTGATCCGAAAAATGGGTATATCTAACTGTATCAAATTATATATAAATACATATAATTTGATGAAGATTTTCAAAGAAAATTTTAGTAAATATTGTTGAGATCACTTATTTCATTCATATTAAATAGTAATGCTTAATGTTTAGAAAAATTTTTGCTAATAAACTTAGAAATAGCTGACAAAATAAAACATTACAAATTAAAAATTTGTCGGAACAAATTTTTCTAGGTTAGAGTTTTGGTCTTCCTTACAAAATGTGTGTCTTTCTTATAAAATAAAAAATTAACTTTCACAATTATTTTTTTTTTTTCACGGAAAAATAAATGAACTTAAACCATATTAATTTCAACATATGTTTGTCTAATTTTTATTTTTAAATTTAAAGTAAAAATATTTATTTCGGCTTTTAATTCCACAAAGAAAAAAAAAATTTCTCCCCTTATTTATTTTTTTAACCCTTAAATGCATGATCTCTTCGATTTTAACCATTTTTTTATATATGATTTCTAAAGGCGTGTACATTTCAAGAAAAGTACCAAAAAAAACGTGTTTTAGATTTTTCACAAATATACAGAGCAAAACCAAGATTTTTACTCTAACTGTTTAAAAATTCTGCACTAAACTATAGGAACACTATGTACAGAAGGGGCCCCCAATGCCCAAAAATGCAGTTTTGTGCATCAAGTGGGTTTTTTTTTATTAAAAAACCGGTATGTTGCCAAATGTCAAAATATTCAAAAATAAAAAGGAAATTTGTAAATAAATGTAAACAAAATTTGAAAACAATAAATAAATATAAAATAAAAACAAATGGAAACTTCAAATTTAAAACAGAATTTTAAGGTACATTTTAAATATACTGTATGGTAAGAAATTTAAAATAATAGTCGACTTTTGTGATTTAAAATAGACTTTTTCTTTTTTATAGTAAAGGTGATTGTTTTTAAACAACTTTTTTATAATTTAAACTTTTATAAGATTTGCACTGACTTTATTTATGAGCATTAGCTCTTATTAAGAACAAACATTTGCAGTCACACTTACTAAAAATTTTGCGCATAACTTAACGAACTAAAAGAAAACGATATGGGTTTCCCGCACTGTTGTATACTTTTACATATTTTTTTTGCTTATATTTTTTTTAGCTCTTATTAAGAATAAACATTTGCACTCACACTTACTAAAAATTTTGCGCATACACCGGTAACTTAACGAACTAAAATAAAACGATATGGGTTTCCCGCACTGTTGTATACTTTTACATATTTTTTTTGCTTATTACTTTAAAGATTTTTAAGAAACCCCTTTTAATTTTACTTTTCAATTATAAATAAAATTTTTCATTTAAAATATTTACTGATTATGCGCTAGAAACTAATGAATTAATGAAAAAAACTTCACTTAGTTCACCGTACAACCAAACCGTATGAAAGCTACCAGAAACTAAATTTGTTAATGGTGCATCAGTGGTGAGATAAGTGGTCTTCTATACCCCTCTTACTCGCTCAACCCACAGATCACAAATCGCCAAAATCATAAGAAAAATAACGATGGAAATGTATACAATAACAATTTTAAATATTTTCGATGTGGTAAAAAAGGCACATTCGTTCTCAATGCAAAGACATAGGAAAAGGAGACAGTGACTTTGCATGTTCATTAAATGACAATAAAGTAAACTTAAGAGATTTATGGATACTAGACAGCGGCGCGACGTCACACATGAGCAGAACAAAAGAGTGTTTTTTGACTTTACCCAATGAAATTTTTTTCGTGAACAACAGGCGCCTGATGAATGGAGATATTTTCTTGCTTGTAGAACAGTGGTGTTCAAAACTAAAAATGTAGTTGTGTTGGTGAGAAAATGAGAATTGCACTGTAAGAAATGTTGAATGGGTTAATAGAATCTGTATGCATTTATTTTTTATTAAAAATATGAAAATGTTTTGTGTAAAAAACGAAGTAGGTACTTTCGGAAAATATAAATAAATAATACACTGTTTTAAAGAAATAAAAATAAACAAAATACAATTTTTGAAAGAAAAAAAATACATACATACATAAGGTTGGCTTCTTTTATTCTATGTAAAACAAAAGGTTTCCAATTTTTTTAAATCAATATCAATGGTTTCAATGTATTTACATATTTATAAAATATCTTTAATCTACATTTATAATCATAAAATATTTGTCCTATATTGTTATTAATTTTTTTTTCAGTACATTAAAAAAAAATCAGCGTATATCCGTACTCATGTTCATTCGTCGCTGTTTCAGTGACGACTAAAAGCAAGAGCGTAAGAATACATGTGAATTGAGCAGGGACAATTGTCCTATGGGCTAAACCAGTGGGTATCTATACAACTCTTGCTCTGTTAACCTTTACTCTTTATTTTTGTTCGTGAAGTCGGGAAAGAAAACTAAAACATGTTGGTAAACATTGTAAACAAATGAGAGATTGAGTGTTTTTTTTACACATTTCCCTATATAAAAAGCATTGAGGTTGAGTGAGTTTTTTAAGAGAATTTTCAGATTTTTAAGAGGATTTAAGAGATTCCAATGTTGCCTCAACATTCAAAAAATTCCCGTGCCAACAAAAATTTGTCAATAGTGTCAATTTTGGGTTTTTTAAAACTAATACTGATAGTTAATATAGTTTTATTTTTTAAAATATAGTTTATTTTAACAAAAACAATATACATTTAAATTAACAAGAACGGTGAAAATGAATTATATATTATTTGTATAATAAAATAAATTATTTACAAAATTTGTAAATAATATTAACAAAAATTATTAAAACCATAAGTTTTTTTTACACATTTCCCTATATAAAAAGCATTGAGGTTGAGTGAGTTTTTTTTAGATTTTTAAGAGAATTTTCAGATTTGTAAGAGGATTTAAGAGATTCCAATGTTGCCTCAACATTCAAAAAATTCCCGTGCCAACAAACATTTGTCAATAGTGTCAATTTTGGGTTTTTTAAAACTAATACTGATAGTTAATATAGTTTTATTTTTTAAAATATAGTTTATTTTAACAAAAACAATATACGTTTAAATTAACAAGAACGGTGAAAATGAATTATATATTATTTGTATAATAAAATAAATTATTTACAAAATTTGTAAATAATATTAACAAAAATTATTAAAAACATAAGTTGAGTTATATATTATTTGTATAATAAAATAAATTATTTACAAAATTTGTAAATAATATTAACAAAAATTATTAAAAACATAAGTTGAGTAATATATTATTTGTATAATAAAATAAATTATTTAAAAATTTTTAAAATAATATTAGCAAAAACTATTAAAAACAGTAGTTGAACAAAATTTACTACACTCATTAAAAACCCCTAAATGGAAAATCAAACTTGACAACATTGATCAAAGAATTTTTTTTAAAAGAAAAAAACGAAAAAAATGTTTCTCAAAATGCTCTTCCAACTCATTTTTTCTCTTAACAACATTATCAACATGTTTTCTTAGTCTTTCCCAAGTTCGCCACACAACAACAAAATTTGGTGAGGACGGTAGTTTCTCTATAGGTTTATACTTGTTGCTTTAACCAGGCACTATCCACGGCTCTCATCTGAAAAACTGAACTGGTTTTAAGAGAGTTTCAATGTAAAATAACAAAAAACGTGAAAAAGTGGTATTTTTAATTAATTATTTTTATTGTTTTTAAGCAATTTTAATTAAATTGTAAAGTGCACTTGTGTTGTTTGATATGTTCTCTGCATTAGTTTTATATAATTAGCACAAAATTTTGCTCATTAATATTAAAAAATACGCGTTAAAAAAACCACTAAAAACTGTTTCTCTTAAAACCAGTTTGCATATAAAATTAAAGAGACTTTTTAACAGCAGTTGAGGCTGGTGGTTTGTCTTTAGTCTATATAGTCGTTGCTTTAACCAATGAAATTTTTCTCGTGAACAACAGGCGAATGGAGATATTTTCTTGCTTGTAGAACAGTGATGTACCAACGCAGCGCAAGCAGCATTTTCTTGTGTAACCACGCGTGGTTGGAAATTGAGAGGGAGTACATCACTGTTGTAGAATATTAACATCTTATTTATATTAAGGGGTATGAGTAACTCTCAGAGAGTTCACAATTGAGTGAAATGTTGAAAGAATGAAAGTGTGGATATTTGGATCAGTGATGGTATTTGAAAAATTTCGTTTGGTGCCTAAATGATGCCAAAAAGTGCCAAAAAAGCTTTAAAAGTGCCAAAAAAAAAATTAAGCAACATGCAAATGTTGCAAAAATTATGTTCAGTTTTTATTTCAAATATTTATACATTTACACCCTTATAATAAACTTTATAACAATAACAAAATTGTCACAAAACTGGTGTGAATGGAAATTATTATAATTTTGGTATTCTAAGAAAAATTGTCACAGCAAAACCTTGACAAAATTGTCATGCAATAAAAAGCACATAAATTTTCATTCGTCAACAATTTAAAATATAAGTTTTATTTTCTTTTGAAGAATTTTATAATTTTTCTTCACAGAAATATAATACGAAAAACCTCATTCATATTTTGAGATATTATTTTAAGATACATCGAACCTTTTACCGATTCTAAAATTCCTGTAAATTCCTCCAAAAGATTAGGTAGTAACATGGGATTTTTGGGGCTAAAGTTGTTAGGAATAAGCTCAAAATACTTGATGCTAAAATTTAAAGGATACTCCAAGTGCTTAGAACTAGTTCTCTCGTGTTTGCGGTTCCTGGACATTTTTTTAAGTTTTCATTTCATTTAAGATTTCATAAAATTATCCAAAAAAACGTAATTTTTCACAAATTACAATTTTTTGATAATTTTATTTTATTTTCGGCAGAAAAAGCTTTCACCATTGTATGGTGAAATTTTTAAAACCTTTGCTAGTCATAAAAAAACTAGAATACCATAACAAATTTTTGAAAAATTCCAGTGACGGACAATACAATAGAATCAATTAAAGTTTTTCTAATTTTATCCCCATTGCTTTTATTTTTAAAGATCAAAATAATGATTAAATTGTGCCCAAAAAACTGGAATGTGGTCCAGAAAATTGTAGAAATTTTTAGTGTGGCGTTTGTTTTTTAATTTTGCTACCCGTTCTAAGTAGACGTAGCTTTTAATGAAAAACCAGCGATATCGACCTTTTATCAAATTATTTAGAAATTTTCTTAAAAAGTGCCGAAATTCTATGAAGAGTGCCAAAGTGCCATTGAACATTCAATAGTGCCACAAATAGCACTTTTGTGCCACTTTTACCAACAGTGATTTGGATATATGTGAAAAGAGTAAATTTATATGACTATTAGGGGACCATTTATGGGAAATATTAGAATTTTGATATTATTTAATAAATTTTAGCAACATTTAATAATAAAAACAATTGATAAATATTAATTACGTGAAAATTAAATTGGCAAAAGATTTTAACATTGAAAGTGTTAGAATAAAAGGAAACAATGGCAAAATTTAAGGTATCTTTCAAGTCATTATTATTATATATATATAGTGACAACCTTATTGTGTATATAATAAGGGTGGGTTTTTCATGATTTGGTTTTTTAATGATAACGTTTAACGAATTTAACGAATAGTTTTAATATAATAATATTTAACGAATAGCTTTAGTTTAATTTTACGCTGTAACCGGAACTCTAAACATTTGCCAATAAAAATTGGGCAACTTGACTTGTATTTTCGTAGGCGCGGTGCGCCCATAAGCAATTGTATTATCCAAGGTAGACAGAGTACAGATATTTAACACTAACCGGAACAAATCGTTATATTTGCTGAAAAAGATGTCCTTTCTTCTATCACGTACAAAAATTACCACAATATGTAGGCCTTCCCTACAAGTTTCTACAAAGAAACGAACCATTGTCAATTTTATAAAATTATTTACATAAAACAAATTGAATTTCTTACCAATATTAATATTCCTTTATAGTATCCAATTCAAAACGGCAATAATCTTTTGCAAAATCTTTAAAAAAAATTTTATGCCTTAAACGCAAAATAAGGGGTACCGGTTACTTTTTTTTGGTTTTTGAAGTGGTTACTAGGCTTCGTCAGAAAATTGCGCAATCGATCCGACCATCAAAGTCGGGTACACGATTACTCTTCATAGTTTTTTAAGAGGTTCAAAGTTGGGTACCCGTATTTTTGTTAATACAATTTTATGCCTTAAACGCAAAATACCGGGTGCCGGTTACTTTTTTGGTTTTTGAAGTGGTTACTAGGCTTCGTCAGAAAATTGCGCAATCGATCCGACCATCAAAGTCGGGTACCCGATTACTCTTCATAATTTTTTAAGAGGTTCAAAGTAGGGTACCCGTATTTTCGTTAATACAATTTTATGCCGTACCGTATCGTTACCGTACCGCAACCGTATCGTAACCGTATCGTTACCGTACCGTAACCGTATCGTTACCGTACCGTAACCGTAGCGTTACCGTATCGTTACCGTACAGTAACCGTACCGTAACCGTATCGTTACCGTACAGTAACCGTACCGTAACCGCACCGTACCGTAACCGTACAGTAACCGTACCGTAACCGCACCGTAACCGTATCGTTTCCGTACCGTTGCCGTACCGTAACCGTAGCGTTACCGTATCCTTACCGTATCGTTACCGTACAGTAACCGTACCGTAACCGCACCGTAACCGTACCGTAACCGTACCGTATCGTTACCTTACCGTACCGTAACCGTACCGTAACCGTAGCGTTACCGTACCGTTACCGTACCGTAACCGTACCGTACCGTAACCGTACCGTAACCGTACCGAAACCGTACCGTAACCGTACCGTAACCGTACCGTACCGTAACCGTACCGTAACCGTACCGTAACCGTACCGTAACCGTACCGTACCGTAACCGTACCGTAACCGTACCGTACCGTAACCGTATCGTAACCGTACCATAACCGTACCGTAACCGTACCGTAACCGTACCGTAACCGTACCGTAACCGTACCGTAACCGTACCGTAACCGTACCGTTACCGCACCGTAACCGTACCGTAACCGTATCGTTACCGTACCGTAACCGTACCGTAACCGTACCGTAACCGTACCGTAACCGTACCGTAACCGTACCGTAACCGCACCGTAACCGTACCGTAACCGTAACCGTACCGTAACCGTACCGTAACCGTACCGTAACCGTACCGTTACCGCACCGTAACCGTACCGTAACCGTATCGTTACCGTACCGTAACCGTACCGTAACCGCACCGTAACCGTAACGTAAACGTACCGTAACCGTATCGTTACCGTACCGTAACCGTACCGTAACCGTACCGTAACCGTACCGTAGCCGTATCGTAACCGTACCGTAACCGTGCCGTACCGTAACCGTATCGTTACCGTAACCGTTAAGGCTGAGTTACCCAACCGTAAACGTATCTGTAACGAATCAGCTGTTCCGATACCACAAGAAGAAATGTGTACGAATGGTTACTAACACGAACTTGCCGGATCATTCTGTTGAAATCAGAATTTTCTATCCGGCATCGAAACAGCTGAGTGATTTTACTCGGAAAAAATATGAAATGAATAAAGAAAATTGATTCAAACAACAAATAAGGAATAAGAATTAACAAATAAATGGAAAAATTTAGAATAAAATATAAAACCACATGAAATAGATGCTAAATAGTAATGTCGTTTACGGTAATCTATAAGTGTACTTTTTAGATACGGCACGGTACAGTTACATCACATTTACGTTTACGGTCCCATAATCCGCCCTTTACCGTATCATTACCGTACCGTAACCGTACCGTAACCGTACCGTAACCGTATCATTACCGTACCGTAACCGTACCGTAACCGTACCGTTACCGTACCGTAACCGTAACCGTACCGTAACCGTACCGTACTTACATAAATAATTGTGTAATAGATGCAAAAATACATAAAATTTATAATATTTTTAATTTTAATAAATTAAAAAAACTCGTTAATTTTCAGAAAACAGTACTGGCAAAGCACGTTTTAAGTAGTACCGGCATTTCCTAAAAAACAGGGCTCTCCCAGTACAATTTTTGTTGCAACGTCGGCTATTTCTACCTGGGAAATTTTTAATAAATAAATTTTTAATGAAATAAATTTTTAATAAAATACATTTTTAATAAAATAAATTTTTAATAAAATAAATTTTAAGTAAAATAAAATTTTAAATAAAATAATTAAAAAAAAAAATAAATTTAAAAAAAAATAAATTTTAAGTAAAATAAAATTTTAATAAACTAAATTTTAATAAACTAAATTTTAATAAAATAAATTTTAATAAAATAAATTTTAATAAAATAAATTTTTAATAAAATAAATTTTTAATAAAATACATTTTTAATAAAATACATTTTTAATAAAATAAATTTTTAATAATAAAATATACAAATTTTTAATAAAATAATTTTTTAATAAAATTAATTTTTAATAAAATAAAATTTTAATAAATAAATTTTTAATAAAATACATTTTTAATAAAATAAATTTTTAATAAAATAATTTTTAATAAAATAGATTTTTAATAAAATAAATTTTTAGTAAAATAAATTTTAAATAAAACAAATTTTAAATAAAATAAATTTTAAATAAAATAAATTTTAAGTAAAATAAAATTTTAATAAAATAAATTTTATTAAAATAAATTTTTAATAAAATAAATTGTTTATAAAATAAATTTTTAATATAATAAATAATAAAATAAATTTTTAATAAAATAAATTTTTAATAAAATAAATTTTTAATAAAATAATTTTTAATAAAATAAATTTTAAATAAAATTAATTTCAAAAAATTTTAAATAAAATAAATTTTAAATAAAATAAATTTTTAATAAAATAATTTTTTATAAAATAGTTTTTAATAAAATAAAATTTAAATAAAATAAATTTTTAATAAAATAATTTTTTAATAAAATAAATTTTAAATAAAATAATTTTTTAAATAAAATAAATGTTTAATAAAATAAATTTTTAATAAAATAAATTTTAAATAAATAAATTTTAATAAAATCAATTTCTAATAAAATAAATTTTTAATAAAATCATTTTTTAATAAAATAAAAAAAAATAGTTTTTAAGAAAATAAAATTTACATAAAATAAATCTTTAATAAAATAATTTTTTAATAAAATTAATTTTTAAATAAAATAAATTCTAAATAAAATAAATTTTAAATAAAATAAATTTTAAATTTTCAATTTCACAATTTTCTTGAGCGTAAGGTTTGTTTTTTATATATAAAAATTCTTTATTCTCGATATTTCGCTACTCCATTGTGTAGCATCTTCAGGAAATAACAATTAAATTAATAAATTTTAAATTTTAAATAAAATAAATTTTAAATAAAATAAATTTTGAATAAAATAAATTTTTAATAAAATAAATTTTTTATAAAATAAATTTTTTATAAAATAAATTTTAAATAAAATAATAACAAAATAAATTTTTAATAAAATAAATAATAAAATAATAAAATAAATTTTTAATAAAATAAATTTCAAATAAAATAAATTTTAAATAACCCGACTAAAAAAGTTTTCATATAATCTTATATGATTTGATATAATTATAAATGTTTATATGCGTGGCTTTATATAACCATATACATTTATATTAGCACTTTGGTTTTATAAATATGTTTGATATAACGTTATATATAATCATATGGGATTAGGTCTCCAGCCATATATTAAGAGATCTGCGATATAGTTTATATATAATTATATATAATGGCGTATAAGCTTCTATAAACAACCTTGTATGAAAATATATAACAAAGTTAATAGAAAATTGTATTAATTTTATATATAATTATATATGAAATAATTATACAAAGTTTAATTGCACTACAAAAATTAAGAAAAAAACTTAGAAATTGTGGATCTGGTTTTGAATTTTGCACTTTGACGTATACATAAATTAATGTTTATAATTGAAATTAACATCTATTTTTCAAATATTTGACAAAATACTATTTATTAAAAAATTAATTTAAAGAAATAAATAAGAAAAAAAAAATATCGTTCGTTCGTTCGAAAGAACTATGTATTTTTATTTTTAAATTTAAAAAGAAAAATTAGACAAACTTATGCTGAAATAAATACGGTTTAAGCAGGCGGTTTTCAACTCCTCTTTCGAACATTAAAAGTTTGTATCCAAAAATGTTAGCCTTTGCAGCCGTGGCTGAATTTTTCGATACAAATTAAGAAGAGAATGATTTAACAGAGGTAGGGCGAGTTGGTTAGTCTTTTAAATATATACTGGCATGTGATGGAAAATAATCGTTTTTGATTTCGATCGATTTGGTTAAAAATCAAAAATTTAATAATGAATATAAAAGGCAAAGAGGGTTGAAATTGTTTTTAACTGCTATAGTTGTGTCAGGTATATCGATTTACGACTTCTTATCGCTTTTAAATTAAAAATAAAAAATATAAATAAGAAATATTTAGGATTGAAATTTTAGAAACGATCGATTTGAAACCGATCGATTTCCATCACATGCCAGTATATGTTTTTATATATAATTTGATGCAATTAGATAGACCTATTTTTCGGATCAAATTGTATCAGGTTAGATAACATACTTATCTCGCTTGATATAATTATATATTCCAATATTCGGATCAAATTAGATATGAACATATATATGGGTTTATATATGTTTATATAACATCTTTTTTAGTCGGGAAAATAAATTTTAAATAAAATAAATAAGATAAATTTTTAATAAAATAATTTTTTATAAAATAGTTTTTAATAAAATAAAATTTAAATAAAATAAATTTTTAATAAAATAAATTTTTAAGAAATAAATTTTTAATAAAATACATTTTTAATAAAATAGATTTTTAATAAAATAAATTTTTAGTAAAATAAAAATATAAAAATATATAATAAAATATAAAAATTTTGAATAAAATAAATTTTTAATAAAATAATTTTTTAATAAAATAAATTTTTAATAAAATAAATTTTTAATAAATAAATTTTTAATAAAATAAATTTTTAATAAAATACATTTTTAATAAAATAAATTTTTAATAAAATAATTTTTAATAAAATAGATTTTTAATAAAATAAATTTTTAGTAAAATAAATTTTAAATACCCGACTAAAAAAGATGTTATATAATCATATATCACCATACATAAACCCATATATACGTCCATATCTAATTTGATCCGAATATTGGAATATATAATTATATCAAGCGAGATAAGCATGTTATCTCACCTGATACAATTTGATCCGAAAAATGGGTCTATCTAACTGTATCAAATTATATATAAATACATATAATTTGATGAAGATTTTCAAAGAAAATTTTAGTAAATATTGTTGAGATCACTTATTTCATTCATATTAAATAGTAATGCTTAATGTTTAGAAAAATTTTTGCTAATAAACTTAGAAATAGCTGACAAAATAAAACATTACAAATTAAAAATTTGTCGGAACAAATTTTTCTAGGTTAGAGTTTTGGTCTTCCTTACAAAATGTGCGTCTTTCTTATAAAATAAAAAATTAACTTTCACAATTATTTTTTTTTTTCACGGAAAAATAAATGAACTTAAACCATATTAATTTCAACATATGTTTGTCTAATTTTTATTTTTAAATTTAAAGTAAAAATATTTATTTCGGCTTTTAATTCCACAAAGAAAAAAAAAATTTCTCCCCTTATTTATTTTTTTAACCCTTAAATGCATGATCTCTTCGATTTTAACCATTTTTTTATATATGATTTCTAAAGGCGTGTACATTTCAAGAAAAGTACCAAAAAAAACGTGTTTTAGATTTTTCACAAATATACAGAGCAAAACCAAGATTTTTACTCTAACTGTTTAAAAATTCTGCACTAAACTATAGGAACACTATGTACAGAAGGGGCCCCCAATGCCCAAAAATGCAGTTTTGTGCATCAAGTGGGTTTTTTTTTTATTAAAAAACCGGTATGTTGCCAAATGTCAAAATATTCAAAAATAAAAAGGAAATTTGTAAATAAATGTAAACAAAATTTGAAAACAATAAATAAATATAAAATAAAAACAAATGGAAACTTCAAATTTAAAACAGAATTTTAAGGTACATTTTAAATATACTGTATGGTAAGAAATTTAAAATAATAGTCGACTTTTGTGATTTAAAATAGACTTTTTCTTTTTTATAGTAAAGGTGATTGTTTTTAAACAACTTTTTTATAATTTAAACTTTTATAAGATTTGCACTGACTTTATTTATGAGCATTAGCTCTTATTAAGAACAAACATTTGCAGTCACACTTACTAAAAATTTTGCGCATAACTTAACGAACTAAAAGAAAACGATATGGGTTTCCCGCACTGTTGTATACTTTTACATATTTTTTTTGCTTATATTTTTTTTAGCTCTTATTAAGAATAAACATTTGCACTCACACTTACTAAAAATTTTGCGCATACACCGGTAACTTAACGAACTAAAATAAAACGATATGGGTTTCCCGCACTGTTGTATACTTTTACATATTTTTTTTGCTTATTACTTTAAAGATTTTTAAGAAACCCCTTTTAATTTTACTTTTCAATTATAAATAAAATTTTTCATTTAAAATATTTACTGATTATGCGCTAGAAACTAATGAATTAATGAAAAAAACTTCACTTAGTTCACCGTACAACCAAACCGTATGAAAGCTACCAGAAACTAAATTTGTTAATGGTGCATCAGTGGTGAGATAAGTGGTCTTCTATACCCCTCTTACTCGCTCAACCCACAGATCACAAATCGCCAAAATCATAAGAAAAATAACGATGGAAATGTATACAATAACAATTTTAAATATTTTCGATGTGGTAAAAAAGGCACATTCGTTCTCAATGCAAAGACATAGGAAAAGGAGACAGTGACTTTGCATGTTCATTAAATGACAATAAAGTAAACTTAAGAGATTTATGGATACTAGACAGCGGCGCGACGTCACACATGAGCAGAACAAAAGAGTGTTTTTTGACTTTACCCAATGAAATTTTGTTCGTGAACAACAGGCGCCTGATGAATGGAGATATTTTCTTGCTTGTAGAACAGTGGTGTTCAAAACTAAAAATGTAGTTGTGTTGGTGAGAAAATGAGAATTGCACTGTAAGAAATGTTGAATGGGTTAATAGAATCTGTATGCATTTATTTTTTATTAAAAATATGAAAATGTTTTGTGTAAAAAACGAAGTAGGTACTTTCGGAAAATATAAATAAATAATACACTGTTTTAAAGAAATAAAAATAAACAAAATACAATTTTTGAAAGAAAAAAAATACATACATAAGGTTGGCTTCTTTTATTCTATGTAAAACAAAAGGTTTCCAATTTTTTTAAATCAATATCAATGGTTTCAATGTATTTACATATTTATAAAATATCTTTAATCTACATTTATAATCATAAAATATTTGTCCTATATTGTTATTAATTTTTTTTTCAGTACATTAAAAAAAAAATCAGCGTATATCCGTACTCATGTTCATTCGTCGCTGTTTCAGTGACGACTAAAAGCAAGAGCGTAAGAATACATGTGAATTGAGCAGGGACAATTGTCCTATGGGCTAAACCAGTGGGTATCTATACAACTCTTGCTCTGTTAACCTTTACTCTTTATTTTTGTTCGTGAAGTCGGGAAAGAAAACTAAAACATGTTGGTAAACATTGTAAACAAATGAGAGATAGAGTGTTTTTTTTACACATTTCCCTATATAAAAAGCATTGAGGTTGAGTGAGTTTTTTAAGAGAATTTTCAGATTTTTAAGAGGATTTAAGAGATTCCAATGTTGCCTCAACATTCAAAAAATTCCCGTGCCAACAAAAATTTGTCAATAGTGTCAATTTTGGGTTTTTTAAAACTAATACTGATAGTTAATATAGTTTTATTTTTTAAAATATAGTTTATTTTAACAAAAACAATATACATTTAAATTAACAAGAACGGTGAAAATGAATTATATATTATTTGTATAATAAAATAAATTATTTACAAAATTTGTAAATAATATTAACAAAAATTATTAAAACCATAAGTTTTTTTTACACATTTCCCTATATAAAAAGCATTGAGGTTGAGTGAGTTTTTTTTAGATTTTTAAGAGAATTTTCAGATTTGTAAGAGGATTTAAGAGATTCCAATGTTGCCTCAACATTCAAAAAATTCCCGTGCCAACAAACATTTGTCAATAGTGTCAATTTTGGGTTTTTTAAAACTAATACTGATAGTTAATATAGTTACAAAATTTGTAAATAATATTAACAAAAATTATTAAAAACATAAGTTGAGTAATATATTATTTGTATAATAAAATAAATTATTTAAAAATTTTTAAAATAATATTAGCAAAAACTATTAAAAACAGTAGTTGAACAAAATTTACTACACTCATTAAAAACCCCTAAATGGAAAATCAAACTTGACAACATTGATCAAAGAATTTTTTTTAAAAGAAAAAAACGAAAAAAATGTTTCTCAAAATGCTCTTCCAACTCATTTTTCTCTTAACAACATTATCAACATGTTTTCTTAGTCTTTCCCAAGTTCGCCACACAACAACAAAATTTGGTGAGGACGGTAGTTTCTCTATAGGTTTATACTTGTTGCTTTAACCAGGCACTATCCACGGCTCTCATCTGAAAAACTGAACTGGTTTTAAGAGAGTTTCAATGTAAAATAACAAAAAACGTGAAAAAGTGGTATTTTTAATTAATTATTTTTATTGTTTTTAAGCAATTTTAATTAAATTGTAAAGTGCACTTGTGTTGTTTGATATGTTCTCTGCATTAGTTTTATATAATTAGCACAAAATTTTGCTCATTAATATTAAAAAATACGCGTTAAAAAAACCACTAAAAACTGTTTCTCTTAAAACCAGTTTGCATATAAAATTAAAGAGACTTTTTAACAGCAGTTGAGGCTGGTGGTTTGTCTTTAGTCTATATAGTCGTTGCTTTAACCAATGAAATTTTTCTCGTGAACAACAGGCGAATGGAGATATTTTCTTGCTTGTAGAACAGTGATGTACCAACGCAGCGCAAGCAGCATTTTCTTGTGTAACCACGCGTGGTTGGAAATTGAGAGGGAGTACATCACTGTTGTAGAATATTAACATCTTATTTATATTAAGGGGTATGAGTAACTCTCAGAGAGTTCACAATTGAGTGAAATGTTGAAAGAATGAAAGTGTGGATATTTGGATCAGTGATGGTATTTGAAAAATTTCGTTTGGTGCCTAAATGATGCCAAAAAGTGCCAAAAAAGCTTTAAAAGTGCCAAAAAAAAAATTAAGCAACATGCAAATGTTGCAAAAATTATGTTCAGTTTTTATTTCAAATATTTATACATTTACACCCTTATAATAAACTTTATAACAATAACAAAATTGTCACAAAACTGGTGTGAATGGAAATTATTATAATTTTGGTATTCTAAGAAAAATTGTCACAGCAAAACCTTGACAAAATTGTCATGCAATAAAAAGCACATAAATTTTCATTCGTCAACAATTTAAAATATAAGTTTTATTTTCTTTTGAAGAATTTTAGAAATATAATACGAAAAACCTCATTCATATTTTGAGATATTATTTTAAGATACATCGAACCTTTTACCGATTCTAAAATTCCTGTAAATTCCTCCAAAAGATTAGGTAGTAACATGGGATTTTTGGGGCTAAAGTTGTTAGGAATAAGCTCAAAATACTTGATGCTAAAATTTAAAGGATACTCCAAGTGCTTAGAACTAGTTCTCTCGTGTTTGCGGTTCCTGGACATTTTTTTAAGTTTTCATTTCATTTAAGATTTCATAAAATTATCCAAAAAAACGTAATTTTTCACAAATTACAATTTTTTGATAATTTTATTTTATTTTCGGCAGAAAAAGCTTCACCATTGTATGGTGAAATTTTTAAAACCTTTGCTAGTCATAAAAAAACTAGAATACCATAACAAATTTTTGAAAAATTCCAGTGACGGACAATACAATAGAATCAATTAAAGTTTTTCTAATTTTATCCCCATTGCTTTTATTTTTAAAGATCAAAATAATGATTAAATTGTGCCCAAAAAACTGGAATGTGGTCCAGAAAATTGTAGAAATTTTTAGTGTGGCGTTTGTTTTTTAATTTTGCTACCCGTTCTAAGTAGACGGCTTTTAATGAAAAACCAGCGATATCGACCTTTTATCAAATTATTTAGAAATTTTCTTAAAAAGTGCCGAAATTCTATGAAGAGTGCCAAAGTGCCATTGAACATTCAATAGTGCCACAAATAGCACTTTTGTGCCACTTTTACCAACAGTGATTTGGATATATGTGAAAAGAGTAAATTTATATGACTATTAGGGGACCATTTATGGGAAATATTAGAATTTTGATATTATTTAATAAATTTTAGCAACATTTAATAATAAAAACAATTGATAAATATTAATTACGTGAAAATTAAATTGGCAAAAGATTTTAACATTGAAAGTGTTAGAATAAAAGGAAACAATGGCAAAATTTAAGGTATCTTTCAAGTCATTATTATTATATATATATAGTGACAACCTTATTGTGTATATAATAAGGGTGGGTTTTTCATGATTTGGTTTTTTAATGATAACGTTTAACGAATTTAACGAATAGTTTTAATATAATAATATTTAACGAATAGCTTTAGTTTAATTTTACGCTGTAACCGGAACTCTAAACATTTGCCAATAGAAATTGGGCAACTTGACTTGTATTTTCGTAGGCGCGGTGCGCCCATAAGCAATTGTATTATCCAAGGTAGACAGAGTACAGATATTTAACACTAACCGGAACAAATCGTTATATTTGCTGAAAAAGATGTCCTTTTTTCTATCACGTACAAAAATTACCACAATATGTAGGCTAGGGCGGGTCGATTTAATAATCGCCCATGGCTCAGTGAAAATCGTATTCTAGGGATCAAAATAAGAAACTTTGCCGAAGGAACCATACCTCTAAAACGAATTCTACTACCCCCAACTGTTGACTTTTGTCCCGTAGGGTCAAGTTTTGAAAAATCCCACTTTGACCCATTTAGAGTGCCCCAATCGAGTCCAAATGTATGACCGACCCCCACTAACTTTGGAGGGCCGATCCACCCATGCCAGTGGTACACCCCCTGGAACTCCCCTGGGGGGTTCCCCATACAAACATTTTAAAAAATCACCATTTTTGGCACTTTATTTTATTATTTTTTATTTATTTTATTTATTTTTATTATTTTATTTATTTTTTCTCTTTAGAAATTTATTTAGTCAGAACATATGTAAATGAAAAAATTAATTTAACTTAGTAATAGAAAAGAAAATAAAAAAAATTACTGTTTGAAGTCTTTTTTGCTTTCAAGTCTGGGCATTTTTTCTTTTCTATTACTAAGTTAAATTAATTTTTTCATTTACATATGTTCTGACTAAATAAATTTCTAAGGAGAAAAAATAAATAAAATAATAAAAATAAATAAAATAAATAAAAAATAATAAAATAAAGTGCCAAAAATGGTGATTTTTTAAAATGTTTGTATGGGGAACCCCCCAGGGGAGTTCCAGGGGGTGTACCACTGGCATGGGTGGATCGGCCCTCCAAAGTTAGTGAGGGTCGGTCATACATTTGGACTCGATTGGGGCACTCTAAATGGGTCAAAGTGGGATTTTTCAAAACTTGCCCTACGGGACAAAAGTCAACAGTTAGGGGTAGTAGAATTCGTTTTAGAGGTATGGTTCCTTCGGCAAAGTTTCTTATTTTGATCCCTAGAATACGATTTTCCCTGAGCCATGGGCGATTTTTTTGCCTCCCCACAAATCGACCCAGCCTAATGTAGGCCTTCCCTACAAGTTTCTACAAAGAAACGAACCATTGTCAATTTTATAAAATTATTTACATAAAACAAATTGAATTTCTTACCAATATTAATATTCCTTTATAGTATCCAATTCAAAACGGCAATAATCTTTTGCAAAATCTTTAAAAAAAATTTTATGCCTTAAACGCAAAATAAGGGGTACCGGTTACTTTTTTTTGGTTTTTGAAGTGGTTACTAGGCTTCGTCAGAAAATTGCGCAATCGATCCGACCATCAAAGTCGGGTACCCGATTACTCTTCATAGTTTTTTAAGAGGTTCAAAGTTGGGTACCCGTATTTTTGTTAATACAATTTTATGCCTTAAACGCAAAATACCGGGTGCCGGTTACTTTTTTGGTTTTTGAAGTGGTTACTAGGCTTCGTCAGAAAATTGCGCAATCGATCCGACCATCAAAGTCGGGTACCCGATTACTCTTCATAATTTTTTAAGAGGTTCAAAGTAGGGTACCCGTATTTTCGTTAATACAATTTTATGCCGTACCGTATCGTTACCGTACCGCAACCGTATCGTAACCGTATAGTTACCGTTACCGTATCGTTACCGTACCGTAACCGTATCGTTACCGTACCGTAACCGTAGCGTTACCGTATCGTTACCGTACAGTAACCGTACCGTAACCGTATCGTTACCGTACAGTAACCGTACCGTAACCGCACCGTAACCGTACAGTAACCGTACCGTAACCGCACCGTAACCGTATCGTTTCCGTACCGTTGCCGTACCGTAACCGTAGCGTTACCGTATCCTTACCGTATCGTTACGGTACAGTAACCGTACCGTAACCGCACCGTACCGTAACCGTACCGTAACCGTACCGTATCGTTACCTTACCGTACCGTAACCGTACCGTAACCGTACCGTAACCGTAGCGTAACCGTACCGTAACCGTACCGTACCGTACCGTAACCGTACCGTACCGTACCGTAACCGTACCGTAACCGTACCGTAACCGTACCGTAACCGTACCGTAACCGTACCGTAACCGTACCGTAACCGTACCGTAACCGTACCGTAACCGTACCGTAACCGTACCGTAACCGTACCGTAACCGTACCGTTACCGCACCGTAACCGTACCGTAACCGTATCGTTACCGTACCGTAACCGTACCGTAACCGTACCGTACCGTAACCGTACCGTAACCGTACCGTAACCGTACCGTAACCGTACCGTAACCGTACCGTTACCGTACCGTAACCGTATCGTTACCGTACCGTAACCGTACCGTAACCGCACCGTAACCGTAACGTAACCGTAACGTAAACGTACCGTAACCGTGCCGTAACCGTATCGTTACCGTACCGTAACCGTACCGTAACCGTACCGTAGCCGTATCGTAACCGTGCCGTACCGTAACCGTATCGTTACCGTAACCGTATCGTTACCGTAACCGTTAAGGCTGAGTTACCCAACCGTAAACGTATCTGTAACGAATCAGCTGTTCCGATACCACAAGAAGAAATGTGTACGAATGGTTATTAACACGAACTTGCCGGATCATTCTGTTGAAATCAGAATTTTCTATCCGGCATCGAAACAGCTGAGTGATTTTACTCGGAAAAAATATGAAATGAATAAAGAAAATTGATTCAAACAACAAATAAGGAATAAGAATTAACAAATAAATGGAAAAATTTAGAATAAAATATAAAACCACATGAAATAGATGCTAAATAGTAATGTCGTTTACGGTAATCTATAAGTGTACTTTTTAGATACGGCACGGTACAGTTACATCACATTTACGTTTACGGTCCCATAATCCGCCCTTTACCGTATCATTACCGTACCGTAACCGTACCGTAACCGTATCATTACCGTACCGTAACCGTACCGTAACCGTACCGTTACCGTACCGTAACCGTACCGTAACCGTACCGTACTTACATAAATAATTGTGTAATAGATGCAAAAATACATAAAATTTATAATATTTTTAATTTTAATAAATTAAAAAAACTCGTTAATTTTCAGAAAACAGTACTGGCAAAGCACGTTTTAAGTAGTACCGGCATTTCCTAAAAAACAGGGCTCTCCCAGTACAATTTTTGTTGCAACGTCGGCTATTTCTACCTGGGAAATTTTTAATAAATAAATTTTTAATGAAATAAATTTTTAATAAAATACATTTTTAATAAAATAAATTTTTAATAAAATAAATTTTAAGTAAAATAAAATTTTAAATAAAATAATTAAAAAAAAAATAAATTTTAAATAAAATAAATTTTAAGTAAAATAAAATTTTAATAAACTAAATTTTAATAAAATAAATTTTAATAAAATAAATTTTAATAAAATAAATTTTTAATAAAATAAATTTTTAATAAAATACATTTTTAATAAAATACATTTTTAATAAAATAAATTTTTAATAATAAAATATACAAATTTTTAATAAAATAATTTTTTAATAAAATTAATTTTTAATAAAATAAAATTTTAATAAATAAATTTTTAATAAAATACATTTTTAATAAAATAAATTTTTAATAAAATAATTTTTAATAAAATAGATTTTTAATAAAATAAATTTTTAGTAAAATAAATTTTAAATAAAACAAATTTTAAATAAAATAAATTTTTAATAAAATAAATTTTAAGTAAAATAAAATTTTAATAAAATAAATTTTATTAAAATAAATTTTTAATAAAATAAATTGTTTATAAAATAAATTTTTAATATAATAAATAATAAAATAAATTTTTAATAAAATAAATTTTTAGTAAAATAAATTTTTAATAAAATAATTTTTAATAAAATAAATTTTAAATAAAATTAATTTCAAAAAATTTTAAATAAAATAAATTTTAAATAAAATAAATTTTTATTAAAATAATTTTTTATAAAATAGTTTTTAATAAAATAAAATTTAAATAAAATAAATTTTTAATAAAATAATTTTTTAATAAAATAAATTTTAAATAAAATAATTTTTTAAATAAAATAAATGTTTAATAAAATAAATTTTTAATAAAATAAATTTTAAATAAATAAATTTTAATAAAATCAATTTCTAATAAAATAAATTTTTAATAAAATCATTTTTTAATAAAATAAAAAAAAATAGTTTTTAAGAAAATAAAATTTACATAAAATAAATCTTTAATAAAATAATTTTTTAATAAAATTAATTTTTAAATAAAATAAATTCTAAATAAAATAAATTTTAAATAAAATAAATTTTAAATTTTCAATTTCACAATTTTCTTGAGCGTAAGGTTTGTTTTTTATATATAAAAATTCTTTATTTTCGATATTTCGCTACTCCATTGTGTAGCATCTTCAGGAAATAACAATTAAATTAATAAATTTTAAATTTTAAATAAAATAAATTTTAAATAAAATAAATTTTGAATAAAATAAATTTTTAATAAAATAAATTTTTTATAAAATAAATTTTTTATAAAATAAATTTTAAATAAAATAATAACAAAATAAATTTTTAATAAAATAAATAATAAAATAATAAAATAAATTTTTAATAAAATAAATTTCAAATAAAATAAATTTTAAATAACCCGACTAAAAAAGTTTTCATATAATCTTATATGATTTGATATAATTATAAATGTTTATATGCGTGGCTTTATATAACCATATACATTTATATTAGCACTTTGGTTTTATAAATATGTTTGATATAACGTTATATATAATCATATGGGATTAGGTTAGAAATTGTGGATCTGGTTTTGAATTTTGCACTTTGACGTATACATAAATTAATGTTTATAATTGAAATTAACATCTATTTTTCAAATATTTGACAAAATACTATTTATTAAAAAATTAATTTAAAGAAATAAATAAGAAAAAAAAAATATCGTTCGTTCGTTCGAAAGAACTATTTTTATTTTTAAATTTAAAAAGAAAAATTAGACAAACTTATGCTGAAATAAATACGGTTTAAGCAGGCGGTTTTCAACTCCTCTTTCGAACATTAAAAGTTTGCATCCAAAAATGTTAGCCTTTGCAGCCGTGGCTGAATTTTTCGATACAAATTAAGAAGAGAATGATTTAACAGAGGTAGGGCGAGTTGGTTAGTCTTTTAAATATATACTGGCATGTGATGGAAAATAATCGTTTTTGATTTCGATCGATTTGGTTAAAAATCAAAAATTTAATAATGAATATAAAAGGCAAAGAGGGTTGAAATTGTTTTTAACTGCTATAGTTGTGTCAGGTATATCGATTTACGACTTCTTATCGCTTTTAAATTAAAAATAAAAAATATAAATAAGAAATATTTAGGATTGAAATTTTAGAAACGATCGATTTGAAACCGATCGATTTCCATCACATGCCAGTATATGTTTTTATATATAATTTGATGCAATTAGATAGACCCATTTTTCGGATCAAATTGTATCAGGTTAGATAACATACTTATCTCGCTTGATATAATTATATATTCCAATATTCGGATCAAATTAGATATGAACATATATATGGGTTTATATATGTTTATATAACATCTTTTTTAGTCGGGAAAATAAATTTTAAATAAAATAAATAAGATAAATTTTTAATAAAATAATTTTTTATAAAATAGTTTTTAATAAAATAAAATTTAAATAAAATAAATTTTTAATAAAATAAATTTTTAATAAATAAATTTTTAATAAAATAAATTTTTAATAAAATACATTTTTAATAAAATAAATTTTTAATAAAATAATTTTTAATAAAATAGATTTTTAATAAAATAAATTTTTAGTAAAATAAATTTTAAATACCCGACTAAAAAAGATGTTATATAATCATATATCACCATACATAAACCCATATATACGTCCATATCTAATTTGATCCGAATATTGGAATATATAATTATATCAAGCGAGATAAGCATGTTATCTCACCTGATACAATTTGATCCGAAAAATGGGTATATCTAACTGTATCAAATTATATATAAATACATATAATTTGATGAAGATTTTCAAAGAAAATTTTAGTAAATATTGTTGAGATCACTTATTTCATTCATATTAAATAGTAATGCTTAATGTTTAGAAAAATTTTTGCTAATAAACTTAGAAATAGCTGACAAAATAAAACATTACAAATTAAAAATTTGTCGGAACAAATTTTTCTAGGTTAGAGTTTTGGTCTTCCTTACAAAATGTGTGTCTTTCTTATAAAATAAAAAATTAACTTTCACAATTATTTTTTTTTTTTCACGGAAAAATAAATGAACTTAAACCATATTAATTTCAACATATGTTTGTCTAATTTTTATTTTTAAATTTAAAGTAAAAATATTTATTTCGGCTTTTAATTCCACAAAGAAAAAAAAAATTTCTCCCCTTATTTATTTTTTTAACCCTTAAATGCATGATCTCTTCGATTTTAACCATTTTTTTATATATGATTTCTAAAGGCGTGTACATTTCAAGAAAAGTACCAAAAAAAACGTGTTTTAGATTTTTCACAAATATACAGAGCAAAACCAAGATTTTTACTCTAACTGTTTAAAAATTCTGCACTAAACTATAGGAACACTATGTACAGAAGGGGCCCCCAATGCCCAAAAATGCAGTTTTGTGCATCAAGTGGGTTTTTTTTTATTAAAAAACCGGTATGTTGCCAAATGTCAAAATATTCAAAAATAAAAAGGAAATTTGTAAATAAATGTAAACAAAATTTGAAAACAATAAATAAATATAAAATAAAAACAAATGGAAACTTCAAATTTAAAACAGAATTTTAAGGTACATTTTAAATATACTGTATGGTAAGAAATTTAAAATAATAGTCGACTTTTGTGATTTAAAATAGACTTTTTCTTTTTTATAGTAAAGGTGATTGTTTTTAAACAACTTTTTTATAATTTAAACTTTTATAAGATTTGCACTGACTTTATTTATGAGCATTAGCTCTTATTAAGAACAAACATTTGCAGTCACACTTACTAAAAATTTTGCGCATAACTTAACGAACTAAAAGAAAACGATATGGGTTTCCCGCACTGTTGTATACTTTTACATATTTTTTTTGCTTATATTTTTTTTAGCTCTTATTAAGAATAAACATTTGCACTCACACTTACTAAAAATTTTGCGCATACACCGGTAACTTAACGAACTAAAATAAAACGATATGGGTTTCCCGCACTGTTGTATACTTTTACATATTTTTTTTGCTTATTACTTTAAAGATTTTTAAGAAACCCCTTTTAATTTTACTTTTCAATTATAAATAAAATTTTTCATTTAAAATATTTACTGATTATGCGCTAGAAACTAATGAATTAATGAAAAAAACTTCACTTAGTTCACCGTACAACCAAACCGTATGAAAGCTACCAGAAACTAAATTTGTTAATGGTGCATCAGTGGTGAGATAAGTGGTCTTCTATACCCCTCTTACTCGCTCAACCCACAGATCACAAATCGCCAAAATCATAAGAAAAATAACGATGGAAATGTATACAATAACAATTTTAAATATTTTCGATGTGGTAAAAAAGGCACATTCGTTCTCAATGCAAAGACATAGGAAAAGGAGACAGTGACTTTGCATGTTCATTAAATGACAATAAAGTAAACTTAAGAGATTTATGGATACTAGACAGCGGCGCGACGTCACACATGAGCAGAACAAAAGAGTGTTTTTTGACTTTACCCAATGAAATTTTGTTCGTGAACAACAGGCGCCTGATGAATGCAGATATTTTCTTGCTTGTAGAACAGTGGTGTTCAAAACTAAAAATGTAGTTGTGTTGGTGAGAAAATGAGAATTGCACTGTAAGAAATGTTGAATGGGTTAATAGAATCTGTATGCATTTATTTTTTATTAAAAATATGAAAATGTTTTGTGTAAAAAACGAAGTAGGTACTTTCGGAAAATATAAATAAATAATACACTGTTTTAAAGAAATAAAAATAAACAAAATACAATTTTTGAAAGAAAAAAAATACATACATACATAAGGTTGGCTTCTTTTATTCTATGTAAAACAAAAGGTTTCCAATTTTTTTTAAATCAATATCAATGGTTTCAATGTATTTACATATTTATAAAATATCTTTAATCTACATTTATAATCATAAAATATTTGTCCTATATTGTTATTAATTTTTTTTTCAGTACATTAAAAAAAAAATCAGCGTATATCCGTACTCATGTTCATTCGTCGCTGTTTCAGTGACGACTAAAAGCAAGAGCGTAAGAATACATGTGAATTGAGCAGGGAAAATTGTCCTATGGGCTAAACCAGTGGGTATCTGTACAACTCTTGCTCTGTTAACCTTTACTCTTTATTTTTGTTCGTGAAGTCGGGAAAGAAAACTAAAACATGTTGGTAAACATTGTAAACAAATGAGAGATTGAGTGTTTTTTTTACACATTTCCCTATATAAAAAGCATTGAGGTTGAGTGAGTTTTTAAGAGAATTTTCAGATTTTTAAGAGGATTTAAGAGATTCCAATGTTGCCTCAACATTCAAAAAATTCCCGTGCCAACAAAAATTTGTCAATAGTGTCAATTTTGGGTTTTTTAAAACTAATACTGATAGTTAATATAGTTTTATTTTTTATAATATAGTTTATTTTAACAAAAACAATATACATTTAAATTAACAAGAACGGTGAAAATGAATTATATATTATTTGTATAATAAAATAAATTATTTACAAAATTTGTAAATAATATTAACAAAAATTATTAAAACCATAAGTTTTTTTTACACATTTCCCTATATAAAAAGCATTGAGGTTGAGTGAGTTTTTTTTAGATTTTTAAGAGAATTTTCAGATTTGTAAGAGGATTTAAGAGATTCCAATGTTGCCTCAACATTCAAAAAATTCCCGTGCCAACAAACATTTGTCAATAGTGTCAATTTTGGGTTTTTTAAAACTAATACTGATAGTTAATATAGTTTTATTTTTTAAAATATAGTTTATTTTAACAAAAACAATATACGTTTAAATTAACAAGAACGGTGAAAATGAATTATATATTATTTGTATAATAAAATAAATTATTTACAAAATTTGTAAATAATATTAACAAAAATTATTAAAAACATAAGTTGAGTTATATATTATTTGTATAATAAAATAAATTATTTACAAAATTTGTAAATAATATTAACAAAAATTATTAAAAACATAAGTTGAGTAATATATTATTTGTATAATAAAATAAATTATTTAAAAATTTTTAAAATAATATTAGCAAAAACTATTAAAAACAGTAGTTGAACAAAATTTACTACACTCATTAAAAACCCCTAAATGGAAAATCAAACTTGACAACTTTGATCAAAGAATTTTTTTTAAAAGAAAAAAAACGAAAAAAATGTTTCTCAAAATGCTCTTCCAACTCATTTTTTCTCTTAACAACATTATCAACATGTTTTCTTAGTCTTTCCCAAGTTCGCCACACAACAACAAAATTTGGTGAGGACGGTAGTTTCTCTATAGGTTTATACTTGTTGCTTTAACCAGGCACTATCCACGGCTCTCATCTGAAAAACTGAACTGGTTTTAAGAGAGTTTCAATGTAAAATAACAAAAAACGTGAAAAAGTGGTATTTTTAATTAATTATTTTTATTGTTTTTAAGCAATTTTAATTAAATTGTAAAGTGCACTTGTGTTGTTTGATATGTTCTCTGCATTAGTTTTATATAATTAGCACAAAATTTTGCTCATTAATATTAAAAAATACGCGTTAAAAAAACCACTAAAACTGTTTCTCTTAAAACCAGTTTGCATATAAAATTAAAGAGACTTTTTAACAGCAGTTGAGGCTGGTGGTTTGTCTTTAGTCTATATAGTCGTTGCTTTAACCAATGAAATTTTTCTCGTGAACAACAGGCGAATGGAGATATTTTCTTGCTTGTAGAACAGTGATGTACCAACGCAGCGCAAGCAGCATTTTCTTGTGTAACCACGCGTGGTTGGAAATTGAGAGGGAGTACATCACTGTTGTAGAATATTAACATCTTATTTATATTAAGGGGTATGAGTAACTCTCAGAGAGTTCACAATTGAGTGAAATGTTGAAAGAATGAAAGTGTGGATATTTGGATCAGTGATGGTATTTGAAAAATTTCGTTTGGTGCCTAAATGATGCCAAAAAGTGCCAAAAAAGCTTTAAAAGTGCCAAAAAAAAAATTAAGCAACATGCAAATGTTGCAAAAATTATGTTCAGTTTTTATTTCAAATATTTATACATTTACACCCTTATAATAAACTTTATAACAATAACAAAATTGTCACAAAACTGGTGTGAATGGAAATTATTATAATTTTGGTATTCTAAGAAAAATTGTCACAGCAAAACCTTGACAAAATTGTCATGCAATAAAAAGCACATAAATTTTCATTCGTCAACAATTTAAAATATAAGTTTTATTTTCTTTTGAAGAATTTTATAATTTTTCTTCACAGAAATATAATACGAAAAACCTCATTCATATTTTGAGATATTATTTTAAGATACATCGAACCTTTTACCGATTCTAAAATTCCTGTAAATTCCTCCAAAAGATTAGGTAGTAACATGGGATTTTTGGGGCTAAAGTTGTTAGGAATAAGCTCAAAATACTTGATGCTAAAATTTAAAGGATACTCCAAGTGCTTAGAACTAGTTCTCTCGTGTTTGCGGTTCCTGGACATTTTTTTAAGTTTTCATTTCATTTAAGATTTCATAAAATTATCCAAAAAAACGTAATTTTTCACAAATTACAATTTTTTGATAATTTTATTTTATTTTCGGCAGAAAAAGCTTCACCATTGTATGGTGAAATTTTTAAAACCTTTGCTAGTCATAAAAAAACTAGAATACCATAACAAATTTTTGAAAAATTCCAGTGACGGACAATACAATAGAATCAATTAAAGTTTTTCTAATTTTATCCCCATTGCTTTTATTTTTAAAGATCAAAATAATGATTAAATTGTGCCCAAAAAACTGGAATGTGGTCCAGAAAATTGTAGAAATTTTTAGTGTGGCGTTTGTTTTTTAATTTTGCTACCCGTTCTAAGTAGACGTAGCTTTTAATGAAAAACCAGCGATATCGACCTTTTATCAAATTATTTAGAAATTTTCTTAAAAAGTGCCGAAATTCTATGAAGAGTGCCAAAGTGCCATTGAACATTCAATAGTGCCACAAATAGCACTTTTGTGCCACTTTTACCAACAGTGATTTGGATATATGTGAAAAGAGTAAATTTATATGACTATTAGGGGACCATTTATGGGAAATATTAGAATTTTGATATTATTTAATAAATTTTAGCAACATTTAATAATAAAAACAATTGATAAATATTAATTACGTGAAAATTAAATTGGAAAAAGATTTTAACATTGAAAGTGTTAGAATAAAAGGAAACAATGGCAAAATTTAAGGTATCTTTCAAGTCATTATTATTATATATATATAGTGACAACCTTATTGTGTATATAATAAGGGTGGGTTTTTCATGATTTGGTTTTTTAATGATAACGTTTAACGAATTTAACGAATAGTTTTAATATAATAATATTTAACGAATAGCTTTAGTTTAATTTTACGCTGTAACCGGAACTCTAAACATTTGCCAATAGAAATTGGGCAACTTGACTTGTATTTTCGTAGGCGCGGTGCGCCCATAAGCAATTGTATTATCCAAGGTAGACAGAGTACAGATATTTAACACTAACCGGAACAAATCGTTATATTTGCTGAAAAAGATGTCCTTTCTTCTATCACGTACAAAAATTACCACAATATGTAGGCCTTCCCTACAAGTTTCTACAAAGAAACGAACCATTGTCAATTTTATAAAATTATTTACATAAAACAAATTGAATTTCTTACCAATATTAATATTCCTTTATAGTATCCAATTCAAAACGGCAATAATCTTTTGCAAAATCTTTAAAAAAAATTTTATGCCTTAAACGCAAAATAAGGGGTACCGGTTACTTTTTTTTGGTTTTTGAAGTGGTTACTAGGCTTCGTCAGAAAATTGCGCAATCGATCCGACCATCAAAGTCGGGTACCCGATTACTCTTCATAGTTTTTTAAGAGGTTCAAAGTTGGGTACCCGTATTTTTGTTAATACAATTTTATGCCTTAAACGCAAAATACCGGGTGCCGGTTACTTTTTTGGTTTTTGAAGTGGTTACTAGGCTTCGTCAGAAAATTGCGCAATCGATCCGACCATCAAAGTCGGGTACCCGATTACTCTTCATAATTTTTTAAGAGGTTCAAAGTAGGGTACCCGTATTTTCGTTAATACAATTTTATGCCGTACCGTATCGTTACCGTACCGCAACCGTATCGTAACCGTATCGTTACCGTATCGTTACCGTACCGTAACCGTATCGTTACCGTACCGTAACCGTAGCGTTACCGTATCGTTACCGTATAGTAACCGTACCGTAACCGTATCGTTACCGTACAGTAACCGTACCGTAACCGCACCGTAACCGTACCGTAACCGTACAGTAACCGTACCGTAACCGCACCGTAACCGTATCGTTTCCGTACCGTTGCCGTACCGTAACCGTAGCGTTACCGTATCCTTACCGTATCGTTACCGTACAGTAACCGTACCGTAACCGCACCGTAACCGTACCGTAACCGTACCGTATCGTTACCTTACCGTACCGTAACCGTACCGTAACCGTACCGTAACCGTACCGTAACCGTACCGTAACCGTAGCGTTACCGTAACCGTACCGTAACCGTACCGTACCGTAACCGTAACCGTACCGTAACCGTACCGTAACCGTACCGTAACCGTACCGTAACCGTAACCGTACCGTAACCGTAACCGTACCGTAACCGTACCGTAACCGTACCGTAACCGTACCGTAACCGTACCGTAACCGTACCGTAACCGTACCGTAACCGTACCGTAACCGTACCGTAACCGTACCGTAACCGTACCGTAACCGTACCGTTACCGCACCGTAACCGTACCGTAACCGTATCGTTACCGTACCGTAACCGTACCGTAACCGTACCGTAACCGCACCGTAACCGTAACGTAAACGTACCGTAACCGTGCCGTAACCGTATCGTTACCGTACCGTAACCGTACCGTAACCGTACCGTAGCCGTATCGTAACCGTACCGTAACCGTGCCGTACCGTAACCGTATCGTTACCGTAACCGTATCGTTACCGTAACCGTTAAGGCTGAGTTACCCAACCGTAAACGTATCTGTAACGAATCAGCTGTTCCGATACCACAAGAAGAAATGTGTACGAATGGTTACTAACACGAACTTGCCGGATCATTCTGTTGAAATCAGAATTTTCTATCCGGCATCGAAACAGCTGAGTGATTTTACTCGGAAAAAATATGAAATGAATAAAGAAAATTGATTCAAACAACAAATAAGGAATAAGAATTAACAAATAAATGGAAAAATTTAGAATAAAATATAAAACCACATGAAATAGATGCTAAATAGTAATGTCGTTTACGGTAATCTATAAGTGTACTTTTTAGATACGGCACGGTACAGTTACATCACATTTACGTTTACGGTCCCATAATCCGCCCTTTACCGTATCATTACCGTACCGTAACCGTACCGTAACCGTATCATTACCGTACCGTAACCGTACCGTAACCGTACCGTTACCGTACCGTAACCGTACCGTAACCGTAACCGTACCGTACTTACATAAATAATTGTGTAATAGATGCAAAAATACATAAAATTTATAATATTTTTAATTTTAATAAATTAAAAAAACTCGTTAATTTTCAGAAAACAGTACTGGCAAAGCACGTTTTAAGTAGTACCGGCATTTCCTAAAAAACAGGGCTCTCCCAGTACAATTTTTGTTGCAACGTCGGCTATTTCTACCTGGGAAATTTTTAATAAATAAATTTTTAATGAAATAAATTTTTAATAAAATACATTTTTAATAAAATAAATTTTTAATAAAATAAATTTTAAGTAAAATAAAATTTTAAATAAAATAATTAAAAAAAAAAAATAAATTTTAAATAAAATAAATTTTAAGTAAAATAAAATTTTAATAAACTAAATTTTAATAAAATAAATTTTAATAAAATAAATTTTAATAAAATAAATTTTTAATAAAATAAATTTTTAATAAAATACATTTTTAATAAAATACATTTTTAATAAAATAAATTTTTAATAATAAAATATACAAATTTTTAATAAAATAATTTTTTAATAAAATTAATTTTTAATAAAATAAAATTTTAATAAATAAATTTTTAATAAAATACATTTTTAATAAAATAAATTTTTAATAAAATAATTTTTAATAAAATAGATTTTTAATAAAATAAATTTTTAGTAAAATAAATTTTAAATAAAACAAATTTTAAATAAAATAAATTTTAAATAAAATAAATTTTAAGTAAAATAAAATTTTAATAAAATAAATTTTATTAAAATAAATTTTTAATAAAATAAATTGTTTATAAAATAAATTTTTAATATAATAAATAATAAAATAAATTTTTAATAAAATAAATTTTTAATAAAATAAATTTTTAATAAAATAATTTTTAATAAAATAAATTTTAAATAAAATTAATTTCAAAAAATTTTAAATAAAATAAATTTTTAATAAAATAATTTTTTATAAAATAGTTTTTAATAAAATAAAATTTAAATAAAATAAATTTTTAATAAAATAATTTTTTAATAAAATAAATTTTAAATAAAATAATTTTTTAAATAAAATAAATGTTTAATAAAATAAATTTTTAATAAAATAAATTTTAAATAAATAAATTTTAATAAAATCAATTTCTAATAAAATAAATTTTTAATAAAATCATTTTTTAATAAAATAAAAAAAAAATAGTTTTTAAGAAAATAAAATTTACATAAAATAAATCTTTAATAAAATAATTTTTTAATAAAATTAATTTTTAAATAAAATAAATTCTAAATAAAATAAATTTTAAATAAAATAAATTTTAAATTTTCAATTTCACAATTTTCTTGAGCGTAAGGTTTGTTTTTTATATATAAAAATTCTTTATTTTCGATATTTCGCTACTCCATTGTGTAGCATCTTCAGGAAATAACAATTAAATTAATAAATTTTAAATTTTAAATAAAATAAATTTTAAATAAAATAAATTTTGAATAAAATAAATTTTTAATAAAATAAATTTTTTATAAAATAGATTTTTTATAAAATAAATTTTAAATAAAATAATAACAAAATAAATTTTTAATAAAATAAATAATAAAATAATAAAATAAATTTTTAATAAAATAAATTTCAAATAAAATAAATTTTAAATAACCCGACTAAAAAAGTTTTCATATAATCTTATATGATTTGATATAATTATAAATGTTTATATGCGTGGCTTTATATAACCATATACATTTATATTAGCACTTTGGTTTTATAAATATGTTTGATATAACGTTATATATAATCATATGGGATTAGGTCTCCAGCCATATATTAAGAGATCTGCGATATAGTTTATATATAATTATATATAATGGCGTATAAGCTTCTATAAACAACCTTGTATGAAAATATATAACAAAGTTAATAGAAAATTGTATTAATTTTATATATAATTATATATGAAATAATTATACAAAGTTTAATTGCACTACAAAAATTAAGAAAAAAACTTAGAAATTGTGGATCTGGTTTTGAATTTTGCACTTTGACGTATACATAAATTAATGTTTATAATTGAAATTAACATCTATTTTTCAAATATTTGACAAAATACTATTTATTAAAAATTTATTTAAAGAAATAAATAAGAAAAAAAAAATATCGTTCGTTCGTTCGAAAGAACTATTTTTATTTTTAAATTTAAAAAGAAAAATTAGACAAACTTATGCTGAAATAAATACGGTTTAAGCAGGCGGTTTTCAACTCCTCTTTCGAACATTAAAAGTTTGCATCCAAAAATGTTAGCCTTTGCAGCCGTGGCTGAATTTTTCGATACAAATTAAGAAGAGAATGATTTAACAGAGGTAGGGCGAGTTGGTTAGTCTTTTAAATATATACTGGCATGTGATGGAAAATAATCGTTTTTGATTTCGATCGATTTGGTTAAAAATCAAAAATTTAATAATGAATATAAAAGGCAAAGAGGGTTGAAATTGTTTTTAACTGCTATAGTTGTGTCAGGTATATCGATTTACGACTTCTTATCGCTTTTAAATTAAAAATAAAAAATATAAATAAGAAATATTTAGGATTGAAATTTTAGAAACGATCGATTTGAAACCGATCGATTTCCATCACATGCCAGTATATGTTTTTATATATAATTTGATGCAATTAGATAGACCCATTTTTCGGATCAAATTGTATCAGGTTAGATAACATACTTATCTCGCTTGATATAATTATATATTCCAATATTCGGATCAAATTAGATATGAACATATATATGGGTTTATATATGTTTATATAACATCTTTTTTAGTCGGGAAAATAAATTTTAAATAAAATAAATAAGATAAATTTTTAATAAAATAATTTTTTATAAAATAGTTTTTAATAAAATAAAATTTAAATAAAATAAATTTTTAATAAAATAAATTTTTAAGAAATAAATTTTTAATAAAATACATTTTTAATAAAATAAATTTTTAATAAAATAATTTTTAATAAAATAGATTTTTAATAAAATAAATTTTTAGTAAAATAAAAATATAAAAATATATAATAAAATATAAAAATTTTGAATAAAATAAATTTTTAATAAAATAATTTTTTAATAAAATAAATTTTTAATAAAATAAATTTTTAATAAATAAATTTTTAATAAAATAAATTTTTAATAAAATACATTTTTAATAAAATAAATTTTTAATAAAATAATTTTTAATAAAATATATTTTTAATAAAATAAATTTTTAGTAAAATAAATTTTAAATACCCGACTAAAAAAGATGTTATATAATCATATATCACCATACATAAACCCATATATACGTCCATATCTAATTTGATCCGAATATTGGAATATATAATTATATCAAGCGAGATAAGCATGTTATCTCACCTGATACAATTTGATCCGAAAAATGGGTCTATCTAACTGTATCAAATTATATATAAATACATATAATTTGATGAAGATTTTCAAAGAAAATTTTAGTAAATATTGTTGAGATCACTTATTTCATTCATATTAAATAGTAATGCTTAATGTTTAGAAAAATTTTTGCTAATAAACTTAGAAATAGCTGACAAAATAAAACATTACAAATTAAAAATTTGTCGGAACAAATTTTTCTAGGTTAGAGTTTTGGTCTTCCTTACAAAATGTGTGTCTTTCTTATAAAATAAAAAATTAACTTTCACAATTATTTTTTTTTTTCACGGAAAAATAAATGAACTTAAACCATATTAATTTCAACATATGTTTGTCTAATTTTTATTTTTAAATTTAAAGTAAAAATATTTATTTCTGTTGAAAATATTGCAACACAATATGGATTTTTGTTTTTAATGGCAACCCTTCTCAATACAAAATTCTACTGTGTACTTTTGAATTCTAATTTATATACTTCATATGTTTTACAAGTCATAGTTTGTCTATTGTTAGTTGAACACTCGTTACTGAAAAAAGAAAAAATAAAATAAACGTTAATTAATTAAATAAAACCAATAGGTTATGGGCCCAGACAATCTATAATTGCGCGTTGGTAAAAAAAAAAAAAAGTAAATTTCTTTGTGAAATAAAACAGAATCTGTGTGAAATCATAAAATAGAAAATTTGAAATGAGTGCTTTACTGCAAATAGAAAAATTGGACGACACCAATTATGTGACTTGGAGTGTCCAAATGAGAAGCGTCTTAATACATGCTGATTTGTGGGGAGTAACATGTGGAAGGGAGATAAAACCCGAAGCAGACACTAGTCAATCGGCTAATCAGTTTGAGAGTAAGGATGAAAAAGCATTGGCGTCAATTTTACTGTGTGTTAAGGCGACGCAATTAAACCACGTAAAATCATGTACAACAGCAGCGCAAGCGTGGAACAAATTAAAGGAAATTCATCAACCTAAAGGGCCATGAAAATGTCTGAAGGTGGTAAAATTATTGATCACGTAAATGAATTTTTAAATACCATGGAAAGTCTAGCAGAAATAGATGTTTCGTTGCCGGATGAAATATTAGTAATATTAATATTATCGAGCCTACCTAAAAGCTATGAAAACTTTGTGGTAGCAATTGAAGCTAGAGATAGTCTTCCAACATTCGCTGCGATTAAAGTTAAACTTTTAGAAGAAGGTGATAGACAAAAGGAAAATGCAACAAGCAGCAGCGCAACAGAAGTTCTGATGCAGTCAAAAACAGATAGAAACTTTCATAAAAAGAATAATGAGGAGCGATTTGGAAAGAATAACAAGAAAAGCTACGATCGAAACAACAACAACAGAAAGTGTTATAATTGTGGTCAACCAGGGCATTTTGCAGCAAAGTGTAAGCAGCCAAAGAAAGTAGAAAAGAACTCTTGCTTTATGACGCAGATGGTAGCTTTTAACAACAACAACATGAACGATAGCCCAGATGGCAGCAGTTGGTGTATTGACAGCGGCGCAACAAGCCATTTGTGTTGTATGCGTGAATTATTTACAACGTATGAAGAGTGTGAAGAAAAGATTTTTCTACCGAATGAAATGTGTGTAAAAGCAGTCGGTCGCGGTGACGTCGATATTCGCGGTACGAATATAACGTTAAAGAACGTTTTGCACGTAACAGAAATACAGAGTAATTTTATCTCTGTTAGAAAAGCTATCGACAGAGGGTTGTGTGTAATTTTTAAAGACAATTTCGTAGAAATAAAAAACAAGGACAATGAATCTATTTTAAAGGCATATAGTGAGAGCGGTTTGTTTTTATACAAAACACATGAGAAAAAGGAAAACAAGTGTTACAGTGCAGTGAAATCTAACGAAGAAGCAGTTAAATGGCACAATAGATTTGGACATGTAAATTATAATTGTTTAAAAGACATGGTTGATAAAAATGCAGTACGCGGCATTAAGATTAAAAATATCCCAAATTCGTTAGAATGTGCTACGTGTGCAAAAGGAAAAATATGTGTAAAACCGTTTCCTCAAATGTCGGAAAATTGTTCGAATGAACTTTTAGAAATTATTCATAGTGACGTTTGTGGTCCGGTAAATAAGAATTCGATTGGTGGCTCTAGATTTTTCGTAACATTTATAGACGATTATTCAAGATATGTTACAGTGTATTTTTTGAAATCAAAAGATGAAGTTTTTAAGGCATTTAAAGATTATAAGGCTGAAGTAGAGAAGCAAACGGGTAAAAAGATAAAATGCCTAAGAACGGATAACGGTCGCGAGTATTTAAATAAAGACTTTGATCATTTTTTATGTGAACACGGTATAAAAAGACAATTAACCGTTCCTTATACGCCCCAACAAAACGGTGTTGCGGAAAGGGCGAACCGTACGCTGGTCGAAATGGCCCGAACTATGCTAATACATTCCGGTTTATCTGAAGGTTTTTGGGCAGAAGCAATTAGAACATCATCATATATAAGAAATCGTACAACAACAAAGATTTTACGTAATAAAACACCATTTGAACTTTGGAACGGGTATAAACCAGCTGTAGGTCATCTGAAAGTTTTTGGAGTTAAAGCAGTTGTGCTGGACAAAACATCAACAAAGAAGTTTGCAGCAAAAGGTATTGAATGTGTTATGATCGGCTACAGCGAAGTAAGTAAAGCTTATAGATTATTTAACCCCATAAATCGTAAGGTCATTGTCGCTAGAGACGTTGTATTTTTGGAAAATACATTTGATGATCAAAGGAACGTAGAAAATAATAATGATGTATTCACATTTTATAATAATGATATCCAGCCTAAAGAATCCTTAGTGGAAAATAATGAAGTTGAAGAAGATAATACTCCCAGCAACGACGAACCTGAAGTTTCGCAACAACCCCAACATTTACAAGAAAGTCCCTTTCAAGAAGGAGTCGATGATGAACTTGTTGTTAGAGTTGGACCAGGTAGACCAAGATTAATTCGAGATGGATCCAGGGGGCGTCCGAAAAAACAATACAATCTTCTACATGCTATGGGTAAGTGCGAAATAGAAACCCCAGAAAATGTTGAGGAAGCCTTAAATGGTCCATATTCTGATGAATGGCAAAAATCCATGCAAATGGAATACGATTCCCTTATTAAAAATGGTACATGGGAGTTAACAGATTTACCTAAAGGTCAAGTACCAATAGGATGCAAATGGGTGTACGCCGTAAAGAGAAAAAAAGATGGTGGCATTCTGAAATTGAAATCTCGGCTTGTAGCTAAAGGCTGCAGTCAACGTTATGGTATCAATTACGATGAAACTTTTTCTCCGGTGGTACGCTACTCTAATATTAGACTAGTAGTAGCTTTAGCGGTAGAATACGATATTTATCTACACCAAATGGACGTATCATCTGCTTATCTAAATGGTGATTTGCATGATACCGTATTTATGAAGCAACCCCCATGTTTTGGAGATGTAAAACATCCCAATAAAGTTTTGAAACTTAATAAATCCTTGTATGGCTTAAAACAAAGTGGTCGTGAGTGGAACTCAAAGTTAAATGATGTTTTGAATGCTACGTGTGCAAAAGGAAAAATATGTGTAAAACCGTTTCCTCAAATGTCGGAAAATTGTTCGAATGAACTTTTAGAAATTATTCATAGTGACGTTTGTGGTCCGGTAAATAAGAATTCGATTGGTGGCTCTAGATTTTTCGTAACATTTATAGACGATTATTCAAGATATGTTACAGTGTATTTTTTGAAATCAAAAGATGAAGTTTTTAAGGCATTTAAAGATTATAAGGCTGAAGTAGAGAAGCAAACGGGTAAAAAGATAAAATGCCTAAGAACGGATAACGGTCGCGAGTATTTAAATAAAGACTTTGATCATTTTTTATGTGAACACGGTATAAAAAGACAATTAACCGTTCCTTATACGCCCCAACAAAACGGTGTTGCGGAAAGGGCGAACCGTACGCTGGTCGAAATGGCCCGAACTATGCTAATACATTCCGGTTTATCTGAAGGTTTTTGGGCAGAAGCAATTAGAACATCATCATATATAAGAAATCGTACAACAACAAAGATTTTACGTAATAAAACACCATTTGAACTTTGGAACGGGTATAAACCAGCTGTAGGTCATCTGAAAGTTTTTGGAGTTAAAGCAGTTGTGCTGGACAAAACATCAACAAAGAAGTTTGCAGCAAAAGGTATTGAATGTGTTATGATCGGCTACAGCGAAGTAAGTAAAGCTTATAGATTATTTAACCCCATAAATCGTAAGGTCATTGTCGCTAGAGACGTTGTATTTTTGGAAAATACATTTGATGATCAAAGGAACGTAGAAAATAATAATGATGTATTCACATTTTATAATAATGATATCCAGCCTAAAGAATCCTTAGTGGAAAATAATGAAGTTGAAGAAGATAATACTCCCAGCAACGACGAACCTGAAGTTTCGCAACAACCCCAACATTTACAAGAAAGTCCCTTTCAAGAAGGAGTCGATGATGAACTTGTTGTTAGAGTTGGACCAGGTAGACCAAGATTAATTCGAGATGGATCCAGGGGGCGTCCGAAAAAACAATACAATCTTCTACATGCTATGGGTAAGTGCGAAATAGAAACCCCAGAAAATGTTGAGGAAGCCTTAAATGGTCCATATTCTGATGAATGGCAAAAATCCATGCAAATGGAATACGATTCCCTTATTAAAAATGGTACATGGGAGTTAACAGATTTACCTAAAGGTCAAGTACCAATAGGATGCAAATGGGTGTACGCCGTAAAGAGAAAAAAAGATGGTGGCATTCTGAAATTGAAATCTCGGCTTGTAGCTAAAGGCTGCAGTCAACGTTATGGTATCAATTACGATGAAACTTTTTCTCCGGTGGTACGCTACTCTAATATTAGACTAGTAGTAGCTTTAGCGGTAGAATACGATATTTATCTACACCAAATGGACGTATCATCTGCTTATCTAAATGGTGATTTGCATGATACCGTATTTATGAAGCAACCCCCATGTTTTGGAGATGTAAAACATCCCAATAAAGTTTTGAAACTTAATAAATCCTTGTATGGCTTAAAACAAAGTGGTCGTGAGTGGAACTCAAAGTTAAATGATGTTTTGAAGAAACTTGGTTTTAATCCATGCGTAAGTGATCCATGCATTTATACTAAACTAGAAAACAGAGTTTACAACATAATCGTAGTTTATGTGGACGATTTGATCGTTGGTAGTACTTCATTGTCAGAATTGGCTAAAACGAAAAAGTTAATTGCAGCCGAATTTGAAGTTGTTGATGGTGGTGAATTATCACATTTCTTAGGTATGGAATTCAACCGCGAAGGCGATCTTGGTGGGATTACCATATCACAAAAACAATACATATTGGATGTGCTTGGCCAATATGGTATGCAAGACTGTAAGGAAGTTTCTACACCTTTAGAGCCAGGATTTCAGGTAAATTGTACCGATGAAAACTGTAGAAAAATTGATAAAACAGATTATCAGTCAGCGATTGGTATATTGATGTATCTGGCTCTGTCCACTCGCCCTGACATACTTCTATCTGTCACAAAATTGGCGCAAAGAAATTGTGACCCGCATTCGGAACATGAAGCAGCTGTTAAGCACATCTTTAGATATTTGAAAAAGACTGCGGACTACAATCTTCACTATAAGAAAACTGGTAAAGAAATAGAAGGTTTTGTAGATGCTGATTGGGCTGGAGATTCCAGCGATAGAAAATCATTCTCTGGTTACGTATTCGTGGCAGCTAATTGTGTATTTTCCTGGAGTGCTAGAAAGCAGAACGGGGTCTCACTTAGCAGTACAGAGGCGGAATATGTGGCAATATCAGCTGCAGCGACTGAAGTGGTTTATATTCGGAAGCTCTTGGCAGAATTGCATTTTCAACATAAAGGTCCGATGTCACTCTACAATGACAATCAGAGTGCTCAATGCTTAGTAAAGAATCCTACCTACCATTCCAGGAGCAAACATATTGCGATTAAGTATCATCATGTTCGAGATATGTACTCCAAGGGTGAGATCAAGGTCATTTATATGCAAACTAATGATATGATGTCCGATATACTTACAAAGAATTTATGTAAAGTAAAACATTGTAAATTTACTAATTGTATGGGTTTATATTAATATGATATCTAATTTTGATTTTGTGAATTGAAAGAAAAAAAAAAAAAAAAAAATTGTAATTGTGTTGAGAAGGAGTGTTGAAAATATTGCAACACAATATGGATTTTTGTTTTTAATGGCAACCCTTCTCAATACAAAATTCTACTGTGTACTTTTGAATTCTAATTTATATACTTCATATGTTTTACAAGTCATAGTTTGTCTATTGTTAGTTGAACACTCGTTACTGAAAAAAGAAAAAATAAAATAAACGTTAATTAATTAAATAAAACCAATAATTTCGGCTTTTAATTCCACAAAGAAAAAAAAAATTTCTCCCCTTATTTATTTTTTTAACCCTTAAATGCATGATCTCTTCGATTTTAACCATTTTTTTATATATGATTTCTAAAGGCGTGTACATTTCAAGAAAAGTACCAAAAAAAACGTGTTTTAGATTTTTCACAAATATACAGAGCAAAACCAAGATTTTTACTCTAACTGTTTAAAAATTCTGCACTAAACTATAGGAACACTATGTACAGAAGGGGCCCCCAATGCCCAAAAATGCAGTTTTGTGCATCAAGTGGGTTTTTTTTTATTAAAAAACCGGTATGTTGCCAAATGTCAAAATATTCAAAAATAAAAAGGAAATTTGTAAATAAATGTAAACAAAATTTGAAAACAATAAATAAATATAAAATAAAAACAAATGGAAACTTCAAATTTAAAACAGAATTTTAAGGTACATTTTAAATATACTGTATGGTAAGAAATTTAAAATAATAGTCGACTTTTGTGATTTAAAATAGACTTTTTCTTTTTTATAGTAAAGGTGATTGTTTTTAAACAACTTTTTTATAATTTAAACTTTTATAAGATTTGCACTGACTTTATTTATGAGCATTAGCTCTTATTAAGAACAAACATTTGCAGTCACACTTACTAAAAATTTTGCGCATAACTTAACGAACTAAAAGAAAACGATATGGGTTTCCCGCACTGTTGTATACTTTTACATATTTTTTTTGCTTATATTTTTTTTAGCTCTTATTAAGAATAAACATTTGCACTCACACTTACTAAAAATTTTGCGCATACACCGGTAACTTAACGAACTAAAATAAAACGATATGGGTTTCCCGCACTGTTGTATACTTTTACATATTTTTTTTGCTTATTACTTTAAAGATTTTTAAGAAACCCCTTTTAATTTTACTTTTCAATTATAAATAAAATTTTTCATTTAAAATATTTACTGATTATGCGCTAGAAACTAATGAATTAATGAAAAAAACTTCACTTAGTTCACCGTACAACCAAACCGTATGAAAGCTACCAGAAACTAAATTTGTTAATGGTGCATCAGTGGTGAGATAAGTGGTCTTCTATACCCCTCTTACTCGCTCAACCCACAGATCACAAATCGCCAAAATCATAAGAAAAATAACGATGGAAATGTATACAATAACAATTTTAAATATTTTCGATGTGGTAAAAAAGGCACATTCGTTCTCAATGCAAAGACATAGGAAAAGGAGACAGTGACTTTGCATGTTCATTAAATGACAATAAAGTAAACTTAAGAGATTTATGGATACTAGACAGCGGCGCGACGTCACACATGAGCAGAACAAAAGAGTGTTTTTTGACTTTACCCAATGAAATTTTTTTCGTGAACAACAGGCGCCTGATGAATGGAGATATTTTCTTGCTTGTAGAACAGTGGTGTTCAAAACTAAAAATGTAGTTGTGTTGGTGAGAAAATGAGAATTGCACTGTAAGAAATGTTGAATGGGTTAATAGAATCTGTATGCATTTATTTTTTATTAAAAATATGAAAATGTTTTGTGTAAAAAACGAAGTAGGTACTTTCGGAAAATATAAATAAATAATACACTGTTTTAAAGAAATAAAAATAAACAAAATACAATTTTTGAAAGAAAAAAAATACATACATACATAAGGTTGGCTTCTTTTATTCTATGTAAAACAAAAGGTTTCCAATTTTTTTAAATCAATATCAATGGTTTCAATGTATTTACATATTTATAAAATATCTTTAATCTACATTTATAATCATAAAATATTTGTCCTATATTGTTATTAATTTTTTTTTCAGTACATTAAAAAAAAATCAGCGTATATCCGTACTCATGTTCATTCGTCGCTGTTTCAGTGACGACTAAAAGCAAGAGCGTAAGAATACATGTGAATTGAGCAGGGACAATTGTCCTATGGGCTAAACCAGTGGGTATCTATACAACTCTTGCTCTGTTAACCTTTACTCTTTATTTTTGTTCGTGAAGTCGGGAAAGAAAACTAAAACATGTTGGTAAACATTGTAAACAAATGAGAGATTGAGTGTTTTTTTTACACATTTCCCTATATAAAAAGCATTGAGGTTGAGTGAGTTTTTTAAGAGAATTTTCAGATTTTTAAGAGGATTTAAGAGATTCCAATGTTGCCTCAACATTCAAAAAATTCCCGTGCCAACAAAAATTTGTCAATAGTGTCAATTTTGGGTTTTTTAAAACTAATACTGATAGTTAATATAGTTTTATTTTTTAAAATATAGTTTATTTTAACAAAAACAATATACATTTAAATTAACAAGAACGGTGAAAATGAATTATATATTATTTGTATAATAAAATAAATTATTTACAAAATTTGTAAATAATATTAACAAAAATTATTAAAACCATAAGTTTTTTTTACACATTTCCCTATATAAAAAGCATTGAGGTTGAGTGAGTTTTTTTTAGATTTTTAAGAGAATTTTCAGATTTGTAAGAGGATTTAAGAGATTCCAATGTTGCCTCAACATTCAAAAAATTCCCGTGCCAACAAACATTTGTCAATAGTGTCAATTTTGGGTTTTTTAAAACTAATACTGATAGTTAATATAGTTTTATTTTTTAAAATATAGTTTATTTTAACAAAAACAATATACGTTTAAATTAACAAGAACGGTGAAAATGAATTATATATTATTTGTATAATAAAATAAATTATTTACAAAATTTGTAAATAATATTAACAAAAATTATTAAAAACATAAGTTGAGTTATATATTATTTGTATAATAAAATAAATTATTTACAAAATTTGTAAATAATATTAACAAAAATTATTAAAAACATAAGTTGAGTAATATATTATTTGTATAATAAAATAAATTATTTAAAAATTTTTAAAATAATATTAGCAAAAACTATTAAAAACAGTAGTTGAACAAAATTTACTACACTCATTAAAAACCCCTAAATGGAAAATCAAACTTGACAACATTGATCAAAGAATTTTTTTTAAAAGAAAAAAACGAAAAAAATGTTTCTCAAAATGCTCTTCCAACTCATTTTTTCTCTTAACAACATTATCAACATGTTTTCTTAGTCTTTCCCAAGTTCGCCACACAACAACAAAATTTGGTGAGGACGGTAGTTTCTCTATAGGTTTATACTTGTTGCTTTAACCAGGCACTATCCACGGCTCTCATCTGAAAAACTGAACTGGTTTTAAGAGAGTTTCAATGTAAAATAACAAAAAACGTGAAAAAGTGGTATTTTTAATTAATTATTTTTATTGTTTTTAAGCAATTTTAATTAAATTGTAAAGTGCACTTGTGTTGTTTGATATGTTCTCTGCATTAGTTTTATATAATTAGCACAAAATTTTGCTCATTAATATTAAAAAATACGCGTTAAAAAAACCACTAAAAACTGTTTCTCTTAAAACCAGTTTGCATATAAAATTAAAGAGACTTTTTAACAGCAGTTGAGGCTGGTGGTTTGTCTTTAGTCTATATAGTCGTTGCTTTAACCAATGAAATTTTTCTCGTGAACAACAGGCGAATGGAGATATTTTCTTGCTTGTAGAACAGTGATGTACCAACGCAGCGCAAGCAGCATTTTCTTGTGTAACCACGCGTGGTTGGAAATTGAGAGGGAGTACATCACTGTTGTAGAATATTAACATCTTATTTATATTAAGGGGTATGAGTAACTCTCAGAGAGTTCACAATTGAGTGAAATGTTGAAAGAATGAAAGTGTGGATATTTGGATCAGTGATGGTATTTGAAAAATTTCGTTTGGTGCCTAAATGATGCCAAAAAGTGCCAAAAAAGCTTTAAAAGTGCCAAAAAAAAAATTAAGCAACATGCAAATGTTGCAAAAATTATGTTCAGTTTTTATTTCAAATATTTATACATTTACACCCTTATAATAAACTTTATAACAATAACAAAATTGTCACAAAACTGGTGTGAATGGAAATTATTATAATTTTGGTATTCTAAGAAAAATTGTCACAGCAAAACCTTGACAAAATTGTCATGCAATAAAAAGCACATAAATTTTCATTCGTCAACAATTTAAAATATAAGTTTTATTTTCTTTTGAAGAATTTTATAATTTTTCTTCACAGAAATATAATACGAAAAACCTCATTCATATTTTGAGATATTATTTTAAGATACATCGAACCTTTTACCGATTCTAAAATTCCTGTAAATTCCTCCAAAAGATTAGGTAGTAACATGGGATTTTTGGGGCTAAAGTTGTTAGGAATAAGCTCAAAATACTTGATGCTAAAATTTAAAGGATACTCCAAGTGCTTAGAACTAGTTCTCTCGTGTTTGCGGTTCCTGGACATTTTTTTAAGTTTTCATTTCATTTAAGATTTCATAAAATTATCCAAAAAAACGTAATTTTTCACAAATTACAATTTTTTGATAATTTTATTTTATTTTCGGCAGAAAAAGCTTCACCATTGTATGGTGAAATTTTTAAAACCTTTGCTAGTCATAAAAAAACTAGAATACCATAACAAATTTTTGAAAAATTCCAGTGACGGACAATACAATAGAATCAATTAAAGTTTTTCTAATTTTATCCCCATTGCTTTTATTTTTAAAGATCAAAATAATGATTAAATTGTGCCCAAAAAACTGGAATGTGGTCCAGAAAATTGTAGAAATTTTTAGTGTGGCGTTTGTTTTTTAATTTTGCTACCCGTTCTAAGTAGACGTAGCTTTTAATGAAAAACCAGCGATATCGACCTTTTATCAAATTATTTAGAAATTTTCTTAAAAAGTGCCGAAATTCTATGAAGAGTGCCAAAGTGCCATTGAACATTCAATAGTGCCACAAATAGCACTTTTGTGCCACTTTTACCAACAGTGATTTGGATATATGTGAAAAGAGTAAATTTATATGACTATTAGGGGACCATTTATGGGAAATATTAGAATTTTGATATTATTTAATAAATTTTAGCAACATTTAATAATAAAAACAATTGATAAATATTAATTACGTGAAAATTAAATTGGAAAAAGATTTTAACATTGAAAGTGTTAGAATAAAAGGAAACAATGGCAAAATTTAAGGTATCTTTCAAGTCATTATTATTATATATATATAGTGACAACCTTATTGTGTATATAATAAGGGTGGGTTTTTCATGATTTGGTTTTTTAATGATAACGTTTAACGAATTTAACGAATAGTTTTAATATAATAATATTTAACGAATAGCTTTAGTTTAATTTTACGCTGTAACCGGAACTCTAAACATTTGCCAATAAAAATTGGGCAACTTGACTTGTATTTTCGTAGGCGCGGTGCGCCCATAAGCAATTGTATTATCCAAGGTAGACAGAGTACAGATATTTAACACTAACCGGAACAAATCGTTATATTTGCTGAAAAAGATGTCCTTTCTTCTATCACGTACAAAAATTACCACAATATGTAGGCCTTCCCTACAAGTTTCTACAAAGAAACGAACCATTGTCAATTTTATAAAATTATTTACATAAAACAAATTGAATTTCTTACCAATATTAATATTCCTTTATAGTATCCAATTCAAAACGGCAATAATCTTTTGCAAAATCTTTAAAAAAAATTTTATGCCTTAAACGCAAAATAAGGGGTACCGGTTACTTTTTTTTGGTTTTTGAAGTGGTTACTAGGCTTCGTCAGAAAATTGCGCAATCGATCCGACCATCAAAGTCGGGTACACGATTACTCTTCATAGTTTTTTAAGAGGTTCAAAGTTGGGTACCCGTATTTTTGTTAATACAATTTTATGCCTTAAACGCAAAATACCGGGTGCCGGTTACTTTTTTGGTTTTTGAAGTGGTTACTAGGCTTCGTCAGAAAATTGCGCAATCGATCCGACCATCAAAGTCGGGTACCCGATTACTCTTCATAATTTTTTAAGAGGTTCAAAGTAGGGTACCCGTATTTTCGTTAATACAATTTTATGCCGTACCGTATCGTTACCGTACCGCAACCGTATCGTAACCGTATCGTTACCGTACCGTAACCGTATCGTTACCGTACCGTAACCGTAGCGTTACCGTATCGTTACCGTACAGTAACCGTACCGTAACCGTATCGTTACCGTACAGTAACCGTACCGTAACCGCACCGTACCGTAACCGTACAGTAACCGTACCGTAACCGCACCGTAACCGTATCGTTTCCGTACCGTTGCCGTACCGTAACCGTAGCGTTACCGTATCCTTACCGTATCGTTACCGTACAGTAACCGTACCGTAACCGCACCGTAACCGTACCGTAACCGTACCGTATCGTTACCTTACCGTACCGTAACCGTACCGTAACCGTAGCGTTACCGTACCGTTACCGTACCGTAACCGTACCGTACCGTAACCGTACCGTAACCGTACCGTAACCGTACCGAAACCGTACCGTAACCGTACCGTAACCGTACCGTACCGTAACCGTACCGTAACCGTACCGTAACCGTACCGTAACCGTACCGTACCGTAACCGTACCGTAACCGTACCGTAACCGTACCGTACCGTAACCGTACCGTAACCGTACCATAACCGTACCGTAACCGTACCGTAACCGTACCGTAACCGTACCGTAACCGTACCGTAACCGTACCGTAACCGTACCGTTACCGCACCGTAACCGTACCGTAACCGTATCGTTACCGTACCGTAACCGTACCGTAACCGTACCGTAACCGTACCGTAACCGTACCGTAACCGTACCGTAACCGCACCGTAACCGTACCGTAACCGTACCGTAACCGTACCGTAACCGTACCGTAACCGTACCGTAACCGTACCGTTACCGCACCGTAACCGTACCGTAACCGTACCGTAACCGTACCGTAGCCGTATCGTAACCGTACCGTAACCGTGCCGTACCGTAACCGTATCGTTACCGTAACCGTTAAGGCTGAGTTACCCAACCGTAAACGTATCTGTAACGAATCAGCTGTTCCGATACCACAAGAAGAAATGTGTACGAATGGTTACTAACACGAACTTGCCGGATCATTCTGTTGAAATCAGAATTTTCTATCCGGCATCGAAACAGCTGAGTGATTTTACTCGGAAAAAATATGAAATGAATAAAGAAAATTGATTCAAACAACAAATAAGGAATAAGAATTAACAAATAAATGGAAAAATTTAGAATAAAATATAAAACCACATGAAATAGATGCTAAATAGTAATGTCGTTTACGGTAATCTATAAGTGTACTTTTTAGATACGGCACGGTACAGTTACATCACATTTACGTTTACGGTCCCATAATCCGCCCTTTACCGTATCATTACCGTACCGTAACCGTACCGTAACCGTACCGTATCATTACCGTACCGTAACCGTACCGTAACCGTACCGTTACCGTACCGTAACCGTAACCGTACCGTAACCGTACCGTACTTACATAAATAATTGTGTAATAGATGCAAAAATACATAAAATTTATAATATTTTTAATTTTAATAAATTAAAAAAACTCGTTAATTTTCAGAAAACAGTACTGGCAAAGCACGTTTTAAGTAGTACCGACATTTCCTAAAAAACAGGGCTCTCCCAGTACAATTTTTGTTGCAACGTCGGCTATTTCTACCTGGGAAATTTTTAATAAATAAATTTTTAATGAAATAAATTTTTAATAAAATACATTTTTAATAAAATAAATTTTTAATAAAATAAATTTTAAGTAAAATAAAATTTTAAATAAAATAATTAAAAAAAAAAAAAAAATTTTAAATAAAATAAATTTTAAGTAAAATAAAATTTTAATAAAATAAATTTTAATAAAATAAATTTTAATAAAATAAATTTTAATAAAATAAATTTTTAATAAAATAAATTTTTAATAAAATACATTTTTAATAAAATACATTTTTAATAAAATAAATTTTTAATAATAAAATATACAAATTTTTAATAAAATAATTTTTTAATAAAATTAATTTTTAATAAAATAAAATTTTAATAAATAAATTTTTAATAAAATACATTTTTAATAAAATAAATTTTTAATAAAATAATTTTTAATAAAATAGATTTTTAATAAAATAAATTTTTAGTAAAATAAATTTTAAATAAAACAAATTTTAAATAAAATAAATTTTAAATAAAATAAATTTTAAGTAAAATAAAATTTTAATAAAATAAATTTTATTAAAATAAATTTTTAATAAAATAAATTGTTTATAAAATAAATTTTTAATATAATAAATAATAAAATAAATTTTTAATAAAATAAATTTTTAGTAAAATAAATTTTTAATAAAATAATTTTTAATAAAATAAATTTTAAATAAAATTAATTTCAAAAAATTTTAAATAAAATAAATTTTAAATAAAATAAATTTTTAATAAAATAATTTTTTATAAAATAGTTTTTAATAAAATAAAATTTAAATAAAATAAATTTTTAATAAAATAATTTTTTAATAAAATAAATTTTAAATAAAATAATTTTTTAAATAAAATAAATGTTTAATAAAATAAATTTTTAATAAAATAAATTTTAAATAAATAAATTTTAATAAAATCAATTTCTAATAAAATAAATTTTTAATAAAATCATTTTTTAATAAAATAAAAAAAAATAGTTTTTAAGAAAATAAAATTTACATAAAATAAATCTTTAATAAAATAATTTTTTAATAAAATTAATTTTTAAATAAAATAAATTCTAAATAAAATAAATTTTAAATAAAATAAATTTTAAATTTTCAATTTCACAATTTTCTTGAGCGTAAGGTTTGTTTTTTATATATAAAAATTCTTTATTTTCGATATTTCGCTACTCCATTGTGTAGCATCTTCAGGAAATAACAATTAAATTAATAAATTTTAAATTTTAAATAAAATAAATTTTAAATAAAATAAATTTTGAATAAAATAAATTTTTAATAAAATAAATTTTTTATAAAATAAATTTTTTATAAAATAAATTTTAAATAAAATAATAACAAAATAAATTTTTAATAAAATAATAAAATAAATTTTTAATAAAATAAATTTCAAATAAAATAAATTTTAAATAACCCGACTAAAAAAGTTTTCATATAATCTTATATGATTTGATATAATTATAAATGTTTATATGCGTGGCTTTATATAACCATATACATTTATATTAGCACTTTGGTTTTATAAATATGTTTGATATAACGTTATATATAATCATATGGGATTAGGTCTCCAGCCATATATTAAGAGATCTGCGATATAGTTTATATATAATTATATATAATGGCGTATAAGCTTCTATAAACAACCTTGTATGAAAATATATAACAAAGTTAATAGAAAATTGTATTAATTTTATATATAATTATATATGAAATAATTATACAAAGTTTAATTGCACTACAAAAATTAAGAAAAAAACTTAGAAATTGTGGATCTGGTTTTGAATTTTGCACTTTGACGTATACATAAATTAATGTTTATAATTGAAATTAACATCTATTTTTCAAATATTTGACAAAATACTATTTATTAAAAAATTAATTTAAAGAAATAAATAAGAAAAAAAAAATATCGTTCGTTCGTTCGAAAGAACTTTTTTATTTTTAAATTTAAAAAGAAAAATTAGACAAACTTATGCTGAAATAAATACGGTTTAAGCAGGCGGTTTTCAACTCCTCTTTCGAACATTAAAAGTTTGTATCCAAAAATGTTAGCCTTTGCAGCCGTGGCTGAATTTTTCGATACAAATTAAGAAGAGAATGATTTAACAGAGGTAGGGCGAGTTGGTTAGTCTTTTAAATATATACTGGCATGTGATGGAAAATAATCGTTTTTGATTTCGATCGATTTGGTTAAAAATCAAAAATTTAATAATGAATATAAAAGGCAAAGAGGGTTGAAATTGTTTTTAACTGCTATAGTTGTGTCAGGTATATCGATTTACGACTTCTTATCGCTTTTAAATTAAAAATAAAAAATATAAATAAGAAATATTTAGGATTGAAATTTTAGAAACGATCGATTTGAAACCGATCGATTTCCATCACATGCCAGTATATGTTTTTATATATAATTTGATGCAATTAGATAGACCCATTTTTCGGATCAAATTGTATCAGGTTAGATAACATACTTATCTCGCTTGATATAATTATATATTCCAATATTCGGATCAAATTAGATATGAACATATATATGGGTTTATATATGTTTATATAACATCTTTTTTAGTCGGGAAAATAAATTTTAAATAAAATAAATAAGATAAATTTTTAATAAAATAATTTTTTATAAAATAGTTTTTAATAAAATAAAATTTAAATAAAATAAATTTTTAATAAAATAAATTTTTAAGAAATAAATTTTTAATAAAATACATTTTTAATAAAATAAATTTTTAATAAAATAATTTTTAATAAAATAGATTTTTAATAAAATAAATTTTTAGTAAAATAAAAATATAAAAATATATAATAAAATATAAAAATTTTGAATAAAATAAATTTTTAATAAAATAATTTTTTAATAAAATAAATTTTTAATAAAATAAATTTTTAATAAATAAATTTTTAATAAAATAAATTTTTAATAAAATACATTTTTAATAAAATAAATTTTTAATAAAATAATTTTTAATAAAATAGATTTTTAATAAAATAAATTTTTAGTAAAATAAATTTTAAATACCCGACTAAAAAAGATGTTATATAATCATATATCACCATACATAAACCCATATATACGTCCATATCTAATTTGATCCGAATATTGGAATATATAATTATATCAAGCGAGATAAGCATGTTATCTCACCTGATACAATTTGATCCGAAAAATGGGTCTATCTAACTGTATCAAATTATATATAAATACATATAATTTGATGAAGATTTTCAAAGAAAATTTTAGTAAATATTGTTGAGATCACTTATTTCATTCATATTAAATAGTAATGCTTAATGTTTAGAAAAATTTTTGCTAATAAACTTAGAAATAGCTGACAAAATAAAACATTACAAATTAAAAATTTGTCGGAACAAATTTTTCTAGGTTAGAGTTTTGGTCTTCCTTACAAAATGTGTGTCTTTCTTATAAAATAAAAAATTAACTTTCACAATTATTTTTTTTTTTTCACGGAAAAATAAATGAACTTAAACCATATTAATTTCAACATATGTTTGTCTAATTTTTATTTTTAAATTTAAAGTAAAAATATTTATTTCGGCTTTTAATTCCACAAAGAAAAAAAAATTTCTCCCCTTATTTATTTTTTTAACCCTTAAATGCATGATCTCTTCGATTTTAACCATTTTTTTATATATGATTTCTAAAGGCGTGTACATTTCAAGAAAAGTACCAAAAAAAACGTGTTTTAGATTTTTCACAAATATACAGAGCAAAACCAAGATTTTTACTCTAACTGTTTAAAAATTCTGCACTAAACTATAGGAACACTATGTACAGAAGGGGCCCCCAATGCCCAAAAATGCAGTTTTGTGCATCAAGTGGGTTTTTTTTTATTAAAAAACCGGTATGTTGCCAAATGTCAAAATATTCAAAAATAAAAAGGAAATTTGTAAATAAATGTAAACAAAATTTGAAAACAATAAATAAATATAAAATAAAAACAAATGGAAACTTCAAATTTAAAACAGAATTTTAAGGTACATTTTAAATATACTGTATGGTAAGAAATTTAAAATAATAGTCGACTTTTGTGATTTAAAATAGACTTTTTCTTTTTTATAGTAAAGGTGATTGTTTTTAAACAACTTTTTTATAATTTAAACTTTTATAAGATTTGCACTGACTTTATTTATGAGCATTAGCTCTTATTAAGAACAAACATTTGCAGTCACACTTACTAAAAATTTTGCGCATAACTTAACGAACTAAAAGAAAACGATATGGGTTTCCCGCACTGTTGTATACTTTTACATATTTTTTTTGCTTATATTTTTTTTAGCTCTTATTAAGAATAAACATTTGCACTCACACTTACTAAAAATTTTGCGCATACACCGGTAACTTAACGAACTAAAATAAAACGATATGGGTTTCCCGCACTGTTGTATACTTTTACATATTTTTTTTGCTTATTACTTTAAAGATTTTTAAGAAACCCCTTTTAATTTTACTTTTCAATTATAAATAAAATTTTTCATTTAAAATATTTACTGATTATGCGCTAGAAACTAATGAATTAATGAAAAAAACTTCACTTAGTTCACCGTACAACCAAACCGTATGAAAGCTACCAGAAACTAAATTTGTTAATGGTGCATCAGTGGTGAGATAAGTGGTCTTCTATACCCCTCTTACTCGCTCAACCCACAGATCACAAATCGCCAAAATCATAAGAAAAATAACGATGGAAATGTATACAATAACAATTTTAAATATTTTCGATGTGGTAAAAAAGGCACATTCGTTCTCAATGCAAAGACATAGGAAAAGGAGACAGTGACTTTGCATGTTCATTAAATGACAATAAAGCAGTGTTGCCACTTTTTGAATAATTATTCAAAAACGGGACTGTTTACACATTCGTTGGATAATTTTTGAATAATGACTTTTTTGTGTAGTTTTTGTGTAATTTCACTTTTTGCAGAAATTTCCGAAAATTTTTAAAATTTTCGTAAATTTTTGAAAGTTAATAAAAATTAGTCGATATATAGACGAAACGAGATTGTCTGTAAACCATTTATCACAAATCTCCAGTTTCTGGTGAATGATTTTGTAAATTTTTTCAACACTAAACCGAGTTTAGAATAAAGCAAAAATCGTGCTTTGTATTTTTTTGTTTTGTTTAAAGCTCCGTCTTTTGTTTACTTTTTGCGAAAATAATTATAAAGCTTCTTTAAAAAATTCTCTTGGTCTGCAAGACCATATAAAAACACAGCGAAAATCTGTGAAAATTTTTTGGCTGTAGTTAACATGACACTGTGCCTTGACCAGACGAAAATTTTGTGAACGCAGCAAGGTGGAGCAGAATCAAAATATTTCAGAATTCGGTAAATCCAACATGTTGCAGATTTCAACAGAATCGTATCAAATTTTTGAAAAAAATATCGGTAATTTTTTTCGAAATTGTTATATTTTTATTTATGTTTAAAATTTGAGGGGTATGGGAGAGAATAATTAGCAAGTAGGTAATACTTTTACATGCAACGCATCTGAATGAAGTACCCTATCCGAAAAAACATAAATACTTTTTTCTGAAAGAAGCTTTTAATGTGGATAAAATATCATTTTATTAATATTCAAATTTAAAAGCACGCCGTTTTAAGCCTGAAAAAGATATTGAACTGAAATTTCTTTTAGTTAATAGACTAATTTGTTATATTTTTCAGGGAAATTGGCTTGGATTTGCTTTTGCAGAAGGCAAAAACTCAGACCAATGCAAAATTTTAGTTTTAAAATGCAAATAACTTTTGCACATTGAAGATGACAAAAAGCTAAGTCTTTAAAAATCGGTGTATAAAAAGAAAAAATTCAAAACTTTGCTAAGAAATGGCGAAATTTTTTCCAAAACAATTTTATTCTTCCCCACTGTGCTCAGGAGAGTTTATTTTTAAATTATATAAGAAATTATAATTTTTTGTGTAATTTCATACGGTTTTGAATAATTTTTGACCTACAGCTGTGTAATTTTTTCATTTACTGGTGGCAACACTGCAATAAAGTAAACTTAAGAGATTTATGGATACTAGACAGCGGCGCGACGTCACACATGAGCAGAACAAAAGAGTGTTTTTTGACTTTACCCAATGAAATTTTTTTCGTGAACAACAGGCGCCTGATGAATGGAGATATTTTCTTGCTTGTAGAACAGTGGTGTTCAAAACTAAAAATGTAGTTGTGTTGGTGAGAAAATGAGAATTGCACTGTAAGAAATGTTGAATGGGTTAATAGAATCTGTATGCATTTATTTTTTATTAAAAATATGAAAATGTTTTGTGTAAAAAACGAAGTAGGTACTTTCGGAAAATATAAATAAATAATACACTGTTTTAAAGAAATAAAAATAAACAAAATACAATTTTTGAAAGAAAAAAAATACATACATACATAAGGTTGGCTTCTTTTATTCTATGTAAAACAAAAGGTTTCCAATTTTTTTAAATCAATATCAATGGTTTCAATGTATTTACATATTTATAAAATATTTTTAATCTACATTTATAATCATAAAATATTTGTCCTATATTGTTATTAATTTTTTTTTCAGTACATTAAAAAAAAAATCAGCGTATATCCGTACTCATGTTCATTCGTCGCTGTTTCAGTGACGACTAAAAGCAAGAGCGTAAGAATACATGTGAATTGAGCAGGGACAATTGTCCTATGGGCTAAACCAGTGGGTATCTATACAACTCTTGCTCTGTTAACCTTTACTCTTTATTTTTGTTCGTGAAGTCGGGAAAGAAAACTAAAACATGTTGGTAAACATTGTAAACAAATGAGAGATTGAGTGTTTTTTTTACACATTTCCCTATATAAAAAGCATTGAGGTTGAGTGAGTTTTTTAAGAGAATTTTCAGATTTTTAAGAGGATTTAAGAGATTCCAATGTTGCCTCAACATTCAAAAAATTCCCGTGCCAACAAAAATTTGTCAATAGTGTCAATTTTGGGTTTTTTAAAACTAATACTGATAGTTAATATAGTTTTATTTTTTAAAATATAGTTTATTTTAACAAAAACAATATACATTTAAATTAACAAGAACGGTGAAAATGAATTATATATTATTTGTATAATAAAATAAATTATTTACAAAATTTGTAAATAATATTAACAAAAATTATTAAAACCATAAGTTTTTTTTACACATTTCCCTATATAAAAAGCATTGAGGTTGAGTGAGTTTTTTTTAGATTTTTAAGAGAATTTTCAGATTTGTAAGAGGATTTAAGAGATTCCAATGTTGCCTCAACATTCAAAAAATTCCCGTGCCAACAAACATTTGTCAATAGTGTCAATTTTGGGTTTTTTAAAACTAATACTGATAGTTAATATAGTTTTATTTTTTAAAATATAGTTTATTTTAACAAAAACAATATACGTTTAAATTAACAAGAACGGTGAAAATGAATTATATATTATTTGTATAATAAAATAAATTATTTACAAAATTTGTAAATAATATTAACAAAAATTATTAAAAACATAAGTTGAGTTATATATTATTTGTATAATAAAATAAATTATTTACAAAATTTGTAAATAATATTAACAAAAATTATTAAAAACATAAGTTGAGTAATATATTATTTGTATAATAAAATAAATTATTTAAAAAATTTTAAAATAATATTAGCAAAAACTATTAAAAACAGTAGTTGAACGAAATTTACTACACTCATTAAAAACCCCTAAATGGAAAATCAAACTTGACAACATTGATCAAAGAATTTTTTTTAAAAGAAAAAAACGAAAAAAATGTTTCTCAAAATGCTCTTCCAACTCATTTTTTCTCTTAACAACATTATCAACATGTTTTCTTAGTCTTTCCCAAGTTCGCCACACAACAACAAAATTTGGTGAGGACGGTAGTTTCTCTATAGGTTTAACCAGGCACTATCCACGGCTCTCATCTGAAAAACTGAACTGGTTTTAAGAGAGTTTCAATGTAAAATAACAAAAAACGTGAAAAAGTGGTATTTTTAATTAATTATTTTTATTGTTTTTAAGCAATTTTAATTAAATTGTAAAGTGCACTTGTGTTGTTTGATATGTTCTCTGCATTAGTTTTATATAATTAGCACAAAATTTTGCTCATTAATATTAAAAAATACGCGTTAAAAAAACCACTAAAAACTGTTTCTCTAAAACCAGTTTGCATATAAAATTAAAGAGACTTTTTAACAGCAGTTGAGGCTGGTGGTTTGTCTTTAGTCTATATAGTCGTTGCTTTAACCAATGAAATTTTTCTCGTGAACAACAGGCGAATGGAGATATTTTCTTGCTTGTAGAACAGTGATGTACCAACGCAGCGCAAGCAGCATTTTCTTGTGTAACCACGCGTGGTTGGAAATTGAGAGGGAGTACATCACTGTTGTAGAATATTAACATCTTATTTATATTAAGGGGTATGAGTAACTCTCAGAGAGTTCACAATTGAGTGAAATGTTGAAAGAATGAAAGTGTGGATATTTGGATCAGTGATGGTATTTGAAAAATTTCGTTTGGTGCCTAAATGATGCCAAAAAGTGCCAAAAAAGCTTTAAAAGTGCCAAAAAAAAAATTAAGCAACATGCAAATGTTGCAAAAATTATGTTCAGTTTTTATTTCAAATATTTATACATTTACACCCTTATAATAAACTTTATAACAATAACAAAATTGTCACAAAACTGGTGTGAATGGAAATTATTATAATTTTGGTATTCTAAGAAAAATTGTCACAGCAAAACCTTGACAAAATTGTCATGCAATAAAAAGCACATAAATTTTCATTCGTCAACAATTTAAAATATAAGTTTTATTTTCTTTTGAAGAATTTTATAATTTTTCTTCACAGAAATATAATACGAAAAACCTCATTCATATTTTGAGATATTATTTTAAGATACATCGAACCTTTTACCGATTCTAAAATTCCTGTAAATTCCTCCAAAAGATTAGGTAGTAACATGGGATTTTTGGGGCTAAAGTTGTTAGGAATAAGCTCAAAATACTTGATGCTAAAATTTAAAGGATACTCCAAGTGCTTAGAACTAGTTCTCTCGTGTTTGCGGTTCCTGGACATTTTTTTAAGTTTTCATTTCATTTAAGATTTCATAAAATTATCCAAAAAAACGTAATTTTTCACAAATTACAATTTTTTGATAATTTTATTTTATTTTCGGCAGAAAAAGCTTTCACCATTGTATGGTGAAATTTTTAAAACCTTTGCTAGTCATAAAAAAACTAGAATACCATAACAAATTTTTGAAAAATTCCAGTGACGGACAATACAATAGAATCAATTAAAGTTTTTCTAATTTTATCCCCATTGCTTTTATTTTTAAAGATCAAAATAATGATTAAATTGTGCCCAAAAAACTGGAATGTGGTCCAGAAAATTGTAGAAATTTTTAGTGTGGCGTTTGTTTTTTAATTTTGCTACCCGTTCTAAGTAGACGTAGCTTTTAATGAAAAACCAGCGATATCGACCTTTTATCAAATTATTTAGAAATTTTCTTAAAAAGTGCCGAAATTCTATGAAGAGTGCCAAAGTGCCATTGAACATTCAATAGTGCCACAAATCGCACTTTTGTGCCACTTTTACCAACAGTGATTTGGATATATGTGAAAAGAGTAAATTTATATGACTATTAGGGGACCATTTATGGGAAATATTAGAATTTTGATATTATTTAATAAATTTTAGCAACATTTAATAATAAAAACAATTGATAAATATTAATTACGTGAAAATTAAATTGGCAAAAGATTTTAACATTGAAAGTGTTAGAATAAAAGGAAACAATGGCAAAATTTAAGGTATCTTTCAAGTCATTATTATTATATATATATAGTGACAACCTTATTGTGTATATAATAAGGGTGGGTTTTTCATGATTTGGTTTTTTAATGATAACGTTTAACGAATTTAACGAATAGTTTTAATATAATAATATTTAACGAATAGCTTTAGTTTAATTTTACGCTGTAACCGGAACTCTAAACATTTGCCAATAGAAATTGGGCAACTTGACTTGTATTTTCGTAGGCGCGGTGCGCCCATAAGCAATTGTATTATCCAAGGTAGACAGAGTACAGATATTTAACACTAACCGGAACAAATCGTTATATTTGCTGAAAAAGATGTCCTTTCTTCTATCACGTACAAAAATTACCACAATATGTAGGCCTTCCCTACAAGTTTCTACAAAGAAACGAACCATTGTCAATTTTATAAAATTATTTACATAAAACAAATTGAATTTCTTACCAATATTAATATTCCTTTATAGTATCCAATTCAAAACGGCAATAATCTTTTGCAAAATCTTTAAAAAAAATTTTATGCCTTAAACGCAAAATAAGGGGTACCGGTTACTTTTTTTTGGTTTTTGAAGTGGTTACTAGGCTTCGTCAGAAAATTGCGCAATCGATCCGACCATCAAAGTCGGGTACCCGATTACTCTTCATAGTTTTTTAAGAGGTTCAAAGTTGGGTACCCGTATTTTTGTTAATACAATTTTATGCCTTAAACGCAAAATACCGGGTGCCGGTTACTTTTTTGGTTTTTGAAGTGGTTACTAGGCTTCGTCAGAAAATTGCGCAATCGATCCGACCATCAAAGTCGGGTACCCGATTACTCTTCATAATTTTTTAAGAGGTTCAAAGTAGGGTACCCGTATTTTCGTTAATACAATTTTATGCCGTACCGTATCGTTACCGTACCGCAACCGTATCGTAACCGTATCGTTACCGTTACCGTATCGTTACCGTACCGTAACCGTATCGTTACCGTACCGTAACCGTAGCGTTACCGTATCGTTACCGTACAGTAACCGTACCGTAACCGTATCGTTACCGTACAGTAACCGTACCGTAACCGCACCGTAACCGTACAGTAACCGTACCGTAACCGCACCGTAACCGTATCGTTTCCGTACCGTTGCCGTACCGTAACCGTAGCGTTACCGTATCCTTACCGTATCGTTACCGTACAGTAACCGTACCGTAACCGCACCGTAACCGTACCGTAACCGTACCGTAACCGTAGCGTTACCGTACCGTAACCGTACCGTAACCGTACCGTACCGTAACCGTACCGTAACCGTAACCGTACCGTAACCGTACCGTAACCGTACCGTACCGTAACCGTACCGTAACCGTACCGTAACCGTACCGTAACCGTACCGTAACCGTACCGTACCGTAACCGTACCGTAACCGTACCGTAACCGTACCGTAACCGTACCGTAACCGTACCGTAACCGTACCGTAACCGTACCGTAACCGTACCGTAACCGTACCGTAACCGTACCCGTACCGTAACCGTACCGTTACCGCACCGTAACCGTACCGTAACCGTATCGTTACCGTACCGTAACCGCACCGTAACCGTAACGTAAACGTACCGTAACCGTGCCGTAACCGTATCGTTACCGTACCGTAACCGTACCGTAACCGTACCGTAGCCGTATCGTAACCGTACCGTAACCGTGCCGTACCGTAACCGTATCGTTACCGTAACCGTATCGTTACCGTAACCGTATCGTTACCGTAACCGTTAAGGCTGAGTTACCCAACCGTAAACGTATCTGTAACGAATCAGCTGTTCCGATACCACAAGAAGAAATGTGTACGAATGGTTACTAACACGAACTTGCCGGATCATTCTGTTGAAATCAGAATTTTCTATCCGGCATCGAAACAGCTGAGTGATTTTACTCGGAAAAAATATGAAATGAATAAAGAAAATTGATTCAAACAACAAATAAGGAATAAGAATTAACAAATAAATGGAAAAATTTAGAATAAAATATAAAACCACATGAAATAGATGCTAAATAGTAATGTCGTTTACGGTAATCTATAAGTGTACTTTTTAGATACGGCACGGTACAGTTACATCACATTTACGTTTACGGTCCCATAATCCGCCCTTTACCGTATCATTACCGTACCGTAACCGTACCGTAACCGTACCGTAACCGTACCGTAACCGTACCGTAACCGTACCGTAACCGTATCATTACCGTACCGTAACCGTACCGTAACCGTACCGTACCGTAACCGTAACCGTAACCGTACCGTACTTACATAAATAATTGTGTAATAGATGCAAAAATACATAAAATTTATAATATTTTTAATTTTAATAAATTAAAAAAACTCGTTAATTTTCAGAAAACAGTACTGGCAAAGCACGTTTTAAGTAGTACCGGCATTTCCTAAAAAACAGGGCTCTCCCAGTACAATTTTTGTTGCAACGTCGGCTATTTCTACCTGGGAAATTTTTAATAAATAAATTTTTAATGAAATAAATTTTTAATAAAATACATTTTTAATAAAATAAATTTTTAATAAAATAAATTTTAAGTAAAATAAAATTTTAAATAAAATAATTAAAAAAAAAAATAAATTTTAAATAAAATAAATTTTAAGTAAAATAAAATTTTAATAAACTAAATTTTAATAAAATAAATTTTAATAAAATAAATTTTAATAAAATAAATTTTTAATAAAATAAATTTTTAATAAAATACATTTTTAATAAAATACATTTTTAATAAAATAAATTTTTAATAATAAAATATACAAATTTTTAATAAAATAATTTTTTAATAAAATTAATTTTTAATAAAATAAAATTTTAATAAATAAATTTTTAATAAAATACATTTTTAATAAAATAAATTTTTAATAAAATAATTTTTAATAAAATAGATTTTTAATAAAATAAATTTTTAGTAAAATAAATTTTAAATAAAACAAATTTTAAATAAAATAAATTTTAAATAAAATAAATTTTAAGTAAAATAAAATTTTAATAAAATAAATTTTATTAAAATAAATTTTTAATAAAATAAATTGTTTATAAAATAAATTTTTAATATAATAAATAATAAAATAAATTTTAAATAAAATTAATTTCAAAAAATTTTAAATAAAATAAATTTTAAATAAAATAAATTTTTAATAAAATAATTTTTTATAAAATAGTTTTTAATAAAATAAAATTTAAATAAAATAAATTTTTAATAAAATAATTTTTTAATAAAATAAATTTTAAATAAAATAATTTTTTAAATAAAATAAATGTTTAATAACCCGACTAAAAAAGTTTTTATATAATCTTATATGATTTGATATAATTATAAATGTTTATATGTGTGGCTTTATATGACCATATACATTTATATTAACACTTTGGTTTTATAAATATGTTTGATATGACGTTATATATAATCATATGCGATTTGGTCTCCAGCTATATATTAAGAGATCTGCAAATATAGTTTATACATAATTATATATAATGGCGTATAAGCTTCTCTAAACAATCTTATATAAAAAAATATAACAAAGTTAATATAAAATTGTATTAATTTTATGTATTAATTTATCTGACATGATATCTAATTATACAAAATTTTATAAAGTTTAATTGCACTATTAAAATTAAAAAAAAACTCCGAAATTGTGGATCTGGTTTTGAAGTTTGCACTTTGATATATAAATAAATGTTTATAATTGAATTTAACATATATTTTTCAAATAGTTGGCGAAATACTCTTTATTAAACTAAAAATAATTTTAAAGAAATAAATAAGGGAAACATTTTTTTTCATTGTGGAATTAAAGGTTGAAATAATTATTTTTACTTTTAAATTTAAAAATTAGACAAACATATGTTGAAATAAATATGGTTTAAGTTCATTTATTTTTCCGTAAAATTAATTGTGAAAGTTAATTTTTTATCATGTTGGTTTTTAATTTTTATTTAAAAAAATAAAAATTGTTTTTTTCGACCTTTCTAATTCATTAATTAAAAATTTATTAATTCAGTTGGAGGCCTATTTCCTTATTATGAATTAACATAATAAGTACTTTTTTCAAAAACTGTTTTTTTTCTTCATCAGGATACTCTCCTGACAAATACTTTTGCTTTCAAAAAACCTCTACACTTTCAGGAATGAAAAGACGATCGTTTCGGGGATTTTCCAGGTCCCCTTCATCAGTTTTCTTTAGAAAGTGGTGGCGTAATCCCCGAAACGATCGTCTTTTCATTCCTGAAAGTGTAGAGGTTTTTTGAAAGCAAAAACTCTGTGAAGTATTTGTCAGGAGAGTATCCTGATGAAGAAAAATAGCAGTTTTTGAAAAAAAGTACTTATTATATTAATTCATAATAAGGAAATTTGCCTCGAACTGAATTAATAAATTTCTAATTAGTTAATTTTTTATTTTATAAGAAAGACACATTTTATAAGAAAGACCAAAACTCTAACCTAGAAAAAGTTGTTGCGACAAATTTTTGTAATGTTTTATTTTGTCAGCTATTTCCAAGTTTATTAGCAAAAATTGTTCTAAACATCTAGCATTAGTATTTAATATGAATGAAATAAGTGATCTCAATAATATTTACTAAAATTTTCTTCGAAAATCTTCATAAAATTATATGTATTTATATATAATTTGATGCAGTTAGATAGACCCATTTTTCGGATCAAATTGTATCAGGTGAGATAACATGCTTATCTCGCTTGATATAATTATATATTCCAATATTCGGATCAAATTAGATATGGACGTATATATGGGTTTATATATGGTGATATATGATTATATAACATCTTTTTTAGTCGGGAAAATAAATTTTTAATAAAATAAATTTTAAATAAATAAATTTTAATAAAATCAATTTCTAATAAAATAAATTTTTAATAAAATCATTTTTTAATAAAATAAAAAAAATAGTTTTTAAGAAAATAAAATTTACATAAAATAAATCTTTAATAAAATAATTTTTTAATAAAATTAATTTTTAAATAAAATAAATTCTAAATAAAATAAATTTTAAATAAAATAAATTTTAAATTTTCAATTTCACAATTTTCTTGAGCGTAAGGTTTGTTTTTTATATATAAAAATTCTTTATTTTCGATATTTCGCTACTCCATTGTGTAGCATCTTCAGGAAATAACAATTAAATTAATAAATTTTAAATTTTAAATAAAATAAATTTTAAATAAAATAAATTTTGAATAAAATAAATTTTTAATAAAATAAATTTTTTATAAAATAAATTTTTTATAAAATAAATTTTAAATAAAATAATAACAAAATAAATTTTTAATAAAATAAATAATAAAATAATAAAATAAATTTTTAATAAAATAAATTTCAAATAAAATAAATTTTAAATAACCCGACTAAAAAAGTTTTCATATAATCTTATATGATTTGATATAATTATAAATGTTTATATGCGTGGCTTTATATAACCATATACATTTATATTAGCACTTTGGTTTTATAAATATGTTTGATATAACGTTATATATAATCATATGGGATTAGGTCTCCAGCCATATATTAAGAGATCTGCGATATAGTTTATATATAATTATATATAATGGCGTATAAGCTTCTATAAACAACCTTGTATGAAAATATATAACAAAGTTAATAGAAAATTGTATTAATTTTATATATAATTATATATGAAATAATTATACAAAGTTTAATTGCACTACAAAAATTAAGAAAAAAACTTAGAAATTGTGGATCTGGTTTTGAATTTTGCACTTTGACGTATACATAAATTAATGTTTATAATTGAAATTAATATCTATTTTTCAAATATTTGACAAAATACTATTTATTAAAAAATTAATTTAAAGAAATAAATAAGAAAAAAAAAATATCGTTCGTTCGTTCGAAAGAACTATTTTTATTTTTAAATTTAAAAAGAAAAATTAGACAAACTTATGCTGAAATAAATACGGTTTAAGCAGGCGGTTTTCAACTCCTCTTTCGAACATTAAAAGTTTGTATCCAAAAATGTTAGCCTTTGCAGCCGTGGCTGAATTTTTCGATACAAATTAAGAAGAGAATGATTTAACAGAGGTAGGGCGAGTTGGTTAGTCTTTTAAATATATACTGGCATGTGATGGAAAATAATCGTTTTTGATTTCGATCGATTTGGTTAAAAATCAAAAATTTAATAATGAATATAAAAGGCAAAGAGGGTTGAAATTGTTTTTAACTGCTATAGTTGTGTCAGGTATATCGATTTACGACTTCTTATCGCTTTTAAATTAAAAATAAAAAATATAAATAAGAAATATTTAGGATTGAAATTTTAGAAACGATCGATTTGAAACCGATCGATTTCCATCACATGCCAGTATATGTTTTTATATATAATTTGATGCAATTAGATAGACCCATTTTTCGGATCAAATTGTATCAGGTTAGATAACATACTTATCTCGCTTGATATAATTATATATTCCAATATTCGGATCAAATTAGATATGAACATATATATGGGTTTATATATGTTTATATAACATCTTTTTTAGTCGGGAAAATAAATTTTAAATAAGATAAATTTTTAATAAAATAATTTTTTATAAAATAGTTTTTAATAAAATAAAATTTAAATAAAATAAATTTTTAATAAAATAAATTTTTAAGAAATAAATTTTTAATAAAATACATTTTTAATAAAATAAATTTTTAATAAAATAATTTTTAATAAAATAGATTTTTAATAAAATAAATTTTTAGTAAAATAAAAATATAAAAATATATAATAAAATATAAAAATTTTGAATAAAATAAATTTTTAATAAAATAATTTTTTAATAAAATAAATTTTTAATAAAATAAATTTTTAATAAATAAATTTTTAATAAAATAAATTTTTAATAAAATACATTTTTAATAAAATAAATTTTTAATAAAATAATTTTTAATAAAATAGATTTTTAATAAAATAAATTTTTAGTAAAATAAATTTTAAATACCCGACTAAAAAAGATGTTATATAATCATATATCACCATACATAAACCCATATATACGTCCATATCTAATTTGATCCGAATATTGGAATATATAATTATATCAAGCGAGATAAGCATGTTATCTCACCTGATACAATTTGATCCGAAAAATGGGTCTATCTAACTGTATCAAATTATATATAAATACATATAATTTGATGAAGATTTTCAAAGAAAATTTTAGTAAATATTGTTGAGATCACTTATTTCATTCATATTAAATAGTAATGCTTAATGTTTAGAAAAATTTTTGCTAATAAACTTAGAAATAGCTGACAAAATAAAACATTACAAATTAAAAATTTGTCGGAACAAATTTTTCTAGGTTAGAGTTTTGGTCTTCCTTACAAAATGTGTGTCTTTCTTATAAAATAAAAAATTAACTTTCACAATTATTTTTTTTTTCACGGAAAAATAAATGAACTTAAACCATATTAATTTCAACATATGTTTGTCTAATTTTTATTTTTAAATTTAAAGTAAAAATATTTATTTCGGCTTTTAATTCCACAAAGAAAAAAAAAAATTCTCCCCTTATTTATTTTTTTAACCCTTAAATGCATGATCTCTTCGATTTTAACCATTTTTTTATATATGATTTCTAAAGGCGTGTACATTTCAAGAAAAGTACCAAAAAAAACGTGTTTTAGATTTTTCACAAATATACAGAGCAAAACCAAGATTTTTAATCTAACTGTTTAAAAATTCTGCACTAAACTATAGGAACACTATGTACAGAAGGGGCCCCCAATGCCCAAAAATGCAGTTTTGTGCATCAAGTGGGTTTTTTTTTATTAAAAAACCGGTATGTTGCCAAATGGCTACACCATGTATTCAAGGGGGGAAATTATTTTTAGTTTAATAAAGAGTATTTTGACAACTATTTGAAAAATATACGTTGAATTCAATTATAAACATTTATATATGTATGTATATGTCAAAGTGCAAAATTCAAAACCAGATCCACAATTTCGGAGTTTTTTTTAATTTTTATAGTGCAATTAAACTTTATAAAATTATGTATAATTAGAAATCATGTCAGATAAATTTATACATGAAATTAATACAATTCTATATTAACTTTGTTATATATTTTGAAATAAGATTGTTTAGAGAAGCTTATACGCCATTATATATAATTATGTTTAAACTATATTTGCTGATCTCTTAATATCTCTTAATATATAACGTCATATTAAACATATTTATAAAACCAAAGTGTTAATATAAATGTATGTGGTCATATAAAGCCACACATATAAACATTTATAATTATATCAAATCATATAAAATTATATGAAAACTTTTTTAGTCGGGTAAAATAAATTTTAAATAAAATATATTTTAAGTAAAATAAAATTTTAAAAAAATAAATTTTAATAAAATAAATTTTTAATAAAAAAGATTTAAATAAAATAAAATTTAAATAAAATAAATTTTTAATAAAATAATTTTTTAATAAAATAAATTTTAAATAAAATAATTTTTTTAATAAAATAAATTTTTAATAAAATAATTTTTTAATAAAATAAATTTTAAATAAAATAATTTTTTTAATAAAATAAATTTTTAATAAAATAAATTTTAAATAAAATAAATTTTTAATAAAATAAATTTTTAATAAAATAAATTTTAATAAAATAATTTTTTAATAAAAAAAAATAAATTTCTAATAAAATAAATTTTAATAAAATAAATTTCTAATAAAATCATTTTTTAATAAAATAAAAAAAAATAGTTTTTAATAAAATAAAATTTAAATAAAATAAATCTTTAATAAAATAATTTTTTTAAAAAATTAATTTTTAAATAAAATAAATCTAAATAAAATAAATTTTAAATAAAATAAATTTTAAATAAAATAAATTTTTAATAAAATAAATTTTTAATAACCCGAGTAAAAATAGTTATATATTGTCATATATAATGTGATTGGGCTATATCTGACAATGAATGGAGTAACATTAAGACACATATCATTATATACAACTACATCTGATATTATTTTTCCAACGAATTTTTTGTATGGTAATTGATATTATTACATATCTCCAAATCTGACTCTATATATAACTACATAAGCCTTATAAAACTAATCAAATTATATGTAATGATCGATATGATTATATATGATTTGATACTAAGTTTTATAACACTGTATGTGTCGTCGTACTAAAAATATATTTTAATTTTATATAACTTTCTATATAATCCCATACAAATTAATATATAGTTCAACATCAAATTTAGTTATCTGCAAATTCAGAGTTAATTACTCCAAATAATTTTCGCGTGATGTTTTTGCATGTAAAATCATATTAAAAAATGATGCGTACGATTTAGAAGACAAAAGTATTCAAATAAATTTTTATTTTATGTTTTAAAATTTGGGTCTTCAAAATTGTTAAATCCATAGACCTTTTAATGTCAATTTAATAGCTAGTATGCATAAAAAGTATGCCTACCATCAGACAAAATTTTATAAAATCAGATATTTTTATATCGAATTAGATATAATTTGATGTCCTGGATATGGACAAATCTCGGATCAAACTGTATCAAATTATATCTAATTTGATATAATTAGACACATGTAGATGACCCATTTTTCGGATCAAGTTGTATGTCGTTGTATATGGGGATTTATCAAAAAAGGTATAAACACCATATTAAGATTTTTACCCGGGAAAATAAATTTTTAATAAAATAATTTTTAATAAAATAAATTTTTAATAAAATAAATTTCAAATAAAATAAATTTTAAATAAAATAAATTTTCAATAAAATAAATTTTTGGTAAAATAAATTTTAAATAAAATAAATTTTTAATAAAATAAATGTTTGATAAAAATAAATTTTAGATAAAATAAATTTTAAATAAAATAAATTTTAAATAAAATAAATTTTAAATAAAATAAATTTTAAATAAAATAAATTTTAAGTAAAATAAAATTTTAATAAAATAAATTTTAATAAAATAAATTTTTAATAAAAAAAATTTTAAATAAAATAATTTTTTTAATAAAATAAATTTTTAATAAAATAAATTTTAAATAAAATAAATTTTTAATAAAATAAATTTTTAATAAAATAAATTTTAATAAAATAATATTTTAATAAAATAAATTTTAATAAAATAAATTTCTAATAAAATAATTTTTAATAAAATAAAAAAAATAGGTTTTTAATAAAATAAAATTTAAATAAAATAAATCTTTAATAAAATAATTTTTTAAAAAAATTAATTTTTAAATAAAATAAATCTAAATAAAATAAATTTTAAATAAAATAAATTTGTAATAAAATAAATTAAATAAATAAAAAAAATTTTAAATAAAATAATTTTTTTAATAAAATAAATTTTTAATAAAATAAATTTTAAATAAAATAAATTTTTAATAAAATAAATTTTTAATAAAATAAATTTTAATAAAATAATATTTTAATAAAATAAATTTTAATAAAATAAATTTCTAATAAAATAATTTTTAATAAAATAAAAAAAATAGGTTTTTAATAAAATAAATTTTAAATAAAATAAATTTGTAATAAAATAAATTATTAATAAAATACATTTTTAATGAAATAAGTTTAAAAAAAAATAATTTTTAAATAAAATAAATTTTAAATAAAATAAATTTTAAATAAAATAAATTTTAAATAAAAAAATTTTTAATAAAACAATTTTTTAATAAAATAAATTTTTAATAAAATAAATTTTTAATAAAATAATTTGTTATTAAAATAAATTTTAAATAAAATAAATTTTTAATAAAATAATTTTTTATAAAACAGTTTTTAATAAAATAAAATTTAAATAAAATAAATTTTAAATAAAATAATTTTTTAATAAAATAAATGTTTAGTAAAATAATTTTTTAATAAAATAAATGTTTAGTAAAATAAATGTTTAATAAAATAAATTTTAGTATAATAAAATTAATAATAAAATTCAGCCCTAAGTCAATGAGGTTATTCAATAATCTTTGTGAAAATTTAGATTTAAGTTTTTCTAATTTTTTTAAGTTTAAAACTCTTTTAAATAAATTGTTATAAATAATTAGTTTTAGATATAAGTTGCTAGTCTGTAAGGATAATATTGTATCCATAAAATAATTAGCGTGTTTTTTAATCACCTGGATTTAGAATTTTTCATACAAAAAGTGGATTTATTAAATCCAAAAAAAAAGCTGGATTTAATAAATCCATAATAAAAGCACAAATATATGAAACAGCCTATTAATTTAATGTCAGAAAAAAATACGAATAAAAATTAAAAGAGAAACAAAAAAATTGAAAAACTAACAAATAAAAGGTTTTTATTATATTTTTTTTTATCAAATATGTTTAGAAAAAAAAACTACACCTCACCACATACATATTTTCAATCTTGGATATGGAGAAATAGCAGAAATAGGAATGGCAATTTTTCACTCTACAGTAAGTAATTTTATTAAATCCAATTAGTGAATGTTAAATATTGCAATGGAATTTTTCAATTGTGTAAAAATATAAATTGAAGTGATAAAACTGAAAAGGCAGACTGTTTATCGCTGTTTTATATAAAATATAATTAAAAATTAAAAGTTAAAGTAAAATCCTTCATCATCGAATTCGGTATTAAAAATTAGGGTGAAAGAAGTGTCGGACAGAAAATTCTTTTTAAAATAGGGAGAATCTAACGCCATCTGTTGAGCACTTTTAGAAATCCTTTTTGGATTTATTAAATCCAAGTGATTAGAAAAAACTAGAGATGAGCGATCCGGTGATTTTTGAATAACGCTGCTACCAGTGATCGTGATTTTCAAATCACCGTTCTTTTAAACAGTGATCGTGATCACGGGTTTGTATAGAGATGGGCGATTCGGCGATTTTTCAGTAACATTGTTCTCAGTGAATGTGATTTGCAAATCGTTGTTCTTTTAAACTGTGATCGTGATCACGGGTTTTCTATGGAAAAGACTTCGATTTTCTGATAAATAAACGAAATAATATTTATGGCGAGTTTTTAAGATGTCAGTTAAACTTGGTTTAGTTAAACCGAAAACGAATTTTGTCAGCCATTTCAAAGTTTATTAACAAAAATTTGCCGGAAAAACTTTTTCTCGAGTATAATTTATTTCTTTATTGAAATAAAACAAAATAAATCAAATTTTAAAAGCAGTATTCCAGTTACAAACTGTGTTAAACTAAGTTTAAAGATAATCCACTTCCTAAAAACTCGGCCTTAAAAGAAAAATAGTTGCGACCGGTAATAAAGGCATGATAGAAGGAGACATTTTATACAGAAGAGTGTGAAAGCAAGTCACTGTTATTGAAAAAAAACATATATTACTGTGCACAATGAAGTTTGCAAGAAAGAATAGTACAAAAATTTTAAAAGAACGACATTCCGAGTAACTGCGATTTGAAATATTTGATCACTGCCGTTATCAGTGATTTATCAATAACTGTGATTAAATCACCGGTATGAAAATATCGCTCATCTCTAGAAAAAACGGCTAATAATAAAAAAAATAAACGAAAGCAAAGTCACGGAAGGGGCCCCTTTTTGGCCCCTCCCCTTTTGGTCCATCCTCTTTTTTGGCCCCTCCTGTTTTGGCCCCTCCCCTTATTAATGATAAAAATTTTATTTTATTTATTTATTATTTATTTTTTTCATACCAATGGAAAAGCTTCATTAAAACTGGATTCACAAAATTATGAAGCTTTTTTTAAAATTAAGGAATCAAGAAAATTTTTAGTTTACTTTGTAAAAAAAAATTCATTAGTTCAATGAAAATTTTCATTAAAACTCGTCCATCGAAATTCCCTGTTGTAGATGTCTCTACATAGCAGGATGAATTACACATGAAACTCATTATTTTGAAAAATATATTTCTTTCTCTCTGTAACACTTTTTTACGTATTACCCAAAGAATAAAATATGCTTAAACACATACGATTTTGGGATATCAAATTCCGAAAAATTTTTTGTTGAATTTCTGTTAAAATTTTGTAGATTTACAAAACTTTAACTGAAAAATATAAATTTTAACAGATATTATTTCAGGCCAAAAATCAGTAACAATTTGTGCAAAATTGTGGACGAGTTATTTTGAGTATAAAATCGGAGATTTTTATTTTTTCTTGAAGAGTCATTTCTAAATATTTTTTTAATCAAATTTTAAACCTCTAATCATAATTAAAAAGCGCTAAAAAATCCGTTGTCTGGAAAACTAACTAATTTTTACACTTAAAATTTTTTGTTTTTGTTTAATTAAAATAAAATCAATAAGGTTTTTGGGGATTTAGTCTTGCAAAATGGTGATACGAGCTAAAGCTTTTATGGCAACACTGTTTACCATGAACCTAAAATAATTTATTGGTGAGGTGAATTTAATATTTCTATTTTTATAATTTTCTAAACAAACCATATTGCTTGTCGTTAACAATTACTGACAAGGGCGGTGAAAAGCAGGTATTTAGTGCTGTCTGATTTAATTTAATATGAAGATAATAAAACTATCCGTTTCCTTTTGTATTTCTCTCTCTATTTTTGCTATATTTCCATATTAAATTTTGGAATACCAATATCACTATAAGGTTTTTGGGGATTTAATCTTGCAAAATGGTGATACGAGCTAAAGCTTTTCTGGCAACACTGTTTACCATGAACCTAAAATAATTTATTGGTGAGGTGAATTTAATATTTCTATTCTTATAATTTTCTAAACAAACCATATTGCTTGTCGTTAACAATTACTGACAAGGGCGGTGAAAAGCACGTATTTAGTGCCGTCTGATTTAATTTAATATGAAGATAATAAAACTATCCGTTTCCCTTCGTATTTCTCTCTCTATTTTTGCTATATTTCCATATTACTCGTTGTTTTAAATTTAATGCAAAAAGTGGTATATTTCAAATAAGAATGTATTTGATTATTAAATAACTCATACATTATTTTTGCCGTTTGGCCTTCACCGTACAAGCCATTAACCCAAGATGTGGCACAAATATTTAATCTAAAAGAATCAAATGCTTTTTAATCTTTTGCATTATTACGCACTGGCAATTTTTCGAACAGTATTAAAAGTAAAAAAAAAGAATGAAAAAGAATATTGCGTAGTGTATAGGCAATCAAGCATGCCTGACATCTTGGCTTAAAGGTTCGGTGTATTTGTTTTTGTACTTTCCATCAAACAAGGCATTGCACTATCAAATGCTGTTCATGTTGTACAGTATGCTTGATCGTATATAGGCCGCATATGGTTATATTTATATTGGTCACCTTTCTACCACAAAATAATTGTAGTTTTTTTCAGCCACACTATTTTTTTTTTACTTTTTACTTCTCTTACACTTTATTTCTATTAACTTTTTACTTCTCTTACACTTTATTTCTATTAACTTTTTACTGCACTCACTTTTTTTTTTAATAATAATTTTTTTATAATATTAACAAATAAAATTCCATTTTCATTGAAAATGATTTTTTATTTCAAATTCGCAATAGAAACCTCATTGGGGAAATATTTTAGGGATTTCAACTTGTGAAATGGGGATATGAGCACAAACTTTTCTGGCAACGCTGATGATTTTATATGCAAATAACTAAAATACAAACCAAGGGCGGTGAAAAGCACATATTTAGTGCTTTTCATCGCTGTCTGATTTTATTTAATATAAAGTTAACCGTTTCCCTTTATATATCTCTGTCTATTTTTAGGTTATATTTCCCTTTCCTTATTACTTTTTGTTTTAAATTTAATTCAAAATGTGGTATATTCTAAATAAAAATGTTTTTAATTATTAAGTAACTTACACATTATAATTGCCTTTTTGGCCTATACCGTACAAGACTTTTACCTAAGATATGGCACAACCACTTTCTTCTAAAAGAATCAAAAGCTTTTTTTTGCAATATTATTATTACACACTGGCAATTTTTTGAATATTAAAAGCAAAAATAAAAAAGTTGAACAAGAATATTGCGTGGTGTATAGGCGATCAAGCATGCCTGACATCTTGACTTAATGGTTCGGTGTATTTGTACACAATCAAATGCTGTTCATGTTGTACAGTATGCTTGATCGTATATACATAGGCCGCATATGGTTATATTTAAACTACACTACAAAAGAAAAACAACTCTACACATATTCTATATTTAAATTTTCAGCAAATAAATTTACTAAAGTAAAATTTCGCTACAAGTTTTTTGAGTTTTTTTCAGTCTACTAATATTCAGCAAAAAGTTTAGTGATTTTAGCAAGAATTTTTTTCATTTGCAGTCGACTAAATGTCAGCAAAACTTTTGCTGAAGTTTACTATTTTTTTGGTAAAAATCAGCTCGCTGATTTTCAGCAAACCTTTTGCTGAAATTACCAACTTTTTTGCAAGCACGCTCCTGACTAAAAATTTGCTGACACAGCAACATTTTTTGCTGACTTTAATGACTTTTTTTTTTGAGTGTACTTATTATTCTACCACAAAATATTTGTAGTTTTTTTCAGCCACACTATTTTTTTTTACTTTTTATTTCTCTAACATTTTATTTCTATTAACTTTTTACTGCACTCACTTTTTTTTAATAATAATTTTTTATAATATTATCAAATAAAATTCCATTTACATTGAAAATGAGTTTTTATTTCAATTTCGCATAAAAACCACATTAGGGAAATATTTAGGGATTTAGAAATTTATTTGGGTTTTTTAGGGATTTCAACTTGTCAAATGGGTATAAGAATAATATAAGAACACAAACTTTTCTGGCAAGGCTGATAATTTTCTATGCAAAAATAACTAAAATACAAACCAAGGGCGGTGAAAAGCACATATTTACTTACTGCTTTTCATTGCTGTCGGATTTTATTTAATAGGTTTGTTTTTTTCGAATTTTATATCTATATCTACTTGTAAAAAAAACGACTATCCGTACTTAAATGACTTTTCTTTTATTTTTTGTAAACAAATCAAATTTAAGAATTTGGGGTCGCCTTTGTACGAAAGCTGTTTTTGTACAAGGACTTTGCCGGAACGCGAAATAGAGGAATTATATTGTGTGCCCTGCTCAACATTTACTAACAAACGCATTATTCATTTGTTAGCTTTTGTTGTTTTTGTTATTTTATAAAATTAAAAATATTAAAATTTCAAATATTTTTGTGACAAATATTTTGTTTTACAATTTTCAAGACTTGGTACACTAATAGAAAAAAGTCCGTAAAAAATTTAGTAAAAACTACTAAAAATTAGTTAAAAATGATGCTGCAGAAAAAAACTGCTAAATTAGCAGATTATTTTTGCTATATATTAGTAATATAGGAACAGCAAAACTAAAACTGTTAAATATACAGAATTTTAGTTATATATGAGCTAAGTTTTTGTAAATGGAGATTAGCAAATTAACCTGCTAAAATCAGCAAAAAATTTTGCTAAATAATTAGTAGCCTAAAAAATCAACAAAAAATTTAAAATTTTCGAAGTTTTTTTTTCGATTTTTTTTTAAATGCAAATAAAAATCGAGCATTTTGAAAACAGCAGTTTACAATTTTTTAGCAAATATTTCTGCTGATTTTAGCAGAATAGACTGCTATTTGCATTCAACTAAATTTAGCTTAAAAATAGCAAAAGTTTTGTAGATTTAACAGTTTATTATTTTTAGTCTACAAATATTTAGCAAAATTTTCTGCAGATTTTACAGTACAATTTGCTATTTTCAATTAACTAAAAGTTAGCCTAAATATAACTAACATTCTGTAAATTTAGCAGTTTTAATTTTGCTGTTCTCATTTTACTAGTATTTAGTAAAAAAATCTGCTAATTTTAGCAGTTTTTTCTGCAGCATCATTTTTAACTAATTTTTAGTAACTTTTTCTGCTATTTTTACGGATTTATTTCTATGAGTGTAGCATTTTTATAACTACTTAATTTTTAAGAAGCTAAATTTATATCTACACTCAAAAAAAAAGTCAGTGAAGTCAGCAAAAAATGTTGCTGTGTCAGCAAATTTTTAGTCTGGAGCGTGCTTGCAAAAAAGTTGGTAATTTCAGCAAAAGGTTTGCTGAAAATCAGCGAGCTGATTTTTACCAAAAAAATAGTAATCTTCAGCAAAACTTTTGCTAACATTTAGTCGACTGAAAATGAAAAAAATCCTTGCTAAAATCACTAAACATTTTGCTGAATATTAGTAGACTGAAAAAAACTAAAAAAACTTGTAGCGAAATTTTACTTTAGTTAATTTATTTGCTGAAAATTTAAATATAGAATATGTGTAGAGTTGTTTTTCTTTTTTTGTCATTTCCGTTTCCAGACAAGCTGCGACATCTACATCTTGTCTATCTGGTTGTCGTCCACGCTATGCATGCGGTTATCAGCACAATTTTTGTAGCAAAATAAATTAGTAAAACATTAGTTCAAAATTAGTTTAGTGCTAAGAAATGTAACTAAAATTTTTGCTGAAAACCGAATTTCAGCAAAAAAATTGCTGAAAACTAGTACACTTGATATAAAAGACGTTTTACTAAGTTTTCTACTAACTTATTTTTTTGAGTATACTTAAAAATTTTATAAATGCTTAAATTTGTAAAGAATATTTACATAAAATTCGAAAAAAAACAAACCTAATATAGAGTTAATAAAACTATCCGTTTCCCTTTATATATCTCTCTCTATTTTTATATTATATTTCCCTTTCCTTATTACTTTTTGTTTTAAATTTAATGCAAAATATGGTATATTCTAAATAAAAATGCATTTGATCATTAAGTAACTCACACACTATTATTGCCGTTTTGCCTACACCGTACATGACTTTTACCTAATCTAAAAAACAAATACATATGCCAAAACCATTTTCTTCTAAAAGAATCAAAAGCTTTTTAATTTTTTTGCAATATTATTATTACACACTGGCAATTATTTGAATATAATATAAAAGCAAAAATGAAAAAGTTGATCAAAAAGATTGCGTACTGTATAGGCGATCGAGCATGCCTGACATCTTGACTTAATGGTTCGGTGTATTTGTTTTTATAGTTTCCATCAAACAAGGCATTGCACTATCAAATGCTGTTCATGTTGTACAGTATGCTTGATCGTATATAGGCCGCATATGGTTATATTTATAGTACTCACCTTTCCACCACAAAATACTTGTAGTTTTTTTCAGCCACACTATTTTTTTTACTTTTTGTTTCTCTAAAACACCTTATTTCTATTATTTTAACTTTATGCACTTTTTTTTATTATTAACCACACTCACTAATAATTTATACGCATACACCGACAACTTAACAACGAACTCGAAAACGCAACGAAATTTCTGCATTTTTGTACAAGTTTCACAGTCATTTTTTTCTTATTTACTCAAACATTTTTAAGAAAAAAACCTTTTTATTATACTTTAAACACTATAAATTATATTTTTCACTTAAATAATTCATTAATTATTCACTATAAACTACTTAATTAATTAATAAAACTAAACGCGACTTCCCGTACAACCGCACCGTATAAAAGCTACCACGAAACTAAATTTGTTAATGGTGAATCAGGGATGGGAAATGAAATTTTTATTTCGGTATCAAAAAATTGTTTGAAGAGTACTTTTTCGACACCAAATGTACTAAACAATTTATTTAGCCCTCTCCAATTAATAAATAAACTCTCGATTTACGCATGTTATCGCAGTTTCGATATAACACGAATAAATATTAGTAGCCCAAAAAAGATGTTGAGCTTATATTTTTGTATATTTTGCTCCCCGGACATTTTCGAAAAGGTTGAGACTTAAAAATAAGATCTCTGCAAAAATCAGGTTTCTGCTGTGTAAACCGGCCAGGCCATTTACATTTATGTCCTCAAAATTACCCTAAAAAAGATTCATGGATTTATCCATCTATAACTCTTAAAATACACCATTTCCAATTGTATTTCAGAAATAATCAATTGAATTTTACCGTTGCCGTAACCGTTGCCCTTGTAGTTACCGGTACCATTGCCGTTACCGTTACCGTTATTTTATTAAAAAATTATTTTATTAAAAATTTATTTTATTAAAAATTTATTTTATTAAAAATTTATTTTATTAAAAATTTATTTTATTAAAATTTTATTTTATTAAAAATTTATTTTATTAAAAATTAATTTTATTTATTTTATTAATAATTTAATTTTTTAAAAATTTATTTTATTAAAAATTTATTTTATTATAAAATTATTTTATTAAAAATTTATTTTATTAAAAATTTATTTTATTAAAAAATGATTTTATTAAAAATTTATTTTATTTAAAATTTATTTTATTAAAAATTTTTTTTATTTAAAATTTATTTTAATTTTAAAAAAATTGATTTTATTAAAAATTAATTTTATTAAAAATTAATTTTATTTAAAACTTATTTTATTCAAAATTTATTTTATTAAAAATTTATTTTATTAAAAAATTATTTTATTAAAAATTTATTTTATTAAAAATTTATTTTATTAAAAATTTATTTTATTAAAAAATGATTTTATTAAAAATTTATTTTATTAAAAATTTATTTTATTTAAAATTTATTTTATT